>RSEF01000001.1:65880654-65907523 GCA_003993805.1 Himantopus leucocephalus
GGGGGGGGGATTTGGGTTGTTTTGTTTTGTTTTGTTTTAAATCAAATCTCTTAAATAAGAACATTTTTAGTGACTTGTCTTAGCATACTGAAGCTATTTCTTTTTGCCTTCCTAAACAAGCTTAGAGCTTAGAGAAACGAGTGTGTGCATTACTGCTTCATTGGTAACACATCACAGCACTTCCCTATATGACACAGGGCATGTTCCATTTTTCCCAGACAATATCAGTCTGTCATTCTTGGAGAGGATACTGTAAGTATAATCCATCCAGAGACGGCTCTTCCAGTTTCCGAAGTTTATTGCTAATGAGGATGCACATAGGATGTAATCGCTGGCAGGAGCCTCTGCTTCAGGGTACAGTGAGGCCAGCAGACAAGTAAGCGGCCAATTTTATCTGGCTGTTCGCTCTCCCTTTTATCAGAGCTGTTTGGCTGGGGTTCAGGGGTGTTAGAGGGAACCGCAGAGGCTTTGGCTTGTAGACTTGAGTGACAAGGTGTGAGAGGACATGAGACAAAGCCTAAGAGCAGCAAATATCTGCGTGTTGAGAGAGGCTGCTTCGCATTTCACTGCAAAAGCTGAAGGTTGGTTTTGTGTGTTTTTTTTTTTTTTTTAAAAAAAACCCACTAAGGACTACTAGCTGAGCTTTGCTGAAGAGATACAGGAAAGCATCATTCCAGTAGGGCTGGTCAAAACTAGCATCCGTTTGTAATAACCCCTGTAACCTCATTAACTTGCAGATGCTTTGCTGCCAGCGTGAACTGGCCTCAGCAGGCTGCTGCCACAGATAAAAAGAGAAGGAAAATCACCATGTTTTAATATGAGCAGTGGTTATTTATGGCAGGTGCAGGAAGTTTCCAGTGGGTTGCAGAGGATTTTCAGTGTCAGAAGGGAAAGACTATTTAGCGGCCAGGGCATTATGGCAATTTGAGACTACTCACAGCCTGCATTACTAGATTAAGTGTTCAGTTATCTGCAACCCCTAGTGAAGTCCTTGACAGCATGTGGCACAGAGTACCCTCAGCCCCAAAGAACAGTCAAGTTGTGATGTGTATTAGATGAATGTTCCTTGCGCTGCTTACGTGAGAGTTGTGCATTGCTGCCAGCTCTGCGCAAGTGGCAAAGGACGTATCTACAGCATGCCATGGGACATGCGGCAGAGGCAGGAGGTAAGCTTGAGGATGGATTGGGTGCATGAGATGGGGTGCAGAGCCATACTGACAAAAACTGTACAGCTCTGGAGACATTGCAGCCACTGCTAGCTCAGGTGTCTGTGCCCACCATGCTATTGCACAGATTTGGGCTGGAAGTGGACACATGCATCAGTTGACTTCTTGGATTTTGATGGTAGGTGAAAGCCAACCAACAGTCATTATAAGCCAAATGGCAGTTCTGTATCAGCCGGTCGTTCAAGACAAGGTTTATTATGCCTTCTATTAACCCTTTCCAAATGATGTGATAGCTCATGTTTCCTTTAGTCCTCTGGCCTCAAGAGGACTACTAGTAAGAGGCAGTCGCTGTTGGAGCTGGGTTAGTAACATTCAGATGTCGCTGGCACAAAAGCCCACCTCACCTCATTAGGATCAAGTTGACTTTGCCATCCTGTGACCCCATATTATAAAGGCAAAGACCTTCTTTCATGTAGCCATATGAAAGTGACAATAGCCTCAACTTCCTTCTCTTGGTCTGAAATGTAATCTTGCTCTGGAAAAGCTTAGCTTTGGAGCTTGCATTTTGCAGTGTGGTTGGTAGTACATCTCTCCAGGCTGCAATGATGGCATAGGATGTGTTCAGTCATCCTAAGTCTTCACCCTTTAAAGTGTCGGTTTTCAAACGTATTGAATCAACTGTGGTGTTTTGTGTTTTTTTTCCTTTTATCCTGTGTAGTGTTTGAAAATAAAGATAAGATTGTGATCATCATGGAGTATGCAAGTAAAGGAGAGTTGTATGATTACATCAGTGAGAGGCGGCGACTGAGCGAAAGAGAGACAAGACACTTCTTTCGACAAATAGTCTCTGCTGTACATTACTGCCACAAGGTGAGCAAAGGATTTGATATTAAAAAATGCTATTTGAAGGCTGAGTAGTGACATATATTTCAAAGCATGTCTGAGGCAACAGCATTCATTATTAAGTATGACAGCATGTGATTATATCAGCACAACTTTCATTAAAAGTGCTACAGTAGTTCACTGCCTGTTTTTAAAGACTAAGGATGTTTTCCTGTGTTATGGCAGATACCAGCCACTCCCTTACATTAGCCCTGCGTTGCATTTTTGCCTTGGAAATAATTCTCCTGACATTAAAAAAAAAATAATTAATAACATAAACTAGAAAGGCATCCCATAGAACTTCTACAACATTAATATTAATACATTCAAATGAATTATAGTTTGCACTTTGAATATGCAAGTGAACAACTTTAGAATAGGAGATAAAATGTAGGAAAGAGAAAGGTACAGGTGTTCATGTATGAGCTCTAGCATGTACTCCTTCTGGATAGGCAAAACCAACTTTTCCAGATGTAGCAGAAGCACTAGAAAGATAACCTTTGCTAATGAATTTATCCATCATGGTACCCACTAGAATGACAATCTAAGCAATTAAACCCAAGGTAGCTGACTGGCTCTCATCATGGACCTTTTATCCCTGAGAAACGAAACTTGCATGAGGCTAAAGGCAATGAGCAGCTAACATAATTTTTTTATTTGAATTCTTAAACACTTTAATCCCCACTTGAATTCTGATAAAGAAGGACGGTTTTCAAAGTCCTCACTGTGCAGAGCTGAAAAGCTGCAGCTCCTTTCCCTGTGCAGTTATTTTTTCCCAAATTTCTTTAAAGAAGGCACTGACCTAAACCTAGCTTGTTCGCTTCCATCCCTAACATTTACAGTCCTTCAGGATTATAACTCCCCTGATCCACGTGGCTGCACATTGGAGGAACGAAGGCTTTTGTGAGCACTAACGTCATTGACAGATATTGTTTTCTGATGCCTGGGAAGAATATATTGCTTTCACGCAGTGGGGGCAGGATCCGGGCTGGAATTAAGTTCAAAAAAGACACCCCCCACCCCCCCCTGCTGTTTCAGAGGCTTTGTGGGAGGACAGATTCCAGTCATTCTTCCCTTAACCACACACCAAGTGACTAATACATCGCCTGTCACTAGTCACTGGGCCGTGAGTGTTATGACAGTGAAATCAGCCCTGAAATGTAGATGCAAAGACCACCCTGCCAGCTCACCTTTAATTTTCCCAATATTTTCTCATGTTCTCCCCCCTGTTTTTTTCTTCCTTGTTTCAGAACGGTGTTGTCCACAGGGACCTAAAATTGGAAAACATCCTTCTTGATGACAATTTTAATATTAAGGTAGGATTCTTTTTCTCAGCTTCTCAGAATGGATTTGCATGTTTTGTAAAATTTTTATCCAAAGTATTAGAAGAGCCAGTGTTATGGCAACAGCTACTAAGCAACAGCATCTGGCAAGAGGCTCAGGGGTTTTGGAGGTTGGGGAAAGAGCACCACTGGTGAAGAGTCATACACGCTAAATGAAGCTTTGCATAATATGAGGGAGAAGGCCCTGTCCTGTGACCCAAGGGCCACGATTCCCAAAGCAGTATCTATTTACTGGTAGGAAACAGCAGAGCATTTCGTGCAGTCGGGTTTATTGTACGAATGATAGTATTGCTGGCTGCTGCTGGGGCTAGGAAAAAACTCTCCTGGTCTACAGGGTTCAAGTGCCTCCTACAGAACACTCTGAATGTCCTTTTGATCATGGCTGGAAAATAAGCAAATAGAGTTTCAAAATAAACCTAGTAAAGCACATGTGCTTCATTAGGAAATGGCCTTGGAACTCCAGACACAAACGTATACTTTGGATAGTGATGTCAGTGATGTCATTTCCATGTCATTTCTCCCCAGTGAAAGCATGGGAATGACCTTTTTTCCCTTCTTCTTCTTTTTTTCCTAATAGCTGTAGCACAAAGATAAATAATGCAGAGATGAGCGTAGTTTCCAGGTGGCTGAACCTGTTTCACTTGCAGCTTTGTTCCTCCCTGGGTAGCTGGATGTGAGGGTGGCTGAGTGCGCTCATCTATGGGCAGACAAACGGAGGGAGGGATGCCGAAGAGTTTCTGCTGACGCTTGGGCATCTTTGCTTAATTAACAAAGTAATCGAGGAGCTCCCTGTGTAGCCAAATATCTAAATAGCCTGGATCTTCGTTTTGTCTCCGCTCAAAGCCACGGAGCTGCACGCACTGCCTTCTGTACTTCACGCTGGAGAGATTGTCTTCATTTTAAGCTGATGTGCAGTGGGAATGGAAAGTAACATATGGTAGCTGCCATCTGTGTAACACTGATGACAGAAGCTAACTTGGATCAACTAGTGGATTAAAGGCAGATAAATATGTGGTTTCTAAAAATAGGCTTTTACAGAAGGCCCATCCAATGCAATACTTGGACGTTTTGCTGTTAACATCCAGTGTTAGAGTGAACCTCCCCACTCCTGTTCTGACAGGGACACTGGCTGCAGCAGCCCGAGCTGTTCTCAGCAGCTCTGAAAACAAAAAGTAGCCTTTCTAGGACATTGTATACGAAACAGGCTTCCGCAGGCAGGATGACCTTTCTTTCCGCATTACACGCCAAACTATCTTCCCAGCTAATCAGAGAATTCTTGAGAGAAAAGAGGAATTTGGGGAATTTGCTAGCTGCGGTGGCCTGGATCTCCGCACTGTGGTCCTCATATGCAAAACCAATCACTTACCCAAACCTCCAGGGAGCTGTGCTTTGTCAGAAGGCTCCACTCCCTCTCCTCTCTCCTTTATGGGAGTCTAATCATCCTGTGGGCAGAGCAGGAGGATGGGGCAGGGACGGGGACTATGGAGGTGACCCAGGGGCTTCAGAACCACAGTTGCATTTCAGCTGCCATAGCGAGTGGCATTGCTGTGGAAGAAATTTGGGTACCCGCAACTCCCCGCATCCCTTCCAACCATTTGGACATCTTTTTCTTGAAGGCTTCCTTTTCCTGAACTGCATTGTGTTTTAGCTGCTGTGTAGGTATTTTGCATATTTCCAGCCTTTCCTCAGTTACTTCTCTGCAAACCATAAGGCACTCCTCTGAGGGTCAAGGCTGCCTCGGCGTGGGTTGGTCGCTGCAAGCTCCCTTGTTGTCCCCTGTTGTCCCCCCCTGGCAACTGTTTCTGCAAAGGGTCTTTATTTATTAGCAAGAGGCTATTTATTCCCAAGACCAAGCTTGGGAAGCAGTTGGTATTTCATATGTCTTATTATCAATAGATTTGAATTTGGCTTACTTCAAGAGATGTCCTTTTGTATTGTTTTCCTTTTTCTCCCTGCTCTTTTTTTACACCTTGTGACTGAGATGAGCTTTGAATACTTGGTATTAAGCACACTGCCACTATTTCTCTGATACTGAAGCCTTGAATATGTTACTGTGGTTTCTATGCTACTTGCACAGAATTTTACTTCCCACTTTTTCTTTGTTTGACTAAACAGTAACCGTTGGCAAGGAAACACATATGGAGCTGTAAATTATTTATTAGGAGTAAATTTATCAGGTCCTCATTCTGAGACTATTTATATATGGTTTATTCAGGCAGAAAAAGAGAAATACGCAGTTTGGGGTTTGGTATTGACTGATGGCTTCAAATACTCGGTGGAAGGCGTTTTCTAGAACTGGAGTGATAGTCTTATCTGTACTTCCCCAGTATTTATATTTCATTCAGTGGATTACAAAGCACTTAGAAAATTGGCAGTTTGATTTTAAGATTCAGAAAATGAAAGGAATCTCTTTGTTCTTGGGTGCAATGTGCAATTAAATACACCTTTCTGAAGAAGACAGTGATCTATGCATTATGATATATACAAACATGTCATAGTAATGTGAAAAAAAAAAAAGACATTGTAAAAATAGGTCTGTGTATAGCAACTTAAGCAATACTTTTAGAGCAGGAAATAAAGAGGACAAGTAATCCATTAGAAATTATTCACCAACCTAAAAGGGCCCCAAGCCATTTTACATGATACTACACTAACTTGGAAACGGTTCTTAAGTTTTAGCTAATTAAATGAAGGTCATGAAGGAGTGTATGGAGACATAATCAACTTTTTTTAAACAAAATTATGATAGTGAGTAAAAGTCTCTGGAAATGGAGTTGTATGTTGGAGTACAGCAACTAGGAAACACCAGTGTTTGAAAGCTGACAAAAAATTACAGATTTTGAAGAGTTCTGCAGATCCACAGGCCAGAGGTGGAGGGTGATGAAGGAGAAGAAAGTGATCTGATCTGTGCTATATAATTATGTTTTTCAGGGACTTGGTGTATGTGGTAATATTTCCTGCAAACTATTACTTGAAACCCCTAAAGGCAGCAAACACAAGTGAATAAAACGCGTTTTAAACACTTGTGAGACTGAACATGCACGCAGATCTGTGGGGTACAAGGAGCTCATCCAGCCAATTAGTCAAACAGTCCCTTGCCTTGCTCCCCAGATATACACCCAACTGGCAGAAGCCACAATGGGAATGTTTCTCCTGGGACCTAGCCTGTCTGCGCAGGTCAACAGTGGGGCACAATCCTAGCGCTAAACCTTACCAAGACACTGAAGCCTCCCAGGGCAGAAAAATGTTATTTACTTTCTTACCTTTTTCATGGTGCCATGTTCTTTAAAGGAATAACACGGCAGCACGTACAAGCCTCTTCCTTCCTCACATTCGTGTGCCAGCTGCTAACAACACAGTTCACCTTAAAATTTACTCTGTTCTCCTTTCAGCTGCCTGCGCTTGCTGCCTTCCACCCTCCAGCTCTGGGTAACTTGGAGCTGCCCCCTCTGATTGCCCCAGGTTCCTGGGGTTGGGTACAACTGCTCCCCCACCACGCAGTGGCAAGAGCATCCTCTCACTGGTATTTTCATCACATTGAGAGGATATCATCTTTCATAATCCTAACACAGCTGGGGGTGGGCAGGGTCAGACAGGTAGCAGCGCTAAGGCAGCCCCAAAGCACTGAAAGAGCTGCCCTGAGTTGGTGAGTTAGAAAGCTCTTTGTGGGGAGAGATTCATACCAGCTTTAGGCACCTTTCTTGCCAAGAAAAGTTGGACCAGATGATCCTTGAGGTTCCTTCCAACCTGGTATTCTATGATTCTATGATCTGCCTTTGGAGGTCTTCAAAAAAAGCCTTCTGGTNCTGCCTTTGGAGGTCTTCAAAAAAAGCCTTCTGGTGATGTCATCTTCTCTTAATTAGTTTTAAAAGGACTGAGGATGCTAGTTTTTTGTTCATCGTAGGTGTGAATTTACTGGAAGAAATAGCAGCGGAGCGAGGATGTAGCTGCCTACGTTTGCCCATAGCTCCTGCAGTTTGGCCTGATGAGGACCACATGTCCCCGGTGCGGCACTGCAGCTCTCCCCTAGTGCCTGAATCCCCAAAACTGCATGCAGGGAGGTGGAGAGAAGCTACTGCCCAGTGCAGCAGCTAGGGAATTAGTGCCTCTTGCTGGTCTATCCAAATACTGTGTCCCTGCCCCGCGCCACAAGCTATCCCCAGGGACATATCTGTCATGCGGTCTGGCACGATGGAGGGGGCCTCCTTGTTCACAGTAGGGCTGTGGTGGCTCCTGCGCTGGGAATTGCACCTAAAAGAGATGTCTAGCAGAGGTTGACGTAAACTGTATGATCAACCCCAAAGTGACAGAAGGAGAGAAAAATGCAAATATAATAGTAACATAATCCTACTAACTGCACTTTCTCTTGAGCTGGTAAGGGGACACCAATCAGACTAACCACTAAAAACTCATGAGGGTTTCATATATACAGAGTAAGTATATGTAATTGGGATTTACCATGCTGGAAGTCTCACCCACTGCACGTACGTTTCGTTTGCTTTAAGAGACCTAATTATTTCTCTATCTACGGTACAAAGAGACAGATTCTTAAGTGGGATAAAACTGACAATTTCCGTGAGTGTGAACTTCATGGAATTTATAGTCCACACTTAAACAATAAATTACATCTGGTTTATCATAGCTAACAGTAAATATGAAACATACACCTCCTGAAGCGAGGGGAATAAAAGTCTACTTCCCCGCTCCTCCCAATTTAGGAAGTTTTTTTGACTTGATGCCTTAGTTCCATTTAAGTGCCAAGAACATGAAGTAATGTTGGCTTCTATTAATCTTGTTTTGGGGGGCATGACAGTTTTAATGGGAAAAGCTGATAAACATCAGTCTGTGAGTATGGGAGTGGACTGTAACATACTCTTTTCCTGAATGGTCAAAATGAAAACATGAATGCCCAAGTCTGAGAGTTCTTAGTGTGAGCAATGGTATTTGTATCCCTATATATATATTCATGCACATCCACATGCATTTTATACATTCCATGGTGTTAAGGGAATGTATTTTCTTAAGGAATCACACTGTGCAGTGTTTGTCCTTGTCTTAGCTGCATCCTGAACTAAAATAAAACTCGATGACCAGCACGAAGTTTTAACACTGAAACGATCCCATTCTTCCCCTGATTGACAGGGCACACTTCATAAGGCTTAAAACCAACTTCCTGCAAGCCAGGCAGGGTGACTTGATAAGAAAGTGGAATTTAGGGCAATTAAGTGCAATCTGAGCCATGAGAATATGTTTGCAGACTGCAATTGTACACCAGCTGTTTTCAATGACATTCCAGCCATACAATGAAGATTTTACAAACCACGTTTGTTTAAGGGTTGAATTTTCTGCTGTGGGTTCATAATATGCTGTTTGGGGGACTGAGTGAATTCAAACTATGAATGGACATGGTGAGATGAATTAACGTTAATGAACAGGAATCAGCTGCTCTTTGAGCAGGATATTATGAGTGTAAATTGTCAGTGGAACACCTGCACAAGCAGAACATCAAAATAGGAGAGAGTGAAGTGTGAAATCTCATATTTGCTCTGTGACTTTAAAAATTTTTTGAAAATGATATTTTTTAAATTGTTTCTATTTTTAACATAAAAGTATCTATACCTATCTATATCTGTATTTACAGATAAAGTGTGCATATATATATTTCTGTTTTGGGGTAAAGAAAGAAAATCAGGAACTTGTGTCCATACTTCACCAACTTTGGTCATTTTGGTCTCAACTGTGACATTTTTAGGTGTAGCTGTGGGAGTTTGGATAGTAGAGATAAAGTCTTTATGTCTCCCAAGAGTTCACTAGACATTGTAGTTAAACAGATATTAACAGCACTGATGATAGGCATTTTAGCAAGCCAAGAGTGAATGATGCTGCTGGTAAATCCTTTTCTTTTTCATTCACTTTGTGTCTTCTTGAATTTTCTCTTGTGAAAATTCCTGGGATTTAATTTCTTTCTGGTAGAAAAGTCCTGAATAAGGTGAAGAAAACCCAGAGAAAATGCCTGTCTCTTATAGCTATAAATTGATAATACCTTTTTTATGCCTGTGCTTAATGTCTTTTATGTCGATAGTGGGCAGTAATAGAAGTATCTCTGGGAAAAAGAAACGTTTGGGTTTTAAACAAGATAAAAAATGAGATGTGTTGCCTTGTGCTAGAGAAACAAAGGAAATGCAAAGGTTGTGGGAGTATTTAGTGTTGCTATCCTCAGCCTTTGTTTTGTAAGAACAAGAACAGAGAATTGAAGTAAACAAAATATTTGGACCTGATCCTGAAATTCCTACATGGGCAAAATTCCCAACAGTCTCAAGGGAAGTTTTGTTTGTGTTGGGAAAGCCGGATTTGGGCCCATTGTTTCCAGTTAGGAACCAGACTTGTGTTTATTATCTTATGATAGACATCTCGTGTCTTGTGTTAACAGCTCGGATTCCTCAGCCAGAGTCCCTGAATCTGGAAGAGTTAGCGAGTTCCTCACTCTCCCCCTCTTTCAAGCATAACTAAGTTCCAGATGATCTCAAACATCACTCTCTTCTGTAATGCTTAGTTTCCTGTGACGCTCCTGCCTCACTCCTCCTGTTGGCTTTAAAGGTCTTGGCTTTTGGCTTGCATGTGAATGATAAGAACGGTAGTACTTTCTGCGTGCTTTCCTTTGGCATTAATGATTACACAAGATGAAGAACAATCAGTGGACAGCAGGCCCAGTGCCTCCCAGTATGAGATTGTCTCTGCAAGCATAAGCAATTCATCCAGGATAAAATTACTGGCTGATGGTTGTGCAGTCAGTCAGTGACCTGTCTGTGAATGGAACCAAAGCATCCTTGTTCCTAACCTGGAGGATTTTACGTAGGGACCCTTCTCCTTCTCTGAATGATCTTTAGAGAGAAAAGTAAAAAAAAAATCATAGAATAATGGGTTGGTAAGGGAACTTGAGAAATTATCTACATCGAGATCCCTGCCCTGCAGCAGGGTCAAATATAGCTAAGTCCTTCCCGACAGAGGATTTTCTGTTGCGTTAATATGTTGCTAATACTACAGATGCCTCATGCAATTCTATTTGCAGATTGCTGATTTTGGACTCTCCAACCTTTATCACAAAGACAAGTTTCTGCAGACCTTTTGTGGAAGCCCACTCTATGCTTCCCCTGAAATAGTTAATGGACGACCTTACAGAGGCCCAGAGGTAAGAAGGGTCATTTTTAGAAGTGGTATGGGGATGTCTTTGGTGATAATTTTCTTGAGAGTTAGTCTTAATGCTACCGTTGCCACATGTGGTCTCGCTTGGGTCTCTCCCATATCGTAAGTTCTCAAGCTGCCTTCATTTGCGTTTTTTTGCTTTGCCTGTGGTTAGTCAGACGTTGGATACCGGCTTGCCCATCGATAGGCGCAGCTGGAGGTGATGCTGCTCTTGTGGTTCTAATGGCAGGGAGAACAGTGGGGATCAGCTTTCCTGGGCTTCACGTGCGTTGTCTCTGTCTTTCAGGTTGACAGCTGGGCCCTTGGTGTATTGCTTTACACTCTGGTTTATGGAACAATGCCCTTTGATGGCTTCGATCACAAAAATCTCATCAGGCAGATCAGCAGTGGAGAATATCGTGAGCCAACACAGACCTCAGGTATAAAAAAAGAGTGAGGGCTGAGTACTGAGCTGACAGGAGTTCAGAATGGAGGGTTTGCCTGGCCCCTTCCGGCATGTTTTGGTGTCATATTAGAATGACGAGTAAAAAAAAATCCCTCATTCCCCTACTGACTTCATCTGCTATCAATTCCCATCTGGGTACAGCATTTACCAAAAGCCCTTTTGAAATGAAAGTTTTATAGCACATACATTTTATTGCCTTGGGGAAGCTGTAACAGGCTCTTTTAACTAGATCTATGACAGTGGAAGGTCTGTTAGCTATTGCAAGTGGAATTGTTCAGACAAGCTGTAAACCGATACAGCGTACTGGTACAGATCAGTCCTCTAACTACACTGTGGTATATCATGAGCAGAGAGAAGATGAATGGTCACAGTGACACAGTCTCTTATCCAAGAAGGCAGGCCAAAATCTGAATTAATGCCAGTACGTTTGCATTTACTTCTACTTAGAGGAGAACACATTAAGCAGTCACCCGACAGAAGAGGATCAACTAAGTCTGGATCATTGATTATAATGACTCCTTCCAGCCTTAAACATCTATGTATATGTTATATATTTAAACAAATATTTATCTTGTATCATTTGTTTGCCATCCCTTTCAACTTTCTGCCTTGCTTTCTTTGTGAATATATACCTTTAAAATGTACAGAAGACTACACTGTTTATGGAAAAGTAAATACAAAAGCAGTAATGTGTAGATCATTTAAAATATCCCAATTCCCCTTTGTTTTCCTCTAAGTTTTGTAATTATTAGAGTTGATAGGTTGGTGACTTCTTCAGTAATGTGGAACTATTCACTGACTAATGTGGTACAAATATTAATTTCTTTGGTAACTCAGTGTACATTTCCCAGAGTGAATAATTTTCCTCTGATAAGAAGTAATTCTCAAATGCATTTTCAAACATTGACTGATGGCCAAACATTGCCCCCTTCCACTTCTTCTTTAGTAAGAAGCATTATTTTTGCTCATTTGGTTCGCTTCACATTTCCATTTTAAACTGAGAAAACCAGGAGTGCCCATGTTCTAAATATTGTGTATTCCATTCTTTATCCATAGATGCTCGTGGTCTTATCCGATGGATGCTGATGGTAAACCCTGAACGCCGAGCAACCATTGAAGACATTGCCAACCACTGGTGGGTTAACTGGGGCTACAAGAGTAGTGTTTGTGACTGTGATGCCATGAGGGACTCCGAGTCCCCATTGCTGGCAAGGTTCATTGATTGGCATCACCGATCTACTGGCCTTCAACCAGAGACTGATACCAAAATGAAGTGCCTTTCTAAGCCCAAAGGTCCTGAAGTTACACTAGAGAGACAAAGGTCTCTGAAAAAATCAAAAAAGGAAAATGACATTGCACAGTCCATCCAGGAAGGAGGAGCTGAAAATGCATCCAAACCCACCTCCAAGAGACCCAAAGGCATCCTGAAGAAAAGGAGCAACAGTGAACATCGATCTCATAGTGCAGGTTTCATTGAAGGAGTGGTCAGCCCAGTGTTACCCTCTGCTTTTAAGCTGGAGCAAGAGTTGTGTAGGACTGGTGTAGCCATTAAAAGTGTTGTGGAGGGAGAGGTAGTGGGCAAATATGGCACTAAGCAGTCTTCACTAATGCCAAAAAAAGGAATCTTAAAGAAGACTCAGCAGAGGGAGTCCGGCTATTACTCCTCTCCAGAACGAAGCGAATCTTCTGAACTCTTGGACAATAATGATGAGACAGTAAACAGTGACACTTCTCCAGGGGTCACAGAGCCATCCAGAAATGGGTCTTACAGCCATTCCTGCAGGCGTAAGGGCATCTTGAAACATAACAGCAAGTATTCTACCAGCAGCACTGAATCTGCTTTGATTAGCCCTGACACACCAACGCTGGAGGCCATGGAAGAAGTTGTCCTGCCTGGGGATGCATTACCTCGAAGTTACAGTCGTCCTTCCAGTGTGATTAGTGATGACAGTATTTTGTCCAGTGACTCCTTTGACTTGCTGGATTTGCAAGAGAACAGGCCAAACAGACAGAGGATACGGAGCTGTGTCTCTGCTGAAAATTTCCTCCAGATCCAAGACTTCGAAGGACTTCAGAACCGCCCACGGCCACAGTATCTAAAACGTTATCGCAACCGTCTGGGGGACAGCAGTTTTTCCCTTCTCACAGACATGGATGATGTGACTCAGGTCTACAAGAAAGCCCTAGAGATCTGCAACAAGCTCAACTAGCAGAGGGAAGATGGCAAGGGAGGGAAGGGAGTTTTTCTGTGTACCTTTATGATGGAGTAAGCCGGGTCACTGATTTGCTGACAATGGTAGGTTTTGCTTCAAAGGACCTGACTGTACCTACTTAGCTGAACTCCTAGTAAAGTAGCCCTGAAGGCATCTCACACTTCTCTTAATTTTGTGTCCTCAAAATATTACCTACCTTACCAGAGAAAAACCTTTGGTCTTTGTATATGTGATGAAAGCACATCAGGATCTAGCAGACAAAAGCATCAAGATTTGATGGCTCAGAGTCAAAGCTAGACAGAATTAAAACTGGAAGTGAGGGACACGCATTTTGAGAGGTTTGTAATTCATATTAGATTAGCTTTATCAAGAGATGAGCTGAATTCTCCAAGTCAATTCTGGATGTCTTTTAGAAAGAGAACTTTTATTTTCTTGTGAAGTTATTCATCTGGATACAGGCATTGCACATTGGGAATCTTTGGCTTGCATTATGCAGGAGGCCAGGCTAGGTGGGTACCATGGTCCCTTCCACTGGGGTCACCTGAGAGATTCTGAATGCATTCTGGTACAGGTAATTTGAGAGGCTCACCCCAGAGTAACCTCACATGTTGTAGGTGGACAAGTGGTGGAGCAGGCATTCAGATCTGGCCCCTCCCACAGCCATTGCTCTTCAGTGAGCAGGAGGACCTAAAATTGTTGCCAACTACTGCTTATACCAGCAAAAATGGTCACAGAAATGATAAAGGAAAATGGAAGGAATGGTTGTTATCAGCAACTAAATGACCTTTTAAGGCATTTCAACCCATGTGTTCAATTTGTGACTCTTTCAAAATGGCCAACCAGATGAATGCCCAGACAAAGACGGATCTAACAAAGGGTCTCAAGGGTTAACTGATCCTCCAATCTAGAGTTCAGTCGATGTCAGCAAATAGTGCCACCTTGCTGTTAGCTCGTAGTATTTGAGGGTGACAGGTAGTTTTTGACCAGAATGTTAGATAAGGAAAAGGTTGTAGCATGTAGGAAATGGATAGAGGTCAGAAAGTTAGTGGGAAGATGCCTTTCTCCAAATGAAAATGTTTCTAGGTAGGTAGTGATGGAGCAGAAAGAATTGAGCGATGAAATGATAATGGTAGATTTGATAACAGAGTTTGCATAAAATTGCAGGCCTCTCTCTTTATAGTGTAGCTGGTACTGTGTGTGCAATGGTACCAGTCTGAAAAAAACCCACGAAGGATATGTGTTTGTGTTCTCAGACATATCTAACTATCCAGACTGAAGGCTTCAACTCCCATAAAGGTACCACATGGGTCTACTGGATTACCTGAATGTAAGCCTATGTCAGAAAGGCACTGTGTGTTTGACAGGCCTGGGCAAACTGGAATCTTAAGGCCTATTTCAGTCTCATTTCCGTGAGCACATAGCCCCTGGCTTTCTTAGAGGTGCGCTGGTGCAAGTAAGTGGCAGGTTTCAGCCTATGATGTCAAATGATCCACAGCTGCAAAACCTAACGTCTACACGCATACCCAGAGCAGAGGAGCATGGGGCAAGCTCTGTTCTCGCTCCTACCCTGGAACTGGAACTGAAAGCAGAATTTTGCCCACTGTGTCCCTAATGCTAGAGATCACGTGGAAATGGAATAGAGTTCCTCTGGGGATTCCCTGGGAATCGGGGATAGCTCTGTAAATCATTGGCATCTGGGACAGGGAGCTATTTCACTTGCAGATTTGTTATGCAGTGTATCATGGTACTTCAATCTGCCGCTTCCTCCTAAAAATCAACTGGGCTGTCTAGCAAAAATATGAATGAGCTTGAATTTCCTAAATCAGTTAATCTGCCTCTATGGAGAACCTTCACTTATTGTGAAACACTGGACCAAATTTGGCCCTGGAGTAAACGGCATCAATACCATGAAATCTATGAGAGAGGTGCCCTCAGGCAGTCAAGTGGTATTTGGCTCAATGTCCATTTGCTCAGGAAGGGCAACTGCGGGTCATTTCTCTACAGATGTGTACCTCTCTGTATGATATTCAGACGTCCCATCTTCTCACAGGCCCTGCATGTGCTCCTTTAGCCCATCCCAAATCAACATCCCACTTTGCAGTCTATTGAGTGAACAAGTTTGCCGCGCTGCGTTTTAAAACAACTTGACGTAGTCTCTGTGGCCTTTGTGAAACAAGGATGTGCTTTGCAGCCATGGCTTGTCACTCGTGCCCCGGAGCGTGAGAGCCAGATCCTCAGCTGGTGTAAATCAGCGCTGTCCCATTGACATGACGGAGCTTCACTTTGGTGGGTTTCAGCTGATTGACACCTTCCCTGCAGGTCTGGCACTAAACCTTCAATGGATTTATAGAGGTTTCAGGACGAAAGGAAGGGAACTCAGCCGGCCGTGGCAGGGAAGTGAGGAGCACCCCGAAGGCTCGTATCTCCCGAGGCTTTTGCCCAGGCCTGCTTCCTTGTGTACAAATGTGAATGAGTGAGTGACTGCTTGCTGCCAAACTGGAAATGTTATGTAGGGATTTACTGGCATGTTACTGGCATGTTACATGTTTACTGGCATGTTATCATTCCTAGAAGAGAAGAAAAAAAAAACTTGACTGCACATTGTTATTATTAGTGTTGTGATTTTTATTTAATTTTTTTGTAATACAAAGTTGACTTTTTTATTTGAATTTGTCTTCTTTTTTATTTATTGGTCTGAAAGCCATTTCAAAGGTATAATAATATATTTGGTGTAATTTAATTGGTGCAACATTATTTTACAGCTCCGGCCAAAATTGTTTGGTGTTATGTTTTGTTTTTTGTTTTTTCTCCCGATCCTTTGTTGGTTTGAGCTCTACGAGGCACACAGGGGAAAACGCTGGATAATCACCCAAAGTGTTTGTATTTTTAATCTGATACTGTTTTTTATTAAATAAAACAAAATTAATGTAACTGTGAAAAGTCTCTCTCTCTCTCCCTTTTCTTTTTCACTGTACATCAGCATAAGCCGAGGCCAAACGGTAATGAACTTGTCATGCAGAAATACAGCAGCATCTCAGCACATTGTACCAAGTTGTTTATGCAAAGCTTCTTGGCTCGTTTCTGCATTTGCATATAATGTGGGTGGCCACAGAGACTCCCGTGCTACGAAGCATTTGGCACTGCAAAACACCCAGAGCTTTCAGCTGTAGAAATGTTTGGTGGAGAAGAATAGCTGACTGGGGTTTCTTTGCTGGAGATGAATGAGGTTTGTGGGCCAGGTGTGCTGCAGGTGAGACAGGGCAGGCTGGCTGACCAGACACGGCACAACTCATTTGTAGCCCAGAGACAGACGGTCACGGTCCTTTCTCCTCTCTGACAGGGAGAAAGACAGTTTGTTAACAATTTAAAAGTTCCTATTGGTATAATTTAGGGGTTGTTTGGGCAAAAAAGACTGGTGGCCATCCGCTGCTGTCAAATGTGGGATGGTTTCAGTCAGATGGCTTTGAGCAGCCAGCGTAATCAGCTGGTGAGGGGGAAAAAGGGACTCAATTTTCATTTTTTGGAGTCCCCTTGATAACCAGAAGGCTTTAGGTTGTTTTGGTTGGAAAGCGGGTAGGTATCATAAGGGAAACTGGGTGTTAGGTATGTTGTGTGTGCTGGGTACTTGTTAAAATAAAGGAAATGGTTGGCAATGTCCTAACGTTGGCTCTGAGCAAGACACCATTAAGCTTCACCCTTGATGCAGCCAGCCAAGATACCTGTGGTGTATATTCTGCTTTTTAAATTACAGGCGGTTTGGATTAGGATCCAAGGTTTGGATATCATGCAAAAAAAAAGGCTTTCATTTTTCTAATTCATTTTCTCTTTTTAAAGCAAGAAGCCATGGCTGTATGTGCTAGATTTATTCATCATCACCACTTAACAACCAGTGGGAATAAAGGGAAAAAGCCAACGATGCAGAAAGGCAAACAGCCGTTAATACATTACAAAGGGAACGATTAGCTGCTGTATGCTAATTGAGTCAGAGATTGTAAGCTATATGTTCAAAGTAAGCACGAGTGTGCTTGTACCTGAGGTGAATGAGGTCTAACTGTGTGGGTGCTGGGTGGTGGAAAATGTAATGCGAGTCTCTCCTGCAACAGCAATTATGAAACTTTTTTTTTTTTTCTAACACACTAGGAAAAAAGTGAAGGTGAAGGCAAACCATTTGTTTTGTTTTAAAAATAATTACTTCTAGAAAGAAAGTTCTGGATGACTAGGTATGGTGCGCTTATGTTGCGAAGACCGAGAAGTAGTTACATACATGTTTGTACAGCTCTGAGAGCGCACAGTTCTGGGGTGGGGTGGGAAGGTGGGCGTCTAATTTTCCTATTTATTAAAGGAGATAAATGCACAGTGATATGCCTTAGTTGAAGTTACATAGTGAGTCTGTAGCCAGACCCGGTCTTCTTTTATACTTGCTCCATGGGGATTCCAGCGTTTCTCAGGAATTGTTGAATTTTTATGGACTGGGTTGGAAGGAGCAAGGAAGGCAGACAGGAGCCTTGGGAGCTATGCAGTCGAGTGACAAAAGCAGCAGTGGTTTTTTTCATACAGCCACGACTAGTCTTGTCCACGATAACCCTTTTTTTACCTCTAAAAGTTGACAATCTCGATTTCTGATCCTGCAAAGCCTGTGCATATGCGAAGCGTGATAATGTCAGGGATCCCTCTCGCTTCTGTGGTAGGCTTGCTGAAGTCCAGGGGCCAGCTCATGTGAGCGGCACTGCCTGGTGCTGCCGTGCAGCAGCAGAGCACTTAAGAGACCAGCACAAAAACTTGCAGGAGAGCTTGATGCTGCTTCTTAAAGCTCAGCAGCCCCAAGTCACTGGTGCAGAGGGAGAGGACTTGTGCCAACACAGCGGGAGGCAGCTCTCTTCCAGTGCTGTCACAGCCTTAGAGGTGGTGCCCACAGCCACCCCATAGTGCTGGCAAGAGAAGCAAAATTCAGAGCGAAGTGATACAGCACAGTTTTTAGCCATAGACGTTTGCATTCGATTTGTAGTTGTGGCTCCTCTCACAGCTCCGCCTGGTCTCCGTTTAGAGACTTCATCGACTGTGAAAGTAAGGTGCTAAACTGAGGTGAAGAGGTGGCATTTTCAGTTATTGCAGACAGATATGTTTACAGAGAAATTTGTTAGTGACTCCATAAGCATGTGTAATAATACACTTTGCAACACCAGAGCCTCAGTTATAGCTATGGGGTAAGTCATAACCAGTCCAATGCTCATGTAAATTTGGTGTATATGAGAAGCTTATCAGTTTAGTTAAGCATTTATCTCAGTGATGCACATCGCACTTCAATGAGATGCTTCTGGAGACAAAGCTGCGGGAATGCTTTTGCTGAGCCAACAGAAAATCTGATGTTTGCTAGCATCAGCCCAGGCTCTCTGGTACCTGTCCCAGGGTTACTGGTTTCAGGGTTTCAACTGAAAGTTTTACCATAGAAGAGAACAAGTTGTGTTTCCCCCGGATTAATGGTATTCAGTATTCAAATAGGGCTCTTTTTTTTAATTATTGTCTGGTGGAGCTGTCTTTTCCTCCTCGCCAAACCAAGACATCTTTCTCATAAAAGATTGAGTAATTTGGCTGGAGAAGCAACTTTTTTGGATAGATGATTTTGTTTCTGGCTAGCTCTCTCTAGCCCTTACCCCCCGCCCCATATTGCCTGGAATTACATCAGTGCAGAAAAACCTTTGATTTGCCTATCATCTGGCCACAGAGAACCCTGCACATTTAAGGACATTAGTGTGTATATTTGCACTGACTCTCAGTTGTTCCTTGGAAAAGCATTTTTTTACAAGACATTTTTTTTGTGCGTCACCAGAAGGCTCATCATCCTGACTTGTGTGGTGGGCTTAGAGCTCATGCTCAGAAGTGCACCAGGCCCAGGACTGTGAAGGAATTAGATAGCTGACCACCATCAAAATAAGAAAATCAGCTGTGGGCGTTGGCCACAGGTGCATTTGCAGGTCAGGACATCACCTTACTTCTTCATTCAGCAAAGCAGCTCTACTGCCATTGTGAACTCTGTTTTTTTTTGGCACTGAGCTTTCTCACAATGCGCACCCAGTGCTGAAGCCTTTGCTGTCAGAGACTGCCTGGAAATGCTGGCATCAACCAGCCTCGATGTTTTCTTTTTGCCCTTTCTCCTTTCGCTCTATCCTATTTATTTAACGCAAATAATGTCCCTCACTCTCTCACGTAGTCCAAATCTTGTTCGCTGTCCTGTTTAGTGTTGCTACATAGTCTGCGTAATACCCTGTCAGGACGGCGGGTTGAACTTTGCTCACGAGGCGCTTTTGCAGCGCTAACACTGGCTGTGGCATCGCCTCCGCTTCGGAGGCTGTTTGGATCACCAGACGAAGGCACGGTCTTGCTCTGCAGCAGCGGGTCCAGCAGCGGCTCCAGCCTTGCAGCAGGTAACGTTTCTTCCTGGACGCTGGGGATGGGACGTTTCTTCCTGGACCCTGAAACTGGGGACAGGACCTTGAGCTAATAGCAGGGCGCTCTCTGAAAGAGACACCACGCTGAGGAACAATTAAAAAGCTGGGCTGCCAGGACAAATGGGTTAGACCAACCGAATATAAATCCCTGGAAGCTGATGGTGAGATTATACCCTAGCCAGCAGGAATCCACTTAGAAAACTGTGCTCCTTTCATAGGCTGGGGAGATACTGTTGCACTTACAAATACAAGCAAGGAACAGCTGTAAAGGAACTGGCTGAAAAGCCAGGGAGGAGGGAGAGTGTGTCTTGTGGCTCTGCAGTGATAGTTTATTAACGGACTCCTCCAAACTTCAGCCTCGGAGATAATAGGACAAGACATACTTTAAATAGAACCAAAGGGAAAAACAATTCAAACCAGATGTTAGAAAGTATGTAAATATATGTTTATATTTACATATAAAGCCCTAGCTGCCTGCCAGGCAAGTTTGCTAGGACCAGAGTGTGTGTCATCATCCTGGCCTCACTGGGAATTGTCAAAAATATTTCTTTAAATGTTCCTTCAAACTCTGTTGTTCTCTTTAGCTGCACGTCCCAGAGCTTGACAGTCTAATCGGAAGATTTCTTGAGACAAGGGATCTGCTGCCTGAGAAGAGAGGTTTGCTAAATTCCCATACAACTCAGTGCCATGAGGAATGTTCAGTCAGCTCCGGCCCTTAGAAACCCCAAGGTAGTTAATCCTCTTGCGCTCCCAGGAAAAATTTGTGTCAGAGTGGAAAGAGGCAATGGGTAATGGTCAAGTACTAGATCCCCAGATAGTTCAAACTGATGTTGGCCCAACCTGGACAAGCATCCAGCCTTAAAAAATAAATTAATATCATTGTGAAATTCTGGTTGGATTCAGTGGGGATGGCTTCAGGTCCCACATGCTCACCATTTGATTTCCCTGTGTGAAGAGTTCCGGATTTTCAAAAGTGGTTTCAGAAATATCTGTTTCTGAGAAGCCAGTTTGAGCTGCCTACACCTGAATTTTTGAAACTGATGGCCACCTTCTGCTCCTCATGACCTCAGCCTGAGCCATGGTCACTTGGTGCTTACAAGGATAAGGCTTACTGAACCTCGGTCTGGGCATTTCAAAATGGAGATACTCCAAGTGAGTCACTTTGAAATCTTTAGCCTTGCCTTGGTTGGCAGGGGTCTTTCAAATCATTGACACACTGGGGCATTGCGTAAGTCAGTCCCTGCTTCCAAGATTTTGGGGAAATTGCATAATTCTTCAGCTGAAATGAGATTTATTGTTACTGGTGTTTTTTTAGGAAAACAAAATGTCTTTAATTTCTTGGGATTGAATGACTTGGAGTACCACTTAGAGGACAGGGAACCTCAGCCCCTTGCAAACAAGACACTTGCAAAGCTCCCAAGAGCCCAGCACTTGTGTTATAGTTCAATAAATTTGCTTTTTCCTAAGGGAAGTGAAGCAGTGCTGTTGAACAAGTTTCTAATGTGGTCTTAACCCAGTGTGTCCCACCAGATCAGTGGCAATAGCATGCAGATCAATCCACGTCTGGTTGGGCATGGAAATTGCCCTCCTCTGACATTAATAGAGAAGGCACAAACAGCCCAGATAGGTAGTACGTGAACAAAATCACCTCGTCTATGAAGAAATAACTGCAGTGGCCATCATAGTTCCTTTTTACCAGAACCAAAATGCTATTTGCTGAAAAGTACCAAATTAAGTTCCAAATTAAGGCCCTGATTGGGCAATGACTTAGGTAGGTAACTCTGGAAGAAACAAAACTATTGACAATTACAGAAAATGAGGCAGAGTGGGGGCTACGTTTCGTCTTGGTGAAAGAGCAGAGGGACAGGTTTTTCTTGTACTGGAGCTAAGTGAATAGATCCATTTCCTCCTGGTGTTCCATTCTAAAATTGGAGCAGATTTACTGGAGCCTCCCTTATTACTTTTCCCATGGCAAGTACAAGGGGTTAGGTTTGCTCCCAAGAGTTACAAGTTTGCACCTTGTCACCTTTTGCAGCAGGACTGCAGTATTGCATGGAGGATAGGATCCTGCTTGGTAACAGGCAGAGGGAGAGCTCTTAGAGCCCGTCCAGGGAGCCCTGGTACAAAGACAACTGTAGCGTGAGAGAGGGATCAGAGTCCATCATGTGCTTGAATGGGGCTGTCAGGGACAGCTTTTGTTAAAGTTCTGCCACGCAAAGAAGGGAAGATTTGCATATTTTCCCCTCTGACATAAGCACGCCCCTCAACACCTGCAAAATCACCCTTGCCACAGAGGCTACCTCTAAAAATACTTCAAAAAACGCATGCATTGTGAGAGAACCTGATTGTTTCAAACAGCAGAAAAGCCGTTTTTGTCAATACACTCACTTAACCTTAATCAAAACTGTACATCATAAAGTTATCTGGCTTTTCTTTTGGCAAAGCTGATACTGCTGAGAAAGGAATTCCTGCATCTAGCTTATGTATCTCCCCTCCTTAAACCTGTTCCTTCTGAAGAAGCCCTGGTCAAAAGCTGAAGCAAGATCCTCCAGTTACAGAAACGATGCTCAAGTCAGCCTGAGAAATGAAATAAAAATTACATGACTTACAACCAGTCACATCTTGTCCACCCAGCCTGCATTGAACATTGCATATCTAGTGGCAAATTCCCAGAAATACCGTGAGGCCATACTGACTAACTGCTCACTGGTAGGAAATGTGTTGGAAGCAGCAGAAGACTGTAGATTAATTTAGTCCTCTGCCCTGGTATATAGACTCCTTGCTCCTGGTAAACACTCCAAACAAACATTTATTTGGTTGCTTTCTGAAAGGAGAGTGAAAGCCTCAGAGATGCTACAATTAGCCCGTCCACTGCAAAGTTCAAAAGGGAGGTTTGATCTTTCACCACAAAAATATCCACGCTCTCTTTCACATGCACGTGAATAGAAAGCCTTTGTTCAGATCAAGTCAAGAAGAAACAAACTATTGTTGGAAGGTCGTTTCAGCTTGCTTCGAGGAGTGAAGAATTACAAAAAATAACCAAATGTGGTCTTCTTACCAGTGATTACAGATACTGTCTTTCAGCAGAACAGGCAAGTTTTTGTTAGAGGTATCTATTCTTGTGTTGGACTAATTCATTGTAGGTTCAGGCTAGAGTTTTATAAAATGCCTAGTGGTACCGTGGTTCCTGAGTGTCCCACTTGAGACACCCTAGCAAGGTTTGCTTTTTAGAGAATGAGTGGTTCCTATAAGGAAACAACAAATGTAGGCACTTGATCTCCCTTGCAGATCTTGGTTGTTGCTTCTTTGACTGGTGCTTGTCAGCATTCAGGAAATTGTGAGACTGACTTGCTATCAGACTAGGAAGGACTTCCAGTAATCCGTTCTGTATTGATATTTGGAGGCTTTGCTTGGATTTCATACTCCGTGTTAACCTAAGTCTACCACCAGGCTGGCAGCAACCACATTAAGTCCATCTTCCAGCGAACCACCACCACTTTTAT
This sequence comes from Himantopus leucocephalus, assembly GCA_003993805.1. Lineage (NCBI taxonomy): Eukaryota > Metazoa > Chordata > Aves > Charadriiformes > Recurvirostridae > Himantopus > Himantopus leucocephalus. The sequence goes on from RSEF01000001.1 coordinate 65,903,856, forward strand.
AAAGAAGCGTTTCGCTACAAGTAATAAATTCATTTTTAAAGGGAGGGTGGGGAGGGGGCACATGTGACATTTCAAATATAACTCCGCCAGGATTTCCTGTAGCTTAGTCTTTTTTTGAAATCTTCCCCCTTATCTCTCTCATATGAGGCCTGATTCAGTAAATTACTCCTATAAATAACTTTCACATGTTTAAAGGTAGGTCTGCCCATTCCTTGCTGACTCAGGGGTATGGCTTTCTATCTGACTATGAAACGCTATCCAGGAAAATCCCCAAAGGTCAGTTCTCAGTATTATTTTTTGACATGAACTCAAAGAGGCTGGCAAAAACTCTTCAGTAGTGGTTTTCTAGAAAAAAACTAAGGAATATTATATATCTGTCTTTCAGCAAATCTGAAGCTTTGGTACAAACCACAGCTTGCCTGGCTATGTCCTGTTTTCTTCTATTTTCAGTATTTATTTCTGCAGATAAATGGCTTGCAGTAGTCCATCATACAAATGGTCATTAACAAATCAAAGCTGAGATTTTCAAAAACATTCAGCACAAGCCTAGCTCTGTTCCTGTTCAAGTTACTGGCAAAACCCCCAATGATTTTTTTTCTTTTTCTGCAGATAACCCCTCAAAATCCTACCCTATGCCTTTGCCCCAGAAGAAAATGATCCCATTTCTGGTAGGATCATTATAGGACTCGTTGCATAAGGAATGAACACTTTGGCAAGATTATAATGGCATCCCTGATCTTCTTTTATGTAATTATGAATTCAGAAGGAATTGAATCAGCAAGCTTAGTGATGGAGAGAAAAGCTGAAGACATTGTTCCAGTACATCCAGGGTCCCTGTAATTTTTTAATTTTGTAGCCCATAAAATCTTCCCTGATGTAGCGGACAGGTCATCCTCACCTATGTCTAAAATGACTGGTTTTATATGCAGGTTTTTCTTTCCCAAATGGCATAGGTAATCTCCTTAAGCTATAGTTTAAACTTCTTTAGAAACTCAACAAAAATAATAAAGCTGACCTTTAACCTGCTTGATTTCTTTTTAAGTACCAAAGTAAAGTAAACAGTCTTTGAAAGAAAGAAAAGAGGCAAAGCCAGAGCTCAAAGCAAATGGATATTGCAGGGCGTCTCTCCTCGCCTTTTTCTGCCCTGACTTTCCTTGTCACCCCATGGGCCACGCAGCGTGTCCCAGCACAGGCACACAGCAGGCACAGCAGCGGCAGCCTCCACCATCAGCCCAGATCTTCTTGTTCCAAAAGTGCCATCACGCCCAGGAAACCTCCCAAACACCTGCTGCATCGTCCCTGCTGAACATCCTCTGCTCCACACACACCTTGAGCTGAATGACTTTGGGGATCCCCTTGGGGGTTTTTTGCACCCCACTTCCACCTTTTTTTTTCTTTGCACTTTGCCCGCTGCTGCTCTTTGCTAATCAAGGGCCAGGGCCCCAGGACCATGTGTTTTCCTCCATTTTTTTCCAAGCTAATTCGATTTGTGGATTTGCACAGGCAACAGCAGAGTCTGAATCTTAGTTGGACATCACATCCCATGGTTCATTCTCACTGGCTCCCCTTAGAGAGGGCTAATTCACACCTTCTGCTGGGGCAGGCAGTTTATTTTAAAAATCAATAGCCAAGTACAGGAAGGAAGGAGGGGCTAGGGGGGATGAAGCAGTTGGTTTCTGTGCTGGGAATCCCCGTTAGGCTGACCGAAGGCTATCTCGTTTGCTGAGCTGCAGAGCAAGAACAGAGTCACGCCGGGACACCTCAGACCTGCAATAACCTGCTGAGCTAGCGGCCTCTGCTCCGCTGGCTAAAGCAGATGGGGAGGGCAGCTTGCCTGCATCCAGATGCATTTATGCATTTCTTTCAGTGGAGCATCAACTCCGGGCTGCTCGTCCAGCTTTCTTCCTATTCGTAAAAATCAGTAATGTTATAATATTATTTTTATTAAAAAAATATGAACTAAGAAATAAAACCGTAGGCTTGCATCTTTTTTGATCATTGCGGTCTGTGTGGAGCACACTGCAGGTTGCAAACTCCTTGTGGGGGTACAATAACATGTATACAGTTATGCAGTTTTTATGCACATTTATACCACAGTCCTTAGCTGAGCACAACTCCACCTAATGTCATGATTACTCATGCCAGATGTGTCAAGGTGGCGTTCAGGCTTTTGTTCCACTTTCATAATGCCAATGGGGAGTGGCATTGGGCAGATCTTGCAGAAGTACCACCATCAGGAAAAGAAATGAAAATCAGCTAGGATATTCCTTCTGTCCGTGCGTGAAATCTGCTGTTCAAGGTATTTTTCAGCTATTGTAATAAAAAAAGTAGCTCCCTCTCTTTTAATTTTCATCTACTTGGTCTTCGATCTTTCTCTTGACTTTTCCACACTCGTATTCCTTATGAACTTATTGCGAGCTAAATCAAAGAAACTGGAGACCTGCATAGCACAATTGCTGTCTAAGTGATTTTGGGTACAGACACGTTCTCATAGGAAGAGCTGTGGAAACAATATAAGCTGCTGGAAAATGAGACCTTCCCTTAAAATTGTAAATGAAGCATTTTGTCTAAATTCCAAAATTTCAAAAACTTCAAGCAGTCACACTGATCACTCATTCTGCAGCTGTATTTAGAAGAGACTTGGGAATTTGTAAATAAGAGGCCTGAAGAACAAAGACTTCTGCCCTCAGGGAGGATATTAAAATTGAAGGGGGACTATATTTAAGCGTGCTTCTACCCCTGCTTCAGGGGATTTTCTTGCAGCAGGGATTTTCCTGCTTCGTTTGCTACTTGCCCTGCAGGCATTTTGACTAGTCAGATTTCTCTTTCCACTTTTTGCCATAACTGTGGTATTTGAGGGACACAAAGTGAAAATCTATGAATCTGTACACATGCAAGGAAGGAAGGAGCTGTTAGTATATGCTTAAGGGCAAACAAAGGATTAGCTTCTAATCTGCCCTTTTTGCTAAACAGAAGTTATAGAGATTTACCAGACATGACTTGCATCTGTTTAAATTACAGCTTATCATTTAGAAAATAACCAACCTTGGTACAAGCATTCCAGTGGATGAAGAATCAATTGCATTCCTTAGGGAAGCGTTTCAGTCATTTATTACTAATACATGAAACTGAGATTTTCAGAGTCACCTTGAGAACTGAGCAGCCCGAATCCTGAAGGCAGTTCATCTTTAAAATCTCCATATGGACTAATTTCTTTAGCATTTCAATAATGTCCCTCTGGAATATGTCTGAAATGGAAAGTATTATGAAGTCCTTGAAGTCTTTTGATCTCAAGGAGAAAGTTTAAAATGGTTGGAGAATATGAATACCCAGTGCATGTCCACCGTGTGCACTTAACCCGCTGCCCCTTTCTCCCCAGAGATCTGGCTATATGCTAAATAATGACTGAATGAGTAAATAGATATTGCCGGTGGCCAAAATCAATAGGTGTGCAAAACATTTCTCTGCTTAAGCTTCCATCTACTCCTGCGGGATGCATACGCTGGGAAATGCTTCCCTCTTGTTTACATGATCTGAAAAATGGGGTTTTTGTGTCATGTAGCCAATGCTCAGAGAGTGAGTGTTGAGACACTGGAGCACTAGCTTCGCTTGTGCCAAACAAAAAAACAGTCATAGAATCATAGAATTGTTAAGGTTGGAAGGGACCT
>RSEF01000001.1:65907623-65942075 GCA_003993805.1 Himantopus leucocephalus
CTCCAGCACCTCAATGTCTTTCCTGTAGTGAGGGGCCCAGAATATCCAGTCCTGGATAACATTTTCAGAATTGTTTTTGAAAAAACCCGTCATTTTTCCCCATCAGTTAACAAATTTTCATGACAGGTAAATTAATCTTCCAGTAGCGTTCTGTTGCACAGTCTACCCATAAAATGTGCATAAAATTCCTAATCAATCTCTTACAGCAATTAGCTTTGAAAATACTGCATTGGGTTTTAATTCTGTAAAATTAATTGATATAAATATTCAAAGGAAGTTCTAAATTATTTGACAGTGAAGCTAAGTTTATATTACAGAGAGCAAAAAATTAAACTAGAATAGAAACCATCCCTGACCTACTGTCTGATTTTCTGATGCCTCTTCCTACTGGTATCAGTGATGGCGTGTGAAAAACAACCACAAAATATGTAGCTTCATCATACCAAAAAGAAACGTAAGTAGAAGAAGGGGACTGGATTTCAAGAAAGCAAGCTGGATTTATGGAGGAAGATTAAAAAAGCTAATTATGTTTAACTTGGCTGACAGACAGCTAAAAAGGGGATATGATAACTGCCTACAAATATTTGAAAGATGCGAAATACACCAAGGAAGGAGGAAAATAGTTTGAGACAAAGTCTGGTAAAGCAAAATTTAGGCTGGGTAGAATGCTAACAATGAGACCTGTCAGACTGCAGAAAAGTTTCCCGAGGGAATTAGTCGACACCTCATTAAAAATACCTTGGACAACGTGCACTGGGGGGGGGGGCGGCGTGGAGGGGGAATAATCCTTCAGTGAGAAAGTCAAGGACCAGGGAGCTTCAGAGGCCACATTCTGCTCTAGTGTTGGTGCTGTTGTCAATAGGGTATGAATTTAAAGGTTTTCCCACCAATGTTTTTGAGGCAGGAGACATTTATTTCCACCCTGAATAGCAGTAGGTGGAGGAAAGCTCTTTTTGAGGGAAATTACTCTTTTCATGGAAAATCTGAAACATCAAGGGAAGGTCACCATATTTAGAACTGGAGCTGTGCAACACACCAAAATGGTGTCACACCAACCTTCCCTTTTTCCAGGAAAGTTTCAGTGAGGGTGACAGGAGTGCTCTGGTTGAAGTGCCAGGGAATTGGAGACAATCTGGGTTTTGGATCATGTGTGTAGCTCCTGTTCAACGTGAGCTCCGTGGTAGACTTGCATATGAGCAGCTATCCTGTGTCAAAAGCCAACCTGCCTTGTGTCTGTGGGTTTTTTAACCTAAATCAGCTAATTTGATTTTGTCAGCCCAGCTCCAGAGCACATTATTTTTTTGCAGTCTAGACCTACCTTCACTGTTAGGGGATGCAATTTCTATGCCAGAAATACCAGTCTATATTTTTTTCTGGGACTGGCTCCCCTGCATGATCTACCACAACTGACAACATAGCTGGAGTAGAGCAACTGTGAATCTACTTAGTGTGTGTCTTACAAAAGTCAGTGGAAACAGCTGATCCCTTAAAATGAGAAGAGAACCAGTGTTTCACTGCACATTTATGCCGATGTAACTTCTCTGCCTCATACTAGGATAAACTGAAGCTAGGCAGCAGTGAATCAGACCTAATATGTTTAGTACTTCTGTGCTAAATTTATGAGGCACCCAGTGACATTTGCCTTATGTATAATGGTAGCACTCCCAGCAGGATGATCTAATCATTCATGAGGAATTACGGTACAATGTTGGAGTTTATTTAATGCTTAATGTTCACAACAACCTCCAGCATTGATTTTAATCTGGTTACTGCACACATTGTGAAACAGATCTCTGTGGAGCAGCAGCAGCAGCAGCAGCAGCAGAGATCAACCACATCCCGTGCAGCATGGCATATATCAGCAGTACAAGGTTGCGCTCTTTTTCTGACAAGCAGAGGAAGCAGAGTTGATTCACACACCAGAACGATTCCTCTCACCAAGACACTTAGGAATGCATCAAAGGAAACCCGGCTTTCTCTTCAGGCTTCCTCTGAGCAATGGACTTACTGTAAGTCTGAGACGAAAAGAATAGCACTTTTTAAAAATGCCCTTGACAAAAAGAGCAGGAAAACCTGTGGAAATGCGGGTCCAGCAGAATGGATATGCAAGAACTGCATGCCAAGGTGTTAATTTTGCTATATGTACTTGGAGTGGCACATTTTTCTGCTTCTGACATTGTATCCCCTCCAGAAGGGAGACTCAGGCCAAAAAAAGTTCTTCGCCTCCAGGAGATAAACTCTCCTTTAAAAAGAACCAAGAATGGAAAAAAGGAGGAAAGAGGATGTTCTTCCAAGTTCGTTACTCAAATTCTAAGGAAAAGGTTTCGAATCAGTGAATGAGCTTTTCATAACCAAAATCCCCTCCTGGGGTCTCTGCAGTTTGGAGCTGGAACATTCTTGGTTCATGTTGCCTTCGAGTCATTTTAACAGCAAATATTTCCTGAGCAGGAAGGGCAAATTGTCCTGCTAGTGGAATTTAGTCACAAGGTTTTAGGGAAATAACATTAATATTCACAGCTGCTGTGTCAGTGCCACAAAGAAGCAGCAGCTTCAGGAGGATGACTGGTTTGTATCCTGTCCAGCCTTCATCCAAGGCTGGCGAGCTCATTTTGCTGATTTTCCCCTGGAGAGATGGCTGCTTTATCCCCTCAATGATTTCTTGAGCTTCTTGGTTAAAAGAAGTATTTACATGGCATCTGTTTGTGTGATTGATTGTTCTTATGACTTGTTGCCCAGCAGCCACTTAAATATTACATTAAAAAAAAAGCATAAAAAATTCCTGCATGGTAAGTTAAAGTTACATCAAGGAGGTTCTCACTTTTAACAGCCCTCCTGTGACCACATGTGACAACGTGGTGAGCAACAGGACCCATCCAACTTGTTTGCCTTGGGCTGTCAGAGAAATAAATGACCGTATACTTTTCCTAAAGAAGCTTATAACATCATTTCAAATGTCATGGGGCAACAGCCAAGGCTCATGTATTCTTGAAACGGAAACACACCGCCTGTGTTTGAGCACTACTGACACAGACCCTGGTTTCTGGCTAGAAGGAGAAGCACCGCATCTCTCACAGCTGTGGAAACAGCTGGCAGAGTGTGACAGCCTGGTGTGGCTCCTCTTCTCAGCTGCCCCACGTTTGCAGCATGGTCTCCTGGCTGCCCCTTGCATGCTGTTTTGCTCAGTAAAACGACCCTCAGCGGGCCACTTGTAGGCAGGTGTCTCTGTGTGCCCCAACCAAGGATGCTTTGGGGCAGGGACATGAGCCCTTGGCCTGGCATGGGGTGGGTAAGTGCCCACCATGAAACCCCTGAGCAAGAATCCAAATTACAGCTGCATCCTGGGCTGCACCATGGGGAAACAGGGTCATCTGAGAGCGAGACGGGGGAGAGAGTGACATTAGTCATAGCAAGAAGCTCAAGAAATTAGAGAGGGTCAATTTGTGACCCCATATCATTGACTTTTGGGGTAACTCTGATGAAGTTCATGGTATAGTACATTATTGGGTACCCCTAGGCTTCTCCCCTAGGACAGATTGGAGGGCTTGATCTCGCTATCGGCAGTGGCCATGGGGCTGGAAGGAGGGGTATGCTCCAGTAAGCCTGGCAGCTAGCGCTAATTATCAGTCACTCTGCAGATCCTTTGCACAGCCCCCGCGCCTGCGAGCTGGCGCTGGTGTGCGCAAGCTGCCGAGGAACAGTGCTATTATCGGGTAACATGTCTGGTTACTTTATAGACCCAGTTAACAAGAAGGGGTGGTGGTGGGGGGAATTCCTACATTGTGCAAAGGACTTTTTTCTGCCCCCCCTGTTGTTTGGACCTTTGCCACTGTTTAAATTTAAGCAGATTTGCTATCCCAACATCTGCAGTTTGATTATTTGACTATTGCCTGGCTCTCGGTCAAACCACAGCAGAACACACTAGTCTGTGATTTACAGCCTGGGCTGTGATTATAATGGTTTTATTTTAGTTGGACCCCTATTTACAAGCTCATTTGTATTAGTGCACAGTGTTATAATAACAATGGTAGAATTATTAGGTCTCGCAGAAACAATCGCACATAGTAAATGGCTGCAGCTCACAGGGTGCTGCTTAAGTGCTCTAGCAGCCTGGCCGTGTCTGTAACACAGGGGTTTCCATTTTAATAGCGAGGAGCCGGGGGGGCCGAGAAGAGGACCAGGGAGGGGGAAGGAGCCGAGGAGAAACGTGGTTATTATTCATTCTTTTCTAAGTAAATAGAAAGGACGTGTGTTTCCTGGATTAGCAACTGAAAACAAATGCTGAGAGGGGAAAGCGCTGGTGTTTCCCTCACCAAGGTTAAATAAGGTACTGTGCCGCAGCGCTGATGGCCGCCGGCTGCTCAGGGCTGCACCGCGCGCCCTGCGAAATGCTGAGGGGAACCCGCAGCTGTGGGGAGGGTGGTGGACAGCCCCCAGGCGTCCCAGCTCGCTCCAGGGAGCCCACGGCCGTCGGCGGTGGAAGTGCCCCGGGGTGCACAAACACAGAGCCGCAGGCCTGGAGAAGGCCGAGGTGAGGCCGGGACTTTGACAGGGCCGCACTAAGGCCTCTCAGCAGGCGCTGCCTTGGGTCGGCGTGGGCCATTGTCAGGGTGTCCCGCCGCCACGCAGGCATTTTCGGGGTTTGCCTCAGGCCCCCTGTCTGGTGAAAAACCTCCCTTTATCAATAGCAGAAAGAGTACTCAGGAGGTACACCACTTAGCATGCCATGGGTGCTCATCATCCGGACCCCACAACAAGGCCTCGGCCACGTACGGCTGATGCAGACCACCGCCACAGACCTCACGCGTTTGATCTGCCGGCATGAGCAGCGCCGGCAGCTCCCACCGGAGACTTGCGGGTGTCCGGCATTTCTGAAATTTGGGTCTTTTAAGTGACTCACGGCCCCAGGGGGCCAGCTGCAGAGCTGGGACGGACATGTTGGAGGGGAAGCTGAGCTTCAGTCCTCACGGCTCTCCCACTGTCCCTGAAGGGTGTCAGGGAAAGGACAGCTCTCTCCTCTGTGGAAACACTGCCTGAGGACTTCTACCTCCTGCCCCACCACCAGCCAAAACAAGAGTATTAAAAAATGATGATTCTCTAGTGTCGGAGAGGAAAAAAACATCTAACATCTGAATTTACTGCCCAGAAATAAAGAAATCACAGCCCAGGCTGCTCTCATACTCGAGCGGTTGATTTTAGGCTACATTTTTGCTTTGGCTTTATAGGCCAAAGCATGCGGGGCTGGAGCTGCTACTCGGGTTACCAGGAGAAATTAAAACCGCCTGTGGCAGGTGAGGCTACCAGTGGAAGTGGCCAAAGGGAAAATTTAAATTCTGTGAGTTTGAACACCAGGCACGGATGCTCTGATCTTAAGTTCTTTTTGAATTTGCTTGGTTTTGGTTGTTTTGTTTTGTTTTGTTTTTTTTAAAAAAAGCTGACTGCTAGAAAACCAACATTTTCTGAAGGGAAAAAAAAAAGGAAATATAAACCAGATCTATACAAAATACAGTTTTCTAGAAATTCTCCTCACCTCCCACCATTTTCATGAAAATAGTAGCTGGTGTTTTCCATACTTTCTGCATGAAGAAAACTGTGTTTTGTTTTCTCTCACCATTTGAAGTTTTAGGCCCTCTTTTTACTGCTATGTAAAAAATATACAGAGGATATTCACAAAAGTGAAGTCAGACCCTAGTGTAAATAAAAATATAAAAAACCCATATGCATGCCTAATAAGGAATATGAATGAGGGAGTGAAGCTAAACATATTTAAGTTCCATATTGTCAAGATGCCCCTGAACAAACAGGACTTGTCTGAGACCCCTGGAACTGTGGCCACAATGTTGCAGGGATATTTGCTGGTAAGTGTCATAACTTTCCAAGGTGCCCATTGGAAAGTTTTGTTCAAAATAGAAACAAGCAGCCACCATTTCTGGGATCCTCAACTGCTTCTGTCCTAGGCAAGAGCAATCCTCCTGTAGGACTTACTCTATGTATTAGTGTAATAGCTGGAGATTTCTACCTGTCTCAGAGACTCCATAATCAAGCAGAAAAATCGAAGGGAGAGTGGGACAAAGGGGTAGTATCATTCTTTGTGAAGAATGTAAGACAGGGAAACAGCCCTGGCCCAACTTGCAGGGCTTAAGTCCCTTCCCTGACAGGACTCCTTCAGCTGTTACCCGAGGCTGCACATGAGAAAGAGATGGGCTGAATCATCCTCTCTCCTTTGACTATGGAAGAAGCAACAACAAAACAAAGCACTTTATATGGATATTTCAGATATATTACTCAAGATGCCTGATATTAAAACAGGTTTAAGATATTCTAGCTAAGATGATGGATGTACAATTGGGGGTTCTTGATGCCTGTCTTGTGCTTAGCTGCCCTTCCTCTTACAGATGTTTGGTATTTCTGACCAGCTCTGTTAAAGGGAAAAACCCTTTAAAGCTAAGAGAAAAAGTAGTACTTCTCTTCCTCTGGCTGACCTGTCTGTGTACCTCTATCTGTTTTAAAGCTGCTGGTTTCCTGGGTGTTTTGGTCTTTCCTGAAAGAACCTTCTAAGGAGAATTCTGTATAGTGAGAGTTTTTACAGCTTTATGCAGTTCCTTTGTACTAATTGATTCCTCAATGCATTAGCATCACCAAAGCTAGATTAATCTTCTTTTCATTTTAGTGCTGAGATCAATGTCTCTGTCAACATGCTTTATTGAACCTGGTACAGTTTTACCACTTGCCTTTACCTCCTCCAGGATGGCCTTTCTCTTAAGTATGTCCTAAGAAAGGATCCCTCTTTAAAACTCTATCTGGCCAAGCTGTGGGTTGGAATTGCTCTCCGGTGGGGCATGATCCAATGCCAAAACCCCTCCCGCTTCACTGAAACCGCTAGATTTCCCAGCAGCTGGCATGTCATCCTGCAGCTTTAGGAATCAAGCTGTCTTTTTGTCAGGGAGAAATTAGGGTGGACTCCTCCACTAAAGGGAAGGACTACTGGGAGATACTTTCACACATAGGCTGTGCAGCCTGGGCTCTTCTCACAGGCGTAACACAACAGTTCTGCAGAACAAAATGTGTTTTCTGACAGAGCCAAATGCCTTCCTTGTATTTTTCAGGTGCCATTGTATCAATTCCTTCAAAACTTGGCAATAACAGCCTTTCTCTGTTTCCATTTCTTTTATTATCTGTTTTACTCAGGCCAATTGAAATTTTATGACTTCTTTTTTCCCAGAAGAAAGCGCTGGGATAGGGTTGGCACTGAGAACAAAGCCCTGAGTCAGTCCGTATAGCCACTGGCCAGCACTGCAAGAACATGATATATGCTGATATTCAGAGCAAGCCACCATGGCTCCACTGTCCTCTGCTGTCTCCATGTAACCTTTTCCCCATGGAGCCAGCCTGTAAGGACATTGCACACTAACAAGAGTGCCGAAGCTCTTAATAACTGTTCATTCACAGTCAGCTTTATTGTACCGTATCTTGCCTGTTGTCTCTGTCTTATATAACAAAAATCAGGCTGCGAAGTAATTCCTATATAATTACCCAGCCTTATAAAAGAGACTGCAAAGAAGAGGATTTGTAGATGGTCTTGCTTGTGCTCATTTATTTCATGCCACAATAGTCTGGGAAAAGCAATCTTTCTGCTTGCTTATATGGATGGCACAGAGAGCAAAAGGTCCAGCCCCTCCTCCGGCACTGGGTCTGGTTCTGCTGATGGTGTTGGTACATTGCCACTGACTTCAGTGGCAGATGGACATGATCTTTTTTGGTTTTGGTTTGCCCTGTTGTCTCTTCTCTTTGCTTGTATGACAGTTAGTCCCTGCAAACTTTCTATGCATCAGCTGCTTCCACCAACTTCAAGGATATATTTGAGTGGATGAAGATTATTTGCTTGTACGTGGCTTGCAAGATTAGAACCAAAGATAAATAGCTAGATGCACAAATCTTGCCTAAGAGGGCTGAGATGGAACTTAGTTTACTCATCTGCTTCTGTCACATGCAGTGAACCTGACTTGTAGCCCTTGCTCAGCTTCAGTGTTGTGCTAAATCCTTTGCAGCACAGCACTTCCAAAAGTGCTGGGAACCCCCACATCTGCAGGGAAAAGCAAACAAACAGATTGGAAAATTTAATTGTAGAGTTCCCACACACAGCTCTGCATTTAAAATGAGTATAAACAAATAGATCTGACAAGCCAGGCTATGTAGAAAAGAAGCTAGCAATGCAAACCAGAGAAAAATCAGTTTGCATTTATGATATTCTAATCACTTATACTTTCATTAAACAAAATACTTAAGTAGATCTTATGCTTCAATGAAGTTGAAGGGACTTAAGTATATGCTTAAAATTCTGTAAGTGCTTAAAAGTATTGCCAAACAAGGATGCAAGTCCTCAAAGTGCTTGGGCTGAGTGTATACTTACATGTTTTGCTGAATCAGATCCATGGTGTCACAGAGCCTTAAAATGAGCTCAGAGGTTTCAGCCTAGATGAGGGATAAAGCCAAACAGCATAACAGGAAACTCTCAGGATTTTCCAGAGTCTAGTGCATAATTAGATTAGATGTGCAATCCCGTTTTGGGATTATGAATGGGTTTGGGTTTTTTTAGCTCATTAAAAAGAGAAAGAGCCTTCCTTTGCAGACATATACAATATCTATCAGGTAGCTTTTCCTACACTTGCACTTTCCTAGTATGTGGCATTTTAAAATTAAAGAAATGTCAGTGACACTGCAGTTTAGTCCTGAGTAATAAAAAATGTCCAGCTCATGAGAGCAAATCCTTCTTCCGTGTTCATCCAGATAGCTTTAAATTCCTTCCAAAGTTTCCCTTGGGCAACTGAATGGATTGTAGTGGTATTGCAAGTACAGCATAACACTGACCATAACAATTACATCTAAGGTATGCTAACCATACATTTCAGCAAACCTTCTTGATTATATACCTTGTGGCACATAAGAGCATTTATTTTAATAGACTTTTTAGATATTTAAAATATGGTTCCCCTACCTCTGATCAGTGTTAGCCACATCCATTGCCTGCAGAAATGCATGAAGCAGAGCAGATTGAATAGCTTCTTCCCACTGCTTCACATCTTCATTCCCCTCAAAATTCTATCCTATTATTCAGCCCCAGCCCAATCATGCCCTCCAGCACTGCTGAATTTCAAGGAGGTGATAACAGCTTTGAAATTGATGGAAAGAGCCATAAAGAAGACTAAAGACATAAAAAGCATCTGTTACCTTCTAGATGAATTTGTCTGTATCTAGTATGTGATTCCTTTCAACTATTTGAATTTAAAGTTTGAATTTATTCAGTCATCCCAGCATAGATCCTGAAACTGTACAGTCTGTTGAGAAAAATGTCATTGTTTTGAACAAAGGCATTGCACCTCTGAGGAGAACTAGACTATCTCTTGCTGTTATCTACACTAATCTTACGCTTGATGCATCCTGTTTGCTGGTGTTCTGCAACTGCCCCACTCCTGGGCCAGGGCCCTTGGGGCAGGAACAGCTGCCAGCCCTTGTTATCTGGGCTCAGATAGCCCCAAATGCGGGTGGCCTGCCAGGAGCTGAGGTTGGGTGACCCAGGCTGACTCCTTGCAGAGACATTGGGGTGTCTCTGCCCCGTGCACCTCGGGTAGCACCTTTTCCCTTGTCTGAGATATCTCAGCAGTCCCCCATCATCTTCCTCCCTCCTGTGAGCACAAAGATAAGAACTGGTTGTGGAGCAGTGCCCACTCAAGGACCTCCAGATGTGCCCTGATGCCCGGAGTTGGAATCACACACCAGAGTTGGCTGGACAGTGCTCTAGCAAAAATGAAAGCAACTCTAAATTTCTAAAAGCAGTTTCATTTCCAAGATGTCACTGATCTCCTTGCCTTTCATATGCCTTATATATCTGACTTTAAAGGAGGTTAGCAGTGGGGCTTAGATTCCAGCTGAAAGGTGTGTGAAATAACAGTGGTAGAAGTTATGAAGACATATGAGAGCTTGATTCCCTGTGGGCCTCCATTCGCCTGCTGCGGCTCCACGAAAATGTCAGAGCTGGTCCATGTGACGTAGCCCAGAGTCTGGGTGAGAGTCACCCCTTCACCCAGCACAGAGGCTAGGCAAGCTGTGTCAAGGGCTACAAGCAGCTGTTCTGCCCCAGCTCCGGCGTCCTCGCCTCACTTCACACACAGTTGTATAGATGCACCACGTGTCCTTTTTCTCAAGGCTTCAGCTCTACAGTGCAGTAGCCAAATCCAGGGAGGGCCATAAGTTGCCATTCTCTGCTGGCAGCAAATTACTATGCAGATGGGCCTAAAAGGAGGTGTGGAGGCAGGCACAGCACAGTGCTTATGTGCTACTCACTGCTGCTCCAAAGGGGATGAAACCTGGGCATTGCCTTTTCCCACATATATCTTCTAAGGCATGATCTGACTATAATTACTTTTAAAAAATACCATCATATCTCAATGGATAGTATCCTGTCACATCAGCTTTAAACTGTACTGAATGCAGGAGCAGTCGAGATCTAGGCCTCCTGTGAGTGAGAGAGTCCTTGGTAATAAGGAAATTAGCAGCTGGAAGATAGCCATGCCAAGGAAAAATGAAACAAACAGACCTCTCAGAAGCACTTGGAAAAATATCATTGAGAATGCTCAATTAAATATGAATATTGTTTAAAACTTATGGGTGGAGGCAACAACAGGCAAGGAGCTGCTGTGCCTGTTGAATCCCATCCCTTTGTTTGAGCAGCAACACAAATCCCCACAGATGTGGGATCTTTTTTTATTAGCTTGCCCCCCACTCCACATATACTTATCTTTATTTATAGCATTTCTAACAGCATTTCAGTTTGTAACCTTGATTTATAATATTGGAAACGCTGGCACACCCTTTTGTTTGCATGGAAGTTAGCTAGGTGAATTGCATAGCTGAGCTGTAATGTTGCCATGAAGAATAGCAGATGTTTAGCTGTTTTCATTTCCACTCCTCTGTGGACAATCAGCAATGTCTGATAACTTCTCTTGCTTGTTGTGAGGTGGCCCAGAAATCTAAGTGGGGGGTCTGGCCAGAGCATTGTACACTACTGAATCAGCAGAATACCTCCATCAGCCTCTACATGGTCTTAATGATGGTGGATAGCTCAGTAATTTGGCCATTGTTTAGAGCTTTTTATGTGCTTCTGATTGCCCTAGGTCTGTTGCCAAACTTCTCTGTGTTGTTTTGCATACGCTATATAGTCCTCTTCTGGGACTTCCCATAAGACATCAAGCACCTTTCTTTTCTCTTTTTCAGGAACTGAAAGCACACAATACAGATGGCTGAGAAATATTTTTCCCCTAGTGAATATTTTCACTAAAATGGAAACATCTTTATTATAACTGAATTTCCCATAAACTCTTAATGAGAAACCTCCTGCTTTTCAGAGGAAAATGAACAAGCAAGCAAAATCCTCAACCCACCCTTCTGCTCAGCAAGTTCCCCCAGCTAAGGATCTAGCCAGGCTGCAAAAATTGTGTTGTGTAATGCCATGGAAATGTAAGAAACACAACAGATCACTCTCACTCATCCCTCAGTCAAGCTGTCTTCCAACTCTTCACCACCCGATTTAAACAGATATCTGTCCAGTGACTGTAAGGGAACTTCTCTGTGGAGGAGTCCTAGACTGCATGATGAGTCTCTTTGGGTGGCACTGTTTGCACCGGTACACTTCAGCTCAGTTGCACTCAGTTGCACTCGTTGCTCTTAATTGATCAGGATGCATTGGAGACGCACTGAGTTATAAACCAGCTGATTCAATCCAATATCAAAGCTGAATCATGCCGAACCAGTGTAGGTTGATCTAAAATTGCTCAAGAAGAGTGGCTACTTGAAAGGGTGTTAACTTCACCAATTTCAAGGGAGTTACTCTTGTTTTGTGCCACTATAAACAAAAGCACAGCTAAGCCGTGAGTCATTACCCATCCCTCTTTAGCTGCTTCTATTTTCAGAGCAGATCTGCTGGCTTTGTTGCTGGCTGAGCTTGCAGTGATGCTTTTTGGACCTTCTTGCTAGTTAAACAGGGGTAGACTTTGTTCTCTGTGGGAGAGAGGAGAGAATCGGGATGGTATGAGCCAGCAAAGGCTGAAACCCAAAGGCTCACATAGTATTTTTAGCAATATTATAAAATACAGGTGCCCCAAAGCCTAGGTTTTGTCTCAGCTGGTAAAAAGCATTTGAGAGCAGTCATTCTGTGGCCATACTGGGTTCCCCAAAACAGTGCTTGTCCTGAGTGATTAAAAAACATGTTCCAGGAAAAACAGTTTATGGTATCACGTGGACCTGGACAAAGATGCCTGAGGTGAATAGTTACTTTGAACCCCTTAAGTATCTTTGCATTGCCATATAATCAGGAGGTATTTTTAATAGAGGCAGCTATTTTAAAACTCACTCCTCTGACACAGGCGTGCACAGGCAGGATGCATCCATTTTCTAAGACAGGCAATGTAGCAATCCATCAGCTGAGAAACATCTGAAAAAGGGTGGTTTTCCTCAAAAGGAAAATGGCTAAAGAAAGCGTGTGGCTTTCAGAGGAGGAATACTTTTTTATTATTAAAGAATCCAGTCCACAAAACATTTTTAGTCTGACATTTAGCATTTGAACTATCCCATGTGGTCCAGCATTGTAGCTATTAAAATCACTTGTTTGCACCCACCAGTCAGCAAGTAATTTTGTGGCTAAGGTGCTGTGTTCATATCTTCCTTTTCCACCAAAGCTGCCATTAACTGTCTGATCTTTGCTTTCAGAAACCGCTTGTTGCTCTCACCAGGCCTGAAAACAAGATGTAGTAGGAGCCGTTACAAATTGACTGTGTTTGCAGACTTAGGGATGGATACCATGCCCACGGGAACTAATGAGAGTCACGTCTTCCACGCACACATTGCTTTTGGGTACAATTTGTCCTGAAGATTGCCATGCTGGCAAAGATCTGCAAAAGAATAGGATGAAATTCTCCCCTCTGAAGGCAGCCAGCATGGGGTGCGTGCTTTACCACAGCCTCTTAAGAGCCTTATTTTGACAACGCAGTAATGTACAACCATTCTGTTGGTCTTCTGAAAACGAGTGAATTCCAGTCTTATAACTTAACTGGTGTCACGTTATTATGAATCACCACCAAAATATTTTCAGTGCTCTTTGGAATAAATAGAAAACTCAAGGAAAAGCAGAAGAGATGAATGGGAATTTAGTCCTTACATTAGGACCCATTAAATTACTTTAGTTAGAGCCCTATAAGTCTTGATACAGAATATGCTGAATAAAGTTGCCTCTTTGTTTCTTTTAGGCTACCTTTTCTTTAATTTGCAGTCATGCCAGGTTGGGCTGATTCATGTTTCTGTGCTGCATCCCAGCAATCAAACAAAATACCATACTGTGTTGGCAAAGCTATAGAGAGCTTGTGGACTGCAAGCTCCACTCTGGTGTGTGTGCGTGCATATGTAGATATGCCTGGGTCAGAAGAAATTGGAGGAGGTCCTCCTGCTGCTAGGATGGATTCTGCTGCTATTGTACCCAGGCATTTTCCATGCAATGCCGTTGACTTTGGTGGCTTTACTCCATCCGCATGGCAAGGATCCTTAAAAGAGAACTTAGACTTTTGAAGTCAATGGGAACTTTGCCACATCCATTGGCTTCATGAGAAGCAGGGATATTGTTGGCTTAAAATTACAATCAGCTTTCAATTATTGTTTCTGGCTTGGGAGGGAAGGGCTTAGAGAGGAAAATGGATGGAGAGAAACATTGATTAAAGCCAACAGAAGAAGTTTGAGAGCAGCATCATTATGCTTTCTCAGAACAACAGGAACACAACACATCTCCAAAAGAATGTAGGCTGAAGTCAAATTACAAGACTTGTATATTTTCCCTTAGGAAAAATGCTGTGGTGAAAAATGTTAATGATTTTTAAATAATGCTCCATTTTGCAGGGAACAATTTTCCAAGCAGTCTTTGCCTCCAAAGCAATTGCTGACCATTTAATGACATAGTAAGTATCAAATACTGGCAGAAAGTGTATGTGGTAAAGACCATGTAATCACAAAGTAAACTGACCATTATTTTTGCCTTAAAAACCAGCACACGTGTTAAATGATATTTTTGGGTCTGCTGTGTATGATTACCAAGCATCATACACTTCGGGAATACATAATTACTATGTATACTCCTTGCACTAGGAGTGTACAATTACTCCCTCAGGTCCAAATTCTTCCCTTGGATGCTATGATTGTCCTATCTGAAGGGCCAAGTGTAAGCCCAAATATAGGATCCTTAGTGACCAGGACTTTGGGGGCTTTCACATAAATAGCCGAGTCAACATCCTACCCTGTTCTGGTTTCCTTGAGAAAGCTTTGGTGAAGCCAAGATCTAAAGCAAATGTTGCAAAAGAACTACAGGCTGGCTTAGCTGCTTTAGCTTTATCCCAAAGACAAAAGATGCTTCATCTCTCTGTGCCTTCCTCTTGCCATTGCATTACTGCACTGGGCGGCACTGTAGCCACCTTCAAAAGGAGATAGAAAATTTCAAAATGAGTGCAGGAAAAAGAATGACACCGTGTCTGGAAAACATGCCTGACAGGCAGAGACTTAAGGTGTCAACAGGAAGTTCAAAGGGGTGACTGGAGAAAACATTAGGTACAAAGTCAACTAAAGGCACAACAAAACGGGTGCCTGGAAACTAACGTCAGACGAGATCAACTAAAAAATTGAGGCTATCAGTTTTAATGGTCAAAGTAGTTAACCACCGAAGCAAACTGCTCAGGAAACTATGAAGTCTTCACCTCTGAACGTCCCCTAATCACACTCTGGATGTATTTCTGGAAGGAAGACAAACAGAAATTATGGGGCTCGGATGAAGCAGGGCATCAGTCTATGGCCTTCAACATACAGAAGGTCACACTGGGGCCAGCGCAAAATGACTGACCTGATGGGAGAATTCAGGAATCAGAAAAATCTGAGGTTGAGCACACGTAAAAGGCTCAATGATAAACCCAAGTCTGAAGGCTGTCCTATTTGGAGAGTGATCCCACTGCCATCAATGGCGCTACTCGGTGCTGAGTGGGGTGCAGATGGGAGCAGAGCCAAGCACATGACAGCCCTTTGGGCCAGTGTTTGGGGTGTGCTGGAATGAACATTGGGCAGGAGCAGCCTCCAAAACTCTGAGGAGCAGTAGAATGCTCCTGCCTGGGGAGCACAGCATGAAGGATTTGGAAAATGGGCAAGGATAGAGGAGAAAATGAGGAAACTTCTCAGGAAAGGCTGCACGCTGAAATGTGGTGCATAAGAGCATTTCTCATGTCACTGCATATTGAGCAGATGAGTATAATGATGTATCTGCCTGAGTCTTAATTTCCCAAGCCCTCCACCTGGGAGGAAAACTCCCCATTCCCTGAAAGGAGAGTGGTAAAACCAGCAAGGACATCTGGCTGCTGGGCTCCTAGAGGGAAGAGAGAGTGGGGGGATTTCTGGGCTGAACGGCTGAATGAGTCCCTGGGGGATGCTGTTGGTGCTTTGGATGTGATGGCCAGTCAGAGAGAAAACTGGAGTTATAGGCACACATGATATCACACTGAATTTCCAGAGAATGCACGGAATAGTTAACCAGAATAAAATATTTTGCCAGAAAACTGCCAGTTCTATAAAGTTATTTTCTATTGACTGTAAACCTCTAAAGACCTGTTAAATCCTTTTGGTAAGGAAGAAGAATTTTTTTAGCTGTGAGAGACAGAATTAGTTGATTTCCATGTGATACCTTTGAGTCCTGGGAGCATATGTTGTAGGCTTTTTTTCAGCCAAGTTCCCGAAGCCTCTTTTCTCGAAGGGTATGCAGCACGGAGTGAAAATACTCTCTTTTCCTTTTGGGTTCCCGCTTTGACAAGTTTTTCTCCCTATGGTCAGTAGCTGGCAAGCGGTCACTTGTTGTGTCTGAGGCAAGGAAGAATATCGCTTGAGAAGATGAGTGTAACCACAGGACTATAAACGCAAGTCACTAAGGCTCTGCTATTCCTTCCTATGACTCAGCGACGCTGGTGTATCTGAGGCACATCCTGGCACCCTCTTTAACATTGTCTCACCAAGTATGTGGTGCCTGAGTTTTAGAAAGCTTTCTTAGTCAGAGCTGTGCTGTATTGTTTGAGCTAGATAAGGGCTCCGGGTCACTGCAATTCAGTGTGTGCCTGGCTTGCTTAATCTGAAGCCCATTATACCAGGGAACAATTATCTTGATTTTCTCTGTCTTCACTTTTGTACTATGCAGTCAAGGGATCTCCAAGCAAATGCTAATTAGTAAAGATCTCAACTTAAATTTAAAACCATACTATAAGATTTTGGGAGAAAGGTTAAATTTTGGTGGTACACTCCCACCAGTGCTAACTAAATCCTGTCTGTTCATATTTTCCAAGTCTTCCATATAAATATCACCAACATTATTTTGCCGTCACTTGCCAGTGGAAAGCAACTGAGGGCTATTTCAGTGTGAAGCATTTTGCCATGAATCTAAGTAGGTGATTTAACAAACCTCAGGCTAATGTCAAAGGTCTGGATGGCTCTCACACTTGCAGGCTACTGCACTTTGCACTGCCTGGTGTCTGCTGTGCCTCAGCTGCAGAGATTTTGTTCAGGATAACGCTAGCAAGTATTTCCTTTGATGTTAGATAGCGTTGAGTAAGTAGGGGGAAAAAAAATGAAGAGAAAAAAAAAAAGCCAGCACTGAACCTAGAATCCAATCTTTCTGAAATATTCAGGGTAATGTATGGTCTGTTTTCATGGTCAGTCTTCGAAAGTCTATTAATATCAGATTAGTTCCTAGTGCTGTTTAGTACTTTAGCATCAACATACATTTCATAATAACTGCACAATGACGCAAAACTTAGGATGCAGTTTCCACCCCATGCCGGGGCAGGTCTGGTGTAATTCTGCTTGTCAGAGGCTTGAGTCAAGCCTGATGTGAGCAGGAGCAAACCGAAGTCTACAGTCTTTAGCTCTGAAGAAATAAAAATAGCGGTGACGCAGGAAATATCTGGAGGCAGTGTGACTCGGGGGATTAATAATGGTGACAAATGGCCCTTGTTAATTTACGGCTGCTCACATTTGGTCACATATCACAGCCACCTCGTGTTCCCTTTGCCCAGATGTAAACGACCCAACGAGACGCGGGGCACTGGCAAGTTAAGGCCTACAGGAATATTTCAGATCTTGTGGGTAGTGACAGACAGACTGTGTTGCCTGAGGTACACGGTGCAATACCCCTCAGCGCATCTGCACCCTGAGGCATTAGCAGATAAATGGTGCAGGGAAAACTGCAGCTGAGCAAGGAGAGCCGCATGCAACCACACCGTGCAGAATGGCACACGGGAGTGCCAGGAGTTGGAAAGGAACCAAGGCTCAAGGAGCGTGGGGAGGCAAAGGAGCAGAGTTAAGAAAGACTGTGGGTGTTCAGGAGTGCCTTAGAGACAGACAGGGAGGTTGTTTTGGCAGAGCAGAGGGAGCAGGAGCCCGGACAGCACGGCCAGGTCTGCAGGGCCCAGGGAGCAGAAGGGAGCATCTGCATGAAGTGCAGCCCTTGCAGCTCTTCTTGCCAACTTTTGTTCTTTTTTCTTCCTCTTCTCAAAATAGTTACTTGTTAGAACAAGCTTCTTGCCAGGATGTTGCAATTGAGACGTTTGCTCCAGATCCTGGCTGTGATTCCTGTAGCACAGCTATGCTGGGTAAATCAACCTACCCCCCCCCCCCCCNCCCCCCCCTTCATCCCCCCCCAACAAGTGGCAGAAAACACAATCCTGGCTGCGCTGAAAATAACAAACTTTGACTCACTTCCTCTTCAGAAACTCCTCAGTATGCCCCATTATGCAATTCTCCAGCCTCCTGGTATCAAAAGGGAATTAATATCTATTTAGTCCCTCAGCAGCAAGTTTCTAGGGGATACTTTTCCCAGCATAGCTCATTCAGTCATGGTCATTTTAAAGTGGTGCAGCTATTTCTGGCCTTGTGCTGACCAGAGAATGCTCTGATGCTATCACCAACCAGTTTGTGTGTGTCTGTGTGCATGTGATCCAGATTTCTCCTTGCTAATCGGTTTACAGAAGATATGAGTTGCTTGGCATTTTAGCTAGAACACCTCAAATCTGTAGCTCAGACTCCAGCAGATCAACCTTTCAGCTTTTCAGGTGTATTGCAGTCTCCAGGAATTATCCCACATGTCTGTCATCAAACCAGCACCTGACGTTCAAAAGATGTAGGTTCTACTTCAGTGGATAGCATACATTTCTCTGGTGACTGCTGGGAGGTAAGCGGGGAAAAAGAGATGGACAATTGCTTGGATGTGAAATATGCATGAAGAATACTTTTATTAGCCCAGAACTGAATCAGGATCCCAGATTGCAGTCTTGCTGGGTTTTACATCTGTCATTAAGCTCTTCAGACTTCTGAGCTGCAGCAATAAATCCTTTTTTTCTGCTAATGACATCAAGGCAGCATGGCAAATATTTAGGCAAAACAGTCCTGCACGCACACATAGAGACACATGCCCTTTTGGTGACTGCTTGTTGGAAGAAAAATACTCAATAGATCAATGACAGATGTGCAAAAGTAAAAATATCTTCTTAGTCACTGGTGTGAATGAAGCTTTGCTAAAGAACCGAAAAGGGTGGAAAGAATTTCCATGAATTCAGGTGCTGGCTCAGCAGCTCAGTCTGTAACAGGACCATTCCTCTGCTGAAAACTCAGACACATGCATATGAACAGTACTGTATCCATGCAAAACCAGGGGAGCCACAGCATATTTTTCAGCCGAATCACCCCCATCTTAGCTGCAATTTTTCAGTGAGTACAGCAATATGGAGGACCTATCCCAAGCATGAGGAGATGCAGCAAGACATTAATAATGTATCATGAAGATGAACACTGAATGTTCACCTCTAAATTCAGTGCATTGAGTCCTTTTGAAAAAAAAAAAAAAAAAAAAAACCCACCAAACTATTTTCATTGCCACCCAGAGAGATGCCACAGATTCTGCTACTCACAAGGATCTACTATTAACTCTTAATAAAACACCTAACTGCTTTTGAAAATCTGGGCTTCTGTGTTATATTAGTGCCCCCATCATAGACAAACCCCTATTGCCCCAGGCCCCGTTCACACACCACCTCTAATCCTCTAGGATTTATAATTTAAATAAACATATCAGAGACCTTAATCTGGATCATCCAAGAGTTTCTTTGGGGTTTTTATTCCAGATTCCAATTGAAGAGATAAAGGGCTGGGATCTGGATTCTTTTCTTCTGTAGTCAGGTGTTTCTTCTAAAACAGGGACAGGGGTAGGAAGAACACCTCTGGCTGACCCTGGGCATCTTTATCCTCTTTCAGATCACATCAGCTCTGTTGCATGATGAATTCTTAGTTGGGGGTCATACATAGTTAGCACCAATGAGGCAGCCAGCAGTAAGGTGGGCAGCCGCTCCCTTGTGACTCCTCCAAGGTGCCGGAGGTTTGGATGCAGCCGAACAAGCTGAGTGCCCATGGGGAGATGTGTACGTGCACGCAGAAAATTAGCAAAACACCTGCCTTGCCAAAGAGGCCGGGTTGCTGGGGGCGCGTGCTCGGCGGGCAGCAGCCTGCGTCTCCTGAATCTGGAGGCAGCCGTGGCCCAGCTGATGCTGTGACAGGCAGCCCACGTGCATATGTGCTCAGCCTCCATGGAAGGGCCAAAAAGGCAGGTGAACATGAAACACGGCGCACTTGCCTGGGCTTGCCTGGCATTACGCACTCAACTCGTGTACAAAAACACTGCCTTCGTTCTCCTGGAAAGGAAGAACAACCACAGTTGGTGGTTGTCTTTGGAGAAGCTGTTTACTGTGCCTGTTCCCATGGGGAGAAGAACAGGTCTCTTTTTAACATTTTTGGGGCTTCCCAGAGAACAGAGATGGGCCCAACACAAGGTAGAGTTACTGTCTGAGGTACAATGCTGCCCATCCTTCTGCCCCACGCTGTTTTGCAGACCCAAATGAGCCCAGCAGGTGCCCAGCGAGATGTTTGCCAAGGTCCAGCCAACACCCATCACTGGGACCCTCCCTCAGGGCTGCTGAGGAGGTGCCACCTTGCACTACATAGGGAAATGTGGCTTTGAGGGGGCAGTTTGATGGCACAGTCTCCTGCAACTCATTGCCCAGCTGGAGGGGTGTCCTGAAGGGGGGACACCTGAGGCTCCAACACAGCTCAGTGTTGTGATGTCAAGGGTGGGTAGAGATGGCGTTTGGTTGATTTGTGGAAGACACAAAGCTGGGAGATCTGCAGTGCATCATGGTGAGGAGTGGAATTTAAAATTATCTCATCAGCTTAGAAAAACAGTCTGCAGAAAGTAGGATGAAACTCAGTAGAAACAAATGCAGGATGCTATACTTGGGCTTGAACAAACAGCTCCTTAAATCTTTCAGCTTGAAGGTGTGAGGAGTCCTGCTCTGCTAAGCCCTGGAAAAAACTCAGCTGGATGCTCAGTTTCATGATCAGCTAGAAGACCAGATCTCTACACAGTTTCTTTATGACTCAGTGTAAAACAGGCTTTGTAAAACACCAGAGAGCAGCTGTTTAAAGATCTGTCATCATTCCCCTCTGGCACAAATACTTCTGTTGGTTTGGTTGACAGCATAAGCTTCTGGGGTTGCAGTCTGAGAGCACCAGAATTAAACTTTGAATTTCTCCTGGAAGGTGGTGGCCAGAAAGTGTACTGGAGACACCCTTTGAGTGGGAGAAACCATGGTGATGTGGTTGCGCTGGGGAATATGCCTTGCTTCCCTCCTGTGTTGCTCCAAGTCAATTGTAGTATTACTCCAATAACATCAAGGGACTCAGGTTGGTATGAAACTGGAAATAATGCAGTGTTTAATTAGATGATTTTGATAAGAAGAACCTGGGGTAACATGTGTAGCTAGAAAAGATTAATTGCAGCTTCATTTCCCAAGGTAATTCCATGTAGGATTGCCTCTGGTCACAACACAGTTTCACTGTAATAGTGCTGCTCATTGTTAAAATTCAGTAGTCATTTATTTTGTGCTGAACAGACTACATTATGAAGGAGATAATCCAGTTTGCTGTCATTTTGGCAGCTTGTTAATGACACAGGGCAGCATAATATCGCATGGGTTCAGATTTTAGCTGCTAAGCTTCAAGTTTTACGCTTTGCACATACTGTCATTCTTCAGAAATAGTTTTTGCTTTATCCCCAAACTCTGCATTAAATTTATTGTCACTTCTGGCTAGTGTCTAAAGGGCAACCAAATGACATTTTTCTTCATGCCTGTTAAATGATGTAGTAACAGGGGGAAAAAAAAGCACTGGGAATTAACATGGCCAGAGCCTTTGTAAGAAGCAGACAGAACAGAAAACAGAACCGATCTGATCTGACTCATTCAGAAGAGCTTTTAACAAATCCTCCATTGCTTTAAATTTATGTATGTCTTCGTCTAGAAGGAAAGAAAGTCCAGTGGTGTGGATATTAGCCTAAGACCCATGTGAGGCTAAAAGCTGGCCAAGACTGTTCCTCCCTCCCTCCCTCCCTCCCTCCCATACTCCATCCCTATCTCCTAATTCCCAGGCAAAGAAAAGTCAGGCCAGTGGCCTGGCCAGGAGTCACGGCACACACAGCTGGCAGCACCAGGGCCTCAGGTTTAAGCTTTACAAAGGTGAGCTTCCATGGCAGCCTATGGCTATCCTGGCCCTCTGCTCTCCGGTGCTGGGGGGGGATTGCCCAGCTCTGCCCTCTAATCACATCCGGGTGTCCTTCTTCGGGTAGAGGGAAGCACAGAGAGTTTGTGCTCGGGGATCTGTAGCTCTTTCTGGTGTGGTTTCTGTGGCCACAATAAAGCTTGTCTCCCGGTTTTGGTTTGCTCCTATCTTCTGAGTTTTACTTTGACTTTCAGATAGAAAAAGGGAAAATCTGCTAAAAATGGATAGCTCGCTGCCATTTCCACCACACATTATTAAGATTGCTCTTCACTGCATTGAACTCTCCTAGGCCAACTTTGCCATAGGTTTGTTTTTTGAGGGTATTTCATGCTAGGAATAGTTTCAGGTTCACAGACCATAACAAACACTTCTGGAAACCCTGCAGAGTTTGTGTGGTGATCTGTTGGGTTTGTGATTTGGTTTGGACGGTTAGTTTGACTTGGTTCATTGTTCGTTTGGAGATTCCCAATGCGTAGAGGGCAATTGGGTCTTCTGCTTGCTCCTTTTCATAAAGGGTGGGAACGCAGGCACCCTCTGACAGTGCAGGCTTTATAAGGGCAGGTAGGCAGAAGGATCAGGCTGTGGAGGGCATTCAAAGTGGATACAAAAAGCCTGACCTTCATGTCCTGAAGCCGAAGGAGTCTGAAGAGTGATTCAAAGAGGGTAGGAGGAGCTGACACTGGGCGATTGATGGGCAAAGAATATGATCTCAGCAAATGCATTTTGAAGGGTGGCCTTTGCGGGGGGGGAAGGGGAGGGGAGGAAGGAAAAAGAGAAAATGAGACTAAGCATTAAAGTTTTAGCAAAAAAGGTTGACCTTTATTGATGTTAACTGCTATGAATTATATCAGTTTATACCAGCAGAGGAATTGAGCCAGAATTTATTTTTCTTACGGAGTTCCCTACTAGATGAATTCACTGGTGAGTGAGATAAAAGTAGGAGGAAGCTGAGTGCTGATATTGCTAACAGCAAAGTCCACCTCTCAGGCCAGGCTTTCATACAAAATAGCTGTGATCTCATACTTTTGTGCCTTATGAAAAAGACTGAAGTAAAGTCAAAACTCTATTGAGCTGCACTGAAGGGTATTTATGGAGGTGGGAGGCATCCCAGCACCCTCATTCTCTCACCCTTCTCCCCTCTCCCCACTGCAGAAAACATGACCATTTGAACAGGGTTAATATTTGCCGAGATCTGGGCATGGTCTTCCTCGACATGAGTGGGTCGCCATGCTGACTGCATTGGGGTTTATGTGGCTGGAGAGAAACAGAAGCTGGAGAGAAATTGGTGGGATCAGGGCTAGCTTCTGGACGTGCAGGGACCCTGGTCCCAGCAGCAACAGATCCATGTTTTGGCAGAGCAGCAATGCCAGGCTGACTTTTCTTATTGTCAAGCTTTCTGTTAGCACCATTGGTTCTGGTGCCTTTGGCTGTAATTACATCCCACCACCACCACTGCCACTGCCAAGATGTCCCAACCTTGCATCATGAAAGCCTGCTCAATCAGGGGACAAGGACTGGAGATTGTAACACCCTTTCTGGAAGCAAAAAGAGGAATGATACACCCATTACCAGGATAAAACTTGAGTGGCAGCATAAAATGGATCTCAGTAGAGCCAGGCTCCCAGCTCAGCCCAGGATGTCCCCAAATTAAATCCTATCCTTTCAAATGTTGTAGCCAAAATGAAGAAAGGTGCAAGCTGGTGGTCTTAGAATGAAGAGAGAGAGGAAGAGAGGAAAAAGGAAGCCTATTTTTAATAGCTGGAAAGCTCTTAGATACAAAGGGTCACCTTGGATAAACAATACAGAGTAGGCAGAAACAGCAGCATTTCTGAAGGGCTCAGGAACAAGGAAGGAAGGAAAGCTAAGAGTTGAAGATGACTCATTTTAAGGACCTGAATGAGAAGGAGGATGGGGCATTCAGAGTTTCCCATGAAGAAGTACCTTTAAGAACAAACCCCGTCTTTCAAAGAAAAAGTGTAAGAGAAACAAAACCCAGAAGCTTTTCATGAGATTTTGAATAATTTATAAATGTCTTTTGCATTTTTCTCATCCTTAGAAAATTCCTTAAGAAATCAGTGGATCGCTAATGTAGGCGGGAGCTTTCATCACCATATTGAGTGAGCAACAATGTTCATGTCAATCTCCCGCCTTTGGATCACGTTAAGGACTGTGTGTGTCATCACAACGGCTGCGTTTGCACAATGCCTTAAGACACTATTGCTGATGCTTGTGGAAAGTACAAAGCAGTCCCTGGCGGGCACTGCACCCCATTGTCCCATACTTCTTGTTTCCACTCTTTATCAGCTTGTGATAACAAGAAATATTTGTTTTTCTGCTAACATTTTTGGTTCCAGTTCTCCTATGATTTATATAGGGTGTGAGTGAGAAGTATCTCCATCAACACCCACAGATTTACAAGGGTTTTGAATTAATAGGCTGAGAGAGTGCAAACCTTCTGGATTTAATTTGTATAATCCCTATTTTACAGAACTGATTTTTTTTAAATTGTTCTCTCTGGAGAGAGCAGATTAACAGTATGACACCACAGTTTGACTTCCCCATATCTTCTTGGAAAGATATATGCATAATAAGGGAAGATCATATTAATCCTTCACCCATTAAGACACCCCCCACCCCCCACACCCTTGTCATTTCGTGCAATTTGGGATGTATGGGCATCTCTCCTTTGCTCCTGTTATTTTCCCCGTCTCCTCTGCCATCTCCAGCTGGAAAGATCTTAGAATCCTACACAGTCTGTAGGAAATAAGACTCGAAGGCATTTCCTATGCTCCTTCACATTACCCTTTCCCCTGCCCCCAAACACCAGCGTGTGTTTAGTTCTCTACTACTGGGCTGCTGCAATTCAACTCAGAGATGAGTGCATTTCAGGTAAATACCTGTGTGCAGGACAAGATCCCCCACTTTATGTGTGAAAAATACTGTAAGAGAGAATGAAGAGAGTCTCTGAGGTTTCCTCTGCAGTCGTTTTCCTGGGTGGTCTTTCTGATGAGAGGTGATAGGTAGATTGGGGAATCCGGAAGCTGCAACCATCGCCCTCTCTTGCAACCCCTCTTCCTCAGTAGAGTGTGGAGAAACTCTTCCTAATCAAGCCAAGCACCGTCTTTCAGAGGTAGCTCTTGTTTCTGGTGCCTGTTTTTGCTGAACAACATAGCTCTACATACCACCTTGCAGCACTGCTCTGCATCGCATTTACAGGGCTACTTTATCATGCTCATCCTGTTGTTCCTAGATAAGTAATTCCACTCTCCGCTGGGTGTTAATCTCTTGCAAATATTTATGTACACCTCTCCTCATGCTATCACTCAGCCAGTGCTTTCAAACTTTCCTCTGAAACCCCTCACATCTCTGGTAACTGCTGTTACTCTTTTCCTCCACGGTCACTCAATACTCTTCTGATAACAGCCTGACCGCTATACACATTTCTCTTTAAACCACAGAGTCCTCCTTATAGATCTACCTTGTCTCTGTCCTTTTTCCATAGGCAACAACTGTTGTGACAGTGATCGTGACATCCCTCCTCTGTGACCTGAACCCTTTGGTGCAGGTATTCCCCTACTGGTGTTTTCAAGTCCTGTGGTACCCAACCGCTATCTGTAAGGCCGCAGTCTCCCCCAGTGCTCCTGCCTGTGAAGTTCTTTCCTCCCTGCCTCTCCACCGTGCATTCATTTGTAACGAGGGAAAGTAAGTTGCTCACTGTTCTGCTTTATATAATTATGTATTTGGAGCTTTAATTAGAACGCCACTAAAATCAGAGAAGACAAATGAATCCAGCTCTAAGACATTATTTAATCACCTAAATGCATTTTCAAATTAAGACAGAGCTCTTTGATAGCAGAGTCACTTAAAGCAATCCACACTGGTAACATTATTTACTAAGGAACCATGCACACGCCGCCACCTGCATCCATCAAAACTAAGGGTGCTCTAAATCATCCGGTGCCAAAATTAATGCAAACAACCAGCAAAAGGATAAAGAACAAAGAAAATAACATACCAGCCCTGGGGCCTCTCTCTCTAATCTTTTGAAGAGCCTTAGGGTAGACACGTCAATTATTTTCTTTGTTCCTCCTTCTGTACACTGTTTGCATTACAATTTGGCATAATGATTTAAGAAGCCCTGAGTTGTGTTGGATGTGGGTGGTGGATTCATGGCTTGGAGATTGTGGTGGTGGTGTTGTATATTACTGTCTAACTCTCAGGAGACTTACTGTACTCCATCTGCAATTAATTTATCACTTTGCATGTGTGTGTTTATTTAGTGTGCATATTATGTATAATGTATGCATACATACCCCTGTAGCTATTAAGCAATATAATTTTATTTTTTCCTCTTTCTGCTGTAGACAGTAAATGTCTGCCTAGACTTCTCCATTTTTGATCACCTCACACGTGATAGAGTGATTTTTGCAGTGTGTGGTTGAGCAAACAGCAATGTCAATTTTCTTCTCATGTTGACTGTTCTCAAGCTACAGTGATGTATCTCCAAACAGATAGCAAGACATTGTAGGTACACGGCAAGATCTGCAGCTCATAGATAGAGCTTGGATATTCAGGCAGTTCATCCTAGTTTTCTTCTGCTAAGGACTTGGTTCAGAAAACTATCATCTAAAATCTGTGATATTTCTTCTTAACGAGGGTGATAGGAGAGACATTGAACAGATTGAGTCAATAAAGTTGTGCTGGAATAACTAAAAGAAGGATATGATCCATATTAGCCTCAGGCTGTACCATTGGCACATCATCCAAGAAAGCTGAAATAGTTGCATTCTTCTAAGATTCAAGTATGCTTTGAGGTGAAAATACCATTTAGCAAGCACATACATCAACAATTCGTCTTGTGGCCTTTTTCCTTAATACCACAGACTGTAGGCCAAATTCAAGACTGATGTCTGCTCCCTGGCTTCAATGAGCTTTCATCCCAGTTAACATTTGGTGTCTTCCGCTTAAACCAGAACCAAACTCCTTCAGTGAAATAAGTACATACATGTCAATTAAGTAGTAAGAGCAGTATTGGAATATATGTAGGTAGTGAAATTTCTACTGAGGAAACTTTATGCT
Organism: Himantopus leucocephalus; assembly: GCA_003993805.1. Lineage (NCBI taxonomy): Eukaryota > Metazoa > Chordata > Aves > Charadriiformes > Recurvirostridae > Himantopus > Himantopus leucocephalus. The sequence continues at coordinate 65,934,423 of RSEF01000001.1, forward strand.
CTAACTGTAACTGGACACTAATCAGGAAGAGAAACTAATCATTAAAAGCATTAGCAATTCTCTCCCAAACTGACACGACAATCAATTTGGTAAACTGATCCTTTGACAGCACAGCACGCAAGTCCTGTCACTTTACAGATTAGGTATTGGCTGGATTTAGTCACACTCTGTCAGGAAATACTCAGAGCTGTACAGCAAACAGAAAATGGCAGTTTTTCAGTACTGTCTAGTTAACAAGGAAACATTGGGCGGAACAACTTGCCTGTCCTTCCTAAGCTCTTGCACTGCAATGTCTAGCTCACCATCATACTCTACTGCATAGGCAGGTGGAGACTTACTGAGAGCAGAGCTGATCCCCCTCCACTAAACACCTCTGAACCCCAAAACCTGGGATATATAGAAGCTGGGAGTCAAGCCCTGCCGCTCTCTTGGGACCACCTTCTTCCTTGCAGACACAGGGACTGATAACCTTGGCTGGGCTGAAGTGACCACTGCAGAAATGGAGTAGGCTGTGTGGACCGAAGGATCACATATTGTTTAACTGCAGGGAAACCTGCAGGTCGTTTCCACTATGCTGGGGCAGGTAGCAAATGAGTAGACAGCAGATGCCCGGCAAGTTGTGTCACTGCACTAAATAAATGTGAGAGAAAGCTCTGCTGGTTTAGCTTTATCTTCATCCTCACTGCAAAACAGATGGTTCTGGATCATACTTATTCCAACGCTACTTATTCCTTGGACAATGTAACAGCTCCTTGTAAAGAGTATGAGTTAATTTATACACATGTAGGGTTTCAGAGAAGTATTTGTAAGCCAGGCTTGCAAGATGTTTGCCATCTAGTCAGAGCACCGTTTTACAGTCAACCTCCTCTCCTCAGACATAAGTTGGAGATGAAGAAGTATTACCATGTAAAAGCCTTTCAAGAATGGGGGAGCACCAAGTTGTGCTCTGTGGTCACACAAACTAACCCCCACACGGCCTTCACACCATAAGGCCCTTTCTGTTTGGGGTAAGGACAAACCTAAAATTTTAATTGAAATTCTGCCTACCATAAGCCCAGCTTGCTGTAAAGTAAAAGTGACAAGTGGGTTCCTCCTCCCACTCAAAGAAATCTCCTGTTGACTTAAAATGTGCTTAGGTTGGCCAAACTTTGCTTTTGGAGAGCCTTAACTACATTTTTTGCTTAGAACCTGAGTTAAAGCCAGGCGGGTTTTGCGTGTCATTGCCAAATTTGGCAGTGCTGTGAGGTAGATGCCATGCTGCAGGGCAAGCAGCAGAACACGCCTGTTGGGTGTGAGGCCACCACCCAGTGGGAGGCAGTACCTGGCAGGGCTGAGGACCTCCCACAGCTTTCTGCTCACTTCTCCAGGTGGCTAAACTAGGGTCAGCAGAAACGACTGAGTATTTCCCCGATGCTAGGAAAATTCCTGTGAGTGCACCCCCACTGCACTGTACATTTATTAGACAAATGACCTCATGCATATGCATTAATGGGCCTTGTCAGGCAGGCAAAATTTAAATGGTCTAGTCACCAAGTCCGTGCTCCTCACACTTCGGCACTTGAGCTGGAACTTCTTTACTGCTTCAACCAGGTAGGCAGTGTCCTATGCTTAATTAACTTGTTCCCATTCCATAGCAAACAATGTGCTTTTGTCACCATCTTTTGTGACTAAGACATCTGAGAATGCAGTAGCCACTTTGAGGAAACACAGAAACGAGAAAGAAGACCTGTTGCTAGAGAACCATGTGCTTTATAAATATTCTTTGATGTAGGAAAGCAAGAAGCCTCCAACACATGAGCTGTGAACATTTTCTGAAATAGTACTACGGTAATACCAGTTTTTTTAACTTCAGGTTTAAGAAGGTGTGGGATCAAATCCTCAGTGACGGGATAAAACAGTCATGTGGCAGCACAATACTCCTAAGGGAAATTGTTTGGCCACTTCTGCTGTGTTAGCAAGGTATACAATTCAGACATGTATAAAATTGTACCAACGTGTGAAAAGCAAATCCTCTTATTTATGAATAACTGGATAAACCAAGGCCTCGCTGAAAATTTCTGTATAATTTGATCATTATGTCCATGGCTATAATTGAAAGGCACAAAAGGATACCACAGAGGACAAATAGAGTTGTTACATGGCACGGGCCTGATTTTGATTACATTTGTAAGGCGTAGTGGGGTAAGTTTCTGCTTACATTCTAATTTATGAGAATGTGGGTCAAAGCCATTTGCTACAGCTCAGAGTAAAGCCAAGAGATACATTCTTTACCTATTATGACTAACATGACATCTGTAGGGAGTTAAATAAAGAGTATCTCTCCTCCCTGGGTTTTTTAAGCATCCTTCCACTACTGAAATGGGAAATAAATTCCAGGTTAAAGTGCCATTATAACACCAAAACCAACAAAGCGAGGACAACCTAAGACATGTGCCTGAAACCCAGTGAGCTTCCAGAAGAGCTCTATGTTGAAGGCAGAGTAAGTAGAAGAAGGCAAGGAGAAGTGGAAATTGTGTACCTGATTCTTTACTTGATTACACTAGTTGGAAGAGGGAAGATGAAGTTTCATCAGTAGGATTCACTGATTAAAGAGCGGACAATGACAGTATGTGCTTTTAAATTAATGTGTTGCTGACCACTGGGTCAGCAAGGCTACGATGCAACCCTAAAACATCAATAAAAAGAAGATGCACTAGGTCAGAGAGGTGTTGCATCATAAGGCGGCACATAGACTAAGAAATCTAAGACTAATCGTAGACTAAGAATCACCTGGGTTAAGCTTCAAGTTTTCCCACTGACCTCTCCTGTCATCTCAAGTCACTTAAGTACACCAGTGTTTGAGCATCTGATTATTATTTTGCACCTGACTGTGAAAAACCTAAGCCTGATTTTTTGCAAGCCCCTGAAACTCCAGCTGAAAAAGGATTTTTCAGCTGGGCAGAACGTTTGAAACTCAGGACCAAAGTATCTTGATCCTTCAAAATTAGAAGGTGCTTATTACTCACTTATGCACATCACAGACCTACTGCGAAGCTTAACCAGTGGCATGCTTTAAACCTTGGGATGGAAAATAATTTACACAATGAATGGCAGGTTTGTTCTTCTGCTGATGCCCATTCTTTTTTCTCACACATAATGAAATTTAGTTTTAAACTGTGGAGTATTAGCCATTTTGATGTTTTAAGGAGTAGTCCAAACAATTATAGGATTATACCAACACATGATGTCCTAGGAACATTTTAAGAAGTGCAATAAGATTTGAAACAGAACTTGGCCCTGATGCAAAACAAATACCAAGATAAAACATCACCTCAAAACTTGAGACACTGACTGTGATTTTGTTAACTAGTATAAACCTGAGTAAACGGAGGGTATTTACTCTTCTGTGCTTCAAATGAAACGTGATCACCTGGTGCATATGTCCTAAAAAGCAGTTTTACAAAGGGTCTGCTGCTAGCATTTGTTTAAAGCTGATTGTCACCCACTGGTCATGAAGTTTTAAGGAATATAGTTTTCCTGTGCAGCTTGTTCACAGGATCACCAGCACGATGGTGTTTAGGAGCCCCGCTATAGCAGGACATTCACATTAATTGGGAAGAAAGGGGTATTCACAAAGTTAAATATCAGGCACAGGAGCACCCTTGTTAGCAATCGTGTTAGCAACATCAGGCACAGGAACAACCACATGGAGAAAGAGGAGTCTCTGTGGATGTAGCCCCTTGTCCTCTGAGGTACAGAAGCATTTCCCAGGAGCATGTACACAGAGGGAGGCTAGTTTCCTAGGAGCAGATCTATATATAAACGGGTGGTCTCTGCAAGTAGCTGATAAAAGTGACGAGGGGGAGCACTGAACATGGTCCCTGGGTAGCGCAGGACCAAGCTCCATGCTGCGGTGCAAGTAAACCTGCAGTCAGTGTGCTCTGTTTAAATTTTCCATTGCAGGTAAAACATGCAGCTGATCTCTTTGACAACAGCTGTGAACCTTCAGCCCAGGGTACCTCTTTCAAGAGTAAAGTGGGTGCTTCTGAGAGCTACCCAAAGAATTTATCACCTGAATGGGCTTTTGCTTCCTAGTTTGTAGCATTTGCTCTCATAGGTTAACAGTGTTTTCTCACCCTAGGGACTCCCATTTTTCTTGCCCCTGACTGCTCAGATGAGACCCTGAGCGAGGTGGGTCGCTGTTGGGGAGGAACTGTGGGTGCCCTGTTCTTGAGCATCTCTCCCACTGCTGCAGCCACAGCTGTGTTTTGCTTTTGGATTGGAACCTCCACTCTTGCTTATTCTACCTTTTCCTTTCTGACACAAATTAACTGGCAAAAATACCTAGTCTGTGGATTATAGCAGAAGTTTCTCCTGTGTTCTCCAGGGTACTGCAAACGAAGACTTGTATCCATCTGATTTGTCTTCTGCGATGTATTTCTTTTTTAAGAAACATTACTTTCAAATTTTGTGCTGCCAGACATGCTCAGCAACTTTGTCATTCATAGCAGCACTGATGCTCGCAGCACTGATGCTCACAGCATGTGTAGTAGTATTTGAGAAATCTGATATCAAGTTCTAAAGGATTTTTGCCTTTGTTTCTTCTCCAGATTTTCTCCTGACTTTATCAGCTCTCTTCTCTTCCCTATTCCTCTGAGATTTTTCCTCAGGGGACAGTGTCTCTGTGTGATTTCATTAGCTAGAATGCTTTTAGTTCTGCTTGTGATTCTGTATTTGCACAGAGGTGTTTCTGATTTTAAAGGTTTTTAAAATTTTCCTTGTGGCTCACAATATCCACTACATGATATCACAGGAATTAAGGAATAAACCTCTTAATGGGAGACATGAGAAGCACAGACGTCTTCTGCTCCATCTCCAGTAATTAACATCAGTCAGAGATGGACACAGGCTCATATGTTGGCTGCAGTACAGCTCCCAGGACAGTGTCAGGACCCATGTAATCAATATGCCTCATTTTTATAATGAGCCCTGAAAAATTTGGTATCCCCAAACTGGGGCGAAATGCAGAGCTAGCCATGAATTTTGCAACCCAGGTGAGGTTTATTTTTTTAAAGTCATTATGAGGAACATTTATGATCTTATGACTGCAACCTGGAAGCCCACAGAAAAACATTCAGTTCTGCAGAGGATCCTAAATCTCTTCATGCTGACAGTGACAAATATGTACAGATTATCCATAGCCGGAATGCTGAGTGATTTCACCAACCCAGTGGGAAAGATTCTTCCCTTAATTACACAGGAACAAGTAGGGAATTGCTCTAGTGACGTGAATGGAGTTATTTTGGATAGACACCAATACAGGAGAGAACACAATCTGGCGCCTTGAATGCTGCTAACAAAAGCCTGGTTGTATTATCCCATGATTTGACTGTGGCAGCCAGTCTCGCTGAAATGATGTCTGACCCAGCTCCCACGGAAGTCAACGTGAGCCTTTACACTGATTAAAATGCTTTTCAGTAGACCCTCTTGGCAGCTGGATTGGATTTCAGATCAAGGCCTCCCTTACCTACGTTGATTGAAACTCACATCCTTGATGGTGCTGATCTAACTGCCATCTTATCTCAAGACTGGCCCCACTTTGAGTGGGGGGTCAGATCAGGCGACCCTCTGAAGACTGCTCAGACCTGAAATACTCTCTATTTCTCTCTGGCTTGGTAACAAATAGGGCTTGGGAGACACAGCAGCACTCTCAACCACCAGCCCAACCTGTACTTTCAACGGAAGAAAGACTCCTGCATAAGTGTCCTTGGGAATTTTAGGCATTATTTAACTACTGTATTAGCATACCTGTTCTTATTACCTTACAATGCTCTCATCATGTTACAACATAGATCAGGATGAGCCCCAAACCCCAAGGATTTATCTTCTCTAAAGGAATATTTCCATGCCTTTACCCCAGTAAACACTGGCGCTTAGCTGGGATTTAGGAGGAATGACTTTTCCTGTTTGATTTGCAAGGTCTGTGTTGCCCTGTCTCACTACAAATTTTCAGAATTTGGGGTGATAAGGTTTCATTTAAATAGTTTAAACTCCATAGAAAAAAATCAAACACATTTAATTTTTCATCTAGAAAATATCTCAGATGACACAATTTTGGAGCTATATGGCAGTGAGACCAGGCTGTTTCTGCAGCATCCACGCAATTACTGAGGTTTGTGCCCAAATATTGCTTTAAATATTCACTTTTAGGGCTTCTGGGCTTTGCTGTTTGTTTTCCTCTTCCATCTTAATATGAGTTTTTGCACATTGAAAAAGCTACATTTTTTCCCCCGTGGAACTTTGAAACAAGGGTGGGGATGTGGCAGCAAGATTAAGTAAGTGTGTGCAAAAGAATATCTATTAAAAATCAGAATGGAGACAAAAATAGAGACTCTCTAAATCTGGCCTTTCTGCCAGATTCCTCTGTACAGCTTGGATTATGGAAAGACTGATGATGTGCCTGACTGACCACTGAACCATATTGTTCTTCTTCCTTATTGCTTTTGACCTGATGAATAGCTTATGAATTGCTGACGATGTTCCCTCCATTAAGCTGATTGTACACTTATAATAGGCAGGCTCATCTCTACCCAGTCCCTCTCCCTCCTCCCAGGATTCCGTGTCCCTGTCCTAGTTTGGATAGGCTTTCCGTAAAATCATGTTGCAGTTTGGAGAACGTAGTTCTCTGATATCAAAGAGGGCACATTAGGGTAATTTATCTACTCCCTTTCCTCTTGAAAATCCATGCCCATGAGTTGTACATTTAGGAAGAAAACAATTAGTCCAGAACCCTCCAGATTACCTATAGAGTTGAGAAATGACTAAATTAGAAAAGTAAAAGACCCATAGCAGTTGTTATATAGGTGGAGTATGAATGATCCATAATTAATGGAGAACTAGTCCGAATCTTACCATAATTGCCATATTCTTACTAAAGAAGACATGTGGTCAAAAGCACAAGCATTTTGGCAACCAGTTTGGTACCACAATAAGACAAGCATATAGCATGCAGGTCCGATGATATTTGCTATCATTATGCTATTAAACTGGCAGCGTTCTGCACCCTAGTTTTAATCAAAAGATCCAAGGCCTGAGATTACTATAATTTTGTGGAGTAAAATCTTGGACAAAGTTGTATTTAATCCGATAGAGCCCACTGCTGAAATCCTTATATGGTGAAATGACTCATTGACGTCACCGGAGTTTTGCCTGAATAAGAACTTCAGAATAAGGCCCTGAGGGATTAGCTGTGCCCTTCTCTACTTACTTATTAAGTAAATCCTATGCAGTTTCTAATGAATGTAAAATAGAATAAACAGAAAGATGGGTCTTATATAAAGTGAAAAATTTACAGGATTTATTGCAGACACGTTCATTTAGGCAACTTTTTACATGTTTGGTTTTTTTCTTCTGATGAGCGCTCTTTATAGAAGAACAGGAACAAGACCATCTGCAATCTGGATGTGAAAAGCAATATGACACAAAAATCTCTCAAGGACTGTGGTTTTCACCCTTTTTTAATGTGGAGACATTCTTGCTTCTCGGCCTTTTGGCTAAGATCAAGTGTAGTATCTGTTTTTGTCAGTTATATCTGAAACGTCCTCAATGAGAGGACTTTAAAAAAAAAATATGACAGGCTGGACCGATGGGCTGAGGCCAATGGTATGAGGTTCA
>RSEF01000001.1:65942175-65977919 GCA_003993805.1 Himantopus leucocephalus
AATAAAGTATCAAGCTGCTCTGAGTAAACAGGATAAGAAGAAAGCAATTTCCCCAGGCATGATGGCTTGCTTTCAGAGACAGTTTCCAGCCATCCTGAAGGAGGTGGTAAAAGTGTAAAGCCAAAAGAGTACTTTTTACTCTGGACCATGGGATGTGCCCATAGCAGATCACGTCTAGAAGGCTTGACTTCATGAGGCACTGTGGCCCCGCTGATCCTGGAAAATGGTCTTTTAGTTCCCTAGGTCAGATTCCTAAAATCCCTCTGGGCTGGTAGATGCTTTAGTGTTCACCCTAACAGGTACCAGCACCACTGACCCCTGCCTGTCTCCTGACAGCAGTATGTCATTCTACTTTGATGTGAGTTTTCTTTGCATTATAGAAAACACCAAAAAGCCGTTGATGTACCAGAAGCACTCAATGGCAACTGCATTTCTTTCATGCAGTTTTAAAGCCACTGCCCCTGTTCTCCCGTGCCACAGACCTTCCCATTCCCCAGGAAGTCAATGTCAAGTTGTTGGTGAATGCTCCCTGGTGCCTTCAAATTGCAGGACACCCTCCAGCCTCACTTACCAGCTGGTACTGCTGCAGCCTTGGCGTGCAAAGGTGCTACGCACCCTCCCCTGTAGATGGCATGAAGGGAGACACCTCAGTTACCCAGCCTGGGGCTTGGCCAGACACCGGCAGGAGGGAGATGGAGAGGGCTCAAATCTCCCCCTTCCAGCATTAACGCTTTGATTAATGACATTGACATTCAACTAAGATGTGGATTAATGCATATTAGGCCAGGCCTATAGGGAGTACTGGGCTTTACTGATGAATACTTTCTAGTATCTCTCATCTTGTTTGGGACAATCTCTTTCTCAGCCTCGCAAACAAAACCATAAACGGGAGACTAATCCAAACTGTTATCCCACTCAGTGGCAAAGTATTTTTTCATATTTTTCCCTAATATTAGGGTTCTTTTTTTGAAGGCAGAAAACTTAGCCAACCTTGCTGTGTCCCAGCAAGCACAGACACTGTTTGTTGTGTCATGAAAACGAACAACACATTTTCAATGTTAAATAAACATTTATCTGAAGGTTCAGTGTGACTGCTTAAAGCTTATGTAAATCAATCACTGTAGGTTAACCTTTGCTCGCAACACTATTTTTCCTTTCTGAAAGCACTGTAACCATGAGATCTCAGAGTTACATGGTTTTTAAACATGCCACTGTCAGGAGAAATACTTAGTGGAGAAATCTGGCACAGCAAATGCTTTTCCACCCAATGCTCTGTGGAGCTCAAGAAGTTTATGGGTTGCTGCGCTGTATCTTAAGGACATTAAAGATACAGTTTCAGCTACAATCCATCTGGAAAAATACCATGAATGTGAAACTATTGAGAGTTTAGGAGAAGTTAATGTTCCCTGGCACATGCATATCAGCGCATTTCATTTACACAGTTACAAGCACGCTTTCCTTCTAAATTGGCTCAGTGGAACAGATCCTAACATGCCATACCAAGGTGTTTGCGTTACAAAGGGTTATTGTGCTGTGGTTTAGCCAAAGGAGATGAGAATAAGAAGATACAAGAAAACATTTGCAAGGAATTTAGGCCATGGCAAACAATGGCTGCTCTCTGCCCTGACAGAGCAAATATTTTTGTACCTGCAAAGCTCTAATTAAGTTGGGTAAGCAGAAAAGTTACCCAGCTTAACTGAAGACTAAAATGGAAATCTGAGAAGAGCAAGGTGTCTTGCCCACTGCAAGGCAGCTTTTTTTAAAGAGTTTATTCCCTCTGCCGGTCAGTACGGATGGCCATCTCACTCTGTCTGCACATCTAAAACGGGAGACAGCACTGCACAAAGTCAGGACAGGAAAAACACATGGACCGTGGAGAACAGAAATGGAGAGCTTTCAGCAATGGGAGGCTATTTTTAGAGCAGGGTAGACGATACGGCAGAGGTGGACAAGGTGGGATCCTTTTCACTGCATGTGGCTGAGACAGCTAATGCTTGCTCCAGAGGGTCTCTTAAAGGATCTTCTCACTTCCCTGGAAATTCCTTTTTCTCCTCCTGCAAAATCCTAGAGCACTTTTAGGTTGGATGAAAACCAGACTGTGACAGGAGCTGGGACTGTGGGGAATGCACCTTATGCATCCTGGTTACCGTTTGGACAGCTGGAAATGCTCCCTGATTTTCTTTGACTAAATGTCTCAGCTATTCTTCCTTCTGAGGAGATTTTCAGTGACAGCTAGAGGAAAAATCTCAGCAATGTTTAAGCCACGTACAGTGTTCTGTGTCTCAACTGAACTGGACTGCAAGCATTTCCCGCCAGAGGCTGAGCACGCTGCTGAGATCTGCAGATGGGAGCTGTGGCACAGGTCATGGGGCAAGACATCCCACTTTGCCTCTGGCATTCCCCGCGAGAGCTGCTGTGGCTTCAGCACAGTGTATCCCAGTCACCAGAGTGTAAGGCAGAGCATGGGCTTTGTAGAAACCCGTGAATGTGGCCTGTCCAGGAAAATGTTCCATTTCTTTCACTCTTTAAAGCCAAGCAGGAGCTGTTATTGAAGGAAAGCTGCAGTCAGACACCAGTTTGGTGGCTTATTGTAGAGGTACCTGGAAATCTGCAGCCAGTGCTTGCAGAAGGTCCTACTAGGTGGGCTTAGAGTTTCCTCTTGCCTCCATCCCTGAGAATCCCTGAAGCCCCAATGAGCTGTTGCTGGTCCCCCTGTATGGCAGCTGTCATCTTTTCTTACTCTGCCAAACCCCAGAGCATCTTTCAGCAGTGCTATTCTCTATCATAACAGGTGGCCCTTGTTTCTGTATCCAGCCAAAGCTAAAACCTCTGGCGACATTTTCCCTTCTCTTGCCTGCGTCAGGACTACTGCAGTAGTTTGCTTCCTCCTTACATCTTTGCTCTTGCAGGTCTCTAGGGATGTTTCAGCTATTTCCTAACAGTGTGTAGCCAGGCTTAAATGTATAGCTTGAAGATGGAGAGGTACCCAAGGAGTCTATAGTCTGTCTGATTAGTGTCTCTTACTGCATGTTCCCACCTGCATGAGGCTCTTCTGTCCGCCCTCTGTGTAGCGTTCCCATTTACAGGGTCAGCCATGGATATGACAATTGTATGGACTCCTAAAGGGACAGGCCACTCTGTCACAGCCTCTCTGAGACACTATCATGAGGCATAAAAAGCACAATAATCCACTTCCATATTATTTGCAAACTCTGTAAATGATGGGTTTCTATGTCAATGTGGGGCACGCTCCATCTCTCCTCACAGTTTCATCTGGAAGTTGGTTTCCTTCATCTCTGCAGGCCCTTTGAATTAGGCCACATGCAACTTTTATGACTAAGTGAAACCACAGGAAGACCTTTCAAATCTCAAGACGTTCCAGCCTGCTCCCAGAGAACATGCAGGAGAATACATGAACCGTGTACAACCTGCAGCTCAGGTGATACTGGGGATGTAAATGGAAGCCAGAAAACCCTGTGAGATTCGTTTCTTCAAGTTCCATGAAGAAATAAGGCATTCTTTATAGGATGGTTCAGGGTGAGCACCCTAACTTAGCTGCTTTGCATCTCTCCATAGAGCAGGCTGTCTCTCTGCTAACTGAAGGAGAAGGTGAGGGTGGTTAGTCTCACTGAGATGAAGATATCTGTTGTGAATCCCACTTCTCCCTGACCTGCATCCTCTCACACCCTCAAATTCTGCAGGCTGGTGTCAGTCTGCCTTGACTGGTTAGACAGCTGCTCATTGGTCAAGGGCAGTGACTTACTTTCTACTTGATGGGTCTCAGTGAGATGCAGCCCCTCCACTCCCTGTTGGGGTTTCTAGTGCAATCCCAAGAGCATCAAATCTGACTGCTCTCATTCAAAACGCATCTCAGATGGTAAGAAGGAGATGGTTTCCAGTCTGGATGTCAGACTGCTTCAGGCTATAAATACATCTGCTGGAAAAGCATGTCCGTGTATAACATGCCAGCCTCTCCTGCAGTTGCTGCTGGGGCGCCCCAGATGTGGATGTTGGGATCCCGACAACCCAGCAACCATTGCTGCCCACTCAAGGCCATACAGGAAAATCCCCGAGTTCTGCACTTTTGCATTTTTCCACCAACCAATGCTGCTGCAAAACCACTATGGCTGTGGTAGTCTTCTGCTTAAAGACCTAAGTGATTTCCTCCAGTTTTTGAGGTAAACCACTAACCCAAGTCGATTGTGTACAGTGTTACTAGTTTGAGCCTCACCCTAGAAAAGCTTCGTCCAGCAATCAGAGACGTGTTAATACACACTGTCCCGTCCACTAGCAACAGCAAAATGGGTTGCAGTGGGTGACATGGAACCTCCTGTCACTGGTCCCTGCTCACTCTGTGAAGACGTTGCTGTCTGCAGACAGGGGTACAGACACAGCCCCTCTAATGAGTGCCCTGCATGGACAAATCCCTCAGAGATTTTCCTTTGAAAATAGCCACTACGAGAAAGGGATTGGCCTTGAAGGTACTACTTAACTTCAGCAAAAAAAGCATGATTTAGACTCATCCCTTTGAAAGGAAAACTGCAAACAAACGGTTGTTTTCTCCAGCCACACAGCAAAGTCCTGTTTGAAGTAATTTGCCCCCGAGGCAGAACATATAAAAGATACACCCCTGTTACAACCAGCTGCAGCTTGCTGGGGAAAAAACACTCCAGCAGTGCTGGATCTCTGCTTCAGGGTGACTCACTAACAATGTTTATCCTTCATTATGATGCAGGTTTGGTTCATTAATTGCCCAACTATTATGTCACTAATTAGAGAACCCTAACTGAGAAGGACAGGAGATGTTCACAACAGCTTGGTGGGGTGGAAGGAGTGACAAACAGGTCAGAGACTGGATGTGGCTTAGCTTTAGAAAGGCGGGAGGGTTGGAAGAATTGGGAACACAAACTTCTTGTCTGGGGCTCTCTCCCCCAGCTGCCACAAAAAGAAACACGTTTTTCTTGCTAGGCTGTGGGCGGCAGAGGCCACGTTATGCCATAGCTGGCTTATTCTGTGCTTTCTGATAATATGAGGAGGGGAAAAAAAGGTAGACAAACAACTGCATCCTTTTAAAGCTAAAGAATCAAGTCTCATGCAGAAAGCAGCAAACAGAACTAATGTCCTCCTTGGGCTGAGTGACAATGCTGTATGCTGGATGAATAAGGGCAAGGCACATGAACAAGCTACCTGGAAGAAAATCTGTTCTATGACTTTATAGCACTTTAATTTGTCTACTGTAAATATGTATGCTCTTAGCCCTCAGTAGATATGAAGTCTAATAGCACGCTCCCAGGCAGACAGCCAAGCGTCTAACACATTGCAGGTTCTTTGCTTCTTGCTCACTCCAAAATGAGTGTGAACATTAATTGCTCTAATAAAATGGCAAAAAAAGCACATCACGGATGTCCATAGCATCTACAATTATCAAAACTGTGAGTGGGATAGTCTAAACTACTCATACTGAATTGTCCATGTAAAGAAAGCAGTTCAGCTTGGAAACAAGCTGCTTGAAAGTAAGAACTTGAGGAAGTTGAAAGAGCAGGCATCAAAATGTCAGTCCTTCATGTTTGCAATTAACAACCGAACATATGGGGGAGTGGGAGGACTCCCTGCTTGCTCAGAGTGGAGCATCTGTTACACAAGAGACACAGCAGTGCAAAGCTTCGCAAGTCCAAGGCACACAAACCTCCTTGTGAAGCAGATGCACAACTGCGCGTCTTGCCTGTGTGCCCAATCCTCACCATTGCACGGAGCCACGGCACTTACAAGGGACCGATTACACATTGCTAGCTGGAAGTGGGACTTCTCATGATTAGTGTTTGGTGAGAGAGTTGTCTCAGATGCCAACACATCTCCTGCTTGTCTCTTTCAATCCAGGCATTTGATACTGATAGTCATCACCAAAGCACTGGAGCATCCTTAGAAATGAAAACCATTTTATAAGCAGGAACTGGTTAATGTTTAACCCTCTGGTTTTGCTTTTTCCTTTTTCGGTGCATCACTCTGCTTCACATGTTTCGCAGTGGAACCAGCTGTGCCCTCCTTTCACTAAGCCCGTGGCTCTTGGCATTTGCTGAAAACATTTTCCAGCTGTGAGATGAAAGGTAAAAGATTTAAAATTATATAGTGGACAGTAGACCTCTGAAACAGTTTATTCACAGTGAATCTGACATACTCCCTGCTAAATACCACAGGCTGTAAGAAAACCTCTGAGCATAGTAACCTGGCAACTTTATTTTGGAAAACGTAAAAATGGGCCACCCGGGGATCTGAAATCTTCTGGCTGTGTTCCCTGGCAATGGGCAAAGTCCACTTTTGACCAGAGGGTCCCAGAACTTTTTGGCTCATCAAGCCCAGTTATACGCAGCCCTGGGACCCAGCAAAGGAAGCACTGGGCAGCAGCCATTGCCCAATCCTCTAGGTAACCTTCCTGGTAGCTAGCAGTCTGGCATGATTATTTGCCAAGCCATGTGGCAGCTGTGTAGGGTCATCCTGCTTAGGGGTCCATGCCCTTTCATCCGTGTATTGTCTTTTCACAAGTGCTTCACTCTCAGAATTGTAAATTCCTTGCACCTCCATCAAGAAAGTGCTCCTTCTTCCCCCTCATCCCCTCCCCCCTTTCCCATTTGGTGGTTTTCTCTCTCTGTGGTTTCTATTGCTTCAGCTGCTCAGATCAAGAGCAGTAATATTTTCACCACAGCTAAATAAAATACACCCCACCCACTCATTGCCACAACTTGCCTTTAAACTAGCTGGAGCAAAAAAACATTCCAACAGGTAAAATATTAATTTACTGTGGGCTCAAATGAGCCTTGGAGCAGTGCAATGCTCTATGAAATTGCGCAGGACAGAGCAGGTATTGTCTGCAGCTGAATTCATTAGACTTTAATATAAGAGGTTGGAGGTGGGCCTGTTGGAAATCGCAGGTCCAGGTTCTGCATCCTGTTGTGACTGCACACTTCTCTCCCAGGTTCACCACACCACCTCCCAATAGTCCGGGGTGCTTCAGAACCCAAGGTGCTTAAAATCCAAACTCAAATTTCCCTGAAGTTCAAGGTCTCCAAATTCAGTGGCCAAATGGAGAAAAAGCTCAGCGGTGCTATTTCTGCTGCTTGGTCCCGAGCCCAGCATCTGGTTCAGCATCTGTGTAACTTTGCTTTTGCTGTGAAAACCTCAGCTCCACTCAGCGGCAATCCTTCGCTCCAGAAGGCATGCTAGTCCTTCTCTGTTCTGCTCAAGTCTGGTTCAAGGCATCTTCACTCTTAGCAGGACATAAAAAATCAACCAGAAGAGCTATGGAAAGAACAACAGGAGGCACAACACCTGACCCGTTCAACACAGTCTCGCAGAAGCAAGCGTTTGACAGCATAATCTCGCCGTTTGGCTCTATAATCTAAGTTGACAACATGGATTGCTGTTACAAAAGAGAAAACTGAAACCATGTTTTCCCAGATTGCGGAGTTTAATCCGCTCAGAGGAGATCCCATTTCCACAGTGACAGCAGACGGCTCCCTGCGTCCCCCCTGTGGCACCTCTCACTTGCAGGTCACCAGCAGGGATTAGGGCAAGAGGGGGGTTGTTCAGCGTAGTGAGGCCTCCCAAAACTTGAAAGAGTGGTGACCTACAGGTCAGGCCCCTGCCTGCGGGCGCAGAAGTGGATGTAGGGGCGGGAGGCTCTCAGCCTCACCCTGGTTTTGGCAGAGCATCATGTTTTGAAAGGAGAGCCACAAGGCACAAGCCTGTGTGAAGCTCAGGAGGTCCTACGTAACTCCATCCCAACCCACATGCCCCCCTGAGAAGGGCCTGCCATGATAGGTGGCAAAGGGTGGTTTCCAAGGACTTTTTGTGGCTGCCATTAGCTGGTTACACTATGGTAAAAAAGTTCCTTTCAGTTCCGTGCAATGAACTGAGCCAAAGCAGAGAGCCAACGCTTCACTCTGGGAAGGAAGGATGGGAGGTAACCCAAAACCCCACATTTAGCAGCAACTGGTAGTGCTGCCCCGAGGTGTGCTTCCTTGCAGCGCTGGTGGTGAGGGGCACCCTTATTCTGGAAGCTGCCGGACCTCCATCCCTGGGGTCCAAGCTCCTCTGGGCTCACCAACCCCTTCTGGCTGTTTCTCTGGCTCGTTGCTCATGCTATCGCTTTTCTGAGATTCACAATGGGACTCAGGCCAAGCAAGACCACATATAATTTATTCTGAGGAAGTTTGTGACTGTCTGCCTGATTTAAAATGTGAGAGGCCTCTGAATTACTGATGTGGAAAGTGTCTTTCCAGGAATGCTTGCACTGGTCTTGTTAATCACATACTGACACTGCTACGTACAACATAACTGGTTCTCCAGTGCTTTCACCAACAGAGCAAAGTGACTGTTTTGACACTGGACTATCACATTTTGCTCACTTGCATTACAAAGCAATAGATGATAAGATTTGGGTTCCCTCACACTTAGCAGTGTAGAGAAAATGAAAGAAATCACAGCTGTGCCTCAGTTTCTCTTCAGAGTAGAATAAGAAACAAGCACAAAGAGATATGGTGGCTTGCTGAAAGCTACCTGAGCAGTCAATGAAAGATGATAAACCAAGCCTTCATTTCTTAACTCTCATCCAACTGCCTTTCTATGGGACCTTATTCTGTTCACTGACTACATTACCTTTTGTTTGCATATCTTTCAGTTTTAAAAGATATGTGAATTGCATCTTGCTTATGCACATGAAAAGAAATACATAAAAGAGGCTAGCTATGGCTGTGAAATGGCAATGAAAATCCTTTACAAAAGTAAGTGCAAGGTTCAAGTCATCATAGTAGGACACAAAATAGAAGTGATTTGCTCCAGAAAGAAAAAGGAAGGTTGACCGGCACATTCAAAATTATAAAAGGTTGAAAACAAGAAGCACGAATTCCTCAGCATTACTTTCTCCCCTAAGACTGGAAAGGGAAACATTTAATATCATTAGATCAGTACAAATGAGCCCCAACAAAAATGGATTGCTTCTTCATGCAGTTCACTACTAAGCCATTCTGAGAAATTGAGTGGTAAATTGAATCAGTCATTGAATCAAATGTTGTATCTGAATTTAAAGAAGAAATGCATAATTTCATTTAAACTATAATAACTTTTGCTGCTGAGATGATAACTAGGGCCAGACAAATTTAACGGTGCAGGATATAGGAAGATATAAATTGATAACTCTTGTCTCTGGGAGGGTGTGGCAACCCTTCATACCCTCTCTGTCAGTTTGACTGGGTGGAGGGAATATCTTTTCCATGATAAGCTGCACTAAACTTATCATCAGTAGTGGTAGGGGAAGTGTAGGTGATTTGACGGCTCTTGAGTAAGTAAGAGTCACCACCTCATGTTGCCCTGGTCAGTGGGAAATGCTTGGCCAATGCACTATTGGTGGTGGACTGGAATGTCAACGTGTAAGCACAGGTAGGACACAGAATCATGAGTGGTTTAGGGTGGAAGTAACCCTAAAGATCATCTAGTTCCAATCCCCCTGCCATGGGCAGGGACGCCTCCCACTACACCAGGTTGCTCAACATGCTCAGACAGCTCCTCATTTTCACACCAACTTGGAGGTGATGTTTTTCTTTGATGACACGTGCCCCTGACCTGGGTGTATTTTGGCTAATGAAGCAATATTACTGTTATCGCTTGAGGCTTCATCCATGTCTGAGTCCAAGATAAATAAAAGTAAGGACAAATTTCTCTTTCCCCTCATGTATTAAGGCATTAGGAAGGACCAACACACAAGCAAACAACTGGAGCAAATCTGACCTGCTGTAAAAGGATTTTGTTCATGTAATAAAATTAATGTGTATTTGAAGAGTTTTACAAACAGTTTTGCATAGCACTTAATATATATGGTAAACCCCACACAGATCTTTCCTATCTGGATTATAGGACGGTGTTGGCTTCTCAAAAGCGAAACCAAGATCTCAACTGCAAACGAGTGACAGCCTGCATCTTTAAATATCAGCTCTGGAGGGCAGCTATTTCAGCACAACAGATGCCTTTCTCCTGTGAAATTCCCACGCACAGGAGATGCTTGGGTTCATGTATGCATAACTGCTCCATCCTTCAGCACTTCCTTTCCCTCGAGTGAGGGAAAGTTAAGGAGGACTCCACTTCCAGCAAGGATGCAAATGCTTTTTTGAATTACAAAGAGGAAAATGAAGGACTCTCCCTGGGCAGCCTGACATGTGTTATAAATTCCTTTGTTTTAGGCATAATCTTGGGTCTTCCTCCATCCAGGAATAAAACCAAAGGGTTCAAAATGCTTTAGCAACACAAAGAGCGCAGTTTAACTCCCAAAGCTTGAACAATTTTTCTTCCGACTCCCAAGACAAACTCCCAAAACAACAGTAGGAGACAGGCTCCCAAATGCTTGTGTTGCAGTTACACTTCTCGGTGTAGCAAAGCTCTGGCTGGCAGTGGCTTACTTTTTTTAAGTAGGCAAGAGGAAAGCATGGAGGAGTTAGGACAATACACACAAGCTGAAAGCTGCTGGGGAAGCAGGACGAATTAAACAAGGAAGGGTTTCTCTGTACTAACATTTCCAAGCCATTTCTTCCTGATTTGGTCCCATGGCTGCACACAGAGATGAGGTTGGTTGTACGGCTTGTCTGATCCCCAACAGCTCCCTTCTGTACTTGTTCACCAAGCCAGACTCCAAAAGGTTGGAGAAACACCTGGGCTTTGACATAGTCTACTGCAAGAAGAAAGATATCATCAGGGTATTATGCCTGCATTGTTGCAGGGGTGGGGGGGCAAAATATGGAGGAAGATTGTGCTTCGTAATTTAAGATAAGATGGCTAAGAAATAATAGTGAATGCAAAAAAGAGAGAGAAAAAAATGACAGGACCCAATAATCTTTCAAAACTGGTAGTTAAAAATCAAGAAATAGAGAATCAAAGGGAATTTGAACTGCCCTGCCCAACAAGCAGGAATATAAGCCTGACCAGTAACACAAAAATAGCATCTTCTTATAAAATGAAAAATCTGTGCTAAGCCACAAAGCTTCAAAGTATCATCTGGTTCTTCTGTTAAAGTATCATCCTTCTCTGCCAGACACATTCCTGCAACTGTCCTTCCAAATAGAAAAAGAGAAGGAGAAAACTGCTGAAACGTGATGAAATAAACTCATTACAAAAATTACAGAATGCATAGCAATTATAGATAAAGATGTGGAAAGGGGTTCTTAGAGGGGATGTTTGTAGTGCTTCTTCCAAATGACTCACGCCTGTCAGAGTCCTGAAAATTACCGCCTCTGAAAGATGTCATCTTCTAGCACTCAAGGTGGAATCATTTTACAGAGTAAATTAAAAAGAGAAAATTATGTGGGTATGTATAAGCAAGGGAACTGTGTTCCCCAGCTGTGCCCTGGTGGAGGGTAGAGGATCGTTTGCCACTGCCCCTCTATTTGAGAGATTAGAGTCCATCGGCTTGCTACTTACAATACACAGAAAGTCAGGTTTCATAGAAAGGGTTTCAGCCTTTGCAGTTGGCGTCCTGGAACCCCCATATCTACTCTGGTGACTGATGGATTAAATCTTGAGTGGTCTGGAGGTATGAGCTGGTTTTGATATGCCACCAGACCACTAATTTTAGGTGCTTAATTGGGCTTCTATGCCTTGCAGGAGGGGGCCAGAAATACCATGGGGACCAAACCCTTATAACTCTGGTACACAGTGCAAACCAGTGTTGGGGCTGTGGTCAGAACCTCATGCTTATACTGGGTCACAACAAAGCTGAACTGCCAGTTAGTGATGACAAGGTGAGTAATCCCAGCAAAGACCAATGGAGAAGAAAGCTGGGACTATCAAGCAGTGAGGCATGATGGTTGTGCACTGAGCTGCTTGGAATTCCCTCAGGTGGTCACAAATGTGTCACTGGCCTGTCCTTGCTGCTTCTGACAAAACTGTTCATTTGCCTTTCTCTCCTGTAACAGCTTGTCTTCCTGCTGGATATCAGGTGTAAATACCCTCCTGCCAGGTCTTGACTTTCAGCCAAAGGGTTGGGTTCAACAGCTGAGAGTGCCCACGTAAGCACTACTTTAAAAGTCCTATCTGGGAACCTGCATTCTGCTTTCAAGCAATAAGTTAAAAAAAAATTGGCTAATCAAACATTTCTTCATTGGGTGAAGACAGGAAAGAACAAAACAAATAGCCTGGAGGCCAACACTACCAACAGTCCCTCAACTGCAAACACAGGGACAAGAATCAGAGCCTGCCTTTCCTGGGAAAGGCAGCTCCCCACTATCGTCCCCTCAAGCCCCTCAGCTTCCATGCGTCTGGGCCATAGAGGGGACAAGTGCTGATGCCATTTCACTCATCCCTGCATAAGCAGCCAGGCAGAAGCTGGAGCTGCTGGTTGGCTTGGAAGAGCTAAGCTGCCCTTTCAACCATTTCTCCTGCTAGCAGCCCCCTCTGCCTGCTACCCCGCTAACCTCCTCTTCTTCACTGGGTTTAAGCCACTCAGTAGATGACAGCTGCATGGGCGCCCCCAGGAAGACTTCTTTCCACACAAAGACATTTCCCAGACAGCCTCTCTCCTTCTCCCAGCCGCCAGACCTTCAGGGCCTCAAGGCTGCAGGATGCATTGCCAGGTTAGGGAGACTCTGGCTTTGTTGGATACCTTTGGGTTGACTAAGACTTTGCATCCCTACTATGTCTTTTCCAGTTACTTCAACAGCAATGTGTTTATTTGTACGAGTTTCTCTCTGAAATGTAAACACCCCATGTATCGTACAAGGTGCAATGAAACCAAAATATTTTTAGGTGTTCCTGCTGGCTCTGTCCATGTCTTTTCAGTGCCCTGTCGGCTTCTGGCTCTAGGTTGTTCTTCAGGGGAATCTACTCTTCTTCCTCTTTAAACTTCAGCACCAGCTTTATATATCAGACTAAGGCTATAAAGGCTTAAAGGCTATAAAACATAGTGGGTTGTCTAAAGAGACCTTGGTTTACTCAAATTTTGCATTAAAGACACGTTTTTACAGCTGTAAATTTTTTGTATGTTACTTATTTTTATAAAATATATATCAGGTGCTTAAAAATACTCAGTCAACAAAAACACTTCACTTACATGACTCAGCATTTGGAAAGTCAACAGAAAAATCATGCCCAGCGCTGAGCCACTCAGTGGCTGTGTTTTTTCCGCCTATTTTCACCCCCCTGCACTCTCTCCTCGCACACTTCATTACGACGTCACTTCTAAATCCATTGGAACGGGATTGCTGATGCTTTGTTTGCTCACAGACCTCAAACTCTCTAAGCATCTCTAGTGTTCTGTGAAGGTCTGTGTTAAAAGCTTTTTAAAAGTATGGCTAGATTAGATCTAACACTTTATTCCTGTTGGCTCTCTGGCTGTGCAATATAAGCATCTGAGCTTCAAGTTAGATGGAATTATGGCATTAAGAAAAACACAAGTAAAATTAATGACCGGACAATGGTATACCTAAAGGAATATATTTATTCCTTATGACCTGCACGCTTAACTGTAATATAAGCATTTATTTTTTCATGATAAGATCAGTCGATAGTTCAAACATACCAAAATTAGACCTCACAGGGAGGGGTACTCAAGCTCCTTACTTGGTGTGACCTGTGAATACATTCTGTTCTGAGTCCTAAAGCTACTGTAGTTTTTCTACCACACTTTTTGTTGAGGCTTTTTTCAAGCACATTTGTGTGTGGAACGGGAAAGGAGGGACCAAAAGGAAAAATTAATGATACACCAAGAGAGGGGGAGAGAGAAGATAATCATCCATATTACTTCGGCTTATGTAATTTCCAGATGTTTGTTAATGAAAAAAACATAGAAGGGATGAAATTAAGAGGAAAACTTAAATAAAAATAATCCCAAACCAAGTTCACATTTGTGTAAAGTTTGCTGCAGCTCAGAAACCCTTTGTGTGAACCTGGACTGATTTATGATTTCACATCAAAACCACGCCAGCCAGGGGATTTTGCATGGTTAGGTTGTGAGACCAGATGATTCTCACTACTTCCAGGGTTTATTCAATTCCCAGAACACAAAAGAAAAGCCAGAGGGTGCAAGCCTGCATGAACTGACATAAAAGAGAAAACAGCAAATCTCTGAAAAGCACAAGGGCCAAGTTTTACATAGCTCCAGTTGTGAACTAGGAATTTCCACATATTCTTTCCACACTAGTGATTCCTTTGAAATTGCACCCTCTTCCCCTTCCAGTCCAGAGAGCCTAAAGTTACATGTGTCTTGGCTCTTCTGTAACTACATAGCTTGGCCCTCGATCCTCATCTGCAATGCTACATTAAAGTTCCCAGGAATCCTTAGCCAGGCACAGATTTGGGACAGAGGAAGAAATCAAGGGAGTCGGCGCGTGCTCCAGGTCATGTAAGGCAGTAGTGATCATACAGCTGCACAGCTCCCTCCACGCTCAGCATGGCCGCTTTGGCTTGCGCTAGGCTATTTTTAAATCACAGTATGCCATTTCCTCATGCTTTTCATTCTTTTATCTCGCTATGGCTCAGAAATGTTATTCTCATTTATTTAAATGGCTGGAATACCAAGCAGTCACGATTTCCTTTCTAATCTATGTTGACTGCAGACTGCTATTTTTCGGTCGTGCTTATCCATGTCAACATGCAGAATGTACACTTCCCATATGATACACATAGTGTCCTCTGACACTGGTTCATCTGCTGCTTAGTTCATTGAAATAGTGTCCAGGCAATGCCAAACTGTCCTGGGAGTCCCCCAGATGGTCTTTCACAACATTAGTTGGCATACTTTTCCCTCACTGTAATTATTCATTACAGCTTCAAATCTACACAGGGAGGACAGCAGTTACCAAACCGGAGGTCCTACAACCATATTTTTCTCTGACATGGTTCATCAGTCTCTTTATCTCCTCTGTGGAAGACACCTAGAGGTTTTACTCAAAAGAGAGGTCCATTTTGATATTGAAGTGTCTCACGGTGAAAATAAGAATCCCACAAGCACCCCTTTGCAACTAAAAGTCACTAAATATCTCTGAAATATGGCCTCCTCTGTGCAGCTACAATTTTTTTCTCTGGGATCTGCATTTGAATAGCTCATCTTGCAGTGATCTCTGAGAAATAATACAGCTAGTACTGTATGTAAAGGTTTGCAAAGTGACAGACACAGGCTGCCTCTGAGTGGGATGTAAAGAGCCGGCAAAAAGAAGGATGTGTCCCTAGTGCTTGCAAACACCAAGGACCAGAGCCCTGGAACTCGTGCTACGGCTGCCATTGCCACTGCTGGTTTCCAAACCAGCGAGGGTTTGGGAAGCTGTCTCCCGGGCGATTCCTCCTGCTCAGAAATCATCATTATTAGCAATTCTCTCTCAGAAAATGAAATGGTTCTTGCCTGAATTCGGTCCTGTGAGCCTCTGTGTTTTCAACGGGAGATTTTTCATGTCAGCTTCTGGAAATGTGGCCAATTCTCTTTTTGCCCCTAGCAGCTGTTGGGCAGTCTGTATTCCCCTGTCCTCAGCTGGTGCAAGGCAGCGTAACTCCTTCACGGTAAATGGGGTTGAACCGCATTGTGCCATGGAGGATGCCACACCATGGGACAGTGCTTGCTCTGTAAAGTACCCTGGAGCCACATGGGCTCTCAGCTGCTCTACTTTCAACTTTTCTCACCGTGGTACTCATCTGCCTAAGGCTTGTTTACATTTTAGGGTATTTATTTACTGGCTGTGAAGTAATGGAAGATTACGTACCATGCTCGAGTTTTTCTTGTGCTGCTGACCAACTGAAAATGCATCCCTTTGTGATTTGGATTTGTGTCATCTACCAGTATTTTAGACTAACAAATGTGCTGTCAAGGAACATGCCGGTCCATGTGCTGAAAGCGCAGAATTACCACAGCAACTCTGACCACTGTCAGAAGCTCCCAAGCCAAGTCTGAGGTCAGGATTTTTTTTTTTTTTTAAAAAATAACCCAAAATACCCCAAACAAAAAAAAAGTTGAAGAAAAAACCAAAACCAGTTACAGACCATGGCGCTCGGTGATCAATTCACTCATGCCTACTCCTTGGAAGACATTCACATTGCATGAGGTCAGGGCCATTGGAAGAGCAAATGCTGCAGGGAACTGTGGCGTGGTAATCATAAATCGCTTCCCATTCCTGTGTGACTCAGGAATGGTTCATATTAAGCAGTAGTCCAAAGTTACAAAAATTTTATCATATTTTAATGAATTAAAGATCTGTTGAAAGGGGTGAGAAAGGAAAAAACTCTCTGTGCTTCATTTTTGCAATCAAACTGGTGAGCAGTTCCTGGGTTGGTCCTATTAATAAGATAATTTCCAAGACAATTAGGTTTAAGATGCCAGCTTAATCGCTCATTGCTCTTGGGTTTCTCTTAAACTGCCAAAGAGGGCAAAAAAAGAGCATACGATGGGACAAAACTGCTGAATTCTCACCTCCTTGACAAGGACTATATGTGAAACGATTTGGCACTTATGTTTAGTCAAACCAGTCTATGGGACTGTTGGAAGAATTTAACAATTTCAATACCTTGGACTACTTTCTGACACACTCTCTGCTGGCCCCTGTGCAACTGCCAAATCTGCAGGATTTCTGGCTTGGATCTAAGGACATCTTTTTCCAACAGGGAAATTACTTCAGATTGTGCAATGTTGTCAGGAGATTTAGAAATTTAAAGCTAAACCTGAAATTAAGCTTATCTTACTGCATGCTTTCCCAACTTGTGCCGTATCTTTGAAACAAGTTTGTTTAACTCAGGCTTATTTCACTTCTGCTGGGGTTTGGGCTGGAAGAAAAAAGGAGATAGTTTATGGAAGCTGGCAGGGTAACAGAGAATGGGAATCCTACCTGTCCTTTTATCTTTTTTTTGTGTGTGTATGAATTCAAGTGCTTTCAGTACAAGTTCACTCTAATCCTTTAGTTTTCATTTGAGAATGGAGAAGAAAGAACGTCTTAGTTAACATGCTGGTTAATTCACTCAATTTGATCTTTGAATTATAAAGATGTGCTGACTTCACCATCTCAGCATTTTGAAGAGTCTTTTACAGCCCTGAGGGAAGTCCTGAACAGATTTCAGCCTGTGACACTGGGTTTGTGCCCCCAGTGCTGAGCTGGTACCCCCCCCATTGCTGTAACCAATGAAGTGCAACACCGCATCCTTTGTGGCAATGGCTTTTAGACCTAAAGGGTTTAAAATAATGAGGATTCCTTCTGCAATGTTTTCCCTCATTTTAGATTTTAAAAAATACATATTTATGTAAAGACTTGTTCATTTAAGAGTAGTTGTTTTCACAGCACTTGCACTTACCACTAAAAAACCAAAGAGTAGAAATGACGTGCCATTTCTTTGAAGAGAAGTTCCCACAAGCAATCTTTATGTCTTGTAGAAGGCTGAATGAAGAATAAACCCAGCAGGACACTGTTGTACACTAATCTCTCCTTCCAGGAGATTAAGAAGCCTATGCCGTCTCACCATTTTCTCGTCTGGAATAATCTCTAGAATAACTTCTAAGTAATCATTTCTCTAGCTATTCCATGTAAAATTGCTGTTGATTCTCTTTCTGAGCCTGTGGAAAACACCACTTTTAAAAGACATCGTGTAAATAATAAAATACACCTGGCATTGCAAGGTAAACTTTATTCCTTTAACACTATACTTTTTAGATTAAAGATTGCATGTATGTTTGCAAAGCCCTGTGCTTTTTTCAGTGCTGTTGTAGTTTATTAATGTCTTGCTCATTAAGGGCGACCAGCATCAGTAGTTAAGAAAAAAAAAATAGTAGGAGAATCACCCAGATAGCTGAATGCACCATCAGAAATTAAATTCTCTCATTCTCACCTCCCTTCACATTTTCTAAATAAACAAGTATGCCCTTGCACAAGTAACTCCTCATTGAATGTGGTACCACCACTACGATCAAACAGGCCAAGCCCACTGATGACTTTAAGCAGTTGTGTAGTATTGTTTAGAACTATTCGTTCTTTCCTTCTCACCCCTTACGAGAAACGACTTAGCCATTTTTCAGAAGGATTTAATGGTTTTGTGTACTCCAAGTCAGAAACCTCACAGATACTGTCCACTGTTAGGAAGCACCAAGCTCCCTGGGAAACAGGCTCCCTTCAGGATTCCAGCTGGGGCACAAAACAAAATGAAAACCTCAGCAAGAGAACGAGCTCCCGGGCAGCAAAAGCCGACATCCTGGTGGGCTGATTGTACCTTGCAAGAACAGCACACATGACTTAGGATCACTTTCCTTCAGTATCCTCATTCAACCCTACGTGTCTTTTGTGAGCTCTCACAATTCGCTGAACTTTCCTAGGGGCCTCTTTCTTACCCCATTCATCTCTCTTTTTTGTCTTCTCTGACAAACGCTTCTGCTGTACTGCACCAGCCTCCTTTGTGTACAACATTTATTTCAGTGGAAATCCTGTCTCGGAAGATCAGGCTGGTTCACTGCCCTCTTCTCCATCCTACTCTCCGCCTCCGCGCTGCCAGCTTGCTCAATCACTGAACTTTCACCTATGTTTTTGCCAAGTTAATGGTTTCCCTATAGACTCCATAGATGGGCATGTCTTCCTTGCCACGTTCCTTTTCCTTCTTGAGTTTCAGAAATGCACATAACTTTAAGCTACTCTCCAGTTACAGCTAAATTATTCCCTAAGGCAATTAAGGTGAAACATTACTTCGAAAGACATTGCTAGTGTTTCGAATTAACAGCAGCATTTGATACAGTTGTCAGTATTTTTCCATTAACAATGCTAACCTCCCCATCCTCCCTGCAAACCCATAAAATCGATCTGATTCCCTTGGAGCTGATGGGAAGAGTCCAGGTGCGGTTTCTCCCAGTGAAGCTGAAATAAATAAAACATTTGCAAGGACAAGCTCATTCTCCGAACTCCCTGCTTCATTTATTGATCTCTTTCATTCAGCGCATTACAACTCAAAAAGCTCTTTCTCCCCCTTTTAATCCCCTTTAATCAGTGATAGATCATGTTTCAGCAGGGCTTTAATGGATTCTTGAGGATAGTTATGGAGCACTTTGCCCTTATGACTGTGTAATCACTCTACTGGCTTAAAATCCATCTGATTTCCCGGAATTCTTCTGAAGAGAACTGAAAGGAGTCTGACAGTGACAGAATTACACCGCAGCAGGGAAATCTGCTCATATGTGTGGTATGTGCTACTGCTTACTCATTTCTCTCTCTCCATGCCTACCAGTGACAGGCCAGTATATGCAGCGGGAGAACAGCAATGCTCAGCCACGGAATTTCAAAAAGGCCTGATTATCCCTGTATGCACAATGTATTTCCAAAGTGGAAAAGAATGTAGTTACACTGTCCAATGCAGCATTTCCTTTAGCATTATTTATAAAGCCCTGAGCTCTCATTCCCTGTTGATGGAGGATAAGGAGAAAGCTCTGGGCAACCTAATTCTCTAAGATACAATCAAGGCCCATATGATCTGTCCTTGCTTGAGTAATGCTGGCATCAAGCTAAGCCTTAGCTGAATGGCAATGCCAGCTTTGCTCAACTGATGCATGTTTTTTGAGGATGTTTATTGCTCGTATGTTTATTGCTTGCCTTTTTTTTTGGAATACTGGGCTCAAGAAAACATCTGAGGTTCAAAACAACTCAGTCTCATAGCATTTCCCTGATAAAATTTGAAAATTTGAAAAATCCCTCGGGGCTTTGTATATAAATACAAATATATAGATATAACCCTTAGAGGTATTGTAAGCATTCTGTATGCAGTGAGCAGGTATCCTAAATAAATGATTAGGCATAGCAGGAGAGACAGTTCAAGGATCGCTCTGGCTTGCACTCTGAAGGGAACGTGGTGTTACCAGCACAGTGTAGATATGCTGGTAGCTGCTACACCTGATGTCTCACAGACCGGTTCCTGTTCCTGCAACAATCATTCGTTAACGCTAAGTGATGTGGCAGGCAAGCAGGACCATTTGAAATGGAACTTAATAAAACGTGTTGGAAGGATAGAGTTTTGAGCTAAGGCTACACTTTTTGGTAATTTTGTGGCCAAGTTTTTATACCTGAGTCG
Organism: Himantopus leucocephalus; assembly: GCA_003993805.1. NCBI lineage: Eukaryota > Metazoa > Chordata > Aves > Charadriiformes > Recurvirostridae > Himantopus > Himantopus leucocephalus. The sequence continues at coordinate 65,962,228 of RSEF01000001.1, forward strand.
ACAGCCCCGACCAGCCCAAATCTTTCAAAAAACTCAATCTTTTTTCTCTGGGTCTTTTGTTCATATTATAACAGATCTCTCTATGGCTGACAGCATTTTGGCACACAGATACCAAACGCGGCTGTGAAGGATATTGCTGCCACGTTCACAAGGCAGAAACAACCCAAAGTACAGCTCTTCCATGTAAAGCACCTTTTGTTCTTCCCAGAAGTCCATCATGTGACCTCATAGCTCAGTTCACAAACAGTGGACAAAGGTCCATAAGAATTTACACAAACAGACCAAGGCACAGAGCAAAGAACCCGTAATAAACTGGGAAAATGAAAAGAGCATATTGTCTTTCTCAAGAAATACGGCAATTGTCGTGTGCACTACAGCCAAAGCCACTCTGAGAGAAACCATTCTCTGCAGATGTGCTTGTGATTTATTCTGCGGGAATTAATCTCCACATCACAAATATTTTTGCTACCAGTAAACATCAAGGAAAATGGAAAAACAGCTACAGACAGAAAAATAACTACTGTGCACGGCTGCAGAACCCGTCAATGCCTCAGCAGCTTGCAGACCCTGCACTCCAGGACAAAAGAATCCCTCTGCCTTTCTTTGGGCTTCCTGAGTGCAGGTAACAAGCACACAAAAGGTATGAGAACCAATGCCAGTTTACCGTTCAATTTGGAGACTGTTGTCTGTCCTGTCTGCACTAACGGGTCTCAGCCATGAAACGCTGGTGAGCTGCACTGAGGGCCTGATGCCTAATTCACCCTTGGCCAAGGACATACAGTTCTACTGCAAACTGTTCTAAAAGCAACTGCTAGAGACGAAAATACAAATAAAGCCATGAGATTGAGTACTAGGCTTTATTTTAAAGGCTATATGATCTCTAAGAGAAGTCATGTTTACATTTAAAACTAATATTTCCAGTTATTTTTCCTTTATTTTTTCCAAATATACGGATAATATCTGACCCCTCTTTGAGCAGGAGGTTCCTGCTCAGAGAACTCCTGAAGTCTCCTCCAGCGTTCTTACAATTAAGAATTACTTGAGAATTGAGAGTTCTTAAATCCAGCCTAATTAGTTTGAGTAAGCCTTATGTCTAGTTCAAAGGCATCCAGGTCTGTCTGTTCTGCTTCAAAGTGCACAAATGAATGCTCAGAAGTCGGCTGCACCAATAACAGCTACTGAAATAAAGAGGCAATGAAAGAGGTAGCACTATTTCTTTTGCTGCATTTGAAGCTGCTAGAGAAGATGACCTGTTAAGGGTCAGATCTTTCAGCCTCTTACGCAGAAGGTCCAAATGCCTTCCTGGTGGCAATGCGAAATTCCTTTCCTCACCACTTTCCCCTTTCATTCCTGAGCCTTTACATAAGCCTTGCAGATTGCGTTGCCTGCACAGCATCACGGGTTCCTGCGGACCTAGAACCATACACAAGCTGCGATTCTCACTCCCTAACAGAAAGAAAGGCAGAAGAGGAAAAAACAAAACAAGATAGAAGAAACACCCCATCTTCATGAGACCGCCTGTGTTTCTAAATCTGATACCTAGCTTTTAGATTAGAGACCGACCCAAGTTTCAAAGCTAGAAAACATCATGAGATGTAAGCTACTGATGCAAGAACAGCCCCCAGCTCCTTGCTAAAGCCTTTACTGTCTCATTCAGAATCAATCTATTACCAACATAAAGAAATACGGGGCTTTGACCAACCTGATCTAGTTGAAGATGTCCCTGCTCATTGCATGGGAGTTGGACTAGATGACATGTAAAGGCCCCTTCCAACCCAAACCATTCTATGAAATACATTTCTCCCAAAGCTCTGAGATCCAACTATTAAAAGAAAAAACATACCCCCTGAAAGATCACCTCCCTTCTGATTACAAAGCAGCAGATTTAACAGGACTCTGTTCTAATTCAGAGCACCTGAAGGAGCCCAGCAAGCTGACCTTCAGCTTTACATGGTTGCACTTTTGAGCTGGGGCTCTCCTCCTTCCCTGGAACCCTGTCAGACTCTCCCAGACAGGGTACCCAAATCAACAGGGCTGCAGTTCACCAGCTGAGCGTCTGGCCCACGTTGGTTTAACTCTATCAACTAGTTGGATCTGGTTAATATTAGAGAATAATAAAATTCATCTGTTTTGGAAATAAAGGTGAGCCAACAGTTAAATCTGCCATCAGTAAAACAATAAAAAAAAGGTTGGAAGAAGCCTGAGAATGATTAATGCTGGGCCCAAACTAACCAGAAAACAAATACTCCTCAAAGCTACCTTCAAGAAGAAGAGATCGAAGCCAACATTTTGATGCATGATGATGTAGAAATAACTCTGACTGAGAAACATAACGCTGGAATCAATTTTATCCAATAGCGCAAACAATAAAAATCACAAGCCAAAGTCTACCCTGGATGTACACATGGGACTCTCATTGATTTCAGTCCTAGCCACACACATGCATCTGAGGGTGGATTTTGGAACCCCAGGTCTTTAATCCACTACCTCTGCTAAGCTCAGCTATTACATGCACTAAGGATGAGGGTTGCATAGCTGTAACTGAGAACAGAATTTGGCCCATTTATTGTAAGTGTTGTGTCTGAAGCGGGTTTTCTCCTACTAAAGAAACCTAACTTTTTAGGGTTATGAAAAGTTGTAAGTGGCGTATTGTAAAAAACTTCCAGTCTTCAATATAAAATACACCGTGAAAAACTACTTAAATGAACAGAATCTATCTTCCAGAGTCAGGAAATGATTCACTGTAGAAAGAGAACGAGGAACGGGTCTTTCAGTTTCTTTGACTCTGGACTGTACCGATGTCTCTGCTAGTTTTCTGACTTTCAAGTCTTTTAGTACCCTTCTATCCAACTTGTACTGTCTCTGAAAACATCTGACCCTTTGCTCAAACATAATATTACTGCATCTGTTTCTCCCCTCTTTTCTTTGGCTAGCCACACTAGGAGGACAGATAAATAACCATGTCAGAAACATACATCATAAATCATTGCAAACTGAGCTAATTTGAATAGTCTTGCTGAGTTCTGATACCCATTAACTACACGCGCAGCTTTAGGAAAGGCTGCATGCAATTGCAAGTCATTAACCTGAGGTGCATCCCCCATCCCACAGTGTGCTCTGCAGAGCCTGACCCAGTCCTGCTGACCTTAGGGGAGCGTTCTCCAGAGTTCATGGCTCACGTACTGAATGCTTAAATCCACCTGGAAAATCAAGCAGATTATGTTTTTCTTAAGAATTCTATGCCAGTGTTCGGAAAACATAAATTATCACAAAAATTGTTAGCAAAACAAACAGAGGATTTCCAGGGGACCACAGAAATGTAGGTGTTTGCACAAGTTCTGCGTTTGCTTAGGGTCATTGGGAAATTCTAGCCTTGATGGGCTGAACTTTCCAAAGGCATAAGGAGCAGCTAGGACATGAATTGCAATTGAAAGCCAGTGGAAACGAGGTGTCAAACCTCCAGTTCTGCTCTCAAGAATTTTCCTGAGGATTTAGAAACACTATTGCTATTAATTTCGAGGAGACTCAAATCTCTGGCTGTCAGGGTTCTGCGTGCACTTTCCTCAGGGTTCAGCTGCCAGGGTCAGGGTCACTGGGGGGCTGTTCCAACTTGTGGTGGTCACGGAGGGCTCTCAGCAGTGCCGGGAGGAGGCCACTTTCAGCCAAGCCAGGCATTCTGATGCTGCCAAAGCTACTACCATGCAACTCTGTAGGAGTGCTCCAGAGGGGTATACCACCATAAACCTTAAAAGGTCTAAAGGCAGGCCACGTGGAGGCTCCCTGAGGCAAAGTACCCGACCTCTGAGAATAACTAGCCAGACCACAGCTGAGCCCCATCTTTGCATCCTACATCTCAGGCATGAGCCTGGTCATGGACTTCAAGAAAATCCCACTAGGGCTGTGGGAAGTTTTGCATTTGTTTCAGCACAGTGGCATTTTAAAAAAGGGCCAATTTACTGTTCTGAGCAGGTTTGGATTTATGTGTAGAGAAAGAACAACTCCAGGGCAATAAGCCACCATCCACCAAGCAACACAAGATCAATTCCCGCCAGCAGCTTGGGAGAAGGTTTTTCCCGACAAACAACTTACCTGCCATGGGCATTTACTCCGCCTTTCTTCTAGATGCAGACACACAAATTGTACCACAAAAATCATGAATCTATACATATTTTTGATCAAAAGTAGGCACTTGCTTAGAAGCGTTGGGTGTCTAACTGAGAAAGAGGTCTGATTGTTGAAGCTGTAGCCAATAGTCTTGGGAAGCACTGATAGATGTGTTGAGGTAAATTCGTGACAACTCCACCAGCACATCCTGGAGTTATCCATTATAGTATTTCTCTGTCTTCTTTAAAGAGTAAGGAAAACTGATTTGTAAAGTAGACTGTGATGAGCATTTGTTTGTGAAACAAGAAAACACACATTGAAATGTGACAGTTCTGCTCTTGAGCTGGAAATGTTAAACTTTACAAAAAGTATGACCTCTCATCAAATGATCAATACTTGTTAAAATAAGGATCTGTACATATTGGTCTTTCTGTCTCAATGTCCTGAACTGGGCTACAAGCTTAGATGACCACATCTAAGGTCAGCTTAGATGACCACATTAACTTTTTTGATTTTAAACACTAGGAAGTCAAAAGATGAGAAATGTAAAAGTAAAACAAAGTTAAACGTAACTGAGTCTTTCACTCATTTTATCCACACATCCATGTCCATGCAGAGGCACTAGGTTCACAGTGGACTCAGCTGGCACTGATGAAACTGGAAGCAAACCTGAATGAAGGAACAGTCTCTTCTTGCAAATCAAAAATTTCCATCATTTGGTCCTGTTTGTGCTGCCAACCAAGCCTGCAAAAAGCACACAGAGTGCACCACTTCCTTTGCTGAAGGCCCGTGAAAATGTTTCTGATAATTTTATCTCATGCTGCCCCACGTAATGGATGGTTCAAGTGCCTTGGTGAGGCTTCTGAAAGGACTGACTGTCATCGGTTGATACCCTAGGCTTGTGTGCAGACACAGTTGCCACAAAAGAGGCAAAAAGCTAAAATAAACACCACAATATCTGATGAAAGATGGCCGTCTCTTATCGGAGCCATTAAAATTCCAGTCTTGAAGGGAGAGTGGGCTGGATTGTCCCCTGGAATTTGCAGTCGTCATTCAGAGGAGTGTGGTATTCAATAAAACGGTAAATAGTCCAGGAAGTGCCGAATACATTTTTTATTACAGTGCTGTATGGCTGCTTATTCTCTGATTGATGCTATATGACAACATTTTGCTGATAAGAGCACTTGTGAATGATGACTTTGCTTGGTCGAGTGGGTTTGCTTCTGCTTGCTGGGAGAGTGGTTTTGGATGGAAAACCAGACTTGCCTTGTTTGAATCACCTGAGTAAACCCAGCCTTGTAAACAGACTTACGTGAGGCCTTTGCAGAAGGTGAATATCACTCTTGTAAATCACAAAAAGCTGCAGGATATGTATTCCTGGCTCTGATATAAACCAACAGAAAAGAGGAAATTCACAGCTGAAACTTTAAACCTCTGCTGTTGTCATTTTGCTCCATACAAATTAATTGCACAAATGAGAAATCAGCCTCTCTAATTATGTGAGTAGATTGCAGCAAGACAAACAAGGGGAAGCTGGGCATTCAGCTTTTTATTTCCTTGACATTGGAAAACTTTTCTGCAGAAATACTCAAGCTAAACTTGGCTCAGTCATATCAATTAAAGGAAAAACTTGGTCCTTACTTTGATTTTTGCTTTACAGACACTGGCTAACATAATTTTGTTCAGTAGGACCTTCAACATTACAATTACACACATGTGGAAAGGCTCTATTCCTTGGATGCTTAGAGAGATATACCCTATTTTCAGTTCACTCCTGGAAAGGTATTAAAAATCTTTCAAATGCACTTTTAAAATAAGCAGGCTTTTAGAAAAGAGATTCAAGTGGCTCTGAGTGCCGGTGAGTGTTAAAAAATGTACTTCTAAAGCCTTTAAAGATAGCTTTTATGCCTCCAAATCCATCACCTGTACTTTTGTATTACTATCTGTCCCTTCCTTGTTTTCTTCTTGCCTACCCTCCTTATGACTGGACTCAGTTCACTCTGAGCTTCTCACCCATTACTATGCATGGACTGTTAAAATCATCTTTCTAGCATGATCATCTTTCATATCTTTGTAATGTTGGCACTGCAAATGGTTAACACTCTTCTTACAGTTGTTACAGGGAGCACTGAGACAGAAGGAGGGTTGAAGGTGTATACTGGTCCAGCCTTAACTCTCTGAGAAATGGTGAACTCACCGGCTGACAGTACCCTGGTGATAGGACTTCCTTGCCTACTTCACATATGAAGATTGTCGTGGTAATTGTGATTCATGCTATCTCAGTACAAAAATTGGGACCTACCCCTAACGGCAAATGCTATTGATACTGAGATTGCTACAAACAACCTTCTAGCAGACAGCTTTTCGTTATGGGTAGCATTTCTGAAAAGTGTGAGATATTCTACAAATACATCCTTTTGCTGTACTGGAAACAGGTGCCATCAAATCGGCAACGGTGTATTTTGGAAAAGATCTTTTCCTGATCTTGCTGAGTTATTTGGCATCCAAATTGTCAGAACACAGCCAACAAATTAAGAAACAGAATAATAACAAGAAAACTTCCCACTTATGTGCTAAGTCCTGTGAAGTTTTGCTGACGTTTCTTGCAGATTTCTATTGTCCTATCAATATACAGCATCTTACCAAACAATCAGCTATGCTTGTTACTGTCTAAATGAACTTAGAAATCTTCTATATGCAAGTTACATCAATAATTTATTTAATTCCACTGTTTGTCAGTAGTTCTCCAGCCTCAACATCAGGGCCAGCATTAGGTAGGTCCAAGGGAGCACCAACACTGAACCTTCATAAGGTTTCTGTTTGCTGGAAAGCCAGAAGAAAGATTACATAGTATGCCACAGATTTTAAGAAGGAGATGTCCACAGGCATAACAGATATGATGAACGAATGCTCTCTGTAAATGCACTGGGTTAAACAGAAAACCTATTTCAGTGTGTGTGCACAGGGTCACAATTTTTATAATGGTAATTAAGGTCCCAAATAACACTAACTGCAATACATGTTACTTGCAGTGGAAGAGGGAAAGGCTTGCCTGCGTAAGCTCTATGCTTCGTAAGACATGAGAGGAAAACAGAGGACAGGTTGGGTCTCGGTTGAGGACAGTATGCCCCTACTGTACAGACATGACTCGTACATAGGTGATGTCACCACTTCCAAATCTGATTTGAATTGTTCTAGATGAATGATGACCATAATCACTACGAGCTAGCAGCTAATTCAAACCAGTGGAATATGCATTCAGAGAGAGGCAAGACAATTACATAGTACAAAGATTCTTGCAGGGCAGAACAGAGTTTATGAGCAGCTGGTAGATAATAGCTCTTTTAAATAAACACAGTCTAAATGCACAATCCAGATTGCACACAGATCTTTGAATCTCGGTGGCTGCTGTTTTATTTTCCCTGCCGGTTGCAGGCAGAGACTTAGAAAGATGGCAATGAATTGACTGCTGGTTGCAATCACAGAAGCCCAGTAAGATGGCAGGTGACCTGTCTAGCTACTAGGTTTGCTTTAAATATCTCAGCAGAAAGCGTGACACCTCCCAGAACATTATCAGGACTCAGAGAGACGGGAGGGAGGAGTACAGAGGGATTTTTCTATATAAGTTACTTCTCAAGTCTAAGCATGTTTCAACTAAGGAGTTGTGGTTATGGGCTGCAGTGTGATCCTTGCTCTCAGAATTTGCCATATTACTCCTTTGCCTTACCTATTATAGGCTAGTCCAGAATCGTAAGAGACTTCTGGCCAATGTTTTGAAGGTTTATTTTGGCTGAATTTCAAAATCATTGCTATTTTCTTGAACAGGTGTCGTTTCACTGGTGAGATGGTTGCTTATTTTAAGATAGCATCTGTAGAACTCTCCTTTGCTGGACTGTGTCACCGTTGCGCTAGGAGATGCCTCTGAACCCTTGGCTTCCCATTGACTGTGGGCAGCCACTCTTCTTCCAGGGTTCAGGACAGACAGTTCTGTACAGAAAAGCTCCCCAGACACAGTATGATGTTATCAACAACCACAGAAGCCTGTTCAGGTGTGAGAAGTAAGAGTAGTTCAACAAATGCATTCCTTGACTAGGAGGAGGACCTTGTCCAGATCAATACCTGGCAGCAACATGCAAATAGTCCCTCATGTTCTCACTTGCTACAAGCACTCTAAGTTCAGCCTGATCAAACCAGCAGAACTTCGGGGATTTTTCCCAACTGGGAAGTATTGGTATTTTCTCATAAACCCTGTGAATAACCTTTGCTTTGATATCTCCCCTCTGGACGTCATTCATCTGAGTCAAAGGAATCCATCAGAAGCACAGACGAATGGCCAGCTAGACAGGTAGACTTCTTAAACTTATTTGGATGGATGAGCGTTAAGTACCTGAACTCAGCCTCTTCTATAGGTGTCACATCAGCTCTTAACACAAAAGAGCTGGGCCCCATGGTGGGACCAAGTTCTGCCCTCAGAAAGGACCTCACTTTTTGTGCTGCAGAGAAGAGGCTTCTGCAGGGGGATGGGGTGTCCACTCTGAGACCGATTGCCTCTCCCGAGAAGTAGAGACAACAGGAACAAGAAGTAAGAACTGAGAGGGAAAAGGAGAAAACAAAAGCTGTATTAGAAAATATGCCACATCAAAATAAAGGCAATCTCACACCACTCCAGCTGTACAAAATTTGGGCCCTTAAGTTTTTTTCCAAGTAAAGATATTAATAGCAGAGACCAGCGTTTTTGATGTAATTCTTTTTATGTAGAACAATATAGAGAGTCTGCTCTCGTAAACACAGTAGGATGCAAACAACCAGAGGCAACTTCTCTTCTCACATCAGCAGATCTTTCCCAGCCAGCTCTCCGGCCTCTCGGGCTTCTCCCAGGACAGGCGCCCGCACAGCTCGGCTCTGCTGCAGCTCCCCTTCCCTGCTTGTTTCCCACATGCTGTCTCCCTCTTTCCCCACCTGAACTGTCTCTCATCCGCCCACACGTATTCCTTTCCCAAAATAATACCCAGACAAAGCCCGGCTTCCCACAATATTCAAATTCCTGAGCTGCCTTTGTTTTGGGTGGAAACATGTGCTTAGCAGTCTATTGCAGTATCTTAAATGAAAGACAGTTTTCTGCAAGACATAATCCAACTTACAGTACACCAGTGTGCTGAGATGTTACATTCAGGCCTTTGCCCTGAGCTCTCTTATTAAACATCAGCTATCATATGCTTACACAATAATAGAGCTAAGAGTCCTTATCACAGTGTTAATACCAATGAAGTCTACCAAAGTCTGCTGTCTTGTTTCTTTGAATTTGGCATCTGACATAGACAACAGTTGCATTTGCAGAAATACTGTTTAGGGTCCTGCACCTGTGATAAATAAAGAAAAAAGCAGAAGCGCCGCATGAGAAAGAGCAAATGGAAAATGCCTGCAAATCAGTGCTGCAGGCATCGTCTGCCACACGGCAAGTGACTTCCTCTTCACCAGCTCCTCCCAGCTAACAAAATGGCCCAGCATACAGCCAGGGCAAAATCCTCTGCACCTCAGAGCATAAAATGAGTATAAAACTCCACTGTCTCTTCTTTTTATAGGGTTTTATGTCTATTGGGCACAAGAACATGAGGCAGTGATCCTGCACACCTCTGAAAAGTAAATGTGAATCCCATGAAGTTACATCAGTTCCCACCTATGCCTGAACACTGGTGAGAGAGTGAGGTCTTACAGCTTAAGCGCTTGCTGCTTTGGCTCCACAGCTGATGAGATCCGTGGTGGCAGTGGAATTGAGCCCTGTTATTCTTAGGCATTTTCTCCTGCCCTGTGTAGGCCACCCACCACCCACAGATGTCCCGCGAAGGCAAGCCACGTAGCCTTATAAAAAGCTGGAGGTGAAAGAGGTAATATTAAAGCAGGCTGCAAAGTGCACCGGTAAAATTCCTTATCATACAAGTAGGAGTGTGGCGGGTCATTTACTTGGCGCCTGCTACTGCAATGCCCCTGGGGAATCCCGCTAAATGTTATCATCCTGCAGCAGGGTTTCTCCTCAGAGCCCCATAAAAGAGGCGGGGAAGTTACTTGCATTCCAGGGCCAGCAACTGTTAGAGTACAACAAAGCACTGATGCCCTGGCTAAAGGATATTGGGAACAGGACATTAGCAGACATCCAGATCCTGCCTCTACAGATCGTGACAGATGGTGACTTCTATCCATTAGAGGACAGCAAAAGCAGTATAGGGATATAAACTAGGCTGAAAGGCTGAAGCCAAAAATATTCTTGTCACTTGATCAGTGTCAGTGCCAAAGGACATGGCTAGACAATCTTACTTGTTCAATTTTTTGAGTGGTCTGCCATGAAGCCCAAACCCTCCCTCCCCCCTCAGAAGCATGGATCTGAGGCATTCAGGTACAAGACACTTCTTCATGCTGGGTCAGCCGGCAGGGTCCTACTGCATAGATCCTTTCAAGAAGCAGTAGCATCCACAGGCAACCTGCAAGAGCAGCCTCAGGAGTCTGGGAGAAGTCATATTTTTTCTGTGAGATATTTGAAATACTATATTTCTCTGAAAAGAGGTTGGAAAATGGAGCCAAGAAGCAGAAGGAAAGGATGAGGATCCTTTTTTCTTTTAAGACATCTATATTTGTCAAGCTTGGCTGAACATGAAGACTTTGGAGAGGTAAGACTTTTGAAGTAACAATGAGAGCCATTACAGACTTTTAATACCAATATTTTTAATATGTCAGCTTGGGTATAAAGTGTAGGAGAAACGACAGGACAGCTAGAAGAGACTGGCTTGGTCTCAGCACCCTTCAAAGAGAGTATGAAAACAGCTTGGATCTACAAATACATCTCTCTCATTCACTTGAGTACTGGAATTCAGCCCCACTCTGCTAAAATACTACTTCAGTGCTCAGGAGCAGAATGTCTTGCATTTTGGAGCTATAAAAAGTATCTAGGACTCAATTTTTGAGAAAGTGCCTCCTTATAAGCACACACAAAGGGGCAGAAGTGATTTTATCAAGCTAAAGACTGGGGATGTAAATCTGCAGTGAAAGGGAAAACAGAGAAAATAAAAGTTTTGTCTGTAAGCGGGTCTCATTCCAGCATAACCAATTCCATCCTGACCCAGCATCAGAAAGTGCTTTAATGAACACAGCTGAAGTGAAGCAGAATTGTTCAGGTTTAAGGACATGCTGCCTCCACTCCACGAGGCACAGGGAATTCGCATCAGGGTTCCAAGCGAAACCCCTTCCCTCGGATCGCCTGTTCCAGCCCAGGACAATTCATGCTGACGAGACTAAGAGTTATAAGCAGATAGCAAAATGGTGGTTGATGTTGCACATGAAATAAGTTACAGGGCTCTGCTCCTACCTTTACAGGATATACCTGCATATAGATCTATGCATCTTTCCAAAAGTGTCTATAAATAAATAGATGCATCAGACTTCATTTCATTTAGCCCACTCTTCTCTTTTTGGTAAAAAAAGCCTCGGGGGATGGCCAAAGAAATATATCATGAAAGCTTAATTTCTATTCTGACAAATCACCTTTTGAGTTAAAGAGGATGCATTTTGTTCTGAGGAAATCTCTCCTTATTCTGCTGTGACAAAGCAGCAGCCTCAGACTCCAGGTGTCTTTGCAGTGAGGTACCTCTCAGCCAGGTGTTGTGGATGTGAGAGACAGAGAGCTCTTGTTCACCCTGGACTCCTTTGGCCTCCCAGCCTCTCGCAGCTTGAGCAAACGGAGGAAAACACAACCACTGCTGGAACAAAATGTCCTTGTAAAAACAACAGATCTTCCTAAATTCAAGCATTTGCTAATTAAGGGTATGGCTAGGAAACAAGACCTGTTCTTTCTAATCTCCATAGAAACTCTCGGTCATGCTTCCTTCCTAACCCATGCACAGATCACTGGAAGCGTGTCAGCATGGACTAGAAAGCCTTATTGGCTGCTTCAGCTTTTTTAGCCAGCACAACGTTTGACTGAAGTATGAAGAGAGGTTTTGGGTTTTTTTTAAAGTATTTGTTCTCTTATTTATAGGCACAATTAAGAAGAAATTCAAGTGTGTTGTGGTTTAGGTGGTCAAACCAGGACAAAGTGATCATTCTACCTTTCCTGTTTATCATGCATTACAATGGGAAACCTGGGATGCTGAGAGCTGTCTGCAAATTCCTGGAAATCCACAGATGTTTGCATGCATTCCCATAATATTTGACTAAAACTAGGACTAAAAGTTACAACAATGAAAGTGCTCTTTATAGGAGGTGTTGGTCTTTTTTTTGTTAGAAAACTGGGTTGTTCAATTTTTCGTCAGATTGAGATATTGCCTCAGAGACTCCAGTTAGAAGCTAATTTGAAATCTTAAAAGACGTTTGAGGGCTTGCTTGCAGTTTGATGGTCATCCCACCCTCTTCTTCTGGCACAATCTAGGAGTACCCAGGAGCTCCCCACCTCTTGTCCTTGCAGCTGCTTGACCGTCTGTTGGCTCCTTGTGGACAGATTTCCGGCAATCGGTTGGGATGCATGTGGCAGGATAGGGAGCTGCTAGGTTTGCTCCCTCCTGCGACTCAGCATCCTCTGGAGAATGCCTTCTTGCAGTGCGTGGGCCCCACGGGGACGCCTGCTGTCAGGACATGCAGCTAACCTGACCTTAGAGAGACCTTCAGGTGTCATGCACACTTACCAGTAGGTCCTCTCCTCACAGTCAAAGGTATCCCACGGTGTTCAGGATAGTCAGTAATGCTGGCACTGTGCTCTGGAGCTTCCTGGCTTACCTGTGCCATGAATGGTGGGATCCAACATCTTTACCTACACCAGCAGTGACTGCTGCATGTAGCTCTAGAAGCCATGGTGTGATCACCAGTAGTGACAAAGATGTCTGCTGCCAGACAAGGCAGCTCATTCGCCTTAAGCTCTAATGCAGAGGAGCTCTGCATATACCAGCAATTGTCGTTCTGTGGCCAGCGTGTACTGGATTTTTCTTCCTTCAATGCATGTTCTCAGAAAAGAATTTGTGTGCCCTTGTTCTGAGTTCCCTTCATTCACTCCTTCCCTCTTTTTCCCTTATTAGTGAGGAGAATGGCTTTTTGGTTGGCCTGTCTCACAGTAGCAGTTTACTTAGCATCTGGGAGAAATCCTAAAGAAAAAAGAAAAAAAATCCATTCCAGGAAGCAAGACTTGTGTAACGAGTATGTGTTCCATATCTGCTCCCTGACTAGCATTTCAAATCCATCTTAATAACAAAGCAACTGAAGTCTATTTGCATTTTATAAAAACAAAATGTGAAATCCTAGCCTAATGCTTTGAAATCGAATCTAACAGCTCACAAATTCCATGTGTCATGCTAATCTGAAGGCTCTGCCTACCATAAACATTTCTGAATCCACAATTGCATTTAATGCTGCCTCTGCCACCCTTCAGTGGAAGACGAGTGAGAGGAAAAGCTCTCTCTGCGGCACTGAAAGTAATCAGCCTTAGAATAATCAGCCTTATATAACCAATCTTAATTGTAAAAGTGTTTTTAAAGGAAAAAATATAGAGTAGCAGTTTGTGACAATAACAGGATTATCTGGTCATTGCATTTTTAAAATCTATTGTCTAGTTAAATTAGCCAATTCCCCCTATCTTTCTAATGACAGATTTAGCCAATTAACATGACCAATAAACTTTATGATGTGTAGATTAGGATTTCAAAATCGATTAAACAACGTTCAAGATGTAAGTGCAATTAGGCTACATTGCAATCCTGGTAGTATTTGTAATTAACTTGGAGCTTCAACCTGAAAGACCAAAGGCCAGATGCTCAGCAAAGCACAGCTGACAGTAAGATAATTAATATATATCACATGACACTAGCTCCCGCTTGGGCTTAATCCAGAACCATAGCCTTATGCTAGAAGAATTACTTTAATTACACAGTGTGAAGGGAGAACACGTCTCTCTCAGACTGTAGGTGCAAATCGTGATACGCACCCTCAAGACCTGAATCAACAAAATTCATACTCAGCAGAGAGTCAGAGCATCAGGGCTGAGTCAGACCAGGAGCCCATGCCATCCTCTGTGGGGCCTCTGGGAGCGCTCGGTAGCAGATGCTGGGGGACACCCCTGCCAGCTGGTTTCAGTGGGACTTAAAATTAAGGACAGGCTTATTTATGTAGGGGCCTGGATGCCAAGGAAGTGAAGGGCCAGGGTGCACGGGCAGAGACAGATGCAAACAGTGAGACTTCTGCTGCTTTGCCCTTTGCCATTTCCTCCAGGGAATTAAGATTAATCGTAATTAATAAGATTATGATCTTATCTTAAAAGGCTATGAAGCTGTAGCGGTGCTTATTTCCACATTCAGTGGCCCGTGGAGGTCATTACCACAAGGTCCTTGAATGCCTTAAGTCTGTAAGCAACTCTGAGGAAACTAAAAAACTTCATGTACATGGATAAGGCTCCAAATAACATGAAAAGGTGGTCACAACAGAGAAAAAGTTGCTTTGTAGCGAACTGTCATTTTTTAATGGATACTTAAAAAACTAGGTGCTTGGCTCTGAATGATACAGGTTGGTGTGTGATTGCAGTTGATTACATTTTAGGAGGCAACCAGCATTTTTTCTTTTCTCCCACAGAAGCTGTTGAGATCTACAGCTTAAGCATCAGAGAGTTGAGAAGCCAAGAAACGGGCAGGAAAGGACAGAAACTTACGTATAGCACATCTACAAAAAAAATTTTATTTTTCACTTGATTGTATTAATGTATCTGCTTACAAAGTTTGAAATTCATCTTGTCCAGCTTCATGTATCTAAGAATTATCTAAGTTTCCCTTATAAACAGTAGAGAAAAATAAGCACCCCCAGAGGGCAATATATCCCAGCTATCTTCGGTGTCCGTGCTTGGACAGGGTGACTCACCCTCCTGAGACGGCTATTTCTTTCTATAGCGAGATTTGGAAGGGTGAGATTAGACTGGGATGACAAGATTTTAGTCAGTGGGACAAACTCTACCCAAAGAGACCAAAAATGTGAGGATTTTTCCTAAAGAACCACTCAGTGATTAAAGTGAGTAGGAAACTGAGAAAGAGAACACAGTCCTGTGTAAGAGTTATAGCTCATTTACATTTATTTTCCCATTCATTTGCTTGTTTGCAGCGTTTAACTGCTATGTACTAAGATGCAGCCTGGATCCTCACTCTGCGTTGGCTAAGCAAGCTTTTGAGGTGAATGGGAATTTTTCAGAATAAGGATAAAGATAATACTAAGAATGCACATCTGGATTTCTTCCTCTGAGAAATATAGGAATGAACAATCTAACTTATCCTTTGCTACAACAGATGAATGTCATCACCCACTAAAACCTACCTACAACAGGATGAGTAAAAAGAATTTGCAGTCTTTGAGCCAAACTTGGACAACTCTGTTCCTGGAAGTAAAAGTGGCTTCTTTTAAGATTAATGGTGCATTCTGCACCCTTCAGCTTAACACGGGAAATGGGGAAAAGGTTTCTGGAAAACAGCATCAGCCTCGGGCAATACGTGTATTTGGAAGGCTCTGTGACGTGCCTTTGCTGGGACCTTGTTTTCTTCTTATCCTGTTTACTCAGAGCAGCTTGATACTTTATT
>RSEF01000001.1:65978019-66055084 GCA_003993805.1 Himantopus leucocephalus
CTGGTTAGCCAGGACTGCTGAAAAATGATGGAAAGTGGCTTGGCGAGCACTTCTGCCGTCTCCCTTAGTACCCTCAGGTGGATCCCTTACGGTCCCATAGACTTGTGTGCGTCTAGATGCCGAAGCAGGTCACTCATCATTTCCCTGTGGATTATGGGGACTTCGTTCTGCTCCCTGCCCCTGTCTACTAGCACAGGGGGCTGGGTACTCAGGGAACAACTGGTCTTACTGTTAAAGACTGAGGCAAAGAAGGCATTAAGTACCTCAGCCTTTTCCTCATCCTTTGTCACTATGTTTCTAGTCTACCATAGTTTCCCTGTCTACTAAAGGACAGAGATTATCCTTAGACCTCCTTTTATTGTTAATGTATTTATAGAAACTTTATTTATAGAAACTTATCCTTAATGACACTCCTAATCGTGTTGATTTATTTTAAACACATAATGTTGATACAAGTTTCTCTTCAGCTCTTTTGTAGAAAATTCCCTTTGGATATCCATTCTTGAAAACTATTTATTTCACGATAGCTGGAATACATCTGTGGCGAAAGAAGATGAGCCTACTCCTATGCAATAAAACTGGTATTTCAAAGCTCTAGTGTAACTTCACTGATTTCACAGAATCACAGCAGGGATGAATTTAGATCCATTGGGTTTACACTACTCCAGAACACAGCTTCGTGTAACATGTTTATTGGTTTCAAACCTCTGATGTAATTTGTGAACCTGTACTTCAGGTATTTGTCCTGAAAGACTTTGCCCTACCCCACTCTGACTGTCTAGAAAAGCTCTTTGTTTCAAAGGCGAAACCACTAATTAGTGCCATTTTCATGGGGAAAAGTCTTTCTAGAGTAATTCAATTCTATCGTTCTGATTTGAATAAGTTACCCAGCTGAAGGCAACTAAATTTATTTCTGGGCAATCCTCTGTTAGTAAGTTGTGTGGACGTAGGTGACCAAAAGTTTGGTCTATTCTTTGTAAAGGTATTCACTGCCAACTCCTCTCCTTTAGTTGTACAGCTGATTTGCCTGCAATAGCAAGGGCCTGATGGTGAGCTCAGAAGTAGCTTATTACCAGTGTTCTCTGGTATTTCTGTTGTGGAATACTCCTTTGTGTGACCACAGAACTAATATATTACACTGAACTCCCAATTACAAGTAAATATGCACCTAAGAGACATTTCTTTCTCATACCTGTTGGTCTGAGTTATTATGCCTTCAAACCTTAAGACTTACACGCATATTTTTGCTGTTGCCATTTTAAGGAGGTGGTTAAAAGTATGTGAGATATAGAATAGCAACTTTCAAGATGTTATCTGTTGACAAGGATTAAGATGGATGTTTAATCTTAGAGACCCAGATTACGCTCAGCAGATATGCATGGACTGACTCTGATAAGCAGGCAGTGACTAACCCAGGATTTCTCTGTGATATGACAGCATTGCTGTTGTTGAGGGCGGAAGGATCCTACCTGCCCTGCGCTGCTCAGCCTGCTACATGGTAAAGAGCAGACCTCTATCAGACGAAACAGACTAATGCAAGCTGACCTTTGCCAGATCCATGGCAGAACATTGGTGGCTCCCATTTTGGACAGAAAGCATAGAAAATATAGAAATTTAGCAGAAAGATGCTTATAGGACCGGCTGAGGGTGCTGCTGCTCAGAGATATTAAAGGAAAGGGCATTTTGCTGTGCATTCTGAATTGACATGAACTTAACCCCAGGGTCCTGTCAGTATTGCCTCCCGCGGCTGGGAGATGGGCTGCTGGGTGCAGGACATCTACTCTGGTGTTCCCCACACCCACAGCATCGCCATCAGCCAAGGACCCAAATCCTGGGGACCTTCGTCAAACAAAACTCTGACGTGCTGCAGTGGTCCACGAAAGCTGGCACCAACTCCTTATTGTTAAATGCTTTGGGACACCTCAAATATGAATGGAGCTATATAAAATTCAATTCTATTGTAAAGAAAACAGCTGTCACGAATTAAGGCTACATTCAGCTTTTGAGATGTGGACAACTGTCCAGTAGGGAATGAACAGAAAACTCAACCCATTTAACTTTAAAACAGAGATTTCTCTTCTCTTTCCCAGAAAACAAAACCCCAGGGATTTTAAATCTATAAACCACATATAGCGTATCACCCAAACAATGTCTTCTGAGGTTTGAAAAACCCCTTGCTGCTAATTATTGGTTATAGATGGTTTGAAAGAAAAATGTCATTTTAATGCTGGGTTTAATTAAAATGCCTTTAATAACAGTCATGGATTTTGCAGCACAAGTGCTAAAAGGCCAAATCCTGCTTTTGCAGTGAATTGAGTTCAGAATAACTAGATGAGCAAGCAGCCCAAGCCAGATTTGGGCCAAACTTTGCAAAACAGTTTTGCTTTTAATGTGATTGAAGTCCGCTTTCCCAGTAAGAACATTTTCTGGAAAGGAGCAGATTTACTGTTTGAACTTTATCATTTCCTCTTCTGCAAAACAATAGGAGAGAAAAGGAACCTTTCCAATTTTTCACCCCTTTAATTAATAAGACATTCTTTGGCATATGACAGGAAAAATATGTGATGAATGTACTTGATAGGTTATGATTAATAGTGGTCTAGGGAGGTTTTAGAGACATGAGACGCCCCATAAACACAGAATTAATACCAAAGTGAACATTTTTATAATGTCCATTTTGGCAGTCTCCCTGACCTAGGATATTAGTAGCTTTATATGTCATTTAATTAATGCTTTAAAAAAAATAAAATGCAAACAGCCCTTTTCAAACCATAACAATTCATTGTATGACTTATGTGGGTTTGAACTGGCACAGTTAGTCAAAACATTCCTAGTGCCACTTTATTTCCATAAACCATTTGTATTGTAAACTTTACCAGAAATTTCTGTGCCAGGTTTGAAGAGTTCAGGCAGAGGGCACTTTGAATATAGGGGCTGGATGTAGCCTGCTTATCAAAATGATTTAATAGTGTAATTAGTAATAATTAGAGAGAGGGAAGCTACACCGACGGTATCTCTAACTTAAAACCAGAGTCTTCAGCTAGATATAATATATTTTAGGAAAAATTAGTATCTCTGTTCAGGTCTGAAAATACTGACCCTGACTTACCTCTCACAGTGGTGGAAATCACAAATAACTAGTGGTATGAATCCAAGATAATATAAAAATAAAGGTACCTTTTGGCCCACTGTCCATCTCTAGCATTAAAGGTGATGTAGATGACGTCTTCCACTTGGTGATCTCTGGAAAGTTCATCAATCCAGGGTTGTTTTGGGTACTCTGCTGAGCTGATGGTAGAGGCAGTCAACCATTGAAGAAAAGCGAGCTGGAACAACGATATAGAAACAGAAGGATGTGATTATACATACTCAGTGGCTGCCACTCTGGAGCAAAACACAGAAGCAGCATATCAGTGCAGGATGAACAGCAAGCCAGAGTAAGTCGCTTGGTGTGAAACCCCAAGCTGGCCGGGGAGTTGAGCTGAGGAGCAGTGAGAAGAGGGACAAAATGCTGCATGTGCTACAGGGCCTTTATTCTGAGCACCCAGACCTAAAGACCACGGCTATAAAACAGTAATATACTCCTCAACCTTCCCCAGCCTCCAAAAGAAACCATGGAAGGGAAGAGAAATGGAAGGTTAATACTGAAAGCAATCACCCAAGTGATGGCACTGTTAGAGGACGGACAGTTTCTAGTCTGGTTACTAAAGCAGCAATCATTAAGGGACAACTGAAATGTCCATGTTGCTCCCCCCAAAAAAGGAAAATTGGAACGTGTAGCTGTGGATCCTAAATCACATTTCACAAAAAATATAAGATGGTTTGCGAAGGATGAGAGTACAGGGATATTGAAGGGTTTGTGATGAAAAGATGTATATTTAGAGAAAAATGAGGTGGAGTAACATTACATACTATGCTGTAAGAGACCATAGAGGAGTAAGCAATCACATAGCATGGATAAAACTATTGGAGTACATAAGTACAGTATACTATGCTATGCAAGAATATAGGATGAAAAGTAAATATTAATATTAAGGATAAGGTCCAGGTTTTTCCTGATTATGATAGTGGACAATTTTCTTTATCAACTAAGATAAAGTTCATCGAACAAGAGGGCACCCTTAATCAGACTTTGTTTTTATAAGTGATAAGAAATAAAAACTTCTTTCAAGTGGATCATGGGTTGATTCAGTTTAAGTACAATTTAAGGATAAACAAAGGCAGTTTTGTAATTAAGGTTTTAGATTTCAAATGGATAAAGACTGAAAAATGAAGGTATCTAATTAGAGAACTATCCAAAAAAATCAAGGACCTGAGTGCAGAGGAAACATAGAATTACTCAAAGTCAAAGGGATGAAGCCTATCTAGAATCTGTATCATAAGCAAAGGAAAATCTCTGTAAACTTGTGGGGAAGCACTCTGGACAGAAAGAGGTAAATAACCACCTTAAAGAATACATTAAGATTTTACAAAAAGCCTTCTCAGGAGCGAAAAATTGAATGATCAGCAAAATGGGCTCCATTAGATGTCAGGAAACATACAGGTAAAGTGAGAATCAACGAAATTCAAGCTGAATTAGACCTTGAAAAAAAATTGAGACAATAAGCAAAAAGCTGTTTAACAATATGTATAAGATTGAAGAAAAAGTAAAGCCCCACTGGAGTGAAGAATGTTTAGAAATCAATGGTAATTCAGGTACAGTTTCAAACCTCTGCCTTGTTTTTAATAAAAACAACGAAATAGAGTAGGCTGGGTAATGAAAATGAGACCCTCAAATTGAAAATACACACAACTGAAGCTGAAGCAGAAATCTCCGGACCGGACAGTCTCCCTCCTGGAACTGTGAAAGAGCTGACACAAGAAACTGAGGATCAGGTAATAATTTTTGTACTGATTATGTTAAATTGGGATGGTGCATTATGGTTGAATGTAACTAATGTAATGCTGCTGCTTGTGAAACATGGAAATAGCCCACTGACAACTAGGGACTAATCTGACTTTAATAGTATACAAAATATAAGAATGAATTTTGAAATAAGGTATATGTAGAGAGAAATTAAAACCAATTTAAAATGCAGTAGGGCTTTAACAAAACTGAATCATGCAAGAATAAGCAGGTATATTTCTTTGGTGATAAAAATGCTTTCCTAGACAAAGGAAGTGCAGCATTTTATCTGGATTTCAGATAAACATTTGATATAAAGCCATAGGAAAAAAAGGTTACAGTATATGCAGAAGCTAAGAATTAGTATAATAACTATAAGGTCAACAGGGAACTGCCTAAAGGGCAGCTCACAACAGGTTCTGCTGAAAGGGAAATTATCAGGTGGGAGGAAATCTATTGTTTGACGGATTGACCTTAGGACCTATTCACTTAATAGTTTCATTAGTGACCTTGGCACGGAAAATAGTAGCAAATGAGAGATATTTACTGATGACATAAAACTGGAAAGCATGAAAAGAATTGAAAAGAAAGAAATAGATAACCTTGGGGGCTGGTGCACTAGAAGTAAGATCATGTGTAAGAGAACCGAGAGCAATGCCCTTGCATGGAGGGAGCAAAGACACAGGTCCGCCTCCATCTGTCTGCTATGGGCTAGTTGGAACCTTCAGAGCTAGCGAACTAGTATTAAGCACATGGATACTGGTCGAATGTAGGCCATCTGCCTCCAAACCATGAATTTCTACTGGAAAGAAACATCTGCATATGAGTGGACCACAGGATGGGTCTGGGCCATCAACAGAATGCATCCATGGACAAACCCAGAAGTTACTGTGGTGAGTGTATAGGGGAGGTACTTCCAACAGCAAAAGGAAAATAGTAATGCTGCATGAGAAGCTGTGGGAAGTCCACAGAGGGAATACTGATTTCTTTTCTGCTCATCTATTATCAAGAAAGAAGCACTGAAACTGGAAATAATGCGGTGAGGGACTTCTCTAAAGAGTGGAGAGACTACTTCCTAAGAAAACATAACAGGGCTTGTTTGGGTCAGCAAGGTGAAGTTTGAGAAGAGTTAGGATTGTTTTCTCTAAGTACATTGTGGGTGGAGAAAGGAGATCAGAGAAAAAGAGCTATTTAAGCTGAAGGACAGCTCTGGCACAACAGCTGTGTACACTGTTTCCTGCTCGGAGCTGTAAGTCTTTGGAACAGTTTCCCAGTAGCAGTATTTGAAGGAATAAACCTCACTAGCTCGTTATTAATCATTTTATGCAATGGACTTTACTTCCAGCAGTTGCCTGATGTAGCCGGGCAGGGGGCTCACAGCCTGCAGGGTCTGTTCCAGTCCTGCACTCTGAAGCTGCAGCCCCATGCATCTTGTCAGCTGAGGTTCACTTGCACATTTTTTCCCTGACAGTTTCAATATAAATGATTCCACTTAGGACCCATCATCATAAATATTTGGGCACTTTGAAAATGCTGGCTTTGAAAGACAGGTGGGAGACCCGCAGAGTGCCATCTCCACACTTTTGGCAGTATTAGCCTCATCATAGGGATTTTAAGAGTTAACCAAGCTCAGAAACATTGAAGCTGAAAAAAGGAGCATGGAGGGCGTGGGGCAGGAGGGAGGAATTGTCAAAAGAAGGCAAGTTAGGGTAAGACCTTACTGAGCCCTGTCCTTTCAAATTTCCTGTGCTTGACACATCATCAGGATGATGTCAAAGTGACTTAACCAGCTATGACACTTCATTCCAATGATGTGGCCAAGCAGAGGAAATTTGAAAGGATGTGGCTTATGGTACTGAAAACAATCGTTTAGAGAAATGCATGACTGCTGTTTTTCAATTTAAATGAATTTTAAGCCCTTTCTCCCCTCTCCTAAACACATATTGCACCACTTGGAATATTTGCATTGCTGCTGAGCTTGCCAAAGGTTGTTAAAATGGCTTTACTGTGATTAAAAGGCAACCCATAGTTTTGATGTGGGGACTTCATCATATTTTCTGTTGTGTATTATAGTATCTATGGCACTGCATGGGTAACTACTAAAAATAAAAAAATTAATTCTGTTGTTATTGTTGCTATTAATTTTAATATTATTAGCTTGTGATAGTAACACCAAACAAGCAAGCTCTGCGATCCCAGAAGCCCCAAAACTTTCGGCACACTTGCCCCATCCTGTGCCTGCTCACTTTGTGAGTTCACTTCATACTCCTGGCCAAGCAGCTGGTGCTGGAGATGATGGGCAATCCCCACCTACCCGGCCAAATACTGTGTCAGAGCCCAGGACAGCAGGGACTGCCCCTTGGATGCCCTAGCAGTCTTCTCTGTGTAGGCAACCCCGAGGTGACCGCATCCCTCAGCAGCAATTGGCCTGGGCACCACAAGCGCATGCAAGAGCAGCTCACCTTGTCTCATGGCCCCGACCCTGCAGCAATCCCCACTGCCATGAGGAAGACGAGGAGACACTGAACACAGTGGGGTTTTTTGAGGTACCAGATGTTCTTTGTGGTGGACAGATGCTGCAGTCTCCATCTCTCCCAGATCCTCCTTGAGGACTTTACATTAAAGCTTCTTCTCAATCTTGAGGGGCAGTGTGCCTCATGACAATATGGCATAACATTTTCCAGAGCACTGAAATGCCTTGGAAGCATCATTTTCAAAAGAAAGCTCATTTTCAAAAATGCCTTAGCCATGAATAAACTTCAGTAACACGAGTCACAGTTACAGCAGTGTCTCCATTCCCAAGGCACATCTGACACCTCTAGCTGTTCTTTAGTGGGTAATGGGAGAGAGCAGATTGTTCAAATGCCTGTTTAGAGGACGTGCAGTGTATATGTGTTTGGGGATACTTAGCCTAAGTCTGGGTGCAGTAAAATAATTTCTAGGAACAGAGGGACTGTTACACCCAAAAAAATCATATCAAAGGACACATTATATATCACCAAAAAGAACTGATAAGGTTTCTTTTGGTCCTGAAAAAAGGCCAGATAGATTTTAAAATGTCAAGGGATAAATTTAAAAAAAAAAAAAAAGAACATTTATTTTTGAAGGTGGAGAAAAAGGGAGAATGAAATGCCCAGAAAATCAAATACTTATGTGACTCAGTCAGTAAAATACACAGTAATTATAGCCATTAAAGAGGTCTGAGGACAAACATAGCTTCACTACTTACACTCTTCTTAGTTAAAAACAGATAACATTTATTTAAAGAATGTGAATCCTTTCTTTGCTTTTGCCAGTCTTTCTTTGTTAGATGCTGGTTTACAGTTTCAGCTTCCACTGCTGTTTTAAGCAAGCAAAGCTTTATCTTAAACATGGTACATAATATTTTCTGGCAAGTCTTAAATCCTTGAATTCATCTTATCTCTATGGTGACGAGCCTACATTTGCAATAAAGTATCAAGGCTTTGCAGAGTAGAGGCGTTTTCAGATAAAAGCTGCTGCCTTTGATTTATGGCAGTTCTCGGCTTCTATCATTTGAAAAAGAGAAATGCCCGATTATTGGTTAGCAACAGCTTTTTCAGGAATAATTAATTTTGGAGTAAAAGACCCTAACTCTATAATTACAAAATCTGATTCAAAGCATTTCTAATTTACACAAAATTATATGTGACTGCTGAAATGAAATGGACACACACACGTGTCATCTGTGTTTGAAGTACCATAAAACTTGTTGAGAGGAGGGAGAGAAAGGAAGCAACACAGACCAGTCTAGGACTACGAAGACAAAACTGTTTCCCATGTAATCACTTTTACAAATGGTATTTGTAAATGTCTTCCTTACTCATGTACGCTCACTCCCACATGAACTGTAGCTATGACAGTAGCCAAGAGCTGTTGGCCCGTTTATATTTTTACCAAAAAGGGTGTGACGTTCAATTCCCTTTAAATCTGTTAAAAGGACACTGAAAAGCCAACTGCTTAATAGAATGATGTTTCCTTTTGAGAACACAGCCCTATTCTGGTGGCAAAGACCATTCCATCTCTCACCAGGCATACACCAGAAGGTTTGCAATGCTTACCTGGCATAAGCAAAGCATCACGCTCAAAAACATGTTGAAATACAGATTTTTGTGTTCAAGTAACACTGAAACTGGCTGCAGGAGGTCTTTGAGTATGTCTGAGGTAAGGTCTGGTGCTTTGTAGGCACCATGACAGTGAAAATAAAAAGGATCCTGCTAAGCATGTGCAGTAGACAACACAAACTTTCTAGCGGAACATACAGTTCTCTTTTTCTTAGAGAGTGTAATGGTATTATTTTGCAGTACAACTTTGCCAGGTAATTCTTTCCAAACCCAATCAACAATTAGTTCATAACGATGCTATAGAAGATTGTGAGGCTGACACGATGTCTTTTAAAAAGAATCATGAAGGCTGATATTAAGAGTTTTCCAAGCTTTTTCACTTCTGAACTCAGCTATGATGTTAGTTCAGTCATAAAAACCCAGTTGCAACTATGTACAACATGTTTGGTTTCAATTGTCAGTTGATTTCACTCGATTTATATGTATATCAGATCTTTGCTAGTGAGAGTAAAGAACATTTTTTACTACCAATTGATGCTTTACACTAAGTCCTCAGAGTTTGTGTCAAATTTTAACTTCTGTAGGTTTTAGTCTTGTAAAAAAAGAGGAAGAAAAATGTTCCAAAATCAGCTCCCCCAGACCTCCTTGATCTTATCTGACATTTTCATATGAATGCCCCTCTAGGTCTCATGATCTCATTATTCATGATCAGAGATTTATAGCATCTTTTTTTTTTTCCAAATATGTCAAAGTGGAACTAGCATTTCAGGCCTCTTAAAACATTATAAGAAATATGATGTTGGGAAAGAGGTGTAGGAGGAAAGGTAATAACAGCAGTCATATAATCCCCTGGGGAAAACCTGTTTCCTTCAAGAAGCAACATCTTTTGTCTTTGTATGGAGCTTAACGTTGAATGAGATATTTGAAAGGAATTCCAAACTGGTATCTCAAAGGGATCTGACCAGACAGAAACATGTGATTTTGAAATGCTGCTGAGCTGGAAGGAAAGACAAGAACAGCACATCTGTGGATGCTATAGAGACCAAGGAGCTCTGGGTGTCTGCCTGTACAGTATCTGCTGTGTACTTTTTTCTTGTTACTTATTTCAGTCTGACACAGCCAAGATCCATGGGCAGGATGCACATAGCTACTGGGTGACACAAGACTAAACTTCCAACATAAAACTGCTCTCCTCACCCATACATTTCTTTAAAACAGAAAACAATACTTTTTCAGTTAAAAAGGTTAAGAAAGAAACATAAAAACAATTATTTTTCTAGTTTGCAGAAAGTTATATGCCTGTAACCACAGTGCAAAAGAGTTGTCACATCAGATAACCCCCAGACCAAAAAGTGACATCCCATTAAAAAATAAAGTTTCCTTTGCTGGGTGCCTCCTCTGATTTCCCCTACATTCTGTCTTTTTCCTATGTTTATTTCCTCCTTGTCTCTAATCTGATCTTATTTCTAACCTGCTGCTACTCAAATGGCTATTTTGAACGCTGTTTTGGCCTTGTTCCCCATGCACAGCCATTGGTGTCATAACCACAAGATTCTCATGTTTGCACTCAAAGCCACTTCTTGGGCTGCCACAGCATTTTTAAGCCATGACAATCTTCTACAAACGTTGTAAGAACTATTCTTCATACAAACACTTTATCAAACTAGAGTTTCTAACATGGTCTTAGCTTTCCACAGCCGCCCCATAGTGCATAAATCACACAGAAAACAGGTTTGCAGCAAGATTCACAGAGAATCCCTTTTTTTTTGTCAGCTTTTGGGCCTCTGGGCACACCGTTATATACAAACCTATTTCAATCTCCATATTTATATTTACAAACCACAGACTCTAAAGAAAACAAAAGAAGCAGCCGTTAATAAGTATAGTTAGTAGGCAGGGAAGGAAGCCATCAAAGATGTCCAATGTTTATAAGCCTCATTAAAGGCCCAGTGAAGTCAGTAATAACCTTTCTTTTGATCCACTGGGCATTGAACAAAAACAGCACCCAAGGAGGAATACCCAAATGGGATTTTAAAAGTCTATTAAAAAAAACACCCCTAAAACATGTTAATTCCCCATCTCTTTGTGGACTGTGAGCTTGCCAGAGCTCTTCTGCTGCTGCTTCTTTAGCCCCACTAAATCTGTTCCATTCCCTTTCAGTCAATGACACTGAACTGAGCTGTGTGCCAAGGTTTTCTAAATTATCTTTCCTCTTTGCATGTGCAGAGCAATTTCCGCAAGATACGGTTTTGCTTAGTGCCTTGCATGACTGGGGATGGAACAAATGAGGAATTCTGTGAGCTTTTTTATATTAAGCCCTAATCCACAAAGATATGTCTATAATCTTTATACCAACAGCCCTCTCCTTTTGATAGTAACAATGATGACAAGTATTCTTTTTCTGTAGGTCAAATGTACTAGGTAATGCTTCAAATGATGTATCTACTAAAAAAGAAAATGCTGGCAAAGATCATTGTTACAGGTGAATCATAGGAACAGCAAATTCAATCCAGTCACTGCTGCATGTAATTACTACAGCAAGCATTTTAGATGCCATGCAGGAGTACTCTTGTCCTAGTTGGACAGCCTTTGTAATGAGGGTGGGAAATGAAATCAGACTAATCTGTTTTACATCAAAAAGGCATATTCGTCGATAGGAAGCACCAAGACGATCTCTGTACTGTATGTAGTGTCAGCCTTGCCACCAGCCACTCAGCAAGGGATACTTCAGCCTTTTAAACTCAGATTGTTCCAATGTGGAGATGGGGTAGACATCCTGCTTGTGAGGGAATCCAGGCTAAAGCTGGAGGGACAAATTTTGTGCCCTTTTCTCCCTTCTTATCTCAGTATAAAAAGGCCTTAGAGAGTTGGCCAGTCTAAAATTACTTCAGCTAGGTAAGAGATGTAGAGCTCAGTAAAGAGAAGACAATATGGTGGGCTGCCATGAGGTGAGTGTCCAGTGCTCCATACGGGAGAGGCATGCACTCAGGATGAAGAGTGGGATTTGGTTGTGTGCATCTTTGTTCATAGAAATTTGAGATGAAAGAGGCTTTTTAGATCACATAACCCAGAAAAAAAGGGTTATGGCAGGGTTATTATGGGATTGTGTTCCTTCATCCCACTGCCACTCTTGGGTGAGCCAGTGGCAGGGTGCATTACTCAGCAGGGTATGGTGTCACCAGCAGAACTAACAGTGCACAGCCAAGGGAATATGTAGGTTCCCTCTCCAGGGCACAAAGAAGAGTCAGGTACCAAAAGCGTGTTCCTCCTGCAACAAAGGTGCATGATCGTGCTCGCTTAAACCTACCTCGCTCAGTCAACTGCACCTAAGATACCTCAGTGTGAGCTTTACCCTAAGCCGTGTAAAAGCTCCTGGGAACCCCTGGGACACCCTTGGGCATACCAACATCTGTGCTGCCCTGCTGACATTGCCACCAGCACCTGTGTGAGAAGGATTTGCGGGGGGGTGGGTGTACCTGTCCTCGCTGTAATCGCAGAGGGCTCAGCACTGTGACTGAAACAAAGCAAGCTCTCACCTTTTGGTCACTGGCAATTTGTTTGATCAATGTAAGCGTAATTTCTTCTCACAAATTAACATTTTCTCACTCGGGTAGATAGACACATGTAGACAGAAAAAGTAAACAGCTTTGCACTGAAGAAACTGTCATCACTGACTCCAACAGATGCCCCCGTAGTTATACTCCTATAGTGGGATTTATAGAAACTGCAGTAATAAGGTGCTAGCCTCACTTGCCTGTGAGGAATGAAGACCTGACAAGCAAGCCCCACTGCTTGTGTTGGCCCAACTCCTAACTGAATCGCAGAGAAGTGCCTATCTTTGGTAGCCATTCATAACCTTGATTCTTCCACTGGACCCAGATTCGTAATTCTTTGATTTCACAAATGAAATCTGGTTTTATGTCTTTCAAAAGATAGGTGAAAGACCTGCTTGATTTTTAGCCACAAGCCTGAGAGATAATTAATCTCTGTCTAGGAAACATCTACAGTTCCAGCATCTGCCTGGGGACATTTTTGTGCATGTTACCCACCTCCCTGGGTGAACACTCCCATCATGCAATCATTTTATGTGAGGCTCTGCCAACCCTTCTTCTTGGACCCATCTCATTTTACTTAACTATTTCAACACCGGTTGGGCACAGGAGGAAAGAACGGCTCCATATCCCCATGGTTTTATAGCTCAAATGAATGGGGAGAGGTGGGGTTTCCACTCCCCCACTAAAGCCAATGCCTGAAAAAACACCACAACCACATGAGAGAGTAGGGGAGATTGTCCCTACTCCATTAAATCCTGCATTACTCCACGCAAAGCTGAACATTTATGTTCCCCACTGGCACGTATCCACAAAAGAAGTGATGGCTCCAGCTGAAAGGCAGATTAGAGCCTCTCTCCAGGAGATGAGAGGTGCAGGGCCAAACACCCTCTGGAGGGACGTGGATCTGCCTGGCTAAGCCCGGGTATCACCAGGCTGTTCATGAAATAGGAGAGAAATCTACTCCTCTAAAAAAGTAAGTGGATCTTAGGGTAAGGAGAGCATGACAGTTTCTATTTTACAACAGCCACAAATTGCACTTTGTAGGGTGTTATAATGATTAATTCATTGTTACCTGGTGTCTTCATGTTAAGACTGAATGCTTTCCTAAAAGATAAACCTCAGAAGCCACTGTACTAAGATATTTGAAAATTTCCTCTTTTGCAGAATTTTCTGGACTCACAGTTTATGCTACACCAGGCTTCTAAGCAGCTGATCACATTGATGCCTTGTGGCCTTAACAGCTATTAACTATCTTCTAAAAGCTTATTGGTAAAATATTAACCACATCATGTACCTTGTGTATCAAAAGGAAATTCAGTTTGACAAGTCTACTTAAAAATAAATAAAGCTTCCACTTTTACACAGTGCCCACATAGACTAGAAACTCCTTCAGGTTTTTTGTAAGTATATGTGAATTATTCAAGAAGATGAGCAAAATCGGAAGTTGTCTGATCCTTCTCTCAGTAGAAATATGAAAATTCCCTTGCTTTCTCAGAGTCACTTGCTTTTTGTTCTCCTTTTTTTTTGAGATCTTTCAGAACCACAGTTCCTGCAAGGGGAAACCATTGTAAAGTATAGGCAGTCTCCAAAATGAACAAACAATATTATGAAATGTCTTTGTAGTTTGAAATACCACTATTAGGCAAAGGAGCCTTGTTCCATATGCCACTGCAAATAGCAATTAGTTCAAGTAGAAAAGATTACGACCAGGTGCAGGTTTTGAAGTGACTTTTGGTGGGAGGAGGGAAAGGTCTCTCTTTTGTTAATTGTCTGTGGTAATTCATCAGGCATCTGAGGAATTTAGGGATACTCAACCTTTTGTGCTTAGCCAACAAAATACAACCTCCATGGCATCCGTGAACTGGATGGAGATACAGGGCTTATTGATGGTTGTCAGTCTGCTGAAGTGAAAGACGACATGAGGAAGAAGCATATGTTATATTTGTCTTCCACAGCACATCTATTTTGCAAGGGCTTTGTTGGAGGGCTCATTGAGAAGAAAGGCAGAATGAGCCCCTCCAGTGTGGGAACCTACGGGCAAGTTCAGCTCGAGGGCCTGAGGCAGGCAGCAGGCAGGAGGTGGCTGCAGCGGTTCCCTCAAGCCTTGCAAAGCTATAGGTGACTTCCAGAAAATGACTAAGGGGGCTAACACAACAGGGTGTGCCCTTGAGAAGAAAGATACTCTCAAAACTTCAAAAACCTCCTTAAAAGATTGGATTAACTTCTTCTAATCCTCTGAATCATGGGTAGATACGAGTTCAAAGGACTAATGTAATTTTATTATTACATTTAATCAAATGTTTAGGTTAAGAAATAGGAACTGAGCTAGGGGCAACCTTCGCTTATCAGCTTGCAATGTCTGAAAGCAGGAATGAATTAATTAAGTAAATGTAACAAGCTTAAGGGTATAACATACAGCAGCAGCTGAGTCAGCTTGACCATCAGCCATTTATTGGGGTGAGATGCGCAGCTCGAGTACTACCAGATGATTCAATTCATGTATCTTGACAGTAACAGATAAGCCAAAAGGGATGCCCAGAGGGAAACAGTGTCATAAATTGGCAAGACAGAGAGTTATTCACCAGCTTAAGCAAAATGTTGTCATCAAGGAAGTTGTGCGTTTAATCCATACAGCAGAGTAGGCTGCCCTACCAAATGAAATCAGATTTTGCAGGTTAGCTTCTCATTCAAGGACAAATGAGTTTTGCCAGGTCCAGGCCAACTGGCTTACATCAGGCCATGAACTCCAGCCCCTCATTTTCAGGAGTTTCAGCCCAGTGCCAAATAAGAACCCATTGGTCATGATAAGAGAGTTAAAAGTACAGAGTGTGGATTCTTGCCCTTTTCCATAGCTTCCCACAGGCAAAGACTTCTTCACAAGTGAAACAATAATGCAAAATTTCTTCAAAGATAGCACATTTGCTTGTATTGTGAACCAGGAAATTGTAATATATAATCAGATCCACCATCATAATGTATGTCCAAATGACATATGACTAAAGACTTTTTTTCATTCTTTCTTGCTCTAAATTAACTACGGATGAGATGTGACTAAATTGCAATAGGGTTCATTAATGCACATTCAGTTAAGTCAGTGCAGTTTAACAAAGGAAATTCCATTCTAACAGCGCAGGTTTTGGCACAAGTATTTTTCCTTGGATGACAGGTAGAGATCTTCAGAGGTGGACAACTAAGTACAGGAAGAAAGAAATTATCTAAAAAATCAGAGTACATTATTGAATATTTTCAATTTAGTGGGAACCTAAGTGTTGCTGAAAGAAAGGTAAAGTGCAATATAATTTGAATGAATCATTCCAGCGGCTAGGGATTTCTTCTGCTTGCCAGAAAATTAAAGCCACATAACACCTAGAGGGGAAAGAAAAGGAGTGAGCCCTGTTCTGTTGCCTCTTTCAACTATCCAAATTTGGGAAAAGCATGGAAATGTCATGAACAACAACAACCTCAAACCAACCACCAACTTAATATCCATGAAGAGCAGGCGCTGGCAATATGCTGACTGGATGAAGTCATGTTACCCAGGTCCAGCACAAGACCAAGAGCTAGGAATTTAGGAAACATAAGAATTTCCTTCTGCTTCAAGCCCACGCCTTAAACACAAAAACCAAATAACTTCTGGGTTTCCAGCTTTTGCATTCTTCCCCAGTTCTTTCTTTGCATACATTTGTATATGTGCACATCATATCAATGTTAGTGCTAATTCTGATTTCATCCTTTCTCCTATATGCTTTCTGCAGAAAACCCAGACCGTTGACTGCACTGCGCTCAGACATTGCCATGGCAACGGACCATGATGTCAGAGGCACGGGATTAGGAGTTCCTGGCATTGCTGAGCTAAGGGAGAAGCCTGGCTGGGAAGGAGAAAACTCCCTTCCAAACAGCTTTGACAATAGAAATGGGAATTTTGACAGCAGCTAGCAAAGTACCCTTGGCAGTAAACTGTCCAGAAACAACCAGAAATTCAGTGTCAAAAATCTGTTGACTGAAGAGAATCCCAAAACAACGGGCATGGGAGTAAATCATTAAAAACACTGGAGCAAAGCCAATGTTGTGTCAGCAGTAACTGTGACATTAGAATCAAGATCATTTTACCAATGAAAGCAAAATACAATGGCAGAAAATAAAACATCTTTAAGTAAATTATACAATCGGTGTTTATTTCAGCTCCACTGGTAAAAAGCTGAGTGCAATTTTACAAAAATTATTTGCTCAGACCAAAAGTTCACAGTAGAAAGGACAATGTAGGAACTATATGTGTGAATGCACTTAAAATAATCAGATACCTCAGCTTATATGTGTGGGAATACCGTGCAAAACTGCAAGCGGTAACAGGGGACTTGACAATGAAAGTCCACTCCCACTGCATTTACTTTGGAAAAAGAACAGATGTCAACAACAGAGCCGGCAGCCCAGACTTTGGGGCCTGAGACAGGACCCTCCCCAGCCCTGCGGCACAGCTTATCACAGCGCTGGGGATGAGCACCGCTGCTCTCAGCCAGCTGCCAGACCTCCTTCTTGGGGTGGGCGTGCAGCTGGCGAGGGGAAATTGGAAAAAAAAAACCCAAAAAAACGGGGAAACAAATACAGGGAAGGAAAGAGCGCGGAGACCCAGAGCAAAAGTTGCAACTGGGTCATGTTTTATATGAGGGTGGTTTGTAACGAAATGAGCTGGTTCCTTCTCTAACCTTGAAAAGAGGGAACTGGGAGCAAAAATGCCTTGTTCCTCCTCTCCTGCCTGGGTGGCCTTACTCCTTCGTAGAGTCACTATTGTGATGGCTAACCTACCTGTGTGCCTACCTGCCCCATCAGGACACCTTTAAATCAGAAGAGCTCTGTCTGCATCCTAAACAGGAAGCCTTGATGACTCATGTGTTGGACAAGGACGACGTGATGAGCTGCAGGACCTCAAGCAATGATGTGATGAGCTGCAGGACCTCAAGCAATATATTTCAATGGAAAACTAAATAAACTGAAGGATCCATGCACACACACCCATCATGATTTCAAAGGTAACTTTAAAAACCAACCAACACAGGAGTCAGCACTTCTTCAGCACTGTGCTGTGATTTAAGGCATGTCTACACCCAGCAGGGGGTTACTGAGGCAGAGAGCCCTGAGCTACCTATTTCCAGAGCTGAATGCTATATAATTACAAACTGGCCTTGCTTCAGAAAAGGGTGCAGCCTCACATAAAGCCATCTATATTGCAGCTGGGACATGAGCCAGTACCTTCATGTGTCCCCCCTTTTGTGCCGTGGAGATATATCAGCCTGTTCAGAGGGTGCCCAGGGCACCCCTGCTTTGTGGGGTGGACCTGCCTGATGAAAGAATTGTTAAACAACTGTTAAAAATCTGTGCTTTTGGAATTAAAACTCTATTTCACTGAACTAAATTCCAAGCAGACCAGCCCATATTATTTTTGGTAGGGATGTTGTAATGGCTTCTAAATGATTTGAATTGCTGGTAGGATTTTTGTGCCTGTTTTGCAACCCAGAAACCCTGGGCTGTAAAACAGAAGCTGTGAGTCTAGTGGACAACGTTTTCCTCAGCATTTGTGCTGCTCCTTTCAGTGCCAGTGAACTGTGAAGAAGCCACAGTCCAGATTAGCAGTGAGCCTTCTGCATTGTGTTCTGCATTGTCTCCTGTGGTATTTTAAGCATCTGATGTATAGACAGCAATTACCCATGTTGCTGGCACGCACCTATGCGTTGGTGCTGATTCTTCCCATTTTACTGCTAGTACTTCGTATTTCCCTTAAAGCATGAAGGAATGGCAGGCATAGAAAACTATTTTAACATAAACCCCCACTCTTCAACAGCCTGGCTGCTTCTCAAGTTTTGCTGGGTTTTTACTTCTGCCATTCCCAACACAGCACTTTGCAGAAACGCAGTTGATGGAGAGAGCTGGCTGCACATTTACATGAAAACAACAGTGTGGGGAGTCAGTGCAAGGTGCTTGACCAGAATTAACCCACCAGCTCAGTGGGGGTGGGAAGGGGACTCTTCGGAGAGGACTGCTGTGTTTATCTTCAAGGATGTTGTTCCCTGAAATAGTAGGATGCCTCTACTACCTTCTGCCTGTAGTAAAGGTTGCCACATGGCACCAGTTATGTCCAAATTGTTCTTGAAGTTGAGGTTGCAGAAAAAGCACCTACTCATATTAATGTATCTTTTCAAGTGGTTTTGACCTAGCCACTAACGTTTTTACTGGAGTTCCCTGAATAACTTAATCTTGCTTTGTAATAAATATGCCCTCACTTGCAAATTACTGGAGAAATGCTGTGCACCTGCAACAAGCCACAGAAAAGTGTACAGAACAATTACGTTGTGTCTTTGCAGGTGAAA
This sequence comes from Himantopus leucocephalus, assembly GCA_003993805.1. NCBI lineage: Eukaryota > Metazoa > Chordata > Aves > Charadriiformes > Recurvirostridae > Himantopus > Himantopus leucocephalus. The sequence continues at coordinate 65,996,903 of RSEF01000001.1, forward strand.
TGAGTGAATTGCAGAGGTTACAGCACTATAAAATATCTACAAGGAAAAAGAAATTAAATAGCTATTAAATTCTTATAGCCAAAAGTGAGTGAGAAGGAGTTTTAGTGGCATTGGAATACACAGAGGTCAGAGGAAAACCAGTCCATTTGATCAGAAAAGATTTTGTTACTGACAGCTGCCTCCTTCAACACCTTGACATACTGACAGTACAACAAGAGATCAAGTAAAATCAGTTTTTAACTTAAGCTATTTGCTTGTTGAGTTTTGCATCATGTTTTCATTGTACCTAGCTCACTAAGTATAATTATTCCATTTAAGACGTTGTATGAAAAATGACAGGCAAGCTACAAACACTCCGATATCAAGTGCAGACTCATGTCCACATGTTCACACTCGTGCTCTCCCACGCTTTTTCCTCCTTTAATTATGTTATTTTTCTAGTAAGTAGCAGATTACCTGACATGTATGTCAATTAGTCATCCTCTTCCTGCTGCAAATCTTACCATCTGTTCAAGATTTCTTAGAATTCAATGGGAGTTCTCAACTGATTTTTTTATTCACTGGGCAGACCCTCAAATGTGCAAAAAATGGTAAGATTATACGGAAGTTTAAATTCTTGTGGAGCTTTACAGAGAAAAGACAGACTGATCCAGCTGGATCTAAGAATTAGATCCAACTAAATCGTATGTTTAAAGATGGAGAACTAAATTCTTGGTAATTCTGGATGTACAGATTCAATGTTTTTATTTCTCACTTATGTAGCCATTTTTGTCTTTCTGCCTTTATATGAACAGCAAAAATGTATTTCTTGCAGAGTGCTTGCCACCTATAAAGCACCACGTACTGCACAAAGGTGAGCAATCACTGGGCTGACGCCATGTGCAGCCGCTTGTTTTGCTCCCGGCCATCCACTGTTCCCAGAAAAGCATTCAGGTGCTTTGAGTCCCAGATTAATTCCTATAATGCTCCTAGGATGTAGTCAAGTGCATTAAACCCCAAGGTTTAATGCAAGTGCAATTAACTTCAAGGAAAGTAAAGCAGAGAGATGCAAGGTCTGATCCTCAATAGTGTTGATTGCTAACTCTGAACTTTATTAATTTTATTAATAGATGAACGTGCTCAGTCGCTTGTGGGGTGCCAACCATTGTGCAACTTGCTCAATCCTGTTAAAAACAACCTGTTTCTCTATACCAGTCTGATTTCTGTAATATTCTACTATAACAAAAAAATAAAACTTACTGGTGGTCTTCTTGGCCTTGACAATCTAACATGTAATAAAATTTAAAAATAAAAGCTCAACCTCGCTAAATGTTTTGAATAGATTCAGTAAAATATTTGGGAATACGTCCTCTTGTGTAAGATTCTGAAAATTCTTCACAAACACCAGAAATTACTGATGCTAAAAACCCTGCCACTGTTCCCGCTGACTAAAAATAAAGATCCGTGACAGGCTAAGAATAAAAATATTCAGTCGGAAGTTTGTAACTGTTAGTCATAGCTTGATCTTTTAAATCTATCTTCAGTGCAAGAAATTATTAACATAAAGCAAACCCAAAAATAAAGTTTTGGAGAGCTATGAGGCTATATTACAGACAGCTTCAGTAGGTGTATATTTCTGGTCTAGTAAAACAATTATACTAAATACCTAACACAGTAATTGCATTTTTGCAGGCGTATAAAGATCATCATTCATTACTTTAATCTACTTTTGGACGATGCGTGCTCTTCTAGAGGATTTACTGCACTTCAACCATCAGCCATCACAAGGCCAAACTAGCTCTCCCGCAGTGAGACCCATCAGGTTCTTGGCACCAAGAGTCTCACCCTGCAGATCTGCCATGCCTGGGCCACCCTACCTCCTAATACAAACATAGTCAACCTTTCCTCATCCTGTTCCCGGTATATTTGGACCTTTTTGCATGGTGCTTAAGAAGTCCCTACGGATTGTATGCTCAGTAAGACTGCTGGGGCAAACTCTTCTGTTCAATATCCCACCGTGATCCCCCTGGTCCTACGAGAGGGAAAGCTCATTCCCCTGACTGCCCAGGGAGGAGAGCGGGGAAGGCAGCCCCCGGGGTGGATGGTGAGGGGAAGGATGTTCAGCTGCTACTGCAGGGATGCAGGACACCACCGAAGGACCAGGAGCACAGAGGGTGCAGTGGGAGCAGCAGAGAAGGGAGATTTAGCCCTTTCGGGCAGCCCCACTAAACCTGTATCTCTGGGGAAGCTGCCAAGGTCCATGAGGCAGTCACAGCTGGCAGTAGCACAGATTGCTTGGGACTGCTTGTCCCCTGCCAGGGCAGCTGGGGTCAGAGAAGAGACTGTCCTTGCACATGTGACATGCCTCATCCGGAAAACACAGTCTCCATGCATTTTCTCCTCTCTTCTGCTACCTACTGTACAATCAGCAGACCAACGGCGGCATTTTTGTTTGCTAGGCATGGGCCAAAGCTTTGCCTTCCCCCATTCAGGGTCATGTTCCTTTGGGTTTTGTTGCCCACCTATTTTGTCAGTTGGAACAACTTATTTTCTAGGGAACATTTTTTTTTTATCCCACCATACTTCACAGATCTCACAATCTGCTGAAGTTCGACCTCCCTAGGACACAGTTAAAAGTTAACTGCCTCCTCCTTAGCTTTATCCTTCTCTACATTTTTTTAGGAAGAAAATGCTCTCTTTTCCCCCCTAAATGAATGAGACCTCTTTAAAAACCTGGGGTTAGAAATTCCAGCATGAAATCTTGTGCAACAATCAGGGAAGGGTGGAGATATAAATATCATAAAGTACAAATTCATCACCGAATCTGGAGCACATCCACAAATTTAAAAGCCGATGGGACACTCAGAGTAGAGATAAACACAGATGGACAACAACATTGCCAGAGAGAAGGATTAGACAGGACCCACAAGTGACATTAGGGAATGGTCAGATCAAGGCGGTGCATTTTACTCCCACAAACGTCCTTGCTTCCCACCTCTTCCAGTAAGACGAGGCAAGAAATTTCTTACCCCCCACTAAGAAGTCTTGCAGCAGAGACCTTTTAAGGGTGCAGTCAGTGTGTCCTGCCTGGGTCTGTGCTTCTGGCATGTCCCTCTTTAGAAAATTGACCACTTCATGACCTTCCTGTGCTCTTCCCACTTGCTGTGTTGTCACTCAGCTATGGGCAATGCCAAAACTTCCCCTCTGAACTGTGTCCTAATTCCTGTGACTACCCTGGTCTGCTATGTGTCCTCTTCTAAAAAAATTCAGCTCCTTGGGCCACATGTGCATGAGCTTCCTCTTTGGAATAAATTGTTTCACTGCATGCAAGCAGATTGCATGCAAAAATTCAGTCCTTCCTCTAATGAAAAGGTTGCTGCTGGTGACTCTACCTGGATAGGACCCTTCAGGNTAAAAAAAAAAAAAAAAAAAGGGAGCATGATATTGCTCCCTCTTTTTCTTTCTTTCCTTCTCCCTCTCTGGGGGCTTTGAACTCTCTGGGCGCTTCAAAATGTAAAAGGAAAGCTCTGATTTCTGAAGCAGCTCGTTCCCTCCACATTCCTCTTGCTTGCTTTCAATATCTGTCTAGTCAGACAACCACTACCAGCGTACCTACCACAAGCATTCACTGCGCTGTTAGTAGGGAGTGGTGCCTCCCACAGTCGACACCTAACACTCCAGCAACGCGCTAGCTGATGTTCTGCAAAGTTTAAAACTTTGAACTGATTTAAGCAATTCTCGCTCCCATTTCTGTATGTAGGAGGCACTTGCGATGAATGTAGTAACCTAAACAGCACCCTGGATGAGTCACAGAAAAATCTTCAGCAGAAGGTTTTTGACATTGCGACACACTTCCCTATATTTAGACACAAGGAATGATGTCTCAAAAGTTAAAAGAACTCATGCAAGTCTCAAAATTAAACCTCTAGGATGATTTTTAAAATTCTGCCTGACTTATCTGGGAAAAAGCAGCAATTTGTCCTCTTCCAAGAAGGTCAGCCATAGCAAGTGGTGAGCTTAACACAGTGGTCAGCTCATACGCTTTGGATATTCACACCTAAAATATATTTGTTACCCTGAGCCAAGTCAAGCTTGTTGCTGGAGTCCCCAGCATTAGCTATTATTTTTTCTGTAGAGTTTTTAACTTTCTGGGTGTTTTTTTAATGCACTGTATTTGCAGATGCAATCAAATGTTGCAGCTGCTGATTCCCATTCATTTCTGGGCATGGTTCATCCACACTGCCCTGTGTGCCGAGGTTGTTTTGGTGGCTGTGTCCCAAAGGCCTGAATCCTGTTTAAACGGGGGCCTGATTCCCTTTTATTTTCCTATAAAGCAGCAATGGAAAAAGGCCTTAGCAGGAAGAAGAACTGGGCGCTAAATAAACTGAAAACACCTATTTGTTAGGTAGCTAATCCAAGATGTTATAGCCATTTATAAAAACTTGTTATTTTTCTACAGTCATCCAGGAATGTTGTTAATAGCTCTTCGCCGTGGTGCCAAAAGACACTTTTTGAAGGGATTTAATGCCCAGCTCATTGCAAATCTGATCTTTGTTTTTGCCTGTTCCCCAGCCAGCAGCTAGGAACAAAACAGACTTTGAAGCCTGCAGCATTATTAATCTGAGACTTATTACCGTAAGAGAGAGACAAGGAAATAAATCCCTTCTCCTAGCACTACTAAGTCAGTGTAATGGCCCAAGAATGACAAGCTAAACATTACTCCAAAATTATCAGGCTTCATTTCTCATGACGGATAGCAAGCAGCAGATTGCACTTTATCTTTTTAAGCTGACCTGACGGCAAACAAGGAAAGTGCAGAATGCCAAGACCCTCCGTTCCCTCTGTGCAGCCTCCTCCAGCAGAAACTGCGTATCATGATGCAATATTTAGCACTTTGTTCTTCTAGTGCTTAGGACAAAGATATATTCAGAGCAAGCTGGTTCCCTGGAAAAAAAAAATTAATCTGAAGCTGTTCCCCTTTGCAGACCTGTGGAGCGTACGCCTGTGTTGATTCTGGAGGAGAACGCGGGGCTTGGTTAGGGGGAAGCACTTCAAAAAATATATCATCAACATATCTCTTGAGCTGAGCTTTGATCAGCTTCTTTTACTGTCCTGCAAAACAGTTGGTAACCACTAAAACATTTGGAATGATGTCATGTGGTACAACAAGGATCAGCCTGGAGTATAAGACGGTCAAATGCCTTTACAGTGAAGACACTCCTCTGTCTGTCAAAGGCACATCAGGTTAATGACAAGCCTACACTTTATGGATGCCTGAAGACTTTGCAAGTGGTCAAAATCACCAGGCATAAAAGGGTATTTTAATTTCTGTCAAACAACTTTCATTTATCATCATGCTCACTGTTGCATGATATCGAATTGTCATTTTTTTTTATTTTTTCCTCCCATTATTTCCCTCCTGATAGAGAAGCTGCCTAAATAAAATACCTCTTCTATATTTTCTCATTATTCTTACCAGTCTGATACTTCAGTTCCTAGACAAGGAAAACAAGCAGCAAACTGAGTTTAACACTGAAATACTGGGGGGAATCTATCCATAAATTATAGTTAGACCAGTTCTGAAAACTAGGGATTGGAAGAGAGTTCAATTAGAATTAAAATTAATTGAGTCACTGAAAGGCTTGGAAAGGAAGATTTATCTTTTTAAAGAATGCTTATGCCATGTGCTAGTCTATGTAGAAGTTGCAGTGTATTGATCAGAGGAAGTTCAGAACCAGTCCAAAGGCACAGAAATACACATCTAAGAGAAATAAATAAAAATGCATTATTGTGTTGAATGCTGATAAATAACAATTTTAGGAAAAAAATCGCCACAGCTTGACTCAGCTCTCCTTTCTTCGTGCATCATTCCTTTAATAATTCTTTCCCTACATCATAAACTTAGGCTAGGTATACTGAAAAGCATCAACTGCAAATGAGACTGCAGCAAAACCATTCATGCCAGGGAGCACAGGAGAGCCCGTCCCAGGAGCGCAACGTCATTATTCTGAAGCCGCATCAATCCCAGGCTGGTCCCATCAGTCTCAGTACGTAGGGGAGGTATCGCTGCAGTCATGACTCTCTGACTGTATTCCAAGTAGGTGGTGAGTGTGCACGACACTGCCCAAAGTCCCAGGTCCCTGAACACCTAGACTGAGGACTCAGGTGTGCTGAGGGTTGGGACCGCGCTTCTCTTCAAACCCACAAGCCTGGGCTACACAATCCACACAGCTTGTGCCGACTGCCTCACTTTTCTTCACTAGGCAAGGTCCAAAGCTTTGCTTTCCCCTATCCGGGATCATTTCCTTTGGGTTGTGGTCTCCACTTCTTTTGCTGAGGGTGTAGGGAGGGACCCACCACGCCAGCCAAACCGCTCTTAGGAAGCTGGGAGAAACCCAGCAGCCTGCTGCATCTATGGAAAGGTGCGAACTGCTTTTGTAGTCCACTGGTTTGGAAGTTGTGGTGACTTTTATTCTCCTGCCTATCTTACCTAACCAGCAAGACAGACTTGTCCCTAGTTGCATTAATTGTTTCTAAAGAAGAGGATAAATGAGTTCATGTAGCGTCCCAATACTGTAGTTCTGAATTACTGGTATTTCTCATCAGGCTCAGGGTAAAGCTCCTACCACTTGCCAAAGCTGTCATCATGTCCATCAAAATACACAAACATCCACATGGCTGTTTATCTCCTGCTGTGCCCTGGAGTATTTTCTCCCGTTTCAAAGGGAGAGTACAGGATCAGGGTTGCTTCATGAAAGCTCTGGGTTGGAAAACTTGCCTGTTATCACACACTTCCAACTTTCTTCAGTGCTTCTTAGGGTCTAAGTTCCTCTTCTACATGCAAAGCACATGTGTTTTCTTAATTCACGCATTTTAAAAAAATATTATGCAGAATTTATTCACCTGTTTCATATAACACTGAATCTCTTTGTGCTGCAGAAAGAGTTTAATGAAATAGAGCAGAAATACGGGGTAGAAAAAAGGCACCGCAGTCTCCGCTCTGTTTGTCAGTAATATTTTGTTATTACAAGAACGCTTGGGGTTGTATTTTTTGTGTGCTGGATTGATAGATTGTGTTTTAATCTTTTGTAAGACCGGTTGTTTAGATCCCATTTGGAAGGCTGTGGAGAAAATGCTCTTTTCATAAAAACAATCCAATTCTTCTGTAAATATCTGCTGTCATATTTATCCTTTTGGAATTAAATTCAATTTTTTTTATTAAACTTGCTACCAGAGGAAGCAATAGTTGCAAAAACTGTTTAAATAGGTACCATTTGTGAATATAAACAGTTTCAGATTTTTTTTGTCTGAAGGCTTAAGTGGTTTCATAATTTCTGGTGCGGTTTTGCGAGCGTTTTTATACAGAAATAGACCAAAGCATGCTGAAACTACACGTAAGCAGTGGAGAAGGGGGAGGAGGACAGTTGTTTTAAAAAGGGCTGGAGATCAGAATGGGAGGCTGTGAACACAAATGAATTACACGTATGTGAGTTGCAAAAGGAGGAGGGAGTCACTCTCCACATTTGGAACTGATAACGAGTATCAGGCTGTCCTGTGATCTCACAGTCCAGAGCTGTAAATCCAGGGAGAGAAAAAGATCAGTAGACCACAGTTTGGATCAGGATATGAGCCTTCAATGAACATGACAAGGTAGATGTCTTTACTACCGGCTAGTGGTGGTTCATCAGGCACCACGTCATAGATGCCTTCAGATTTTAACTGCTACTTAATGTCTACTTACAGGGGCACTTAAAGATAAATCACTTAAAGATAAATCACTCACAAAGGAAAAAAAAAGAGGCAAAGAAAGAAGCAGAAACATAAGGAAGGCGGCAAAACGAGAGAAAACATGTTTGCTAAGTAACGGATTAGACTCTACCCTAACGCACACCACTCCACCCCTTACCATTGCATTCAGCGTGTTCCCCTGAGGTACATCCCTCCCCGGATGCTGTAGCCACAACACTGTCTCTCTCTTCCGTATCTCCCTCCTCTCTCCGGGAGGCTTTGCACCAGTGACACGAAGCATGGGAAAGAGAGGTAAAATAACCCACTTTTCTAAATCCGTACGCACACTGCAGCTGGCAGCCGCAGCTACGGGCACAGACTGTTCTCTGGTCTTCTCCCTGCTGGCGCAGAGGGGTGGTCACCTGCGCACTGAGCAGCAGGTGCCACAGCCCTTCTACGATGCACCCGGGCACCAAGGGTGATTTGGTCTCTAAGATTTTTGGGCTCACAGGCCCCATTGTTAAAGTGTCTAAATTATCCTTTCAAATTACNAAAAAAAAAAAAAAAAAAAAAAAAAAAAAAAAAAAGAGGAATACACTGCTGAGGGTCCAATAAGTTTGTGACACTTTCCTCCAAGTTTTGGGGTATCTCTGCTCTCAGCGAGTGTCCTGGTAATCCTGTGCAACCACACGCTGGTGAGTGCCCCTGCTTTGCATGGCTTGTCTGAGCCAGGTGGGCAAGAGGCACCCACCACAGCCACTGTTTTGCAAATGTGTCTGCAATGGCATAACCCTGTCACAAGACTGGTCCCCAGGGAATTTCCAGCTTTAGCTCCTCTGTCTCAAAGACATTTCTTTGTCCTAGCTTAGCTGTCTTGCCCAGCTTCTTCTCCCCCTCCACCAAGTCCTTAAAAGCCAACTGCTGTTTGAAGAGTGACTTCAGCCTCACGAGATCACAAGCTGTGGGTAGTCACACACAGTGATGCTAAGCCTCTGAGGTAAATGATGACACAGCGAGCAAGGAAATGGGAAATCAGACCCATGTGGCTTTCCTGAGGGCTTTTTTTTTGTATTTGCTGCCTTGTTAAGAAGAAGTCCCTCCCAAAATTCACCATGGGAAGTAAAAATGGGATCCTACTACTCCTCATTCATAAGGTCTGTTTTCACATAGCATTGATTCACTCCACATTTCATTTTTTTTGTGGCACACAGGATAGCAACTACCAATAAAACTTGTTAAGTTTACTGTTTCATCACTTAAGGAGCAGTGCTTGAGCTGGCCCTTTACTGCTTAGCTCTATTGTTCCCAAGCTGTAGCTGATAACAGTTCGCAGGCAGGAGCTCTGGATGTTCATTTGTCTCCAGATTCCAACGCTTGCATATTTTATTATAATTTGGTTATCTGAACAGGGCTGTTTCATCTCTCCCTGTTATACAGCCACAAATCTGCTTCCTCCAAGCTGTTAAGTTACAGCAAACTCCTGATTCAGCCTGCAGTTCCTTTGAGCTCTGAGTACCGAATGCTGTGGTTTAAAATATTAAAACCAGAGATGAAACCTGATTGTTGTTCCATGCATCTGCTTTAAATTGGTTGTTCTGTTTATTTTAGAGACTTCAACTGGTGCAACAAAAAAGCAAGCATCCATTCTGCAGAATTAATCTTGCTACATTGGGCTTCATGCTCTGCTTTTGTTTACCCTTCTTTTTTAGAGCATCACTGAAATCTTGCCTTCATTGCAAAATCAGCATGACTAACAATTAGCACGTGCCATTAAATTAAATGCTACCTATACATTAAATCCTTTAAGTTACGATCAGTTGTGTGGCTGACTGGTCCAGGGTCCCACTCATTCAAGGACCGCTCATAAGCTATATTTATCCTTGTTAGAGGGTGCATGCAGGCAAGTGCCATTCCAAGCAGTGCTTTCATGCCTTCCCACAGCTCTCCCTGTGTGCGCAGCCACTAATAGATACACTCTCCCATGCTCTATAGGGCAAAAATCAATAGTGTGATTCAGCTCTTCCAAGATTTAGACAGAGAGGGTGAGCCGCAGAGGTTTCAGGGGCCATGTAATGAAGCAGAGGGGACACCTCACTGCCTGGCCCAAGGTGGCACTCAAGATGGATGAGCTGGAACAGAGAAACTCAAGTGTGCGTGACACAGTGACCACTGACAGGGACTCAGGGACAGATCTTCCACTTACGTCTACCTTATCTCCTTATTCATACAACCCTTCCATGAATCAGGGAAATGAGATAAGTCCTGCCAAGAACCACAATAAAGCCTTAATGTCATTTAACCTCAGTCGAACGGTCTGCAAGTCTTGACCAGCCTTCAGCAGGAAGATGAAATTCCGTCACTTGTTTTTTGGGGAGGTGAAATACTAGCTTAACACTACAGCTTTTGTGCTGTGATCCATGAACCACACGAGCAGCCCATAACTGCTTCTAAAGAGTTTTTAAAAGATAGGTAAGGCAAGCAAGGCTCACATTTTTGATGTAGAGCTAGCAGCTTCACTGGCAGGCATGTACAGGTACTCACAAGCTGAAAGAACAGGGGGTTTGCCCCGTGCTATCCAGCTAGCCAACATACAGCCTGAAACGGTCTTTCCCACAAGGCACTGAGCTGCCTCTTACCACGAATCCACCACAGAGGTCAATGCCTTGCATTCAGGTACCATGCCTGCATGACTTTTTAAGGGACTGTGTAGCGTCACCCCCTCTAGGAGCAGAAGGACATTTGAATGGGTTTGGCTGCAGAAACAAGCACTATTTCAGTAAGATTTGCATAGCTAAATCACATATAAGGCTATTTACAATTGCTTAAAGAAAAAGGTAGTTTAAAATGATGTATTAAAAAGTTCTAGGACAAAGCTATCTGCCATTTGTACTGTAAGTAGTGTGATAAGTTTCATAAAGCAAAACACTAGCTTTTATTTAAAGTGAGTGGACAATGCAAGCTTGTGGCAAACTGCAGCAGTCTGCCTGAGGCTGTGTAATGTACGGGGATTTGACATCCAGTTACATCCCAGGGAACAGAGGTAACGTTTCTGGAGCCAGGCCAGGTTAAATGCATCTGCCACAATAGACCCTGCAGATGCTCAGTTGGACAGATGCAGAAACTTGATGTTACCCTATTTTCGGTTGACAAACAGAGCTTATTCTGTTCTTACAAAGCAAGGACATAAGAGACATGAGGAGGAAGTGGCTTGCCGCAACAAAGGCATTCATGGCTTGTAACGCCCTTCCAATTACAAGGAGCAGTCAATTGTTCATCATAAATGTTAGAGAGAGAAAGCTGAAAGAAGAGAAAAAGCAGCTTGCCATGAACAGGAATAAAAAGGCTGTACGTGAAATTGCACGCTCACAGGGGCTGATGCACATCTGGCACGACTCCACTGTAATCAGCAGAGTTAGCCTGTACTTGCACCCATCTACACAACAGCTGAATCCAACCCCAAAAGTCTCTCCCTGTAATTGTGGCAAATACCACTTCACCAAAACCTCTCTTTTGTTGTCCCCAGAACACTGGGCTCCCTCCCTTTCCAAATAAATCTCTGCTTAAAACTCGTAACAATGAAAGTTTATAACCTTTCCTCTCTCGTCTGCCACACAATTTATTTGCCTAGGGACTTCCTAGGGGGAAAAGATTAGCAAAGATGCAAACTCCAGCTATATGGAAGAGCCTCCTACTCATATTTGCATCTTGCTGAAGGCCATATTTGTTCTGTGCCTGAGTTATGGCTCTCCCTGATTTTGTCCTGCTATTACTTTCAGAGGAATTGCGTTAGCATAAAACTGGAATAGCACAATTGTGAGTTGGGCTATTTAACCTGGGCTTTCTAGAATGCCGCGTGGAGCGATCTGAGGATGGATTAAACATAAAGATGACCCAAACCCACACTGTTTTCAAGCTTCTTCAGCCAAATGGTATGTACCACTGGGGGAATAAAATCACAAACCTCTAAGGGTTTAGTGAGCCTTTGGGGCTTTTTTTGTGAAAGTGGCTTTCTAGACATGTCCAAGTGGTGACCAATGAGGCCTGCTTTATATGGTTGTTCAGTCAGCTTTGGTAGATAAAACTGATATTCTTAATTTCTCATTTGGGTGTTTCTGGCTGAAACATGCAGAGTATGTTATGTTAGGGAGCGCACCACCTTCAAAACACAGAATAGAAAAACCTCAGAGAGCTTCCATCTGCCCCAGAGTCATGTGTGACCATAGCTGCATTATGAAATAGCAATAATAATATCTTCCTACTATATCTTACCATGAAGCTTTGTGACTGCTGAAAAACACGTGTGGGGAATGATGGAGGTGCACCCAGAAGGGAATAGAGACAAAGGGCAGTGAGCTGCCTGACACCCAGAAACTGCAGCTGCTTTTTAGCAACTCTAATAAATACACTTCTCCCATTCCAAGGAAAAAAACCCCAACATATTAATCACCAACAACAATTAGATGAACAACAGTGATTTCCTTTGTTTAACATTTTTATTTTACATGAACCTGCACTGATGAAACCAATTCTTTTTATCATATTCGTAGGTTTTTCTGATGAGGAAACTCCAAAGACACGTGGGAGATTTATCTTTCCTACAGTGCAGCACCTGAGGACAACATCAAAGCAAAGGAACCTTTGTATTTGCCCAGCATCCCAAATCCTCCCAACACCACCATATAGAAAAAGGAAGAGTTGTGAGTACTTGATCTCAACCAGGTACCCGTTGGTACAAGACAGCAGCTGTAATGCTGCACTAATCTGTGCAGGGCCTCAGAGAAATAAATCTCACTATTTAAACTCACACCAGTCAGAGGCGCTGTGTCCAGCGAGATGCACTACAGTAATGTATGAATAAGGCACTGGCTGCTACTAAGATACGCTCCTGATAAATGAGTGGCCCTTCTCCCATTAGCATGAAAATATGGTCAAAACTTTCTAAAAAATCAATTTTTCTTAGCTGGTTGATAAGAAAGTTGGTATTTTCAGTCCAAGACAACGCCATGAATCAGAAGCCATGAATCAAATGACTAACCACAAGAGATAAATTGGGTATGATCTTCCCTAGCTCAGCTGTGCCAAAGAACTTCTTAGCTTAATAACACTGGTTGACCCTGGCACCATCCCAGTGGTTCCCAGTGCTTCCTTATTAATATGAAAGTTTTCGACTCAGCACTTCCAAGGTTTCATAAACATCAAGACTGACATCATTTAAACTGCAAAAAGCATTTATAAGCATTAAAGCTCAATAGCAAATCTAACCTGAGGCTTGAGCTAAGCCTTGATTTATGCACTGAATGTTTCTGCTAACCAGGCTATGGGACGCCTACAGCACAAAACTGAATTTCTCATTTACTTCTTCCTCTGTAACAGAACAAGTTAAATCCCTGGAAACAAACCTTCAAGCTCCAGGTTCAAGTTGTTCGGTTTGGGTTGATTTCCAGTCATTCTGCAATGGATGTAGCATAAGTCACTCATTATACTGAAGGTGCATGGAGACATTTAGAATAAGGGCAGCTTGCACAAAGCAACTCTTCCAGGTCACTGCTAAAACAACTATGTCTCCAAACAATGCCTGCTCCCAGTCCTGAATGTTTTGGGATATGAGATAGAACCAGACAAAAAAGATTTCACAGTAACATCACCACTGTCAGAAAGGAACATGCACACCACCTACTATGTCCAGAGTATTCAACCAGCATTTGATTGCAAGCAATGCCAGATTCGCCCTCTCCCTGCAATAACCGCGCAGGCAAAACAGTCCCTCAAGATTAACTGCCTCGGTCACCTGTGGCAACCTCCCTACTCCATGTCCCTGTGTATACAGTGAGCTCACTTCGGTGGCTGGAAATCTTTATCTAGTGCAAAATGAAAATTCCACCTAGTTCTTCCAATCAGTGAAAATGGCCCTGCAGTTAAGAAATCTGACCTTACAGCTTTTCTTTATGAGCGCAACTTTTTCACTGAAGGCTCAAAAAAGTCCATTTAACTCAACTTGTCAAGTTTGACTCAGCAATTTTATTACTATATCCCTTATCGGCCAAAAAAGAAAAAATGTTTCTGTGAGAAAAATATCTTCTTGACACAGACTTAAAAAGAAGTCTTCAAACGGTATGTCTGGTACTGACAATTCAGGATAAATAGACTGGTACAAGTTAATTTAGTAGAACAGGAGTAAGCAGGAAGAATGTATTTGGAAATAGTACAGAAACCCTGGGGAAAGAATAAAGGGGGGGAAAAAAAAGGCAAAATCAAAATGAAAGAACTGATGCACCCGCTATTGCAGGTATTTGCTTGTGAGCACCTTTGTACGATGACAAATTTTCCAGCACAGCACTTTCATTCATTGCTATAGGCAAGGTAGAGCAGTGCTCTCGGCACTTTGAATACCTTTGAACACCTTTGGTGTTATTCTTCAAGATATAGAGTGAAAGGAATAGGCTTGCACCATTAATGGTTGTAGAGTGAAAAAAGTGCAACCTACGGTGAAAAGTCCCAAAAACCAGTGAAACCACTGCACGCGATGGTTTGATTTGCTCTGAGAGACCCACAAAAGATGACGTGTCAAGTGTCTGGCAACAGGCTCTCTTTCTCTACTGTGCTAATCCAACTTTACTGCATTGAGAGCCACAACCCTGATGTAAAAAATGCTGTAATGCTGGTGCTCACTCACCAGCATGGTCAGTGCTGTGAGGCTGATGTCTCACCTTTGGGCTGATCTGGCGCAAATCAGTGCATCAAAGCTGTGAATATGCACCACAGGTCTGGTCTGGCACATGTGCTCTGAACACCCAACCATCAGTAGAAAGGCCACTGTACCCTCAAGCTGTTTCTTTTCTACCTTTTGTGTCTTCTGCAGCATGGTCCCTCACAATGAATCTACAGAGAGATTCCTCAGACTAGCACCTTGAAATAAAAAGTGCACGTTTCCCCACATCTGCACCAGATGGGTGGTGCACAAATGGAGATACAGAAGGACCAAATTTGCTTTGTGTTATGTGAAACAGCCCTCCCTGGCATATTCTGATCTGTCCTTCAGCAAGTGAACTGACACAAGGCAGGGAAGATGGAGGTGGGGGAAGTGGACTGGGCTGAGCTAACAGGAGCCGTGTTTCCACAGCATGCCTGAAGGGGACGAACGAAAGAATATACCTTGACCTAAGAATGAGCAACTAGTCCAAAAAGTCTTCATCTATTAAGGAGAGGAGCCCGCTGACGCACAGGAAAGGAATGCACAATCAGGTTTTGTCAGGTTCAACTTCATCAATCTTTCTGCTGCAGGTTCTGCCTCTCAGATGTGATACGCAGGGCTGGCCACGAAGCAAGAATTTTATTTCACAATTCACAAGAAAAAAAAATGAGGTTTTTTGAAGTTTTTCAGATCTGTTTTCATTACACAACAGAACAAAATCACTACATTTCCAAAACTTTCACATGTAAGGCCCAGAGAGGAAAGAGAAGGGGAGGCCAAGCATTGAATAGACTAGTGCCTTGGTGATTCCCCTCTGGAGGGGAAAGCCTGGCTCCCAGCTCCCAAGCGCTGTCGGACAGGAGAGGGACAGCAACTTGGACTCCCCCACCAGAAGGCCAGGGACAGCCAGGTTTTCTACCCCCACACACTCCTTTAGTTAACACTCTCTCACCCTCTGCCCCCATCTCCTTGGAGCCTCTCCACTCCGTGTAAATAATTACATATGAACCGAGCTAGAGAGAATGAGAGTATGCAGTCCAGTGGTTAGGAAGTTCCCTGGAGATAAAAGGGAGCTGCAGATTCAAGTTCTTGCTCCGTCTGATTTGAAGCTGATTTCAATTAAGTATTCATTGGAAGAAAGCGAAACGGCCGGTATAGCTTGGTGGTCAGGGAACGACTCCAAATCAGAGCAAGGACTTGAACCTGGGGACGCACTTCCCGGGGAAGCCTCCTAACCACTGGCAGGTCGATCAGCTCTCACACATGAAGCAGGAGTGGGAGGAAGGCTGAAGCACTCAGTCAGTTCTGGGGGAGCTGCCTCTTCTGGGGTCTTTGCTCCGAAAGAAAACCTGTTGGAGGGCACACATCCAGCCGGTGTGCTAAAATCATCACGTGAACTGGTGTACAAGCATGCCCGTTCCCCTCAGCCCCATCATGCAGGCCCTACACAGACTGTCTCCCACCAGGATTTAAGGAAGCTGAGAAGTTGACATCAGGCATCTCCGGAGCAGGACTCATTTTCTCCTTTCCCGCAATTCCCCTACCAATCTAGGAAGGTTTTCTGCTGATATTATAGCTGAAACAGATACATTCTCCGACAAGTTCCAGAGAAGCATCGTTTCCAGGCAGAAAAGTTGGTCTTGGATTGTATGGGATGCATTCAATACGAGCAAAGAATAGCAAAATTATCAATCATATTATGGGAAATGAAGAAGTACTTGACAAATGTTTCTGTTTCAGATTCAAAAGGAAGCAAAATGATATATTCAGAGCCTAACTTGATACTTACTATTCCACTGGCAATTAGAGATGATGTTAAACAGCAGTCATTAATAATAACATTTGTAAACCTTCAGGACTTGATTACAGTCCTGGTGAGGATTGCCAGCTTGGCTGACAGAAGTAGCTGCAAAAAGGAAAAATATTTAGATCTTTAAGGTGGTTAACTCGCTCCCACATAACAATCCATTAGTGTTAAATGGCTTAAAAGCTGTCTAATGAATGTATTTCTAAAAGTAACTTCAGCAGAATCACTATCATTCAGGGAGGCGTTCCATCTGGAGTTTAGGAGGGCTCTATTCTTGATGCCAATTACTGCTGTCAATGACATTTATACCAACAGTGTAGACAAAACCAAAACCACTGTGGCAGAAGTTTGAGACAACACAAAAGGTACATAGGATGAGAAAAGTGATGTGGAGAAGAGTTTGTTATAAGAATTAATCCTTTGTGATTTGTATTACTTGCATTTTCAGAATAAAATGTGAGTGACACGTCTTGCAACAAAGGCTTTATGTCACGCTTTAAGCTATGAACCAGCAATTTGGTTATAATTAACTTGAAATGAAATGAAAAAACTTCATGGTCACATTAGATAATCAGCTGAACATGACCCTCCAGAGCAATTCTGATCCTTAGATAAATAAGCAGGGGAGTTTGAAAAAGTCAGTGTATAGCTCTAGTGAGAATATTGCTGAAATACCACATGCATTTCTGGCATCCAAACTTTACTAAGTGTATTCAAAATTTGCAAAGTGTTCAGAAAAGAGCTACAAGAATGACCTGTGGTCTGGAAATCAGACTGAGACTAAAGAAGCTTAATCTGATTTATCCCAGAGAAGTTTAAGAGGTAATATGATCCCAGCTCACAGACACCCGTATGGTAGAGTAACTATTATAACTATGAGAAAGAGATTTTTAACTATAGGTGTCACATCTAGTGTAAAAGGCATAATGAAATCCACTAGGTAGAAGCCAACGCTGACGAACTTCAAGCTTGGGGCATACATTTTCTTTAAACTGTGAAGGGCATAACAATTGAATATGACGAACTGAATTCTCTATCCCATGCAGTCTTCAAGGAAAGGCTAAAAAGCTGCCCATTATGGACAGAAAAAGTCAAGGTGCTGTCATGCAGTTTGTAGATGCATCATACAGGAGGTCAGACTAGAGGATGACCGTAACTTATCCTGGGTTTAAAAATCTCTGAATGTATGGCTATAATTGTCCCATTTTTTCTCTTTCTAATGGAAGATGGTCACTTGCTTTACTACATATGTTCCTAAGTGTCAGCATCTGTCAGTACTGGACAGTTTGGGTATATAATTATACAAGGAGAACCTTGTTAAATATCCACTGCTAAAAATAGGAGCTTTAGCTCTATTATTGTAATCTAAATGAGAGTTCCTGCTGCATGCTGCAGAAAGACATCCTTTTTCTTCTTGTAATAACATGGAGACTTTGGAGCTCCAGAATATTCATTTGGGTGAACTATACTGATTTTGACTTTCCCCTCCAACTAATCAGAAGTTTTACATTTTTCTTTAAACCAAAAGGAGGCTGCAAGAACTAGCACAGGAAAAAGATGTATTTTATAAAGATGAATATTCCTCCTGAACATTTTATAAGGCCAACAGTCACATCAATAAGTCAGATGTGATTCAAGGGAAACCAAAGATACTGTTATTCCCTGTTCATTTCATAAGTCACGCAGGTACCATCAAGTGTTAACCTTCTGTGACTGCTATTACTGCACAGTAGGAGGAGGTCCCATTTTCTGTAGGAGATGGCTACTCACTTAAAGGTTGAGCAGCAAGAACTTACTTAAAATGGATGTTGGTGCAAAATAACTTCCATAGAACAAGCAACCAGAGAAAACTTACCTGGGCGTGGGTTTCCCTAGGAATTCTGTTCTGGTTCAGTAGTGCTCAGTTCACAAACGCTTCAGCAAATCTTGAATGATTAGTGTCTGTTCTTGGCTTCCAATATAGAGAAGATTAAAATCTTGTAGTTGTGGTCAAGTCTTCCTTTGAGTTTTGGGATTCACTGAAACCAAAACACCCAAAAGGTATCTAATGAAGAAGTGGGGGTAAAGAAATTGTGTGCAAGAAGTTTGCCCCACGATTCCCCTCCCTATGGGCTAACAGTCACAGCAGAAGCAAAAGTATCAGTGGTCTAGTCCACATCTTACTTATGTTAAGTTATGTTATGTTAACCCCTTGATCTCATTAGTCAAAGCCCTGACCTCACAACAGATGCCAAGCCAGCACATCAGCCCTCAAGTCTGGACTGGCAGTTGGACAGGACACTCTAACAGCTTGTGTTTAGTGCTACGGTGGCAACCAGGTGAGTCATCATCTGCCACAGCGATCACTGGGCTGTAGTAGCCGAGAGTACCACTTATTCCTTTCTTAAGCTCTCCTAGCCCCCATATCTAGATTAGGGAAAATAAAAGTATCTCATATCCCACTATATGATAGCCACTACTAAATACTATTAATAGCTTCACTTCTATGTAGACTTCTGCCTTTCTTGTGTATGTTACAGATAGCATATCCTTCTTCACCTGACACTGAAACATGAGGGTAAGTCTCCAGCTTGCCTTTCAGCTCACTTCCAAGTTTAAGCATACAGATTTCCATTTGGTTTCACACATATAAACACCTTCCAGTATATTTTAATAAGTTTAAGAACAGCGATTCCACGTTTTGTTCAGAATTTGTGGCTGGCACTTGTGCGTTTCTACTAACTCAAGGTTGTATTGGTCCACAAGCCCCACACAGGGGCAAGGGGGACCTTGGGCTGTAAAGCAGGCCCTTAGACTAATGGACAAGAGCTCCACAACATCCAAGAAACAGCACAGTCGAAGGCAAGAAGGGACTGCTATGCCATTGACTTAAAAGGCATTGCTCCTAAACTGCCAGAAATCTGGAATTGCTACTGTGTCTTTTTTATTGCTATTTATTGTATTGCACTGCCATAGTCTCACATGCGGATTAGCGCTTCAGCGCACTTTGCATTGTACAGTCACACACTTGCCTTAATAATTCAACTATGTGATCCTCCTCGGCTCCCTCCACCTCTCAGTAATGACTGAACTTAGCACCTGTAAAGAGCAAATTTCAGACTGTTCTGTGAAACTTTGCAATACAAAATCATTCTTATGTGATGTGACAATGAGAAAGCTGAAGATTATGAAAAATTCAACATGCCGTGGCAACATTACCTGGCCAGTATTTTTGTTGCCCTCCCTTATCACTCTCTTCTGATTCATCATGCCANAAAAAAAAAAGGAAAAATAACTATATCTTCTTTGCAGAGCTAAGCAAGATGAAAGATTGTCTGGGCATGATCAACTTGGATGTTGCAGAGCCAAAATAATAAAACTAGCACATGCTTGGACAGCAGTATCTGTACGGATGTAATGCAAAGGTGGGTTTGCTCCCTGTCCCACCCCTCAGTTCTAGGCTGACTTGCAGAGCACCCAGGCCAGCTGGATGCGGCCGTGGGATCCCACCCTCCCCAGTGATGGGGACCAGCAGCTGGGGAAATGTTCCCGCCGCCTGGGAAACACGCCTTCCAGCGAAGCCTGTCTGGAGACACAGTGCCACGTGCAGCACATCGCCGTGGCTTCCCTCCAGCTCGGGGCCACCACGCAGCTGGGGTAGCCTGCAGCGGGAAGGGAGCCTGCACCGCAGACGGTAGTGGGAGACGGGGTCTGAGAGCATCAGTCTTGCCCTGACAGCCTTTGACTAGACAAGTCTGGTTACAGCAGCTGAAGATCTGTTCTGCAACACACAAATCCAGCATGAACAGTATAAAAATGGAAAGCATCCTGTGCGAGGGGAACATCTGTTTAGGCGGTGAAAACCCCTTGGAGTGCATCATTCTGGGTGAATCAGCACAGCTGAGGCGGCTGTTCAGCTGCCCGAGTGGCTGATTTAATTTTTTTCCGGCTTAGCCGTGTGCCATCACTGAGATTTATTAGCCGCAGCACTGCACAATTCCAGGAGGTGCGGTTATCAGGAAGTACTTGGCTCCCCAGCACTGTTACTGGGCTTCGCACTGCATAAATTACAAGGTGTGCACTGACTAGCAGATAAGCAGACCCTCTCTTGTGCCTTGTTGTTCAGAATTGTCATTCCTCACTGTGTTTCCATGTTGGTACTGATAACATTGAACAAGACCAAGACTCTACCGGTGTAAATCGGCATCGCCCTGTCAAAGTCAGTGATGCAATGTGGATTTGCACTTGCTAAGCATCTGGCCCAGTTTCAAAACTCTCTGGATGAAAACTGTTGAGTGTCAGGAACCTACAAGCCTGATATTCTCTGTAAATAAGCCGACAGCAAGAGTTGGGTTTGTCTTAACCTCTGCTATGCTTCTGCAGTCTCTGTAGATGGGAAGAACAAACCCTGTTCTTCGGATGCCTCCTTTGACAAAGCAGAATCATGGCCACTTGACACAAGATGAGTATTAAAAGCTTTATCAAGCTTATAAAAATTAATCCAGGAGAAAGAGAAGACCCAGTCCCCATAGCCTTGAGACAAGTTCTGGAGGGCTTTATTGCATCTGCGCCTCTTCTGAGACTATGCCATCCCAGGGCTGCCCAGACAGAGTCAAAAATCACAGTTCTATTTTCTTCTTTGTCTGGGCAAGGAACTAGTTCCCAAATTGATTTCCCTTCTGACACAAGGTCAACATTGTGCCAGGCCCACACATAGGTCAGCTGGCCAATATTGGAGTTTTTTTAATGCATACCAAAAATTTGTCAGCAAATTAAAACAGAAACGTCCTCATAGCAAATACTTCAGCAAAAAAAATTCTGTTTTGTGATACAACTCAGAGCACCTGAATACTTCAGGGTATCCTCTTCGATTAAAAAGGACAGTTTTCAGTTTATTTCTGAGCAAAAAAATATTAAACCACTTTCACATATAGCAGACACTTCAGAGGTACTGAAATATTGCAGGAACTCCAATTCTCTGTCAAAGTTGAAAGTTATGAAGCAAAATGTTGATAGACTCCACCTGGATAAACCTTGAAAAAGAAATCTTCTGTGCCATTGCTTCCTTACACATACCTAAGCAGCAGCCATTTTATGAGCATGGATATAGAACTCGGATGTAAGCCAGGATTCAAGGAAGGCAGGAATCTGGTCTAGCTCTGAACATTGCCATAAATCCCAACACCTTGGAAGAGACAAACGCCTACCAAATTTTGAAAAAACATTTTTCTCCCTTTTGGCCTAACCTCTCGTTATAACCACAGCTTTGCTTAGAGCAGATTACAAGAAAAGATGCTCCTCATCCTCCTCAGAAAATAGCAGTTTCCAATTCTTTAACCAATTAATTCCAATTAGCAGCCAGTTTATTGGTGACCTGAGACATAGAAG
This sequence comes from Himantopus leucocephalus, assembly GCA_003993805.1. Classification (NCBI taxonomy): domain Eukaryota; kingdom Metazoa; phylum Chordata; class Aves; order Charadriiformes; family Recurvirostridae; genus Himantopus; species Himantopus leucocephalus. The sequence goes on from RSEF01000001.1 coordinate 66,018,475, forward strand.
ACATGGAAATCTGCTGCTCTTGAAGAGGCTGATCTTTGATTTAATGACACCACAAGTGGTTAGTTGTACAACACCCTGTCTACCAGTATTTGAGTATTTGCACCAGTATAAAGAATAAACTGGCGCCCAAGTAAAATCTGGAAATTCAGGCAACTATAGCTTGAATAAATTTTGAAATCAGAACCATAGTTTTGCTAGTATTTTATAGATGTCTCTTTGATCCATGGAACAAGATTCTGGTTCCTCGTTATGCCCTGTGAAACCATGGTTACAGCACTCAGCTGAGAGCCCTGTTTTGATATCTCCTACTTGTTCCTAACAACCCAGCTGAGCATCAAATATTCTGCTACAGACACCCTACGAATCCAGGGTAAGCCGTTTGGTTGGAAAATACTGATATTTGAAAACATATGTTGCTTTTATAGCCTTGCTACTGGGATAGACCAAAACCCCAAGACCTAAACATCTCCAAATTCTCCAGAAGAGACAGAAAAGGGAACGATGCATTTTTTAACAGCCAGAGGATGACCAAATCAGTGAATGAAGGAAGACTTTTTCTATCCATACCCCACAGAAGCATCACTTGGCACAAAGCGACGTGATTTAGTTGCTGGTGTATGAAAGCACGTCACGGGGCAGATCCACCAGCCACGCTAAGAGACAGTTTCTTCTGTTCCTGTCCCTCTTCTCCTAAGCTCAGAGGGAGCTGTAACTTGAGTGGCATCCTTTGGCAAAAATATGCATCATTCAGCTGACCCTAATCTTGATGTCCTCTTTCAAGCAGAACTCAGTTCTTGGCAGTTTTATCTGAGTTAGTGTTAAACAAATGCTAAGTAGAAATGGAATAAAAATATCAGGTTGTCAGCTCCTAATAATAAGTTGCTGAGCCTTGGCATACAATAAAATTCAAATTAATGGAAAATGATAAAAAGCCCACAGGACAGTCATCTATCAAACTGACACACAGCATTACAAAGTGTAGTTTACCTAATCTATACCACCTAACGTGGCTTGAGTAATGTGACTTCTCAGCCTAAGGGACAGACCTCCAGGCCTTTGTATCACCTCCCTCCTAGCACTTTGCTCTGCTATTCCTGAGAGCAACATGTTGAAGATGAGTACTTGCTTGCATCACTACCTTAAGGTCAGCATCTTAAGCCCAGAAATGGGCAGTGTTTATTTTCATCTCACTGTAAGGATCTTATCTTCCCAAAGTTTTGCATTACTGCTCAGCATGGCAGGGCAGGATGTAACAAGTAACTCTTACAACAGTGTAAATGTGTTACTGTCATGCCATTAAATTGTCATGTTGTTATGCCATATTTCCAAAATAAAAACTGATTGGTTACAAATCACAAAACCTGTAGAAGATACTTGCTATTAAATCACTGTGGGGTGAAAGGAATTACTCTCAGAACTGTGTATTTTCAAAGAGAGTTCCTGCAAAGAAATAACTTTTAAACTAAACTTTATTAAATTTAGTGTTTGAATACTTTTCCCCTTGGTAAAGACCTTTTATCCATTAACGCTGGAAAACAGCCCTTCGTGGGATTCATTCCAAATCAAATTTAGGAGACAAGCAGGGATAGTGTGTTCACAGACACATATGTGCAATTAAACGAGTACATGCTCTCATAACAAAGAGCCAACTCAATTACCTCCCAAGTATAAAGCTTACAGAGAGGCAGATGTGATCTTTATTCCAGAAGGTTTACCGAGCAAACACGAGAGAAAGAATGTGGAAGAAATTTATGTGAAAGCAAATACTTCATACCTTATAAAATCCCCATTGGCTGATTACAAAGATCTCTTGGAAATGCCAATTAGTCAGGTGTCTCTTTGTCCTTTTTAATTCTCCTACTCTTATTAAATCAATATCTCAGACAACTTAATGGCTCCCCAAAGTCTAGGTCAAACAGAGAGGCAAGAGGAGGTGGAATGAAAGGCTGTGCTTAATTTTGTGCCATGATCTAACTGTGGGTGAGGAGAGAAGGAATAATTTAGCTTGATTAAATAACTAAATATACAGTGCCTTGAAAGGAAAATTGGCCTTCACTCACAGAACTATCAAGACAATCCCTGACCAAAAACCATTACTTCTGCTGGTTGCAAAGCTGTGACAAATTCTTTTCGGAGGCATTTCATTTTTTTCTGCCCTGCACATAGGGACTTCTATCTCGCCTCTGACAGTACCCTGTGAAGAATGAACCTGCAGACTCAGTCACAGCCCTGACTGCACCCAAAGCACGCTCAATCTTCACGGGCAAAACAAGACTCTGCTGTCCACAAGTTGCTGTTCACCTCAGCCCTTTCCAGCAGGTGCATGAAATCTGATCGTGGCACATGAGGGAGAGCAGTCACAGTAGACTTTTGCCGGGTTCAGAGATAATTCAGAATTTGGCTATTGTGGAATACCATACATTATGGGGAAAATTTCATTGGTGGAGCAAAAATGTTCTGACTGAGGAGGGTAAAAATGAGGCATACCAATGTTATCCACAGGAAAGTTTGGAAGCACGGAGCTTGGCTTGAAATAAGCTTATACAGTTCCACTGACCTTGAGAGAGATACTACCCGGCTGAGGATGTGTATTGCAAGCCACTTCTCTTTTAAAATGATGGTGTTGGGTCCAGCTAAGAACTGAATTATCTGTTGAATGTGCTGTGTTCATCCCACTTGATTAGATAGGACTTCAGAGCAACAAATATCTTAAATTAAACACTTCAGTTTGGTATCTAAAGAGGGGATGAGATGAATTTCAACCTAATCACACTAAATCCTCGCTTTCCATCCCCTCAAGACTGCTTACATTCTTGCTAAGAAAGCAGATCTTCCTCAACTCAAAGATCAGACTCTCAAGGAAGACTGTTTAAAAAAAAAAGAGTGTAAATATGTAAAAATAAGCCCATGCATTTCTGGGAACCTAGATTAGATTTAACTGCTTCTCAGTAATATCCATACAATATAAAAAAGTTCAGAGGTCCCAGGGAGAACAGGAAGATGCTAATTAATGAACTTTTATCTTAACACTTGCTATTGACTAAAAGCAGAGAGGGAAAGCAGACGCCATATGGTGGTAAAGGGGCAGAGAACAGGACAGAGAGGGGCAAAAAATACACAAAATCTTCCCTTGATTTTGGAGATCAGCCAGTAGCTGAGCCAGAGCAGAGGCAGGGGCAAGGTACATGGGAAGTGACCAAGGTAGGACAGGAGGAGGAATTATGACTGCACATGTCTTTGCCTGGACAACACGAGGAATGGCACCACTAGACACAAGAGTTAGATCAGGGCTGCAGTCAGAGTGGACAACCTTTCCTATTTTAAAATATAGAATCATAGAATGTTTGGGGTTGGAAGGGACATTAAAGATCATCTAGTTCCTACCCCCCTGCCATGGGCAATGACACCTCCCACTAGACCTGGTTGCTATTTTGAGAATGTTATTTTCAGAGTGTTCCTGGAGTGCAAATGAATAGAGTCATCTTCAGTCTGAAAATGAATAAAATAAGGATCAAATTGATCCAGGCAGGGTTTTGAAAGGCTAAAAGTGCTGGAGTGCAACCCACACCAAACAACATCGGGTTTTCAAGGAAGCCTACGTGTAGAGTTTTTGCTGTGTTGGTTTGTTTGCCTACTGGAAAGAAAAAATGTAAGAAGTATTTGTCAAGAATAGTTTCATTTCTAATTGATCTGAAACAGGTCTTCCTTCTCCCTAGCTGCTTCACTTTCGCAGGGAAACGATTAAGGAGAGGAGTGACTTTATTAGGTTGATTACAATGGTTTGCTCAGCAGTGGTTTGGATAGCTAATTTCTTAAGTTATTGAAGTGGAAAATTAGCTCTGAAAATTAAATTGAAAAATCCAAATATTTCACTTAGAAAATGGTAACATGAATGCAACTGTTTGAATGACTAAAAATTGTTTTCATGGATATATATACTTACCAAAACAGAGTACCTTGTAATGCAAAACCCAGTTTTCACTAAGAACATTTAAAAGATTGTGAATTTCTACCATGTTTGAGCAAGCAATTATGTTTTGTACAAAAGGGAGTGCCAAAAAATAACTCTTGCTGCCATTTTTGTCTCCACACATTTAGTCTGACTTGCATGTTCTCTGTAAAGCAGTGTAGCAAATAAACAACAGCTTTCAATGTACATTGATGGACATGGCCGGTTCATATTTAATGCATTTCTATGACATCTAGCACTAGGTTTGGTCTGTACATCTCCTAATATTTCCCACACTGATGACACGGACCAAGCAAGGTAACGCAAACCTCTCCTCTCACTGAGAAACCATTAAAAGGGTTTGTATTCCTCATTTGGGCAGACCAATTAATAGTTAAGGTCTCGCGAGAGAACAACTGTTACTTCTTTTCTAATATTTTGTCTATCAGAACTTTAATGCATGTGGCATAATGCAAATGATAGTAATGTCGGTGCTTAGGGAGTTTCAGCTGCCAAAATAAAACCCCACACCTGCACAATCCTAAAAAAGAGAGACTGCACACCTTGGGGGGATCCATCTCCATGGCAGAGTTTCCTGGATCAGGGCCATTGCTTACTTTATACCCATGGACTGAAAATTCCTGAATTCTTCTGCTTTGCCTTCTACGAGTTGCAGCAGCGGATGAGTCATTTTACCTCATACCTAACATGTCATTTCCCATCATCTATTGAGTACGCAACCACAAGAAGATGAAGCAAAAACACAGCTATTTCTTATCTCACAACTGTGTTTATTTTGAACTAATCAGTCATACTGACATCTGTTTGGCCCTAATCCTGATTTTGTTAATAAGCCATTTGTGCAAATCTGTTCTATGCAAGACCATGTCTTACTGCACCTCTGAAGGCTGATGAATGCATTTTGGAAGCCAGTACTTCTTTAGGATAAGCTTACCTTGGAACTCCAGTAATTTTCCAATAAATGTTGTCCATGAATGAGCTCGTGAACCTCCAGTATGAAGACCAACTTTATCTCCGGGGTAGAAGTCATCCAGTGGGCAAGTTTCCAAATATGAAAACAAAACAATCTCCTTCCTCCCCAAGATCTTCCCCCCAATCTCTGCTGCTGCTTAAAAAAAAAAAAAAGGTCCACTCTTTGATGTGAGCCTTTGGAAATACTGTGGTTATTTAATTATTCTGTTTCTTGTCTCCTGGTAATTCTCATAGATCCTTGCTACAACATTGATTCATATTTCTGAAGGCCAGACCAGACCAGACTGATCATCTGGTCTGGCCTCTTGCATAACATGCACCACAGCGTTTCACCCTCTGATCTCTGAATCAAGCCTTGTACCTTGTGGGAGATCCAGGGTATCTTTGTTGCCAAGTTCTGAAGAATTTACCACATCCTTGGTTAGCCATTCCAGACATATGTTGCCTTCATGGTTAAGACATTTGAGTTTCACTTCCAATTTGGACTTTTTGATTTTTCACCTTCCAAGCCTTATGTCCTCCTGTGCTCAAGGCACAATGAGCGCTCTTTGGTATTCTAACCTTCACCCCATGCAAAGACTTCAGGCTGAGACCCAGGGGGCCTCTCCATCTCTTACGCAGATAAACCCGCCACCTGGAGCTTCTCACATCTCCAGCTGTCAGGAGTAGATTTAACACCAAACTCACTCTGGTAATTCCTCTCTGACATCTCTGCAGGTTCTCAGCATTTGGTTTGAGGGCAGAGACCAGCACGGGAGGTAGCAGAACTGGGCAGGGTGGGACATGTCTGCTCCTGAGCAGTACTTCTTCCAGGACACAGCCTAGCCTTGGCTCCCTGCCCTAGCCCTGCTGCCACCTCGTGCCACTGCCGCTTGCTCACCCACCCGATGGCATTTGCTCACCACTTCCCAGGACACACTACTTCCTCACCTGGTCTGCAGTGTTTATTCCTCGTCTGCCAGATTTCTCATTCCTCCTCCTAAAAAGCGTGTTTTTTGCACCGCCGGGCTTCCTGAACAGCGCTGGTTGTGTGACTCTGGGTATGCCTTCAGCTATTTATTTCCTCAGGAAATGCCACATCACCTGGAAACTTTGTATTTTGCCTGTTACAAAATAAAGCTTACGGTAATGAACTTCTTACTTCTGGCAACTTCCTTACGTCCTTGAAAGGCTCCAGCTGCAAAATGGAGTCCAAAGACAGACTTCTCAAAACCGCCATATTAACTGGCTCCACAGGCTCTCACAGCCATTGGAATGTGACTGTCACAGTCTTGTTTCACAGGGGAGGCACAGGAATGGCTGTGCCAAAGCTATAGCGCTTAAAAGAGTTCAGCAGTGACTACATGTACATCTAGACATTTACTTTTCTTTCGTCCCGCAGTGTGGCATAACCTGAATTTGTAGCAGGCTACCGTGAATGCACAAATAGGTATGTCTGTGAAAAGTAGGAGCACTAAAGTCTGGTTGTCTGCCATCCTGCTTGCCTGTGGATCCACAGCAATCCCACAAAATGTCATAGGGATTCGGCTCGTCCTGCAGCCTCTCCTCCAGCCGAGGCACTGGCAGCCTCTCTTGCTCCAAGCCAGATGCCTACTTTCCAGAAACTCCCAGGACCTTTAGCAATGCTGAGGTCTTTATCCCTCAGCTACTTTGGTTGAAATTAGTCAACCACTTCAAAAGCTTCTGAGGGGAGGCGGAATGACATGCAGGCAGACAGACACTCATGCAGATGGACAGTCACAGGCTGGAAAGGGAGGGGAAATAAATCATTTGTGTTGTGGGAGTTTGCTTTCAATCACCTTACCCATCTTTTCTCCCCTGTTTTACAACCTCTGCTGTGCAGCAGCTGGCTGCTCACCCTTGATGCACACTGAGACAAAACTTACCAGCTTTTTTAGCCTTCTGGCAGTCATTCACCTAGGAAGATTTGTCTCCTACCCCTCTTCCTGGGAAATTCATATTACAGTAGCCACTGAGAAAAGCTGTGAAAACTGACTACTGATTGTACCCAGGCTCCATCTGTTGCTCTCAGCAAGTCCCAGGAAAGTACTGACAGGCTTAATTTGCTCTGAAAGACCACTGAAATCTGTGAGATTCATCTGAAGCAGCCCACGCCCTGCGAGTCTGCAAACCCGGGAAGCATCCCAAAAGCCTTATTCGGGACCATGCCACACTAAGCACAGCCCCAGAGTTGCTGTGGCGTGCCCATGCCGAAATCAGTGCAGGAAGCCCCAGGGTGCCACGGAGGGGACCCCACTCAGGGGGAAGGGGACAGCTATGTCAGCTTGGGCAGAGCGTCACCTTGCCTTGCCTGCTCCCAGATGGCTGCCTGGACGCTGCGGTTTTCCAGGGTGTGCATCTGGCCAAGTGTCTCATGGGCAGACCAGTTTGGGCTGGGATCATGCCATCTGTCTTTCTGCCCGAGCCAGAGGTGCTCTGGCAACTCCAGGGTAGCAAGGACAGACCCTGCAGCAGGAGGCAGAGAAACAACCCCCATTAAGTGCCAGGTTTGCTTTGTAGGGATCATTAACGTGCAGTTAAAACACCATGAGCACAAACCAGACTGCATGCCCAGAGTATCGTACAAGGCCTCCTCTATCAGCCCAGTGTGAATTTGCCGCTCTCATGGGAAAAATCAAAGGGCCCAGGGCAGCAGACAGTCTGCTAGCAAGCTACAGAAATAGTGATCGGCTGATGTCTAGACTCAGGAAAGGAAATTCCTGTCCGTGTTTAGAAGAGCCACACACGTACACATCCAAATAAAAAACAGGAAGGCATGCACTGCTGTAGTCTTTGATAGCGGCCCAAGGGAAACGGAGTAATTTGGTAGAAGCAGCAAACAAGGTATCCACTTAGACATAACCTGTCAGGCCTACTAAGGAGGGTGCTTTGACAGACAAGTCTTAGAGAAACTGGATCTGTCACAGCAGCACAGAACTGCCTCCACAACAAATGTAGGGGACAAGGCCCTGGGAGATACCCCAGACATATCAAACAGCTCGAGATCTCTTAACAGGAGTCTCGAAGATTGCAGGTTGTCATATCAGCTGTGAGAGATGCATATTTGGAGCTGTTGTAGCTCCTATCTTTTGGCCTGGGAGCCCATCTGTGTTCAGATACATTAATCTCTTTTTGAGAAGGGAGCTGAGTGATATGTGCATACTCACAAGACCCTATTCCTGGCCCAGACATACTTATCACATTATAAAAGACCTGTAGAAGTGCCAGTTTTGGTGAGTACTATGTAATGTGGTTGCAACCACAGACTTTATTTTTCCACCATGATGAGGACCACAATCTCTCTTATCCAAAATAAATAAGTAAGTAAATGACAAGGGTCAAGGGGCTGCAAATCATACTGACCTGTTTCTTTAATTAATAGCAATGCAAGCTTTTTCTTTTTTTTTTTTTTTTGTTGCCTTTTTTTCCACCCCTAAGATATTTGCTACTAGACTGGGGGGCACCCTGTTCCATTTAGCAAAGACCAGAACAGATTCACAAAGACTTGCCAGGCCTCAGACATTATGTGATCTGAATGCAATTTCTCCACCCAGTCAACAAACACTCTATTTTTATTAATTTCATAAGAGGTTAGTAGGGAGAGAGGGAAGGAGGGAGGAGGGAGGGGAGGAAATGCCCTTTGACCAAGCAGAATGCCAGAGCTTAGTGAATTGTTACTAGCACAATATGCTAAAACTAAAGCTGGGCCATGTCTTTTCGTTTCACAGCAAACCTAGCCTTAGGACTGGAAAACAAGATTTCTGTTCCGCTGGGCTGGCACAGCAGCATTAGACAACTTAAGGCAGGAAGTAAAGAAGAAATTACCAACGAGACGTCAGGGGAATATAAAGCAAAGCGTCTTTCTTTTGCAAAACAAGAGAGTTGGGACAATAACTCCACTCCTGCACATCACTAGGCTGTCTGCTGGCATGCTCAAGCCAGGGCCAGCCCTTCTGGCTGGCCAGACCACCATGGCAGCCCCCTCCCACAGACAAGCTCCATGGGCACGTAGGAGAGGGCAGCTGTGAGCACAAGAGCACAGACTGGTGCCCACTGGGACCCTGGATGCACAAATTATGGCCAGCACTCTCGGAATGTCATCATAGCAGTGCCTACAGCTCTTGGGCAAAATAGAAAGGGTCTGAGTGGATCTTAAGGAGTAATAAAAGTCAAGAGAAAGAGACTGCCACCCTCATGACAATTCATACTCTCCACATCCTGTTTCTCTACTGGTCCCAAGTAAGAGTGTCTGTGAGGAGACCGGAGGCTACGTAGCATGTGCTACGTGAGCTCTGTGCATCCAATCAGCCTTGCCATAAGCATTTCTTTTGTGCCTGGTGTCTCATCCTCTTCCCAGCTCCACAGCAGACCCTCCCTGCAAATAATTGACAGAGGCCAGGAATCAATGCTTGCTCCTTAAATCAACTTCCTTGGCCAAAGAACTGCATATCGCAGCTCTCCTTCCTTACCTTGCCCCCAGGTAACTGCCTTCTTGGTCCACATTTGAAAATTTCACAAGGGCCCAGCAGTGTTCCCGCCTTTCCAGCAGAGACTGTGAAGATGGTGAGCATGAGCTTCATCCAGCCATATCCATGGTAATGCAAGTTGTACTTATCTCAGTCTATCCCACCACCTGCCTCCCACATAAAAGAGGCTTTTTGCCTGAACAAGAAAATGTTTTTGTTCAAGGCCAGTCTTTTCGTTTAGAGTGTGGGTCACTGAGTGAAACGCAGTAGCCTAGCAGGAGATAAGGCTAATGTATCTAATTATCCCTTTTCACCTTAAATTTGCTAGATCCTGCACCTCTGGTTACATCCATACGGGACAAAGGAGAGACATTTCAGGTATCTCAGCTACTGAAAACATCCTCATTAGCATTTCTTCTGATAAAAACACCATAGCATTATATGTGCATGACACAGAAGGTAATCTGCTTTTGATATAGGACAATGCGTTCCCCTTTTGCCTGGTCCCCCAAGCTTTCTCTCTGGGAGATTCCTATCTGAGAGCTAATGCCATCGTTGCACTCTTCACTCATAAAGGGTTACACAAAAGAGATTTCAAATACCCTAAACCATAAAACATAAACCACCTCCTTGGAACCTATTCCTAGGAGCAGACGGCTTATACTGCTTGCCAAAATTTTGTCCAGCACAGAGAGCATTCAGCGGGCGCTAAAACTTAATAGGTGAATTTTTTTCCTGCACCCAAGCAGTTTGTTATGAAGTTCTACACTGAACAGATTCCCTCTCTGTTGTAAGACAGATGAGTTCACCGGAATGAGAGTAAATACTGAGCCCAGAAAAGCTGCATTTCATGTTGGTCCATTGTGCCTTTTACTTGTTCATTCTACTCAAGTAGGTGACAGTGACTACTGAATAATTTCAAGACTCAGGAGACACAGACTAATCGAAAACTTACAGAAATCTGTCAGAAGCTTCTTACTGATGCCTTGGGCCCCTATCACACCCTATTTAATTACACGCTGTTTGGAAGATTCAAAGCCAGCTAGTAAGGAGAAAGCCAGAAGGCACCTGGATAAAGAAACACACAATCTGTTTATTTTCTTCCTTCTGTCCTTGCATCATATTCATTTGTTAATGGGTAAAATATTTTTGCAGTCCCTTAAATTCCACGTTCTGTGTTTCTTAACTTCTTTTTAACTATATGGTGCAGCCAGGTGGTGAACCAATAACATTTTTCACCTCAGTTGACACAATTAAACACTATGATTTTCAACCACCAAGAAAAGTTGGCTGGTTGAGTAAGGGCAGTTTGACAACTGAGATATTTATGTACAGCCAAAATGAGATAGTGCCCTATATTTTAAACAGTGCAAGTCAGAGGAGAAAAATGTAAAATTGGTTCCTAGATAATAATGCCTAATCTTTGTTTTTATGGCACATTGCTGTGCAATTAAGGCTGGCTCGTGAAAGCAGTGCATGAGCACACTCCAATTGCTGAATGGCCTCATAGATGGCAGGAAGGAAAATAAATATTCTACTGTTTATACTTTCTGAAGTAAAATCTTCGAGATAAACAGTGTGTCAGGCTGACAGGTGTGACTTCTTTAGCCTTCGCCTGATGAATTTTTCATTCACAGCTGAGGCTGATAGCCTGAAACTGTTGATGGAAAAAAAACACTGTTCAGATTTTGATGGGAATATGAATGTCTGGGTCTTAGAAGGGTCTGACTTCTGTACGAAGAACTACAGACACTCTGTTGTGCAGGCATGGGGGAAGGACCGTGCTGCAGCCACACTGCATTGGGCTGATGTTTCACTCAAGGTATGGCAATATAAGGGTATGGCATTTTCTAGGAAGATGACCAGATACATCTCCCCCATGATACTTGGAAAGCAGAAAAGTTTCTCAGAGGCTTCTCCTGGGTGCTTAATTCTTCATAAAAAAACCAAAGCCATGCACTACCACACTATTCTTGATTTTGGCAAGTTCCTCACTTGCCAAAATGTCCACTTCTTTGTGGAACTGCTGCTTGTAAGCAAACAGCAGGAGTGTCAATAGCATCTTCATCTGGCTGGTTGTGTTCGGTTTGCCCAGGGTTTCTGCTTAGGTCAGCCCAGGTCCAAGGAGGACTGAAATATGGAGAGATACGGATGTGTATTGAACACAATGAGGAGAAAATGATGAGCAGGAATCATTTGTGCAAGCAATTTCACACTGTAGAAGAAAGGCTGCAATCTCCAGGCTAACCAAATGTGAAAAAAGGCTCACTGAGCCCCTGCCAGTACATGGAAATTCCAAGAACAACAAGTTAATCCAATAAGATCCAATAAGACATTGAGATTGAGAAGTAGAGAGACAAATTGTGTTCATACTCCATGAAAATACAGAGCAATTGTAAGTCCTATAAACTCCCCAAGATTATTTTTCCTGTCCAAGAAAATCACTTCTGTCTCATATGGCTTGAATTTAAACCAACTAGCTTAAATCCTCGCCCTTAACTCAATCACTGAGAAAATAAAGAGAAAGTAGGATCGAAGTTCAAAGCAAAGCGGTGGGGCGGCACATGGAGCTGGGCACAGGGATGGCGTGCCAGGCAGACACAGACCCCTACCCCACCACCCTCACACGGGGCTTGGCCCGGAGGGGGGTTGGTTACCTCAAAAAGCTGTAATAGGAGCCAAAGGGGAACCCCTCCTCTGCCTAGGATTTCTGAAGGGCTGTCACACTCCAGAGAGCTTGTCAGTGGTCACATGCGGATGCATGACAACTCCAAGATGTCGTTTTTGTACTGACAAAAATCTGTGAGCGTTTGAGGAGAGGAGGAAGGATATATCTAACCCTTTACTGCTTCTCCTGCTTAAAACTTTCTACTACATATTAGCAGTCTTCCCAGCTGTTTCAGGCATAGATCATTTCAAGTTTTTCTGAGTAATTATCTGCACAGTCCCTTTTCCCCTCTGGAACAGCTGATTTATAAGGTGATGGCAAGACTGTACTCCATCAGGTCACCTAGCAGTGAGGAAGAGAAAAAAGCTGACTCCAAAACCTTTATCACTTTTAGATGGTAAGTTATAAAAGTTGCTGAGGAAAGGCAAGACGACTGGAAAGCTCTGAGCATGACTTAAATGTAAAACAATGGGAAAATCTGGGCTAGGCTATGACTAAATTGCACAGGAGTTTAGACCACACACACACACACAAATACATAAGCCCATTCAGAGCTGAAGACCTAGTAGGGATTTATTCATCCCCACAGATGATAACCGAGAGGATCAATTCACCCCCTAGAAGTTCATTTCTACTTAAAAGAGCACTTTGCAAAAAATCTGCTTCCTGTGAGCATTCGGTACCTACCATGCTTACTCCAGCAAACGTATGTGCATTAATTTTTGCTGCTGTTAGCACTGAAAAGCCAATGGATTCACGAGGGTCAATTCCAAAATGCAAAGAAAAGGGGATTGCAAGCAAGAACAGACTGTGATGAGCAGAATCCTTACTGCCGGTGGTAATGCTCCGCCAGCACGACTGGCAGTGCCAGCAGTAAGTATAGGGAACGAAACAGAAATCCTCTAGCCTTCTCCATTTACCACATTTAATCTGGGCTTGGCAATGTCCAGTCAACACAGAACTCCACATTGCTATTTTTTTTTCCAAAAGACTGGCTGTTCTGTCCACAGGACAACATAACAGACATATATAGCACTTGTAGAAGGGTGTGCATTTTCTCTTTTCTTTTTTTAAGACTAAGCTTTTTTTTCTTCTTCCTACCTGAACTTTTCCTAAAGATGAATCTGCATAATATCTCCTTTGATTTGTTTGCTCATTTCCTTAAAAAAAAAATAATTAAAATTAATAACTGGGAAGAGGGAGATGGTCTGTCTCTACAAAGTTATTTGGGTAAGATTTGCTATAAATTTACATGCATGGAACAGTCAAATAAAAAGGCTAAAGTTCAATTTAAAGGCCCATGCCACAAGGAAATGAAATCACAGTGTTAGCTACATTTCCCAAAATGAGAAAATATTAGGTACAAAGAGATGCAGAGAGAGGGGGAGAAGTAAAGACGCTGTTTTGCTTTGTAGACCCAGGGAGCACCCAGCTGAGTGGGACGGGGGGGAGAAGAGCTCGCAGTCGGGCACGAGGCAAGGCACGGCTGGCAGCCCTGCCGTCTTCCTGCTGCCGTGAGGGCGTTCCCAGAACGTCTGAAAGAAAAACTTGGCAAGCAATATGGGAGCTGGATGGAAAGGGAGAAAGACTGGGGATTAAAAATGATCACTTTCCAGAAATAAAAACAAAAACCAGCCACCAATTTCTCCCTCACATAACAGAAGACATGAGGATACCAGTATAGATCAACAGTACGATACTCCTACTCACTCCCCCATTCACGTTAGCTTGCACTGGTTTCTTCACTATTTATCAGAAGGAAAAGGCAGCAGTGTTATTTACAGAGTGATATAAATAACAAAGCCTGAAATGAGGAGCACGATGCCCCAGCTCTGCAGTAATGACAAAAGCAGCGTGGCTGGCTGTCAGGCACACTTCCCTATCTACTGGCAGCACAACCATCCAACGCTGTGCTACCCAAGGCCACAGCCACCCACTGCTGATGCAGGCACAGAACATGACCTTTTCCTCCATAAATAACAGTACTCCATCCAAGTGTCATTATTAAATTCTTTCATGTGTGATGCAAGCTGTCCCCAGGAATAAATAATCTGGTACATGACTATGCAGGATGATTTTTCTAGGGAGGCAGTTTAAAGAAAACACTGCCCGCACCAGATTAGACTTGGGCAATGTAGAGAAAATGATAAAATAGTATGTGCGTTTTTTTAAGTGTCACGTTAAACACACTTCAAAATCCCAACATCTGACTATTTGTATTCTTTTATCTGATGCTACATAATCCCTAGCTTTAGGTTCCAGCAGTGGAAAGCATTTGAGCCTCAGACAAAATGGTGTCAGCCTTACCAAAATCCCACCAAGTGCCCAGTTGGAGCTGACCGGGTGAGCATGTCCAGTCAACGTTAACTCTAATCCCGTTAGGTCCAGCCAAGGACTGCTGTTCCATAATGCACAAAAGCACGAGTTTGCCAAAGTGCTGGTTTGCAGTCCAAACCAATACTCAGACAAAAACAATCTCAAAATAGAATCAACGTCCTAATTATATCTCCCCTGAATATTAATAGAATATTACAGTCATTAAAAATAGACATTTCAAAAAATTCAAGGCCTTTCCAAGGTCTTCAGCCACTAGCATCTCTCTCCCATGCATTCATGGTGTTCATTGCCTTTACTCATCTGCTGTCGTCCTCAGTCACAAGAGGTCAAACATTGACCCTCCCAGACCAGAAGAGGTACAGGCAGGTCTCCACTCACACACAGGAGGGATGTCAAATCAGATCTCTTAATTGGGGAGGAGGAGGGAGTCTGAGCTTCCTGGGAAAGAAGATCAAATCACATTGGCATTGCCCCTTACCTTTTTTTTTTCCAAATTCCTATCCTGTAGGGGAATTGAGGCAGCACTGAACAACTCTGCTCCTCACCATGTAATGCATTGTCCACGGGTTTCTCTCTCTTTTGTCCCAGCTGGCTTTGGCCGGCTGGGCAGGGAGGGGAATTCTGTGTTTAAATCAAAAACTTTTACAGTCTTCAGGGTCCCCTTCACATTATTCAAATCACAAAACTGAAAAGTCCATTTCTGGTTTACCCTTGTGTGATGTCACTAAGGTAATTCACTTCTCCTTGCTGCTCCCTTGCACCCTTGCATAAGCACAAGAGGGAAAGAAGCCTGGTATAAATGAGTGCAGCCCCCATGATAAGGGACAGTTTGCCTTTTACCTTGAGTCCTCTCACTTCCCATGACACCTTCATTTCACCCACAAGTCTTTTGTGTGAGTCTTTTGTGATAGCAAGGGGGGAGAATCCTCTCCCCATGTTCCTTTTTCCATAGGGATGACTGACAGATGAATTATCCTAATGGTATTTGAGTAGTGTCAGTATTTTGCTTGACGAAGAAGCCTGATCAAAGAAAAGGTAATGTTATACCTAGAAGGCACAGTAGGGGTAAGAGCATAAGCAATTCAGAGGCTTCGGACTGGCATTCAAAAATCTACTGCATGGTGTCTCTAGCTCTTTGGTTCATAAAGTCTAATGGCCCGGGGAATATTTTACAGCACTCCTGCGCCCTCCCTGATATGGCTTGAAAGCAGTATAATATCTTGATCTCTAAGCTGTGCCGGCCCAAACATCTGCTGAAGAAAAATTAAGAAAAGACCAGCTGTGCAAAGGATAAACAACACAAACTTTATCATCTCTGTTTTTTCCTCCACTAATATTCTGTTTATTCACAGAACTACTTTATTTTATTGGCAATTCTGGTGTTCAGCTGGTCTCAGTCTATACAAAGTCTCTTCTTCCAATGGCACAACGCTGATCCGCGCCAGCTACGGATCAAGCCCTACATGTAGGAGATATACTGTATTTCCTGTTTTCCAGCCCTTGATCTCCGGGTTATTATCGATCGGAGGTATGCCAGAGGTGGTCTGTTTGCCACATAACAGCCTCAAAGTCAGGCTGGGCAACTGCTTGATGGAGGATGCTTAACACGTGTGTTCCTGGTCCTTGTGTTTTCTTTCACGTGCATCTTTCAGCCTCTAAGATGATCAGCACTGTGCCCAGAAATCTTCCCTGGGACACGCTGCGAGAGTCCACAGAGGCGTCTGAGCTCGTTCATGCAGCAGCACTGTGCTGGGAAGGCAGCGGCTGACAAACAAGAAACTTTTCTCCCCTCAGGTGTCCTGATCTTCCTTGTCAGCTGCACACTGCGGAGAAAAGTAGCTGGAAACCAGCTGCCCTGCCAAAAAGGACAGAGGAGTTTCTTGCGGGCAGCGTGACTGTTTTATTTATTTATTTTACTTATTTACCACACTCTAGTCACTAGCTTGATTTTCCTTAATCTTACAAATCGCCTGCCAAGGACACAGAGCATCTGGCTTTCTTCAGCAAATAAACTGTTTGCCATGTGTCTGCTGTCCAAAAAGACATGCTGCCCCCAAGTTACAGTCCTGAAAAGGACTCTGTCAACATGTTTTATCAACTAATAATAATAATAAAAAAAACCTCCTGTGTTTTTCTCGCAGCTATTTATAAAATGTCTCCAGAAGCCAGACAGTGAATCAGCCTCCTTATCCAAATTTTGTTTCTACCAATGCAAATGCTCTTGGGTTTGTTATTGGAGGGTTGTTCAAAAACAGCTGGGCTGCTGGCATTCAAGCTATTCCTTTATTTAAGGGGTTTTGTTCTGAGTACAAAGACAGAGATTCAGAGATCATTCATGGACTTAAAGTCAAGCCTATACTTAATTACTTCACTGCACTGAGGCCTAAAGCATTTGCATTGAAGCAAAACTATACACAAGCAATCTTTCCAAACAAGCACACACAAGCGTCAGCGACAGGCTGAATACTTGCAGAGCTGGTGCTGTGGTAGCAGAAAAGGAGTTGTAAAATCCCCCCACCCCAGTAAGCTGGAGTGAGTCAAAGTAATTAAATAAGTTGGGGTGAAGACTATGCGCGCACATCTTTCGTTTGGAAGACGGCTGGGGCAGAATGTGGAGGGGGATCGCATCCTCAGAGATTTCCACACAGGAGCTGGCTGCACAGCTCATGCTCAGGCAGAGAGCATGGGTAAGGAATTTTAGCCTGCTGTGTCATACATGCGTGCTGCTCCTGCTGCTAAAAAGCAGTAGCGAACCAGCATAGTTACCTCCATCCTTCCATCCTCTGTTCTCCCACCTACCAGGGCTGCGTTTGCCCAGGTCAGTAAGCGCTCACTCACTCAAGCAGTGAACATCCCCATTGCATTTAGCAGGATTGTTGCAGGGAACTGCTCAGCCATGGGTTTGCCATGAGCTGCCTGGGTGTACTAGAGTGTAACAAGAACTGTTGCTAAGTCTCATGAAATGCTGTACGAGGACCTGATCCAACCCACATTGAAGTCAAGGCAAAGACTCCCACAGATTTAAATAGGTATTAGATCAAGACCTCAGACTTGTAAAATCTTCAGGGCAGGGGCCATGGCTTTGTTACAATGCACAGTGTGCACTTAATGTGCTCTCTAAGTAATAATAAATAAGAATTTGGAGGTAATTTGACTGGGGGTTGGGAAGAAGTTTCCAAAGCTTTCCAAAGAGCCTTGTTATCCCAGCATACTAATGTACTCTACCAAAGCTGTGTTAATCTTTTTAAATATCTTTGTACAAAGACTGTAAAATCCTAGTTGGTTACGTGGGTTGCAATCGTTCTGCAGCAGCTATTAGTTTCACATCAATAGCTCAACTTGCAAAAAAAAAAAAAAAAGCCTATCTATCTGTTATTATTCCTTTGCACATAATTAATGGCTTGCTGCCATCCTCCGCTGCACAAAATCTTTGAAATGTTTTCTGCTCCCCTTTATGTGCTTTTTTTGGAGACACTACTCAGAAAGTTATCTTCAGGTTCAGAAGTCAACAAACTATCCATCACTTTCAGGGCTCTGCAGAGGAAGACAAATAAACACGGGAATGAAGAGACAATGGAATCTCTAAAATGCACCGCGTTTCCTTTGACTAACCAACTGATAGACGCACATCGGCTCTTGCGGTTCACACTCAAGGATGACTGTAAAAGCTTTTGACAGCTAAATGAGGTGGGCTGGCTTTTTTACATAAAGATACTCGATTTAGGACTGTTTCTTACCTGTGACTAAGATGAGTTAGCTCTGCCAGCTTCGAATGAGCCATAGACTGGCCCCTTCAGTCTTACCTAGGAAATGCACACAGGCCACTGTGTCTGTCTGCTTTGTGTTCACGGCAGACTTTTCCATTCCACCTCTGCAAGACCCTCAAATTGCAACTCACAGGCTGAAGCACCGTGAGAACAAAACCGAGAATTCAACCTGAAATCTTGCATGACACTTAAGGAAGCTAATGGGCAAAACCCAGGCCTGCCATGTATCCATTGCTTGATGTCAAGTGGGGGGGATATATTTGTTTTACTGGAACTGTTTATCCCAGGATCTCTACTGGGATACCGACATTTTGCAAATGCTTCCTCTGAGATATGCTATCAGTTTGCAAAACAGGCTCTTTGAGCGCTCTCATCAGTTGTGCGCACAGATAACTTAGGATGACAAGTAAGGCAAAGCACGACAGATTATCAGTTGAGAGCGAGATGCTGATCTCGGTGACAGTCTGAGAAGTCTGCAGTAACTCAGCTGGGCTCCGTCAAATTATTTGCCCTCCACAAATGTCACCGAGTTCAGGCACTGTCCTAGGAGGGGGAGGACACTTGTTTTCGCAGCTTTGTAAGCCTGACTGTGCACTGGCAGGTGTGAGCACAAGTAGTCACGAGTCCTCTTCTGTCTTAGCAGGCCTCTGAGAACCTTGCAGGGTCAGAGGACAGGCTACTGTGTGTAAGCTGTTCTGCCGGAGAAGGCATACAGCCATGCCCAGGTGGACGAGAGCAGTGCAAATCTGCCTAAGGCATCAAAAATGGGGAACACAGAATTCTCTTTACTGAGGTCTCATAGGTAAGTAAGGGAAAATTTTGCTGTGTGGCCTATTTGTTTTTCACCTGAGCAATTGCAGCCATAACCTCATCTGAAGCTGAAACAAGGTGGGGGGATGTCCCTCCAAAAACCCTCTTTAATGTTCTTCACATGCCGCTTCACGAGAGGCAACCAAAAGTTACTGTTCTCACTCCCTATTTCTGCGATTATCTCTTCTGACTACAAAGACCTTTCAGTCAAATGGAGGGCTTAAACAATGTACTGAAAACCTGAGTTTTTAGAGAAAGAGAAACAGAGAAGTTTCCTCTGTGGGCCACTTCTCCAGCTAGCCCACCTCTAGAGTAGCCCCCCCGGCCAGCCGAGCTGCAGCAGATGAAGATAAGGCCCTGTCTGAGAGGGTGTTAGAAGTGTTCAACACACCCATTGCAAGGCTCACTTCCATTGCCATAAATTACATAAATTCAGAGTTTAAAGATGTCTTAAGAAACACCAGAGAATGGATCTAAATTGGACCCTTCAGTCATGAAAGATCCACCCGAATCTCCCATAAGGATGAAGCATACAGGTAACCTAGGTTCGTATGAGATGTTCTGCTGGAATTAGTTTTAAATACTTCCTGCCTCCATTCTTCTTTGTGGATATTGTTCTTGATCCAGTTTAAATCTCCCTTTATCCAATAGTGGTTTTCAAGCTTTTAACCAAGTTTTCACTAGTGAGCCAATGGCTCTGTCCCTCAAAGTCTCTCAGACTCAGAAGGATCTTTTTGGAGAGAACTCTTCACACAGATGTTTTCTTATATCTCCATTCTTGCTCAAGACTTCACATTACATCCTCACTCCTACAGCGGAGTTCTTTACTCTGAACCATGACTGATCTTCTGATAGAGCTGTTCTGATCACTGTACCAGCACTAGTTTCACCTGCCAGCTGCATCACTACACTAGTCCTCATTTTTAATTGTAACGTCTTCCTAACCCTAATGCGAATTCTCCTAAATCTCAGCTCTATTGACTAAACTTTTGTCTCTCTGTCACCCCTTCAGAAGTGTTGTCTGCTTATATCAGTGTCCCAGTTATAGTTATCCTTTCATGTTTTAATCCCTGCAACATCCCTATTTTGTTGTCCCTTAGTAGTAGACTGTAGTACGAGCTTTTCACCCTCCCCTCCAAGTAGCCCCACTGGCTGCATAATTGTCCTCGGTGCAACAGAAGAATTTCCTGCTCTCTGCAAGGAAATCCATGATTAGAGCTTAGTTTGAAGTAAGTTTATGTGAAGTTACCTGCAAATATCCCCCTCATGATACCCTCAGGTTGGGTAGGAAGCATAATTTCAACTCCATAAAAGGAAGGACATACAAAAGCAAACAAAATGTGTTCCTTCCTCTGCCATACTGAGAAAACTCTTTGAGTGGCTGCAGTAGTCCAACAGGGAGCTAGAAGAAGGTTGCAGCATCAGTACCTCCCTCTGCCTCCAGCCACATCCTCCTCTTTATCTACAAGCTCATCAGCTTTATTCGCTCAGGAGGTACAGGGGCCACTTGTGCTGAGCAGAAGGAGACGGAGCTCAGGGAAGCTCAAGCAAGAGGGAGGTGGATGGAGAAGGGTTGTGCTGAGGCAAAGTGACTTGCTTATTGCCCCAGGAGAAGTTTGTGCCAGGATGCAGAACAGGGTCTCCTCACTTGAACCCCAACCCTCACCTTTAGCACATACAGATCTTTTCATTTTCCATCTACTGCTACTCCCTCTGATGTCTGGGCTATTTTAACCATATGTACAGATAGACTGAACTGTCTGTCTTGAGCAGAGAAGCTGCACTAGCAGATCTGAGCTTGGCTTTTATGCGTGTGTAGAGAAGGTGCTTTGCTCTTCATCCATCATTCAGCTGATTGTGAGCATGTTTCCTTAAAGAAAGTAAATAAATACAAATATTTGCTTTCAGACAGAGAAAGATTTGCCCTGTTTGGTGAGCTATAAATAACCCCTCCCAAAATGTAAAAGCACTATGAGGCTGAAGTGTTTGGACACGCTAACCAAAAGGTTAAGTACATGACTTTGGAAGGAAGAACTTGTCTTTCCGAAAGCATAACGATGGGCCTGGGGGGAGCATGGTAAGAGTTGAATCAGGGCAAGTACAACACAGCACACACTGATTTACGAGCTTCTCAAAAGAGTTCAAATATCCAGCACTTGTCATGAAGCCCAGTCAGACACAGAAATCACTTAATGAGCTATAATGAACATTTATTCACCAAAGCAAGTACTGTAGTTACCATCTGTATTTCTTAATGTCACGTTAATGAATGGGATGTCTCCTGGTCACTAGAGCTGGCTGCATCTCTCTTTATCTTTGGTCCATTTAATATCTGTGTTTAAGATGATGAACTAAAAAGACAATTTGCAACCAGTCTTCAAGCAGGAAGGAGACAGACAGTTATTACATCTTGAAACACCCTGCAGTTTCAATGAAAGGTTTCATCATAAGTCTATCTTTACCAGCATGCTTATCTTATTAAACACTCTTGATCTGGTTGTTTTTTTTAAGACCTGACATTTCACATGTCCCAGATATTTGACACTTAGGGACAGATTTGCTCATAAGTCAGCCTTTACTTTTGAGTGAGTTATCACTGGCTAAAGCTCACCTCTCCTGGGGTGATGTGCCCTAAAATTCCGCTTTAGCCCATCGCAGGCCATTTCAAGATCTCAGAAGGGTGACAGCACTTCCCCCTCTGCTCCCTCCACAGTTCAGCAATCTGGAGTTAACCTTTCAGAGAGATGGGAAAAAGGGTATACTGCAAAGCTTTACTGTGGGTTTGCAAAAGGTTTAATCTCAGTGCTGCAATAATGATTACCCAGCAAGCTTGGAAAGCAGAGGCTGTTATTATATCTGACAGAAGCACACGGTTTTTATTGGGACCAGGCACATAGAACAGATCAAGCTGGGACATGGTGTGGGAATATAATCTGCTTCTCAGTTCATTGCTGTATAGTCTATAGCGCGTGCCCAAGTTTGACAGAAAATTGCAACTTTTTTTTCCACAGGTTGCTGTAACATTTCTCTTTTAAAGGGGAGAAGCATAAATATCTGCCCTTAACAAATCCATCCAAGCTTGCTAGCAACA
Source organism: Himantopus leucocephalus (assembly GCA_003993805.1). Lineage (NCBI taxonomy): Eukaryota > Metazoa > Chordata > Aves > Charadriiformes > Recurvirostridae > Himantopus > Himantopus leucocephalus. Next base: position 66,040,556 of record RSEF01000001.1, read on the forward strand.
GTTCTTGCCAGTCCTTGTCCAGAAAGAGCATTACGAGGACACACATTCTTGCAGAGCTCTGATGGGAAATTCCCTATTGAAAAAGGAGCCCATGTTTCCATGCAGGACTGCTTATGTACCGATGTGAGAGACATGATACACACGATCAGCCTGGCAGACACAAGTGCACTTATTTATTCTGTTGATTAATATTGTTTGTGTGCCCTTCTGCACCACGTAAATGAAACCAGCTTTAAAGCATTTGTGTTTTGGGAGGTGGCTTGTGTTTCTGGCCATGGCCTTGGATTTGCAAACAAGATTTTTTTAACAACACAAATAAAATCCGCAACACCCTTATGATCTTGTAGGTGCAGACTGGCATCAGAATGCCTCCCCAAGATCTGCACTCAGGCTTCAGACTGGTAATGTTGGTATTTCCTAGTTTGCAAGAGCACGGCTTGGCAAACACAGCATTCTTCTAATGCATTCTTGCTGTACATTTAACTGAGCTTTTAAAACCGCTATCTGAAAAAGCAGGCACACCAATGAATTCCAGCCAGAGCAAGGGAGGGATGGTTCAGATAACCTCTCAGCCCTATTACATTTTGAGGTGGAACCACTCTGACCTTTAAGTGAGTCATCAACAGGGGAGAGTCAGACTAATTACACTGCCCTTCGCCACCAAGCAGCAGGGAGCTGCAGAGGCTCTTCTCCTCTGGTGGACAAGCTTGCAGTAGAGAACAAGGCCCACAGATGCTAACTTTTCTGTTTCTGGTCCACCTAAGCATGGTTTCTTCTGTACTCTGCTCCTTCGTCATGTCCCCTCCTGTCTCCAGCTCCTGTCTCCATATCACCTCCACCTTCCTCCTCTCTGTATCCCAGCGCACATCCCAGTCCCCAACACCAGTCTCACCCTCTCTTCTCTCCCCTCACTGGTATGGCAACAGATTTTCCTTTACTTTCCCTTCCTGCTCCATAGGTGAGCCCTTTGTCCATTCTTTAAGGAAAGTGAATTACTGTGTGAATTACATTCCTCCTTGATTTAGACTCCTCGAGGCTTTGAGAGGGGGAGTCATCCCTGTTGCATCACACCTGTGTAGCCAGCAGCAGCTGAGAAGGAGGGCCACTGACCCCAAATTGTGCACTTCTCACCACCTCCTGAAACCACAGGACAGACCTTCGCATATTCATCCCTGCCGTGTGCCTCTTACCTTCCCTCTTCAAGCATAAAACCCAAACTCCATATACAGCTGACAGTAACTACTGCAGGGGAAGGGCTACTTGGCCACTTCTACCAGAAGATTCATCTAATAATAATTCTGCCAAACGTTTAGTGTTTTTCAGACACTTCTTCACGCAGGCACAATGGTGTAAGCTGGCTGCTAGTGTTGTTAAGCACTCTCCTTTCTCTGTCCTGGGGAACAGAGGTTACAGACCGGGTCAAACACTGGTGGAGATGCAAAGGTAGGGCCCTGCAAGCTCTCGCCTTCATTTTTTTAAGTCTAATGTAAACAGCCCATGGCACCTGGAGGCTGGTGGGATGACCCAGGAGTCAAGAGGAGGAATTTAGGTCAGTTTACATCTCTTATTTTCTATTTGTTTTCAAGCCACTGCTTTCAACGTAAATGACCACTGTTTTGGGTCAATCACTCACATGTAAAAGATACAGCAAACCCAACCTTTGATTATGCCTGGAGAGCTGAATGTAAGCAAGTTGTTAAGCCTCTCTCCTCCGAGCATCACTTCTGTCAGACTGAGTGATCCCAGACTTGACAATTCAGATAATTAGAAGTGGCGAGGGAAGAGGAGCAAAAGAAAACACCACAGCTTATTGCAGTCCCTCAACTGTCAATCTTCCTTAAATTTCACAAAGAGACAGCATAAGGGTGCAAACCCAACTTTAAAAAAATCCTCTGCAGATCCCGTTGCCTTTTTTGCATGCATGCGGGCCACACTCCGTGCTAGGCCATTTCTCCTGTTGCGAGTTAAACAAAATTGTGAAGGAGATGGCAAAGGAAACACTGCAAGCCAGAGGAAAGGACAGTGCGTGTTTTGCAGATAGCACTTTTGCTTCTGTATCATCATTAGTTTAACATCCTGGTAGGAGCTGCCTGGACTGTGTGTTAATGAGGTCTGTCCCCGTCAGATGACATGGAAAAACCACTACAGTCCGACCCCTGGAGGTCACCAATAATCCCGCAGCGCTTCTCAAAACAATGCAATGTTAAGCCCTGTGTCAGGGGCAAATTGGCTTTATCTACCCAAAATTTAAAAAATCAAACAGCAGCCATCATTTTAACAAGTTTGCCCCTCCCAGACCTTGATGGTCAGGGCCACTGTTAACAAGTGATCAATTAGCCTGCTTAAAAGCACTGATAACAACATTTTTGTGTCAAAGTGAAGGGAGGGCTGAGTGCCAGGACATAATCTCTCCCTTCCTCATGGCAATCATTTCTGAAAACTAAACAACTCACCAGCTGGATGATGATGACGTTGAAACCTCTTGCTGGGTTTCCTTTCAAGATGCCCTCAGAGAAATTAAATGGAATTTTCAGAAGAGTAAGGCTGAGGAGCGTGGCTGGCCCAGCTCAGCACTGCCCCTCCACCTCCCCTGCCCCTCAGGACTCTGCTGACCAGCCTCAAATGGGGCTCAGGTTCAGAAAACACCAATGCAAATTACCCTTTTCTAGGAAAGATTGAATAAATTGCTAATACCGCTTCGATAAATGGGTGTGGTTTGAAGACCCCAGCCTCTGTGTGATTAGGACTATTTATTCTTCCCATTGCTGATCTTCCCACTCCCATGAGACCCTTCCTATGCTGTCAGTCCCAGAGCTTCAGTCGACTTCGCTTGCGGGTTCACCTTCGTTTGCATCAGCTCCAGCTTGGCACTTCTTTCAGTCGTCTTCTTCGGGCAGGGAAATGAAGCCAAATTTTGCCCTGGTACAAGAAATGCAGCTGCTGTGCCTGCAGTTTGGCTGCAGCCAAATGCAGCCGATCTAAACTCAGATCTGTAGGCTCAGGGCCAATCTCAAGCTTCGTGGCAGCACAGGCAAATTCTATCTGGCATGGGAATGATGTACCTCACTGTGTGTGCCCCCTTTTACCCCAAACCCATCCTCACCAGTAGATCCACAGGCTGCTAATGCAGGAAGCTGCCTGCCCGGTCAGCCTGTCTTCTTTGAATATTTGTTCCCCATGTCCTCTGGCACGGCCGGATGGACAGCCAGGCAGACGCCACACTTAGGGCTGGGTGTATTTGGGGCCCGGCTGTGGAGTTCCCAAGGAGCAGGTATCCACCGCCCGCCCAGAGTCTGGGCTGGAGCCAGGGGGACTCTTCATGAGCCTGCAGGGCCACGTGTGTATTGTAACCCCAGCTACAAGGCTGGGACCTCAGTTTTGCCTTGTACTGTAAAATACTGCACGCTATTCCTGTCCTTACAATACAGCACGCATTCTCTTAATCACTCATAAACTTCTGGGACCTATTATTTGAGCTTTTATAGAAATGCTTATTTTCTTTAAGACTTTTCGTTCAAACATGCAGCTTACCATGCAAACAGGCAAAGCACCGGCAGATCTGTAGAGGACATCACCTGATGTGGTTCTTAACCTGTTGGAAGACCTCATGAGAACAAAGAGCAAACAAGCTGGCACTGCCAGGCTATGGCATGGCTTTGCCTGAAGCCCTCAGCGCTGCAGTGTCCAAGGAAAAACCGAGTGGCGAGCAGTGGCTTGGAACTGCAGCAGCCTGCTGCCTGCTTTTGCGCTTTGCTTGGAGAGGAAGAATCACAGTAGCAGACCTATGCCTGATGGCGCAAATGCCACCTCTCCTGGTGTGCTCCAGTTCTCTTACAGTCGTCAGCATGACACGAGGACAGCAAATGGGTAGTTCTCCTCTCCTCCCCAGTCCTCTTCTGCCTCCAGATAGAGGAAACCTGGCCACCCTGTGGATGCTGCCGCCTCCTTTCTGGGCACCCTGGCACCGGGAGCAGCTGATGTAGGCAGCGATGGTACTTCAATGCATATTCTCCCTGCCTGCTGGCTTGTGTACCTCACCACCTGTCCTTGAACTACCATTACACCTAGAACCAAACAAGGCCCTAGAAATTTCTCACAAACCCCTTTTTTAACAGAAATTCTTCACTGGAATCAACAAAACAGAATCCTAAGTCTTCATTTTACTTTCTACTTCAAGCTTCCCTTATGCCCCTGGAGAAAGGCTGTATGAAGCTGAAGCTCAGTATATAAAGTCTCACCCTCAGGACGTCAGCCTTAGAAACATAGTATTTTCTAATAAAATACAGCTAACCAGGCCAGTTCAGGCAGAGACCTACCTGGGGGAGAGGCCTGAATCCATGATGTCCTTGCCAGCTAGAGTACTGAACGGTGCCTTAGCGCACCAAGAAGTCATTTTTATGAGTGTTACTTTGCAGTACAGCTGCATCTGGTCTCCACATTTCCACTAATTCCTGCCATTTCTGAGTAATTTAAAATAACTCCTGTTACCTCACTTTCTCCCCTCCTGCCCATTACATTTTTTTAATCACTGATGTCACCTGAGCTCTTTTCTTCAGTCACAGCAGAACCAGTTTCTCACTCCCACTTTGGCTTCTCAGTTTCCAGTCTTGTCACCTCATTCTTTCCCTGTTTCCAGAAAACCCTCACTACCTTGGGCTAAGCAAGTTTTTTTTGCTACCACTTCTTACCACCTTTGTTTTTTAAAAGTGGACTCTTTACACCACCCACCTCTCTTTATCCACGAATGGTTTGCCTCTGAGGAGGCTGTTTTCTTTCTCAGGGCATGGTCATTTATTCTTTAGGTTTTATACATTCTACAGAAGCTACCTATTTTAGACTTCAAGAAAGTCATCGTGCTATTGGATGCAAAATCAGCTCCTGAAGTGTTGGCAAGACTAATTAGGTAGGATTTAGGAGCAGAGCTAATAGCCACTCCTTACCCCATGCAAATACTGCTGTTACCTTTACCTTGAAAGAAAATAGGTGTAAAGTTACAGATGCGCTAGAGATGTGCCCATTCAGGCCCAGTTTGTCATACAGCTTCAACCTCTGCTCTTTGTCAACTAAAGCCATTCAATGTGTGTTCTTGGTTTCACTGTCTGTGAGAGCACCATCTAGCCACCAAAGAGCTGGTGCTGGGGACCACTTTCTTTCCAGGTAGCTAAGGCTTGGGGGTGGCATTCACACCAGCCACCTTCTCACTTGCCCATGCGCAGCAAGAAGAAGTCAGAGCCTCTTCCTCCATATGGAGGTCCATGGTCCAGCTCCAGACTGAGAGACTGGAGGCCCTACTTCACTATAGAGCTAATAGTAAGAGATTTGCTCCTTTGGGGCCTCAGCAAGACAGCTTGAAAGTGGATGTAAGAGCCATTAGGTTGGAATTAGGCCATTGTGCAAGCAGGACTTTCCCAGGGACAGCATGTATAATTGCCAAGCGCAACACTTGATCTGCCTTGATGATCTCATTGCTGAATAATTCAGTGATTCCTTTCAGTTAACATCAAAAGGGATGAGCAACCTTCAAGGGGGGCACTGCCTTGCCACAATCTTATAATAGAGTTATCACAGGTGTGAGGGCTCGGGGAGCCTGTGGAGGGCTAAGCTGACAATACCCTTTTATGTGGGAACATTAGAAATGAATCTGCAGGTCCAAGGTCACCAGCCTGATCTTTGGAGACTTTCCTCAGAATTGCCCTCCACACCAGCACTACAGTCGGTTAAGCTGGCATGTGCAGCCGCTCCGATAAATCACACAAGAAGTTAGAAAACAAATGCGGGCTTCTCCTTTCTAAATTATTTTTCTCCATTTTGTTTAAATCTTAGAAGTTATTTGATTGTTTCTTTTAGTTTCTTTTTTTGGCAGCCCTGGACAGTCACACAAACAGCTGCAGAGAAATTGCAAAATAAACCCTCCCCCTTCTCTTTTATTTTCTGGTAAGTTATGTTGGGAAAATAAATATGAATGGCACAGATGTTCCATTTTTCTCTCTGCGTAAAACAGTTTATGACATCTTGCAAATGCTGGAAGAGTATTTCTTTTAAGAAAGAGATTTTCTCAAGCACACTACATTTCAGAGATGTTTTAAGGACAGTTGTAGAGCAAAGCCTGCTTTTTGGATGCCTTTTTCTTGTTTACTAGTAACATCAGAGAAATAAACTGAATGTTTTAAAATTAATTTTACTGGTTATTCGTTGAATTTGAAAAGCTGTTGAAGTTTTCAGAGTTGCTGATCAGCTGCTACGAATTTATACATCCCTGTAGGCCCCCAACTAACAGATTTAAGGAACGGAGTTTCAAAATTAATGATACATCAGCTACAGCGGAAGATGTTTAGCATAGAAAGAGAAGCATTACCAAAAAATTACCAAAAAATAAAGGCGGCAACTTTTTCTCTTTAATTATGTAAAACAAAGAGAAACAGAGTGGCTGAATAAAGCACTTCAATCAAATGTATCACCACACTACACCGAAAGACCTGCAAGCAGAGAAAGCAGTAAGGGAACTAGATAAGGTGCCATTCATCATGCGTTTCCTCTGCTGTCAACTCACTGCGTCGCTCCCATCATAAGTAATTGGCCCTTTCCCTCAATCACAGCCACGTGGGCTGGAAAGGACCTTGAGAGGTCAGCTAGTCCATCCCTCCGCCCCAGGGCAGAATCAGCTACGCTTACTGTCACTCCTGACAGAGCTTGTCTAACGGCTCAAAAATCCTCCAGACACGATTCCACAACACCCCCAGGCGACCTATTCCCCTGCCGTGGTCTCCTGGCCTTTGGAGAGTTTTGTCTGGTGTCTAATCTGAGTCATGCCTGTTGCAATTAAAACCCTCAGCTGCAAGGGCATGGAGGAGAGATGATTCCCACCCTCTTTCCACGGCCCACCCCGCATGCACGCACAGAAGTGCTCCTCCGCACTAACTGCGCCCCCCAGCCCGCAGGTCTCCTTGCAAAAATCTTTTTCCCCTGGAGTGTTTCTGTGTTGAGAAGCAGAGTTTTGGCACAGTAAGGGTAAGTGTCCCCTGTTCTCTTCATAAGGTTATAAATTCAACAATGAAAATAAGAAAGTAAATGGATGGGCATTTTTTTTCAAGTCATTCCCTGCTTATCAAGTAATTTCAGAGCGGCCCCTCTCCTTTTTCACCCTCCTTTGCCCCACAGCTCTGGTTCAGCCAGTCAATCTGCTCATTTTGCTTTTCAGACACCCAGCAAATGAGAATTTATCCTTATCAATTCCCCAAAAGACCTGTAAGGACAAAATAGCACCTTGTTTGAATGGTGCTGGTAATTACCATTCTCATGGACTCCCTCCACACTGTGGTTATGTTGCAATCAGGCTTACAGATTTCCATTAGAAAAACATTTATTGGAGGAAAAACTCTCTTCAGCTAAGTTATTGAGAAATGTTCTACACTGCCCGTTTGTTTTCTCTTTGCCAGAAGTTCTTAGGTTTTATAAAGTATACAGACAGTCCCCTTTTCTATCAAAGAAAACCACAGGATTTTGGTAGTGGGAACATGAAGTAGCCTGCAGTCTTCACAGAACATAGAAAAGCATCCACAGCGTGAGTCCATGCCCATGCACTTCCAACTTGGCAGTGAGCAGCGCTTCGTATTTTAGATCCAACCTGAATCAACTCTGATACTATCGTGGTACTCACAGGTTACAAGAAACCTACTGAGGAAAATTCTTTTCTCCCCGAGTAATTATAAATCAGAGTAATTGTCATCAGTACAATAGTGTTGAATCTACAACACTGGAAGTTAAAATAGAGTTCAGCTCATTGTTACTACAGTAATACCTGAGAAAAAACAGAGAAATCCTTAAAGGTGATTGTTAACTGAATAACAACGATTTTGAGAGGAATTGGGCAAATCACAGTGAAAACATTACCTGGACAGAGCACAACATAACCATAATTCTGGCTTCCTTCTGAAAGACAGAGAAAGAAAGCAAAGGCAGGAATAACAATCATGACAAAAAATAAAACAAATGAAAAAACCAAGTTATTCTTTTAAATAGGCTCAGAATGTAAAACTAGTAGACCAGTTTCCTGATACTCTACACAGAGGTTCCTTATTTTTCAGTTAAATCTCTAGAAAAAGATATTATAAGGTTGAAAAAAAAGGTTCACTAGATGAAGACTTCCATGAGATTTAAATGTTACCATCTGCAGTATAAATTGGGGTCACCCACTCTCACGACTCACCAGCAAACAGGGGAAGAAGGAAAGGAAAAATGCAATCAAGCAACCCTAGCACAGATCATGAATCAGGACTCTTGTTATTTGGCTCTGCCAAAGGCTTCCTGTGGGAGCACTTCTCTACCCCCAGCTTCTTCCATCTGCAAAATAGGGGCAATACCTCATGCTGTGAGACTTACTTCAGGCGCATAAGAAGCAGTAAGACTCCCTAGTGCAGCACTGCAAATGGCCGTTTACTAATTATCAGTCCTGTTATAAAACAGAAATAATTCAACTATTGCTAACATTTGTTCCACCTCCAAAGAGATCTCACTCAGTCATGAGCTGTATGTCCAGAATAATTCTTGCCGTTTGAAAAGTAAGCTCCTTTTTGACCCTTGGTGTGTTGTACTGCAATTTGTAAGGAACCAAAGGCCTTTGATGGAGCCCCATAAATGAACACAACAGAAGCAACTGATTGATTTGCATGCAACTTCTGAGTTATCCACAAGATGTTTCCATTTCTAAGCCTGACAGTACTACAACTTATAAACTCACTTAATACTTTTGCAGAACCACTGCTGTTCAAAATATTTGCATCAGAAGACAAGACCAGATGAAACTAAACAAGTAAGTTTTGTTTTGTTCAAGCCTACTGCTCAAATTGAAACCTAGATCAAAATAGTTTCAAACAAAAATGAGGTTTTCACCAGCCCTGAGAAAAGAAACCACCAAAGCCATGAGAGCATGAAATAATTACAAACCTGTGTGAAAAAAAAACCCCTTTTGGATACATTGAGGACAATTTTTAATCCACTTATTTACTTTGGCATCAAAATTCTATTACAACTCAGTTGGGATTTAGATCTAGCAGCAAAGGAGGACTTAGGCATGTAAACTGCATCCCTAAAACCACAGATCAGTCACTGTCTACCAGGGAGGTGCCTAAGCTTCAACAGCCCTACAGTTTCTGACCTCAGATTTTCCCAGGAGTTCATACATGCGCTTGGGTGTTCACAACCTTGACAGGACTGAGCTTCACTCTGACTGCTGCACAATTAAAAGTCCAGTTTTTCTGTTTATTGGAGGTATAAGGTTGAGAAGTTTTGGAACACACATAACATAAGCAAGAGGTCTGAACTCCTCACAAAATGCAATAACAAATTATATTTTTAACAACCACCACAGTTTTTCCATTCCACCTTACACGTAAAATTCAATAAAAGCTGCAATGTTCCTGAACACAGCATTACTTCATCAACATGTCCTGTGAACATTATGGTGATATATGTTCCTGCCATCCTGCTTTCCCAAATAATCTACACTAGTCACCATGCTGTGAAAGTATGGGCATGCAGTTAAGGAACGGGAGAGAAGGACAAAAGTAAGCAGAAAAGATAAAGCTGCGAATCACGCACTTCCATGAACAAAAGAAAGGAAAAGTATATGCCATAAATTCCAACCCCTAATACAAATTTTCAGTAGGGCAATGGTTCTGCTCTTGAAGCTGAAAGCACAGTCTATGTGGAAATAAGTCAGCTTCATATCAGACAGCATTTTTATTGAAAATTCCACTTATGTTTTCACTTTCCTAAGTGATATTACACAGGAAATGCTGGTAGCTGCATGGATCTTTGAAAGAGAGGGTAGATGAAATAGGTGAGGGTGTACATTTCAACAGACAAGACTTAAAATAATATGTATTATAGCTTTTATGGAAAGTATGATGCCTACTTATTTTGCACTGCTACCTTTTTCATTCTGGGGGCGTGCAGCTTTGTCCTTTTCTGCCTTTTTTCCTGTCCCTCACTTGAGGTCGCCAGGCTGGGTCACATCCTGCCCATTACAATGAGTGAACAGTACCTCCTTTACCTTTGGGGTGAATTGAACAACGTTTACTGAATTATTTCTCGTTTGTGTGAGGTTTGGTTTAAAATGCATTGGCTCCCATATCCCCACAGTCTTTGAGTAATTTGAAATTAAAAACTTGAAGTTATTTTTCATGAGCTAGAACAATGGCTTTTATATCTGTTGGCACATACAACTGACAGGGTACTGGCAATAGGCAATTTGCAGCATGACTTGCCAATGCCTGTATGCATATTTCTAAGAATAACTCAGTGTCCAAGAATTTGGCCTGTTATATCACAAGCCAGGACTAGCTGACAGCTGTTTTAAATTACAGTGGACTGAATGATATTAGCTTTATTGTAGTTGGACTGATGCTCTGCTTTCTCTTAATCGTCTTAATGTTCTGATTTGTCCTTTAGCCAGCAGTTGCACGGCATTTATTTATAACACTCAAGGTTTAAGTCACAAATGACAGATTGGTTGGATTGTCTTGTACACATGGAACATGATCAAAGTAAAGGACTACACAGTTAGGGAAATTTAAGCTTCTTTGCAAGGGACAGCCTATAGATCCAAGGCTAGGATTTTCCTTGCGTAGCAGAAAAGACTGACTCTCAAACAGACCTATTCTAATTTTCCTAGAAGGAAAGCATTTCTTCCAAGACTTGCGCGCTATTGTGAGCTACATAATCACATCCCACTTCCATTTCTTCTTGGGGAATCAGACAAAAGGTTAGCCATGGACCTGCAAACTGCCATGTACCTGAATTAATTACAGACTTCAGAACTCATTTATTGTATCAAGAGCTAATGTCTACTTAGGACCAAATCGTGATCACATTATAGACAACAGTTAATTTTTCAAAGGTTTTGCTGTGACCAGAGTATGGCTATTAAACTTAACTACATGCGAAATTTTAACAGTTCATTGGAAATTTCCTATTCCTTCAGGACAAAACAAATGGATGTGGATTTTATTTTGTTCAGTTGTCAAAACAATGAAAGAAACCATTTGCAAGGAACAGCAAAAAACCTGAACACAAGATTCTGATTCAAGGTGCAGGAAAGAATCCTTCCACTCTGCTCAGCATTGGAAAGCCCCAGGTGGGGTCCCATGTCCAATTTTAGGCAATACACTTCACGGAAGATGCAGACAAATTTCAGAGTCCGCAGGAAAGCAATGAAAATAATCAGTCTAAATATAAGTCATATAAAGAAATGAGAACTGTAGGAAGGTGATAGCAGAAATGAATACTACATGTTAACGGTCTTCAACCGTGTGAAATGCTACAGTGTGACAGGAAGGATAAGCCCATTCTCCGCTTCTAAGGATACTAGACCAAGAAGCAGCAGGCTTAAACTGCAGCAAGAAAAATCAGTTCAGACTCTTGGGAAAGGCTCTCTCATGGAAGGGTAGCGAAGTAATGGAACTGCATGCCAGAAAAAGTTGGGAGCATCTGTCCCCACAGGTTTTTAAGAGCTTGATCTTAGGTGGAGAGATGAGTAAGGTGACCTTGCAAGGGCTCTCTCAACTCTGTCTTCTAAGATCCTGTAATCTGTAGGGTTTTCTAATACTCTTAGTTTACTTGCACTCAATAAACTTTACTATTTGTCAGTCCTATTACTAGTTTAACATATTTGGAGTCAATAACCAGTGTAATACTGTATGCTATTTAAAATATTCCAGCCAAATTTTTTATTGGTTCAGCTGAAGCAATGCCTTGTTATATATACATATAGAAACCCTCTGAACCTTATGCTTAATTATACCTTTTCAATTGTATTTTAGTGGAGTCCACTCTCAGCTAGTTGTGGAACTGCTGATATTTACTCCTAAGCAGCAAAATTGTGAAAGAAGAAAGAGAAACATCTTTTTAAAAGGAAACTCAGGTATCTTTTGTGGACTCTCTGGATCCTTCCCAGTCTCCCCGATAAATGAACATGAGAGAAAGAAACTTTCCACGGTTATACGACAGTTTCCTGACCATTGATGGCTCTGTGGTCTCTTGCATTACAAACCTAATTCTTCACAGAATATGTCATGTTTTGTAAAAAGCCAAGAAATAATCAGTAGAGCCTGGTAATTTTGCAAAAACAGCAATGAAGAATGAAAGTAAGCAAAGTACTCATATGCTACAGTGATAAATAGTAGTGATAGCATCGGTGCTGCAGCTGTGGCCTCCTTCAACACCACTCCCTCCGCAGGTAAACCAGAGCTGACACTCTTTCCATCAGTATTCCTTCTTTCACACACAGACGCACACAGGCACACACATGCACGCACATTGTTGGTTTTTTACTTTATTTTTAAATTGTCTCAGTATCTGCTCTATTCTTTTGGTCTACCTCCCATGCCCACACACTTAAGTCATTAACGTATTTATTCCTTTGTTCTATTCTCTCGTGGGGATTCCTTCTAATTCAGTATGTGGGGATTGCAAGGGATTAATAGAAAAGAGAGTAAAACATCAAAATCTCTGATGATTCCAGAAGTGGATAATTTCTCTTTATCTTTTCAGCTGTTCCTCACTGAGTTGTCCATTAAAGTAACCACACTAAACCATTCTTCCTTCTAAAGGCGGTATGCTTTTGGAAAGGGATTTATTTTTAATCAGCGCTAACAATCTATTATGGTCTACAGAGCATGCTCAGTATGAAAGGGATAAATCTTCAAAGTGAAGTATAAAAATCTGCTAACCATTATACGGATTTTGCGGGTGTACCTCCAGCTTGCTACTTTGAAAACTTGCCCCTTTGCCTGTCTTGAACTGGCTGAGGAATTTCCAGATCTGATGTATCATTAGAAATAAAGTACTGGATTGTACACTAATGGTACTGTTTGAAATTTAAACATACCGGGCTTTCTATACATGAAAAAGGAAGTATTTCCAAGGAATGCTTGGAATGTATTCAGCAAGGAAATATATTTAATTATATTGAAACAGAATCCTAACTTTATTATAGATGACTACCCTTGGTGATAGCAAAGGACAAAGAAGGATTTTAGGAAAGAATTGCAAAAATATGGTCTAATGGCATAAGGGCTAAACAAGGTTAAGGAACAGAGGTGCTAAACTTACCATACTTAAGCCACATTAATCTTTTCATTAGTTCATAAAAAAAAATCACAACTTTCCATCTCAAGTCATTATGTTGATGGGGCATCTTTGATCTGAAAAAACAGCAATGATCCCAATGGGAAGCCAGAAGTGTTTTTGATTATTATCTGTAAAGTCTAAAATTCCTTAGGTGAAATTCAGTATGAAATGCATCCATGCAATGATGAAGGTGAGTGAATATGTCAACATCTGTGCTTTATTAAAGCTGGACTATTTTTACTAGGCACTGAACCAGAGAGACCAAATACCCTGATAAAACCAGAAACTCCAGGAAGGGTTCTTTGAAGGTATTTCTTGCTGTCATGATACTGAAAAATACAACTTAATGTTATTTTCCTACATGTTTAATATAACTAGTCTGCCCCACTGCACATCATGATCCCAAACTGTCATCTTCTAAAAATGTACAGGGAATGAGATAGATTTCTCTTGCTCACCGTGGGTATTGAATGGATCATGAAAATGTGTTTTCCAATCCTCTGAGTAATGACATTTCTAATAAAATACAGCTTAAGTTGTTGCTAGGTCCAAATAATCATAACTATACCTTATTAGGATTAATTACTAGGATCTTAGACTCCCAGAGATGTGATTTAATTTTTTTTTTTTAAAAATAGTATCTGTGAATTCTCTGATGAATGGATACCGTAAAGCAAATATTTATAAGTGCAAAATTTGAAGAAATAATACTGATTCTGTCATCTGAGCTCCTGTTTAGCACAGACTACAATGTCCTTCTGCGCTAAGCCTAGCAACTAATGCTGGAGTGTAGCAGATCAGGCAGAAAGGCAATCAGTGCTGTTTTGGAGACACCAGACATGGCAATTTCACAAAGGCAAAACCCAGCATAAGAGTAGTACAGAACAGGAGAGTGTGGAGGCCACTGCTTCAAACTCCATCTTAGCGAATGGAATTGTTCCTCAATCTCTGTCAGCTTCCAATTAGGTGATACTGCCAATGCAGAGGCTCTGTTTCAAGAAAGAGTGACTCTGAATACGTCAGTGAACGGACTGCAACCAGAGCTTTTCTTCATGGCTGTGGAAACCTTAATAAATATTTATTTGTGCACTCTTACTTCAGTCTGATTTCCATATATTCTTATATGGAAAAATTCAATTTTCATTCAGTTTGCAAGAGGCTGAAAAAATTATGTGCCATGGACAAGACAAAAACCCCTAAAAACTACTAGAGACAACCTCACTCAGCTATGCAAAGAAGACCTATTGCAAAAAATACCTTACAGTCTGTCTAATGAATGTTATTTTAATTGGTTATTCACAGTACGTTTCTCCTGTTGATTTCCGCAGACTTTCTCATGATTCTTCGGAGGTGGCTTATTAGCCATGGATAGAGAGCTGTGGCAGACGTGCAAGTTCTGTG
>RSEF01000001.1:66055184-66120509 GCA_003993805.1 Himantopus leucocephalus
AAGATGCTCCCCGTTAAAGTAGCTCAGGAAAGGAAATCTTTCCAAGCAGTAATGGCATTGCCAGGGCTGGTGACCGTGCATGACTTCATGAAAACATCTTGGCTTCTACTGCTCAGCTGGTGTTCAGCAAGTCATGGTCTCCCGCTGGAGTCTGATGTGTCCCATAACACAATGTGGGAACACGCTGGGATCTCTTTGCCATCTCTGTCAAAGGGCTTCTCTTGCCCAAGGCTGCAGCTGTGTGCAGTAGGTGAGTGAGGGCCCCGGAGAGAGGACTACTGGTGCGCAGGGAAAGCCCAGCCCCACCACTTTGTCAAAGCATCTTCAGGTCCCCAAGACAAGCAAGGAGCTGGTGGCTCCCTTGCAGCAGCAACACCTGCAATTTTATCAGCTGGAGGGTGCGAACGCAAGAAGGAAAACCTCTAATGCTAAATTGGGGACCGAACTGATCCCAGGCTGGACATAAGGGATACACTGAAATACCTCTTACTTACCTCTACCATTGATCCTTTTTCCAGTCACAGTGGAGAGTAAACAAGCCTGTTGTCCAAATTAAACCTTGTCTTCTGAACAAAAGTTGGTCACGTAATTCACACATTTCCTCAGGCAAAACAAGGTTAAAACTGGATTTTTGTGACACTGGAGGGGTTTTTTTTGGTCAGTCTGGACCTCTGCAGAGCCGTCTGGTCTGTCCAAAGAGAGCAGTGACAAGTTTAACACTTGCCCTTAGAGTCAGAAGAGGATCGTGTGTCACTGGGAAGTACATCTAATATGGGGAAAAGTGACACTCTCAAACGAGATAAAAAATAGCTGTTTACTCAGTCAGATCTCAGTACCTCAAAAACTCACTCCGGGTCCTTGCAACGTTTGGGTTTTCGCTAAAAGCCGCAGAGAAACCACGCAAGCGTGCTGCTGCCAGGGCTTTCTGCACAGGTGCGCTGGCGGCTGTTCAACCCAGCAAGTGGGCACCGTTGGAATTAACACTGGCGAATGAAAAGAAACACCGCCACAGACATTCCCCCGACCCAAAAAAGTGTTGTCCACAACTCGGGGCTCCTGCACCCACAGAGCTGCGGGTCAGTTCCCACGGTTTGCTGTGCCTGCTGCTCCGACCCCTGCTGAGCTGTGAACATGGTGGGAGAATTCACGAGAGGATCCATAATGTTGCGGTTAAGGACGGAATGAAATCAAGGATTATTTGTTTTCCTACTTAAAAAAAAAAAAAAAAATTCTCATTCCCAAGCTATTACTGCAAACAGTAACAGGTTCTGAGGCTTTTAAAGAGAAAAAGAGGCAGAACAAAAAGCTGTTTTGCTAACATGAGTAATGTTTTTCAGCATTTGTAGTGAAGTTAAGCTACTGATTGTTTCTCCATCTAGAAAAGAGTCATTTCCACTGAAGAAGTGCAGGGAGCAGCATTTCAACAAACAGCAATTCATCAACATCACTAACACGCTCTTGCTTTTCCGCTCACCTCGGAACCTCCCTCCTTCGCCTTCCTGTATCACACACCCCAGAGCTGCTAAATCCTTGTTCTCCAGCTGATGTAAAACACGTTGGGGCTGCGTTTCTCACGTGCCACCGTGGATGCAGCAAGGCGGCAGAAAGGAGGGAGAGGGCAGAGAGGGAGATCCAGCCCCTTGCTAGAACGCTGGCTGGTGATGCGCGGGCTCCTCACAGCATCACCCACCCCCACCGGTGGTCCCAAAAGCCTCAGAAACATGTTGACCGCTACAAACTCCTCTCGGCTCTCCCTGGAGGAGTACTGAGGTGCTGTTAGAACAAAAGCGCTTTGCTTGGGTATTCAAGTCTAAAAACTGTTTTGAAGGATTCCACCTAAGGGGTTTAGCCAAGACTAACAAGCCTGTGGCACAAGGAAGGCTGGAGTTTCTGATTCCCAGCCCCTCGTCTCTATTTTTAGCTCTGAAATCAGATAAACAATTAAAATCAAAACCGACCAGGCAAACAGAGAACCTGCTGAAAAATAGCTGTGGTACTTTTGGCTTTCCTCCACAGGTAACTAGCTTTCAGTAATAACAGCAACAACAACAACAACAACAATTAAAAGACACAGAGAGACCAAATGAGCGATTAACTGTTTTTACAGGCTTCTCATCCGGGTGCATTTTTCCATCCCACTCTGGAAGAGCGACTGTCCACCCAAAGGCAGGGGCTGGGCTTGCTTTTCAGATGCCTTTTATCCCTTGATGTACCTACACTAGCTTTTGTGAGGCTGTAAGGGTACCAGCCTGCTTGTTCTTTTTAAGTTTATTTTAACCCATTCAGCAGCATGATGAAAACTTCTGAGTTCCCAGTAAACTACAGTAAATGCTAAATAAAATAATTTGAGATTCATCAAGCTGGAAGCTTGACATTTTTACTCTGAATTCTAGATGGCAACTGACAATCCTTACCAGATGTTGCCCTCGGTAATAAGACCACCTTTGAGTAACCAAGAACCAGCTTTCAGTGGTTCAAAAATAAGTGCTTACCTTGAAAGAGAGGAAAAATTACATTTTTTATTGTCGAACTTGTGCAGGCAGTACAAGAAACATATTCCTGAGCAACAAATTGGCCCAGATCAATGATAAATCAATGATAAAATGAATAAACAAATATTTGTAAAATTTCAGGGGGAAATATATTTATATTATAGATATTATATTATTATTATATTATATTATTGTATCTATATTACATTATAGATATTTATATCTAATTAGATTAGTCTATTTTACCATGTGTCCTGTGAAAAAAAAACCACTTGACCACATTGTCAAAAAATGTGTCATACTACAAATGTATCAAGAAGCTTAACCTTGGCATTCTTTAACTTTTTAATGTTTGATTATTTTAGGTTTTTGAGTATGAGGGAGTGAATCTTTTGATCTTATTTATAGTTTAGTGGTGGCCAAAGTGCACTGGAGGTCAGAAAAACACGGCAGGATGCAAACTTTTCTTTCAAGCTATCTTGCTTTTAAGACTTTACAGAGCACCCAGAATTGGCCGGTTGCCCTTCTTCATTGCAGAAGAATAGTAGCATCTGTAGAGAAGCTAGAACAGAGCTATAATGGATCACCTTGAAACTGGACAACAGCATGGATTTCATTATAGAAAAAACGTCAGAGACATATTTTTATGGCTTAGAGGACAATCTGAATTAGCCCAGAGACGATGTTTTTATAGACTCTATTATCTTTCAGGCTTGACCTAAAAGCTCCATAAGAAGCAAAGTTATTTAAAATAATTTGATTTTGAAATTATGTCCATAAACTATAACTTTGCCACAGGCAGTAGCAAAGTGACAAGCAGTACTGGTAGCACTGTCATTGCTAAATATTTTGTAAAATGAGATAACTCTCCATTTTAATACCAGCATTGGAGTCTGTATCTTAAAACTAAACCCTAAAGTGAAAAATAAATAACCACAAGCTGTAGAAGTGGTTAATTATTTGGGGCAATTTCCTGGAAATCAGAATAATATACACAGAGCAACTTTTTTTCAAAATTTAAAATAAGTGTTTTGAAAAAGGTAAGCTTTTAACTGCTAAAATTATATGTATAGATACTGTGAAATCAAAAGTTAAGACCGTTGCAGGTTTTAAGGAGAAATCAATTGAACGTTACAGAAATGAGAGCAGCAGAGGTGTAGCAAGGCTCCTTACAATGGTTCCCTTTTGCACTTTCTAGGGTTTTTTTAACAAGCCTTTGAGATTCTCTCCCTTCGGAACATCTTTTCTGTTAAGTTCTGCCAGAGGGTTCAGGCTCCAGGGAACTGGCATTGCCATCCAGGTCTGTAGGATTCTTTCCCACAAAAGACATTTGAAGAAAACTATCCCCAGCAATACCAAGAAATTTGCTGTCTCTGAACAAAGCCATTTCTGGAGGCTGGGCATGGTTTGATGACCTACTTTGGACAAGGATTTATTCTGACATCCAGCCTCCTCTGAGGCTGCTGGGAGAGCCCAATGTGCAGCTGCCGACGGGACAGTGATTAATTTGATTGTCACCAGCATGGCTCTGAACATAAGGCTTGTTCAGGAGGCACATAAAAGGCAACTCAGCGCAGTCACTTGGGTTTTGCTGCTAAGAGAGCAAGGGAAGCAGAAAAACAAACCCCAGCGCTATTTAAGACTTCAGCCAGTTGAAGACAAGGCCAGACTCTCCAGCACAGCAGTGCTGTTTGTACTGGTCTGCTGTCATGTTGTGGGTATGGCATGGTACAACTGGCCTGGGGAGGATCACTGGTAATATATGGTTGGTCCCTCAGTGGGTGTGAAGCCACCGTACCTTACCTCGAGCACCAAAAAGACAGTGGGATCAACAGAGAGAGTATGCCATAGAGGTGTCCTTCTGCCCCATCAGTCTACCAGCTGGTGCTTCAAACCATGTTGACTACTTACACTGGTAGACACCATGAAGGTGCACTGCAGAGCCACGTGGCAAAACCAGCAGGCTGCCAAGTGATAGTATTCAGATGATGATGAGCTACTCTCTGTGCACATCAGCCACATCCCATGACCTCGGCAAGGAAACCTATGGGTCAAATGGTCAGCCACTGTCAACTGGAAGGAATTTCCCTTACTACCTATGGAGGTGCGCAGGTGTTGCAGACTGCAACTACTTTGTGGCAACCGCAATGACAGTACAAGGGATACCGCTATAATTTGTAGTGTGTAACACAGGCATTTATGATATTGAATCACAGGACCTGATTCCTTATTATCTTGCTCCTTTTGTCATCATTTTGAGATGCTCCAAAGAGACTGTGCAATGTTGCAAAGTCATCTCTCCGACTAATTTACCAGCAATGGCTACTCTTGTTTTGCACATCATGGCTCAAACTGGAAAGCAGTGGAGACACTTTTGTGTCATTTTGTGCCTTCCAACTTTGTAGCACAAACCTGCTTGTCCACAGACATATCTGAAGGAGGTGTCATGCAGGAGGTAAGATGAGGTTTCAAGACCGTACACTGAGGAATGGAAGACTCCTACAACCATGCCAGTACAAATCCCAAGATGATACCGTCACACGTGCAGTAAACGCTACTCCTAGGGAACAACCAGGCAACATTATCCGTGTTTCAACTGAAGTTGAAAAAAACAGCTGAGTAGCGAAGCATTCAGGGTAAGATGTTCCTCAGTGGCACCTACTTGGAGTGCTCACTTCAACAAACGTGTGAGGTTAGCCCTTTGGGTAAAACCTAGTCTGTGGCAGGGTTTTATGCCAGAGGGTGTATTTGAGACAAAACCAGGAAATAGTGCACGAAGTTTTGCAGATTGTGTGAAGTACACATTCTTACAATAAATATAGAGGAAATATTTTGCCAGGGATTATTTCAGCCAATAGGAGAAAATGAAGGAAAAATATCATGTTTCAATAAAAATACCTGAAAGGAGGAAACATGAAATCTAGTCTAATCTAGCCTAATTTGTTAAACACTGGGATTAATTTCAAGTGTATGAACATATATGTCCCTATGACAGAGCTAGTCAATACCATTTATCTTTTTTTCCTGTACCTCTGAATGACAACTGCCTGCAATTGTTTGCAGGCAAGCAGAGGTTGATTGTTTACTTTACTGGTTCGGGTGAGAACTTGACTTCCTCTTGAAATTAGAAGGGAAAAATATAATGCTGCTCTTAGCAAATTATTATCAGAAATCAAACATTTTTTTCCAAGTACTGATTTTCAGGGTTCTTTTCACTCGATATCTTGGGTTTCTCAAGAAGCAATGCTTATACAAGCAATGATGTCTTGAAAAAGATCTTTTAATAGTGCTGTGTAAGTTCTCCAACCACTATTCATTCTATTACAAAGAATTTGGAATTTATAGAAGCTCCATCTCTTCTGGCTGGCACAGTTTCCATATTATAAATTAATTCCCTGCCAAAAATGTTTTGTTTTTATCTGATGATCCAAAGCAGTTCCTTTGATAGAACAGTAAAAGACCTTAATCATTTATTTATTAAGCTAACCCACAATTTGGAAGAGGAAAAAGAAGCAGGCAACTGGTTTCTTGTGACAGTTCAAAGATGAAGTACATTGTTATAATAACCAGATACTTGGAGTTTGCTCAAGTTGATACTATTTATATATTAAGATCTAATCAAATCTTTTAATTTTAAAGGAAATCTGTTGGTTGATTTCCCAAAAGCATGTAAGGATCCTATAGACAAACCAGGTAGCGGGAATCTTTCCAAGTTTTTTCTTACAGCAGTATTATTTGGGGAATGCAAACTTATCTGAGGGAAAAATATTCACAGCTCAAAGTTACAGGTCAGTGTACAGTAAAACATAACCATAAATATGATATTATATATAAGCTGAAAAGTGTTCATTACCTCCCTGATTTTATTTATTTATGCACGTGCTGTTATGTTTGCATTCTGTCAAGTAGAGTTTGGTAGTGACGCAACGTGGACTCTCTCCAAAGTTTGAATACCTCCCTAACTCCAATAAACTCCTACAGTCTGGTATCCCCCACAAAACAGTTATTGAATATGACCTTCTTCCAATTAATATGTTGCTCTGAATCACAGCCTCACAGTAAGAATCCAATGAGCTCAGCATTTAAGGAGCTGAAGCCATCTTGCAGACAACACTGAGATTTGGCCAACATAAAAAGTGCGCAATGAAGGCTAAGGGTGGAATTTAGTATTTCACATTACTGCAATCTCCTACAACATAGGAATCAAAGACCATAAACAAAACTCTGGAAGTGGACTGCTTATTCAAAGAGTACTGATAAGGGTGCTGTGATCCGAACTAATTACTTGCACAGTGATCCATTAGTTATGAGAAATGTAAAATAGATGGCATAACTAAACCAAACCTTTGGTTCTAACTGTACTCTGCTTTTCAGATTAAGCTCTTGCTTTCTTTTCGCATGCTCTATAATCTTTCCTTGTACTATTCCTGTTAATGATTTTTACATCCTTTGTATTTTCTCAGTCTACTAAATTGTTTTTCAAGTGTGATGCAAACTTCCAAAGTAATTAGAAGTTTCAGTCTGCATAGAAAGACATAAACAAAAGGAACACTAACACAAATTTTCAAAGAGAAGGCAGGATATTTATATATCCTGGTAACACCCAAAATGACATAAAAGTTTCATGGGCTCATTACACTGGGCATTAAGCAAATAAAAATGAGATAAGTTGTTTCCCAATCTCAGACATCTGAGGGTTGGAATGAACCGATAAGCCAAATTCCATTTCTCTTCAGTCTTAAAACAATTTGGCAGCAGTCTACTTCTTGCTCTGTTTTCAAGAGATTAGAATCACAGAGAAACGGAGCAGATACTTAATTAAACTATTTCCTTCTTTACGTCATTTTCTGTTACTAACCTCCTTCTGCATCTGTCTTCACTGCATAATATTGTAATCCTCGTTCTCCTACGTATTTCCTCCTTTCTGGCACACGAAATCCCTTTCATCCAGGCTCCAGCTCATGGTACCTTTCCAATTCTTTTCTCAGTACAGTTAAGCTAATGAGAGTTTCACTGCACTTCATGTTTCACAAGCAGAATCCTATCTTCAGCTATAGGTATTTTAATAACGACCAGATAAGTGCCCGCTACACGGAAGTTCCCACAACACAGGTGACGGCCATTCTAAGCCCTCACAAGAAGGTTTCCGCTGTCTGGGAAACAATCCTATGTTTGCAAACCCTAGGGTTACAGTAAAAATTGTCAGATCATGTAAAATGAAATCATTCCTATGATGATAGAACGAAGTTCTGTGCATGTTTGTTGTTAAAACAAGGGTTGAATCATTTAGCCCAGCCTCAAAAGATTTCCTGCAATACTGGCACAACGTTGCTCTATGGAAAGTTTACAGAGCTGTTATTTTCTTGGTCTTTTTCTATATACATTGCAAAACAAAAACACTCCACAAATCACTCTCCTCCAGCATATTCTCCACAAAGCCAATGCACCTGAAGCGTTCAAATTGCTGTCAATAGGAAGTGACGATGATGTACTGCAAAACTCCAAGGAACTATAACCAGATAAGAGCTTCTTTTAGTGGGTACATGCAACTGAGGAACTGTAGTAGCGGTCTGTAATAATTGTCACTTCTGATCACCATGGGAACCAAACAGCGGTCTACTTTGCAGAAAACAGATCAGCAGTGACTCACTGAGTGCTTGGGAAGCATGATTATTGAGAATCACTAGACTTGTGTGGGTGACAACAATACGCTAGTGATGCCAGTTCAGCCATAGTCCGATACAGCAGAGACTCCTCTGCTAGACATGCAGGATGAAATCAAGTAATGCAGTACTTTGCCTCTGTCTTCATTAGAGACAAATTTCACCTTTATGTTTTTCTGCAGCTTCAAGCCTTGCGTGGACCCTTTGCTAAGAGAGGATTTCCCTTCTAGTGAATGAAGTCCTAAGTGAGCTTACACCGGGCTTTGCCAGGTCTTCTGCAACCCTCTTAGTGACAGATTTAACCCTTGAGCAACACAAAGATTTAAAGCTATGTCACGTCCTCTGAATTACACTGTGATGTGGATGGCACACGTGAGATAGGCAGTATCTAGACCTGGACTACCCAGATAGCGAGAAGTCAGGTCCTTACAACTAAGCTCCAGGTTCTGCTTTAAGAAGAAATCAAAATAAATGCATTGTCTCATCAGTTTAATTCAAAGAAGCAGCTGTCTTTGAGGTGGAATAGTTTGTACTACTAGACCAAAATTTGCAATATAACAAGATATTTAGATTGTTTTTTGGTTAATCACAAACTGTAGTTTCAACCCTATGCTTTGATACTCCAGAATTTCTCAAGATTCAGTTGTCTGAATTACGTGAATTCAAGCATAGTATTTCTGGGCTGTCAAAGAATCCCAAATCAGAGAGTCTGAGATTATAAAGCCTGAATCCACTGTCTTTGCTAAACTATTTTCACTGGCTCCTCAGCTCTGGCTGGAGAGAGAGAGTGACAACTGCAAAGGAAATGGTATTACAGCCCCAACATTTAAATGTTTCTTCTTTACAAATGGTAATTCAAGATGTTTTGACAAAAGCAAAGTATACTCCTTAATAATAACTCTGCTGTTCAATGGCTCCTTGTGTTCTGGTCTCAATTCTCACATTGAACCATCATTTGAGCGCCTTGAGTGCCTTCGAGGATGCCATCAAATGCACAGCTGGCAGCTGGCATATAGGGTTTCTTTTGTGTTCCTCTTCCTAACAGAAGTATCCATAGATTCTAAGTTTTGAAAGAGCAGATATACTCATTTTTCCCTGAAATGTCATGTGCTTTTATCAACAAAGGCTTAAGAAACGCTGCTCGCCATAGAGGAAATTTGATGAGCAGAAAATCGGTCCCCTAAGCGGAGTTTGGCCAAGATGGAATACAGCGTCCTGTCACACAGTTTCTAGATCTGTGGGCCCTTGGAAAAAACAAGAGACAAGAGTTTGCAAATCTAAGACAAGGGCACAGCCCTAGCTTTTCAGTTTGATGGGTACAGGCCCACATGGCATAATGGAATGTGTATCTATTGCAGGGGCTTCAGTCCATGATATTGAAACATTTGTCAGTTGATCAGTAAGCTTTTTGAGATTAAAAGATGCAGAGGAACAAAAATATTAAGAAACTACTATACCTCCCACACATTCAGAGGATGACTCATTAAGAGGCCAATTCTGCAAAGTGCTCCACGCTTCTCTGCAGCTCTGCACAGGAAAAATTAAGCAATGACGTAAACCAAGAAAAAGTACCCTTTGCAACTGTCCCACCACCAACTGCTCGGAGCTATTCAATAGAGATCACCTCTTTCTCTCCTCAGCCCACACATGGGGATTCAGATGTCAGTAGCAGAACAAGTGATGTTTGAATTTAGCCCTGTCCACCTTTTTGATGACTCTTCCCAGCAACTGATGATAGAAGTGGGGAAATAACTGGGGAGATGACTGGCATCTGTTGATGGCTTTTCAAGCACTACCTGAACTACGATCTATCCTAGGATGACTGGTGTTTTTTCTGCTTTGGGAAAGGCAATTGTGATCAGGTCAGGCATGGACCTAACTGCTTTGTACTCAATAAACTGGTGCTGTGCAAACCATTTAGACCATTTGTGGAACACGTGATGTGGAAACTATACCCCTACGCTACGGGAAGCAGGTGGGAAGCAAACCTGCCTGTTTATTACCCAGTGTTATTTGAGTTCTTATCAGCTTGCCATGCAAGAACAAGACTCTGCAGATGTAATCTGCAGACATTCATTCACACTGAGATATTTTAACACCACCTCTTAATCTTCAAGCTCATTTCATCTCGGTTCAAGTTGAAGGGGTCAAGTATGAGATGCATATTTGTCTTCAGGAGATGGAAACCTGAAATTGTTGATAATCCAAGTAGCAGATTTCTACAGAATAGCAGTAGATAATGCCACAAATACTTAAAAGAGGACAAGCAAGGAATAGTTTTAAATACTTCTTTTTACAGGCCTCACACCAAACAAACTCCTACTTATTTTAAAGCCAGAGCTGCAAGCTTCTGGAAATCACAGTCAGTGGTTTTTCATTGGTCTTAATAGATACTGGTGAAATGGGCAGTAATTTCATGGTTCACAGCATTTCACTTCTTCATGTACAAATTTTCTGGTTTGCTCTTTTATTTTAATTTTAAAAGTAGTCATTAATCTAAAGTAATACATTAATGTGGTGTGGGTTGGGATTTTTTGGTTTATTTGTTTGTTTAAAGTATGGCATATCATGTCTTATCAAAAAAAGTTTGACTAAAGAATTATGCAAAAGGCTTTAATAATTTAAATACTTGTTCAGCCATATGGAAATGTACAATCTGTTTTATGTTCTGTGGGAAACCTACAGTTGCTATAAATCTAATGAATTTTAAAACCTCACATCCGTTATTTCATACAATAATTTGCTAAAATAATAACAACACTAATTCTGTTACAATCTGCCATACTGGAGAGGCTTAGAGATGTGATATAAACCCTAATAGTGATCAAAAATCCTCTACAGTTCAGGAGGATGCAGCGCTGGAGTTTAGTCCCGCTACCTCTGAAAATACTATCATTTCATCCTTGTGCAAGGAAATGTCATTATAATATTACGCAGAACGGAAGACATAACAGTTTGCTTCATTAGTATTTTTTTCCATGTAATGCTTTATAAAAGAGATAAAGCTGAAGAAAATAAAACCAGACATGTAAATATTATAATGAAGTACATTGTTCTTATTTAAATAAGTTTCCTTGAGCAATAACTTCGTCAAAGGTGAAAATTAAACACTAATATTTGTCACGCTGTATAAAAGTGACGGTAGTAATTATAAAGAACCCGATGGTCTTATCCTTTTTTTGTCCTGTTCTTAAGTTTTCACAGCAAAAATATTAAAATTTGCAATATTACCAAAAAAGATGAAAACCTGTCAAATATATTACTCTGAAGTAAATTAACAATTAATTTATAGGAACCTACCATAGGAACTATTAAGTGGACAGTAGTAGTGGTTTTCTATATAAAATCTATCAAAAATTGTTGGAGAAAATATATGAAGCGTAGCTGATAGCTGATGAAATCTGCAATATGGCCACAGAGAAATAAGTTGCAGATCATCAAAGTTAGCTCTTGTGCAGAAACATCCACCATGAGTTCACTAATTTCATTTTTCACTGGAGAACAGCAGCAGGTTTCCATAATGCAACCATCGTAGAAAACTGATTCAACGCTGTACTTTAAGCTTTACCCGTAGTTGGAACTTGCAACAGTTTAGATTTTTTTGGTGCTCTGATCTCTCTTGCTCTCCAGAAGTCTACATAAGTATAAAAATCTTCAGCACAAAGACAGCTCTCTAAAGCACTGGCAACTCATCTTAGTAGAAGACTGTTCAAAAAAAGAAAGGAACAAACAGATTTAGATAGACTGGTAAAGCAATTTTGGTAAAACAATACATTAACACTCTATACATAAACCAGAGAACTAGGTGATCATTAGAAGCTGAGAGATTTGTAGTCTATGACCTGCAGATGCACATAAACTCGTGACGCTCAGAGGACCCTTAGCAGATTTAAAGGTGCTCATCTGTCCAAGCCTTTTTTAGCCTGAGTCAGCAGCCAAGCCCTGATCTTGCACCAATGAAGGCAAAGTGCACTTTCAACTATTCTGAAGAGCAAAAAATGTCAACTGGATTGATTCCACCCAACTTCAGGCATTTAACTAAAGCACCTAACCGTGGACCTAATTAACCCAGGCTCTGTTCATCAACCACAGATGGAAAGCTGCAACCTCAAGAAAGTGCTTCAGTGTCACCCAGGTCAAGGGTTACGGTGTTCCTAGCTTAGATATCTCAGCCAGGTTACTGAAATCAAGTGTGATGACCAAGTGAAGATCTCCCTGTATATGAGTGCTCCTAGCAAAGTCCATGAAGCTTTAACCATTCACATGATTAAAGATAATCAGTATATATGTGTTCCGCTCTACTAGACCTGCATCGAGCACCGGGACCAGACAGAACTGTTTCTGGCTCTTCACCTAAATAAGGAAAGAGTTCTGCTTCCTATAGAAATTGTTGGCAGCTTTATACTTCCCCCTCCCCACTGGCTAGACAGGAAAACAGTTCCTTTTCAAAATTTGTCAATGTTTATTTAGTTCAAATTCTGAATGGAAACTTAGCTTGTGTTATTTTTCTTCAAACATGAACTTGTAAAGACTTTTTTTTTTTTTGTTAGTTAGTTGAAACTCTTAAGTCAGGAATAGAGCCTATAATTTTTCATTGCCCTATTCTGGCTGGTGAAGAACAAATCCCCACAGATTCTCCCACAGCGAGAGGAAGGCTCCAGTACGTTACTTAGTGGGTGCCTCACTTTGGTCCTCAAGGTCCTCCCCAAAATGGACAGGATGTTTTCCAACTGCAAACTACTCATTTCTGAGAAAAGCTTTGTCTGCGCAGATGCTGATCTATGCGCTGCTGATACATCTCACCTCTCATGGGAGGCCTTAGTACCACTACAGGATTAGCTGTGGTGTGGTTGAAGACGAATACAATGACATTTGATTTTTATTCATTCCCAAACGGAGTAATACAGAGTTTCCTTGTTTCTCACTTCTCACCAAGAAGGTGACTTTACCCACTTTCTAATTTATGTCTGCACCACTTAGAACTGGCCCCTGGTCCAGCCTTTAGAAGCCTTATGCTGCAGCTGGAGAAGTAACCGGGCGATTCCCAGACCACCCGAGAGCAGCACAGGGAGCATTCCCACCTTGTTTCTGTTCAACGAATACATGCCAAGCACATACTGTTAATTAAGACATACTGTACCTCCAGCTGTTTGCATCTTGATGTGTTTATTTCCTTCTAATCTTAATTAGAAAACAAAAGATAAAGATGGTTAAAACATTGTAACATATCACTAATTTAGAACACTGTTTAAAAAAAAAACATGCAGCAAAGGTACTTCTGTTCCAAATCCAGCTACTATTATTTTGGTTAATAGTGTTATTTTTCTTCTTTTTTTTTGTTTTACAGCAAATTTTGGAAGCACCATCCAGTGACTAAACTCTGTGCTGTACATATGTGACAGCAGCATTTTGTTGTATTAAATCTAAACAATATTACATGATTTCATAAATATATGTTTATGACTTGTCTATTAAGTAACTATAAACCTAATGCTTATTCCCACTGTTCAAAAATACCACATGGAAAAGAAACAGTTTCCACTGGGTTTCATATAAGAACAGAAACCTGAAAGCAAGCACTTACTAACTGTTATTACTGGAATTCACCACAATGCAAGTAAACACCTTCAAAACTAAAAATAGCGCTGAGCCTCCGCAAGTGCATCTACCACAGCCTCTTAGTCCTAACAGGGTTTTGTTTTCTTTGAATTCGCAGAGCACTCAGAGCGTGGGGAAGCTGCTCAGAAGACAATGTACCACATTGTCAGCATCTGCTCTAGGATCCTTCTGCAAAAGTAAGCGTGTTAAAATTTAAATAAACGGGAACAATCATGTTAACGATTATAAATAGCCCCACTGCCTTAAGAGGCTCCAAGGCTAGCCAGTCTGTCTGAAATAATAATTGATTTTTAAAGGAAGTACATCCTACCAGATAAAATTAAACTGAGAAAGCAGGAGAAATGCAATACGCAACCTTCCAATACCTTTCGGTGCAGCTTTCGTCTGACTGGAAACCATGGCAGCCGCGTCCGACGGCAGGCCAACGTACACGCCACCATAGTTCCTGATTTAAAGAAACAATTAAAGAGACATCAGAGCTTAATTGTAACACTTCTCCCTATAACGTCAACATCACGCAGCAGCATTACGAAGACCATGGATGGTCAGAGAGGAGGGTACCTCTGAACAAGCATCCTCAGAGGAGCTCTCCTTATCCATGGCAATGGGAAGAGGAGATATCAAGTGCCAGGTGCTTGCTAATATGGTGCCAGGCAAAAAAACCTGAGGCTAGCTGTTATTCTTAAGTGGGACCCAAGCCTGTGAAAGGAGTTATTTTCCACTCAAGTTCCTGATATTTTTCATTAAATCCCAACTGTGCTGTGACAATAAACCCCACTGGCCCAGCTTCTTCTGGACACCGAATATATCCAACCGAGGGCAGAGCCAATCTGATAGTAATGTTCAACACTGGGACCACTGAAGCACCTCACTTCAAACAACGCACACCAATTTAATAGCACTTTGTCCTCTCCTTGTTAATGAATAGGACCTGCATCCCCCTGCTTAGGGCCACACTTGGAGAAAACTGTTAGGAGGAAGGAGCACGAGGGGTTAGGTACTTTCATAGCCCAATCCCCTCCCCTTCGTGGCCTCGCAGAGCTTACTGGCTCCAAGGCCTGTATGAAAAATGGGGACTGATGCACAGAGGTGAAAAACTGGGTCCTTATGAGCCTCTGCTGTGCCTGGAGCTACCTACAGAGACTCCCATTATGCTGCTCTGTCCCATTAGGTGCCAAATTAATCACACCTCATCCAGCCCCCAAGGCTCAGAGTTGATTTCTGATGTGTTTGATGACAGAGTCACACTTCCTTCGATTTCCAGCCCAGTGGAGATCTCCCACAAGTGCTAAAGCCATCTTCTGTGGCAGGACTGGTGTGAAGGCAGAGGTCACTGTCCCTTATCGAGCACATCACCTACAGCTGTGAGATAATGTGCTCTCCTTGCCACAAAGTTCCCCCCTCCCCAACTCACTAATGGGGTGGGTGGACTCATCAATACTGGGCTCTCTGGGAGATTTCCTACTCCCCTTTTTTTTTTTTTTTTTTTTTTTTGTATGAGAAGCCTCTGGGCNGGGAATTAGGAGGAGGAAAGGAAGGATGTACATCTGGTGGCAGAACTCACTGCAGCCTATTGCAAATGAAGCCAGTCCCAGTAGAGCACCTACCTCCTTTTGTCATCATCCGACACGGATTCTTCTGCTCTGTAACATCAAAAGATATAAAGCACATGAGCACATTGTTTCTTTCAGATACTCCATCACCATCTGGGTAGACTCAGCAGCAAGGGAAGAAGGGGATTATTACTGATCCCAGTTTAATTCAGGTCATCCACAACTCAATAAAGTATTCACACAGGCACAAAAAGAGTGACAATTTTCCAATCATCTAATGTACAGAAGAAAGAAAAGGACTGAGAATCATGGCAGCTTAGTTTTCATGACCCCCACCAGTGATGTCTGAAAGTAGGTTTGGGAGTTGAAACAGGTAAATTAACAGTTTTCCTGAGTGAGTCCCCACATTGCTCGACACGTAACGTGAAACATAAAGGCTCTGCACGTAACAAGAACAAGTCTGGGCTGATATTCCACCAAAAGAGGACTGTAAGGGACTGGGCGTCCATGCTAGCATGGGAATGACGATGAAGAAAGATAAACTTTCACAGCAGCTGTGCCAAAAGATGTTACCTCCGTAAAATGAGGTACTGCAATTCCTGAAGTCAGACTAGTTTGCAAACCAAATAAGTGTTACTAATCCTTTATAAGTGGGCAATTACTTCTCTTTTACCTTTAGGGTAAAATCACAGGTCAGTCTGTAGGTTGATAGGCAGTCACTGCGGTTTGACTCCCCTCACTGAAATACTGTCCAGTGTAGCAGGGCTAAAGCAATCGGCATCGATGTGAAGGCAAATATAGTACAGTAAAGACGACAGAATTATTTTTACTCCCTGAGGGTATAGTGCCTGCCCTGCAGTCTCAGTCTGTGTCCCAGCGTCAGTCTTCACACAAACCACTCGCCCACCTTTGATTAAATATTTGGACTTTGAGCTCTGCTTCCACGGCTGGGCATGGATCAGGGCAGCAGCTGCATTTTAGCTTGCGCTGCAACCTACCAACCTAGCAATAAAAAGAGATAACTTGAGTGCTGTCAAATCCACAGACATCCTTCACCTTTTCCCTGGGGGCAACTGTGACAACTGCCCGAGAAGGAGTCCCGCACCGTGGCTGCTCAGGGAGCCATGAGGTACGGCCACAGCGGTGCCCAGGGAAGGCTGCCAACAGCGAGGGGGCACCATGACCCAAGGAGGGCTCCACTGTGGAAATGCTCATGCACAGACTGTTCACCCAGACACCCTCACCTGAAGGACCAATTGCCTGGACTATGGGAGCAATGCAAAGATACTCCCCATCGTGAGCTGATCCACGAATTTCTGATCCGCTCCCCAGGTGATAAAACTGAGAACTAGCATTTACCCAGTGTTAGGGCTAAATCCACTCTGTAGCCTTGAAAGGCACTTCTGAACTATGATATTTAACAATAATATATGACATTTCTTATTGTAATTTATTTATTCTAAGAGGTAGATGTTTAATCGTCGGGGCTGTATGCCATTACTGACCCCTGAAGTCAATGGCATTTTGGCCCAAAGTGCAGAGACCTCGTAGCAAGATGCAGCCCTAAATGCAAGAAAATGCCCCTTAAACCTCAGTCAGCACTCTCCTGGAAGGGTAGAAAGCGCCTTAAAATACTGCTACAAGTTGGAAATTATCTTACACTTACCTTCTTTCTTAGTGGCAGAATATTACAGACTATCCATTCTGTGTCTCCACAGGGAATAAGGGTACACAGGTCCTTTTAACAGTAGAGGTTTGGGGTAAATCTAAGTATGCTGCAGTTTTGCCAAACAATATTCACGCAGGGCATTGCACTGAGTGGGATGAGCCTCCTCATCTGCTGTCTTCGCCTACATCTTACCACTCAAGAGAGATGGAGCAACAAACTCCTCATTCTCTGGCGCCCCTGCCACTCCTCCCTGGAGGAGCTACTGCCATTTCAGAAGGCATCTCCCACCTCCTCTGACCCCGCGTAGCCTAAACCACCTTGCAGTCCTCACGCACGCGGCCAGAAAAATACAGAGACAACTTCCCTTGAGGACTGTGAAGCTGCTTTCTGCTAGAGTGGGCCAACTCCATCTGAAGAAAGTGGAAAGCCTGTGTATATCAATCGGTAGAAATGAGCCCTGTATTTTTAGCAAGAAAAATACCAACGCTTTAAGAAAGGGACTTTGGGTGCCAAAAGATCACAAACAATCATTTTTGTTGAACCCATCGAATGTGTCACAGGATTGATTTTTCTCAAACAACTGGAAACATTTTCTATAATCCAGATTAACCATTATCCAGAGAAAAGAATCCTTTAAAAGCACTGGCAACTTCATGCGTAGCTCAAAGCATCTAAAATGGAATTGTAAGAACAATAATCAATATTGTCCAAGAGGAAATTAATGTCAATGTTTAAAAAACGCCATAACCTCTACTAGGCAACAGGGCTATTTTCTTCTGTTCTAGAAATGTTTTGTAACGGGGCATCACTGGACCATTACTGTCATTCTCTCACCAAAACAAATTATCCAGGACTATGATTAAGCAGACTAGTTTGTTTTTTTTTCTTAAACATTTTGCTTTCTTCCTTTCCTCTTAAGAGCTACAAATCAAAGTCTGATTTTGCAATACCTTTTCCCTTAAATGCACAACAGCAAATACAGTCTGGGATTGTACATGCCACAACTCGGGCTGGGTGATGACTGGGTACAGTCTGTTGTGGTTCTGCTAGTAAAGAGGAGGTGGGCAGAGACAGGAGGAACATGGATGGAAGCATGAGGGTGGGGGGGGGAAATATTCTGGTGATGGCACTTGAAGAGGCCATTTTCCACCCCTTTCTAAGGAGACTCCTTTCTAAGCAGTATGGGAAGGAGTGTTGCTCCAGTTGATGCATTAGGCATATTGTCACACCTCTTGCCTTCAAACACTGTAGCATAAAGCCTCATTTTGAAAGATGCCCGCTAATTTCACATGTTCAAACCAGGTGCCAGCTGAGCCACTGCAGCAGGCACTGCACTCAACCACATGGAAATGCGAATGGAAAGAAGCTCCTTTGGTTTCGGCAGTGCTCCCATTGCCACATCTCCCAGACTCACAGAGAGGATATGGGGATACAGGAGTCCAGCACATCCTTTCTCTCTACCTCTCTACCGCCAACGCATGTTTAGCTTCTTCTTATGTCAGGGATAAAGGAAGAACCTAGCATAAAAAGTATCTTTAAGTGTCTCCATTTATGGAGTCCTCCTGGAAGAGCAAGGTAGGATAAGCTTTTCTGCAGCAGGAATAGACAACAAAAGGAACTTAGCAGTTCGATGTGCTTTGTACTGATCTGCTGCCGTGTCGCTGCATCTTCCCTCAGATGTTGTTGTCATCTACTACAGAGGAACTGAAAGCACATTTTTCAGCAGGTAGCGTAGGTGGAGTCCTGTAGCCAGTAGGCGGATAAAACAGCAAATCCACATAACGGCATTCTATTTTCATACGTTTCTTTTGGTAAGGATTTGTTTATCCCAAGAGGCTTCCTGTCACCCTCCTAAGTCTGAAAAATATACTTGGTTCAACTGTCATTTTTTACATCCATCAGTCCTATGTCCATTTGATGGTAAAAGCAGCTGCCATCTATCGTAATATTTTAAATTCAAATGACAGGCATTCACATTAATTCATTCCATCCACATTTTTCTTACCTCAGCTTTTATGACCCTGTTCATGCCAGGCATTATATAGACTCTTTCTAGCCACGCTCAGTTGTCCCACCAGCAATGATTCACTAAACTTTGCACAAGTAACAGACTACTCCTCCTCAGTTTCTCAGCCTTTCTTGGGAAAAAGGGCCCGTGACTTGTATTGGGTGGATTTCTTCCCAATATTTTGAAACAGGCTTGAACTGTGTCCTTTCCTTCCTACTGTTACTAATCTTCCTCTGAACTTAGTCGCATTCTGAATATCACAGGCATTGCGTTATTTTCTCGTGTATACTTTACCCCTCCTATATCTAAGCTTCTCCAGTTAACAGTGATGTATTTCTCTTTATTGGTGGGGCTGGAGCAGTGGCTGAAGCTGGCCAACAGATTCACTGTTGATTTGAGGGTTGGAATACACAGGGGGAGATCATGTTCTCAGATCATACGTCCTTGTCGCAGCACAGCCCTCAGTCTCACAGCACTTCGCATAGGAAGATCATCCATAACATCAGCCATATCTTACTGGTGGAGAAACTCAAGGCCCAGAGGGCAAAGCAGCTTCCCTGTGGTCAGCCGGGAGGGCTCAGAGCAGGATCCAGCCCTCCCTCTTTCCACCCGGCTGCTCGCTCCAGAAGACGCTGGTGCCTTGGCAATGAGTTGCAGTCAAGAAATGAGAAATCTCTTGAGTTAGAATAACCAGGTTCTGTATCAAAGTATGCTGTAAGTAAGGACACACCTAAATGCTTTTCTGCACCAGAATCGATATGACTGAAATTTGACAGTGAAAAAAATGTGGTTTTTTTTAAAGAGAATTTTTTTACTCTTTAGCTGATAAAGGTGATAAGGTGTAAAAAAAAAAGCTTATGTGGATCTATATTGTTAGTTAAGAGAAATCTCTTCATTTCCGTGAAACTAAAATAGTTTTTCTGGTATTTTACTTCCTTCATAAAAATTTACTGTTAAATATTAGGATGACGGATATAGGACTTTTCAGGTCACCACTGCTGCTCCTCATTAACAGATCTACATTTCTAATGTCTGACGAGAAAGCTCAACCAAGCTATTACTCACACAGGTTGTTCGGCTGGCTCCACTATACTTATCTGAATGAGTAATGGTTCCAGGATTGACCCTTTCACTTTGTTGAAGTCTGCACTAGTAATTAATTTTTTCTAAGATATCCCGATACTTTTTTGAAACTTGACAGATGATCTAACACTAATAAGTAGGACGTTCCCAGCTTCACTCCTAAAGCCTGGCCCTACAAATGTACACACACATAAAGGCAGTTCTACATATACCAATCCATACCTTTAAGTACAGAAACGTGCCTACTAAATTCATAACAGTGCTTGCAATTTTGCAGTTTAAAACTACTGAAGAGCAAAGAGAGAGATGCAGTTCTAAGTCAGTCACCTAAATTATCTAAATTGAACAACAAAACAAGGCCATAACATAAATTGAAAACAGTGGGTTTGTATATATAAAAGTGCTGAGGGCATGGATGCTGCAGGCTGTATCAAGAAGAGGTTCCTCATAAGCTTGCCTTCTATAATTTATTTATTGCCTGACACTGCAAACCCAGAAAACAGACTACACGGGTAGCACAGATCTCAGGAGTATCTGTGACAACAGCATTAATCTGCCAAGTGAGACTTGTTGTTAGTTCTCAGCTGTGCTCTGTAATAGCAAAGACAAGCCTGTTGTTAAGCTTTTCTCTCCACTTGTTTATCTGACTTGACAGCCCTCATTTCTACACCAGGATTCCTCCATCTAATTAGAGTAGTTACTCTAAATGAAGTAAATAAAACTGAAGAATGTTCCTATTGCATAACGTGAAAATCTTTCCCAAGCCCCTCAGTCGCAAACTCTAGTGGTAAATACCAATTATATGAAATAGAAGAAAGCAAGACCTCGGGAGGACTTCTTTAGTGTTTCCTTTGATAGGAAAATAAATTTATGGCTGAATAAAGCTGTTCCTGCACATTTCTGTATCAGCAAATGATAAATGGGCTGAGAAAGCCTGAACTTTTGCTGCTGCTTTTCTGAAAACCAGAAGTTGGCAAGAGACAACAGGACAATGGAGGTTCAGACCTTCCACATTTAGAGAAAAACAGGATGGGTAGGGCTTCCCTCTGCTACTCAAATATAAGGGAGAGAAAGAGGAGTTGATAGATACTATCTTCAATGCGGAGAACATCTACAGATGGTGGTTATGTTGAAAAGAAAGTCTGGATGGGTTACTGGGTCTTCTGCAAAGAAGGGAAATTTGCCTCAGTGGCTCTTTAAATCTCTCACAGGGCTTGGTGGATATTTATGTGGTTGCTTCATACAATGACATGGCCTTTGGAAAAAGGTGTACTGGTACGTGATAGGGAAGGGTAGGCTGAAGTAACATGACCACGTCTGGGAGAAAACTCTCTCAACAGAAGTAGATGAAAGACACTTCTATTGGAGAAATAACGAGGGAAGGAATCCACAGAAAAGTAAACAAGACATGAAGTTGTTTTGTGGAGGTGGAAGCTGTCACTAAAGACAACAAACATCTGGTGGTGTTGATTATATGTTAGGAGCCAGATGAATCATGTATGACTAAATCTAGTATAAGGCTGGTAGGACTGAAGATAAGTCCACGGCTACATATTTGAAAGAGTAGAGTAAGTACTTACACATCTTTAGTAGTCCCTGTGGCACCTAGAATGAAAAAAAAAACAGTGCATGTTTACAAGATACGGCATAATGCTCTAAACCAACTGATAATACAGTAAGCATTTTTCTGCCTTTCTGTCCTAAACAATGCAGAAATAGCAACAGGAATTTTCTACTGTGAGAGAACAGGTTTCTCATGATTGTCTAGTTTATCTTTAATGATTACCTACATTATCCCTTAAGCCTATCACACTTAGATTTGAGTCAGATTCTCAGTGGCTGAAAATGATGCTGCTGTGGACCAGTGCCCAGGTGCAGTCACTCAGGATGAGAGCAACGTAAGATGAAATTCAACTTTCTGAATTTTATGTGCTTCATTTTGCTCAGTCTTCTGGTGGTTTTGTCTGCTACAAAGTTGCTGTAACTAACCAAGCCGTTGCTCCCGAATGCCTGTTTATTTTGCTGTTTGATTCAGTTGTTGGCACTACATGTGTAAAATGCTGCTCCATTCTCCCTGCCACATAAACCAAGTTTTATAAAACAACTAGACAGAACTAATATAAACATTGGGACACAATCCATCCAAAGCCCCAGACATCTAAAGAGATCAACCACCCCTTAATTCATCTTGCTATTTAACAAGAAAGCAAAAAGACAAAAGCTACCACCTGGCTGCCTGATCTCAGCGATTAATATTTTTTTTTTTCGGTGACTCAGACGCTTCTTGCTGGGAGAGGAACGTTCACTCAAGTACAAACTCTTTCCTGTTCCTCTGAAGTTATTAATGCCATGTTGCAATTGCTGGTATATCATTCAGCTGAGTAACCAGCAAATTATCCTTTCTATTAATTACACAAACTAGGGTAGACATCTGAAAACCTTTCACTTCTCCTTTTCCTCTCAGTACTTAGCTGAAAGAGGCTATCTGAGCTCCCTGAAGAAACTACAGTTGTCAATCCAAAAGATTTTACAGGTTTGGAGGTAGGTTGGGTTGGATTTTTTCAGCCATGGTACTTCATTTCTTCCAAAACTTTATTTTTGCTGCTGAAAAATATCCATAAATAGCAAACATCTTTCGTCTCCCTCTAATGTGTAAGAATATGCCTTCTGCATCTCTGTTTTAAACACAGAGCAGAAGAAGCAATCTTGAAATGCCTTCCAGCACTGTCTACCTGAACGGATGGTAGGAAACATCTCCCTTTACAGCTAACTCTTGAACTCACAATTCCTATGACTTGACTATCCCTCCTTTTCCCAGGAACAACGTAGACTAGACTTGTATAAGACTGTACATATTACTTTTGTTAGTATTGCTTCCAGAGTCAGTAAAATCTCAGTACAGCTATAAGTATCAGCAGAAACTCTTAATTAAGCTGGAGGGAGTACCTCTATGCACAATAAGCCCAGGTCCTCACTTTAAAACTTTATTCTACCCAGCAGCTCTCTGAGACTTTTTGGCTATATAGGCATGGTACTATGTATAAACCCCCCAAATTAATTGTGTCCAGATGGAAGGTTGGCATTGCAGCACTGCATACAAACTTGATCTCAGCTGATGTAGGGAGATATCTTCTGCTACCCGGGCTAGCTCATCCAGAGTCAGCTCAGCTACGTACCTTCAGGGCACCACCCTGCACATCTAGACAGAGCCTAGGCATCAGCAACACCTCAGACAACGTACTTTTTGAAAAGTCCAGCTCAATTGCTAGCAGGGTTTA
Source organism: Himantopus leucocephalus (assembly GCA_003993805.1). Classification (NCBI taxonomy): domain Eukaryota; kingdom Metazoa; phylum Chordata; class Aves; order Charadriiformes; family Recurvirostridae; genus Himantopus; species Himantopus leucocephalus. Next base: position 66,078,550 of record RSEF01000001.1, read on the forward strand.
TTTTTTCTTCCAGAAGAAACTATTCCTGTGCTGTGTCTGTTCTGCACCAGAACCAGGACTTTCTCATTTTCTCAATCTAAGCTTACCACAAGCAAACTCAATTTCTACAAAAAGGTTCGTGGTCCTTTGCAAGGCCTTTGATGAGCCTTTTCTGACTCTTAGCCAAGGTCTCAGCGCTTTGGGTCCTCACGTGAAAAACTAATGCCTTCCTTGCAGGGAGTATACCAAAAGTAAAAAGTGTTTACTACACAAACGGAAACCTCAGCTGAGGGAGAACAACTGTGTGTCTACAGTACTGCTACATTTCCCAGTAGAGATACTCAAGTTCCAGTCAATCACCATGCACACTTCAATGCCATGCTGATGTCCAGTGCCATCCCTGTCTTCAGCGCATTACGGTACACATACATTCACACTCTGGGGACAGGAGCTGTCTCTCAGACCCATCAACTTGGGCTTCGTGTAGAGCTGAACAGCTATGAACTTGTATTTGAGAACGGAGATGTGCCACTAGCACTCACACCTGGCAACACTTGTTTCCTTTGACTATTAGACAGGGTACCGCTGCTGAAAAATCACTGCATTTTTATTATTTTTACTATTTATAATAAATAAATACATATAATAAAGAAACAAATAGTTTGTTTTCTATTGTTTTTATAAGCCCAAAGAACCAGGTTATCCTCACTTCCATTGATGGGATTTCATTGATTTCAATGGTGTTATTTCTTAATTTCACTAGCAAAAGTGAAAACAAGGGTTTGGTCCAAATTGATTTCAGTACCACTAAAGAACCTGAATGTAGATCTGAAAGTATTTCCAGTTCACAAAGCAGAGTTCGGAGCTTGCAAATGAACATCACTTTAGTTAGGTGGCCCATAAGTATCTCTGTGTAAAAAATCATAATGTTTTCTTCGTTAGGGAGCCTGAACACTCCTTATACATAGATTTTATTTCAAAAGGAACCCAATAACATCTCAGTTTGAACAGACGTGTTTGTTTTTAAAGTCCAGTCCATTCACCCTCACCCCTGTTACTTCACTGACACATTTCTCTAACTCTTCCATGTTTAGTGAGTGACAAATTATTTTATAGCTACTCAAGTTCCTCCTGCCAGAAGTTCTGCCAAAGAATCTTGTTTACTACCAATTCACAAACAGTGCATAGCTGTTCCACAGCAGCAAGGCTTAGTGCTCTTGCAGCCATGATGTTTCAGATGTATGACTTGAGAAAAGCATCACATATTTGAGAGCTTGTCCATTTTTTCCCACTATATCAGCTTGGCCTAAAAAAAGGCAGCACTTGACCCTACAACCCTAGTCCCAACAGGCTCATGTTGGTTTGGTTTTCCAAAACCTGCCCAACCTCAGCAACAGGGGTAGCCAGGAAGCTGCATCCACAAAAACAGGCAGTACTGAGCTGTCCTGAATGACCTCTCTGCTCACATCACCTACATAGTAGGACCGTGGATGCATTTTGGCATTTTAGAGCTGCAGGAGAAGAAGGAAGAGTACAGCCTGCAGAATAAACGAGGCCCATTCAGTCATACATCACTCTGAGCCCAAGTGATTACAGAAGAAAAAAAAAACATTTCATCTAAAGCAGTGGAGCTGTGATCCCTCCAAAAAACCCCATAGCATTTAAACAGTCACAAATGATGAAGGACAAAAACATATCCCAAAGCATCTTCCATTCAGTGAGAAGGAGTTTTGCACTTTCAAAACAACAGCAGCTTGTCACTGGCAACCCTGCAGGATTTCGGTAAGTGCAGGACAAATGCAAGAGACAGTTGAAAGAAATTGATAGCCAGAGACAATATTCCTCTGCTGAGAAATGCATCATGAGTGGAAGACAAAAACTTCAGAAAAACATAAAAGGATGAGAGGCAACCACTTACATGGATAAAAACATGGATACAAAAAATGCCAGTATCTGACATTAGAGCAGATTAGGAAACATTTTCCTATTAATTTCCCACAATATTTTCCTGCAAATACTACAAATTGTTACAAAAAGCAAGTAAATACCTCAAAATTATGCATATGTGCATGCAACAGTTAAGATTATGAATGATTTTGCTATTGTAGGCTCTTTTCTGATTTTCTCCAAAAGACAGCAATATGGAACCAAGCCCTAAAATCAATGAATTTATTCTATTTATACCCCAGTGTAACCGAGGACAGAATTACATCAATTTACTTCAAATTGATTACTTCTTCAACTCATCAGGTGGAAGTTCTGTACATAGGCTTGACCTGATCAAACATTAATTTTAAAAGTCAGTTGGATTTTAAGTAGAAAGGCAGGATGGTTTCCTGGGCATTCCACCAAACCCCAAATTAATAATTCTGTTTAAACTTGGTGTGAAAGTTCTCCTGCATCATAAGTTGGCCGTATTTGCAGCTCTCCACTGACTAACTGCTTCTCTGTATATTTAAATTAAGGCTAGACTGCCAGCCTCCACTGAATGCCACAATTTAAGGTGTTGTCATTGCTATTACAATTGATACAGAAAGGAGGAGGCAGCTAAAAATTGTTAGTAAAGCAACTCTAGAATGAAGGGAAATGCCTTAACTCAGAGAAAAAGTAAATTAATGTTTAAGGGCATATTTTTAAAAGACAAAAAAAAAAAAAGCTATTTCAGAGCTTCTAAAACTCCAGGAAATAACATGAAAGAAGGATATGTAAAGCGAGGTAACAAAACATCAGGAAAACAGCAATTTGTTAATAAAACTTTCTATGGGTAACGGGAAGTTTAAAAAATAAGTATAATCCATATTTAACACATAAAATAGTTAGGTGATCTAAGAAGGATGTGTATACATCAGTTTACTTGGATAACAGAAGTTGCCATTTCTCAACTGAGGAGCCTTCTGCCAGTGTCTGATGCTCTGGAAGGAAAATATAAACTCCGCGAGTTATATTGGTGTTCTGGAGTTCCGCACCACAGACAGAAATGTTATTCTAGATCATGTCTATTAGTTTAGATCTCACAGACCACGGGGCTGATAGCTCCTCTGATGTCATTCTAGCCATACAACAGAAGGTAATATCATTAGCTGAACTGTCATTACATATACATCTGCTTAGGAAAAATCGATTTAGTCTACAATAGAAATTTTACCAGAGTAAGAAAATGGGGACTAGCGTAACACATCTAATGTATTCTGTGAAGGATGCTACAATATTATCCTTAGTCATATAATATGACAGAGAGCGTTACAGGTTAATTATATGTTATGTACCTCTAGCTTTGACATTACTGACTGTAGAATAGTCATAACTTTAGCACTAAAGGTGTAGTCATGCTGTGCCAGCCACAAAATTAATTTGTATTTACACAGGATTCGCGTCTTGCAGTAAAATATTGAGTTCCACTTTCCTTAAAAGCTCGAGGATTCTGATTAAAAATGGTATGTCTTCTCCTTCCCCTATATAAAATAGTTTTATTTTTATTAGACCCACTTTGTACAGAATGCTAAACGGAAAAAACCTAAATAGTAGATGTTTGACTTCTTACTTTTATTACCAGTTTTTGGTTATTATAACACCATAGACTGACAGTGGTGAAAGTGCAAAGAGAACTGGACCTTTCAGAGCTGTATTTGCTTTGGAAAGGTCTGTTGGGGCAACAGTAATAATTCAATTATACTGGTTATGTGTTTTACATGGCATTGTTGGTTTTTACCTGCATTAAGCCATTGGAGATCTGTAGGCTCTTTCTAAAGAGTATGCAAGAAGCTGCCACAAAATGCAAGTTCAAATGTATTATAAATAACAGTACAGGTAAGTTAAACTACTGAAGGGGCTGTACCTTCAGTAAAAATAATTTATGAATCCACAAGCCAAAACCTGTTGAAAATAGCCACCTTTAATGCATCAGCAGACACATTTATTTAAACAAACAAACTTTCAGTTCACCATAATTCACTAAATACTACCACCGTCCGAGATGATCTATTGGATGTTTACCTGTTTTTGTCCTGGTATAAGTTCCACAGGGTCGCCAGATCGACGTTAATTGAGAAGCTACCACAAAGGGACTAATAAACAACTCAAACTTTTCCTCTGAACTTCTCTGATACTTGCTCTGGTGCTTTTACCCAGCAAATGGAAATGGGATGTGAACAAGCATCACCTCAGCAGTATGAAGCTACATTGGTCATACACTGAAACAACTTCCAGTCACAGCAATGCAGGAATCAACTACTTGGAGAGACTTAACGCGTGCAAACAGGACAGCTCTAATAAGAGTGCTGAAGTTCAAGCAAATTCATACAGTGCATTCTTTATGGATGAGAAGCCTCTGATAGATACACTTGATACCTAAAAGCTAATTTATAATCATTTCACAGAAATCAAGTAAGCAATAATGGCAGAAAAACCTCCCCTACCCCTGTGAGTGCGACGTGCAGGGTTTAGGCTGGAAACCAGCAGCACACCAACCAAACATACACACATACATACATACATACAACTTGGAGAAGGCATCATCACTCACACTCAAAGATATGCCCAGTTCTGCAAATCAGGACTCGCACCACCCGAGGCACCACTGAAGCTCTGGATAAAGTAAGTCAAAACGGTAAAGAGATGAAGACCCAGCAATTCTAACCTGTCCAGCCACTATTTTGCCGCGTATTTTCAAAAGGCTATGAAGCCACCAAGTGCATCTGAAAGACTTAATACAGGTACTGAAACAGGTGGCAATGTTTGCCAAGTGCAGTTAGGATGAAAAATGATCGAGAAATGCTCCTATTTATAACTACATGGTGAAGGTCCACTTATCAATTTCCATATACTTTCCTTTTTTTGCGGGGGCCTGGGGGAGGAAGAGCACAACAGCACCATCTTTCCAGATCTTATCTCTTTTGCAAATAACAATGAACAAATAAGGGAGGCAGCTGGACGCAGCAGCCAGCGGTACACATCAACCTCATTAACCACCTTAAACCTCAATCTTGGAATATCCTCCAACTTCTCCGGCAAGCAGAGGAGAAGAAGTGGCACAAATTCATTTCAGAAGTGGCATTCGTGGCCTTATAGGGAAGCAAAGAGGATGGAACTTACACCCCCGGCGGGATCCTTACGTCCAGCTCCTGGCCTGGGCTCGCCCTGCATAAGACGGCTACTATTGGAGGCGACCACCCCAACGACAACCCGGGCACCAGAAAGCCTCCGGTGCCCCCCGTCGGGCCACATCACCCTCTCTCCCCCCTGGGCAACTGGATCAGCCTGGGGAGAGGAAGATGCTCTTGCAGGAGCGCGGGCAGCGACTCCCGCGGCTCGGGCGGGCATCCCCCAAATGGGGGTGGGGGGCGGTGGGAGGAGGCAGCCCCGCCGGGGGTGGGTGGCTGCGTGCCCACCTCCCCCGACCCGCAGCTCCCCCGGCGAGGGCTGCCCGGGGGGATGCTCACTCACTCGCTCACTCACTCACTCACAGCCGGCCCGGCCCCCCGCCGTCCGCCCAGCGCCGCCGCCGCCGCCGCCCTACCTCTGCCGCCGGCGGCGCTGGCCGTGGAGTTGCCGCAGCCCATGGGCGCTGCCCTGCCCGCCGCTGCGCCCGGCCGTGCCGTGCCGTGCCGTGCCGTGCCGTGCCGTGCCGTGCCGAACGGAGCGGAGCGGCGACGGCAGACAGCCGGCAGCGGGCGGAGCCCGGTGGGAGATAAAGCCGCGGGGACCCCTCCTCCTCCTCCTCCTCCTTCTTCCTCCTCCTCCTCCCTCTCCCTCCTCCTCCTCCCTCTCCCCACCCATCGCCCGGGAAACCGCCGGCCCCGAGCGCCGCCGCCCGGCACCAGCCCCGGCCCCTCACTGCAGCCCCCGTCCATCCCTGCGGAAAGCCGCCCCCCTGCCAGCCCGGGCTTTCCCCTCGTCCCCCCCGGGCTGGAGCTGCTAAGCCGGAGATGAGGCTCCACGCAGGCATGAGCCTGCAGGACCCCTACCGACCCCCAGAGGCAGGCAGCGAGCTGGGGTCCCCCCCCGGGCAGCGGAGACGCCCCTCGCCTCACGCGTTTCGCGGCAGCTTTGGGACACCCCTCTTTCGCCGCGGGGGAAACCGGTGTCACCACAGGTCCAGGCTGCGACCCCTACTTCTGCTATCAGTAACATCCCGTTCGCTATTTTAAGCGAATGTTTATTTGGTTGCTTTCAGTATTTCTCTTCGTACAGAAACACGATGGTGAAACTGAAGACCCATCGAGTTGATAAGAGCTACAGATTCGCTTTTCCCAATTAACATCGACAGCACTGAGAAATGTGCAAGATGAGTTTACAAATTTTGAAAAAAAAAAAAAAAAAANAAAAAAAAAAAAAAAAAAAAGATCACTTGCAGACTTTGTTATCAATCCTCCAAAAGAATTTGACTTATTTTCTGCTAACCCGAACCCTTCTTCCACACAGAGAAGTAAAATAATTCCAAACCTTGACGGCTTACTCTTGCTCAGTCCTCTCAAATGACCCAGGAGCCAAAACCCAATGGATACAACCGGATGCAACTAGAAATACTCTCGCTAGACTGATATTACTGCTACAACAAACCTGTTTAAAGGCTCAAAAAGATGTTTCAGGGGTGTCATATAAACACCGGTACGAGCATCACAGTTGCATATGACTGATAACTGACTTTACTACAAAAGGACCAGATATAAAATGCTGCTGCCTGATCTTTTCAGCCTATTCAGGGAAGGGAAAGAAAGACATCGCAATTCTCTTACAGACTTCCCAAAAAGCACATATTAAAAACAAGCAGCTCCATAAGCAGCGGAGTCAACAATGTCCAGTTTCTTACGGATTTATGCCCCGGGGATACACACCTGCATGGGCTCACTGATGTCTAATCAGCAGCGAGCCCACCGCAGAGCAGGGTGGGCATTTGTAGGATCTGCCTCCTCTGGCTGGCCACCTATTTTCGTGACATTTGTAGAAAGTCAATATTTTCAGGGTCTTTGCCTATACCTTCCTGACAAATTGCCTGAACCTGAACACTCAGTTCAAAATGATTAAGGCAGGGCTGTCGGGCACATACGCACGGCTGCACACCTCCTTCACAGCCACCAGCCCCCAAGCACGCAGAAAAAAATCTCACAAAGGTTCACAGCCACATTTTTTTCACGGCCAATTTTCTGAAAATCGCATATAGAAAAATAAATCCTCAGGCTCAGCTTTCAAGTGCCACGCATCAGCCCAAAGCGCGTTTTTAACAGCAGAGTTAAGAAGGAAGAAAGGGTGCTCTGAAAGCAAGGCTGAAAGATACGCTGCTTAAGATCCCATACAGTTTTCTAATACAAAAGCAAACAAAAAATCCCAGCAACCCACACCAACTGTAGACTTGCCACACTGTGGAATAATGTATGAACACAGTTTTAATAGATAGTTTACCTGGGAGGAAGCAGTTGTGGAGAGCACAGAAACCGAGCCATCTCCTCATATATTAAAAGAGGTATCTGGGAGGCAAAAATCCCCTGGAGATGCCTTCACACCGAGCCGTTACCCTGGCCACAAGGAGAAGGTATGAGGTTGTTTCAGAAACCTGCAGTAGTATTAAGGATAAGAAAAAGGATGCTGTCACTTCCTCCCAAGCGCTCTCACTCCTCTTACAAGTTCAGTGCATCAAACACAAGCCGAGCGCCCTGTGAGCACAAACTAAGGGTTGCACTGAGTTCAATAAGGCAAGAAACTTCCAGCGCACGCATCCAAAGCTGGAGTTAGTAGTGGTTCCAGGGGACTTAGGACAAAGGGAATGTGATATATTCCTCTATATACCTTCTGGGATTGTAATGAGTCAGCCCCTCCTGAACCTTTTAAAAGAAGGGGCCCGAGGCAAACTTTCTCTCTTGGCAGCTGTGTTGCAGGTGCTTCCTATTTCAAATGAGAAGACAGGCTTTAGTTTCAACTTCACCTCTGTTCCACACAAACTGAGTATTTCACTTTATTACTGAAAATAACTGGTACCAAAATACAGTCACATAAGCAAGTTAATTAAACAAATGCTTTACATTAAAGGAACGGAGTGCTCAGAGCAGTATGTTCCCTGCATCAACGAACATGCTGTGTCTGCCGTCACGCACCCTGCGCAATCTATCTCTGAGGAAAACTGGGAGATGTATAGATGTGAGCTTCAGTAAGTATTTCAGAAGGTGCAGTGAGAAAGGACTTTGTTATTCTTTCCCTAAATCCACCTAAAATTTACCCAGCTGGGAAAACAGGTTAGTTAATGGGATTATCCAAATCTGAACTTCCAGTGATTTTCTCTTTTTTGGGCATTTTGGCTACTCTGAGTGTTTGAAATCCAAACAATCTGTCATCAAGCTGGTATGCAGGTCTACGGAGAAGGATTTTTAAATCCCATAGTTACTTCTGGGAACTAGGAAGCAGCCCTTATTTGTACATGAATGTATACTTTCCCAAATTCTTTTTTATCTAGGCATCCATATAGAAACCTTATTCACCCATGATTTTTCTAACAAAACACTTGCTTCCAAAGGCTTATATCTCAGCTCATGCAAGTATAGAAAAAATATAGTGCTAATTACCATCTTCTAGGCATTTTGTTTTGAAGAACGTCTTTTAGATATGGATGTCCTCAAAACCGCAAGTGTCCTGAAAAAAAAAGTCTGTTCTTCACCAGTAGTCAGCATCCTGAGATTATTTTTTTCCTAATAAAATTTACAACAGGGATCCAATTTAGACAAAACTTTCCCACTTTAAGAGCTGCACTACAAATCCATTGTCAGACTTAAACAATACAACCACCTTGTTCATGGTGCATTCTCAATTCCAGTGTTTTCAAGTTCAAATTCCAGTGTTTTCAGGCTACTGTGTACTACATTTCTCCCCGGACAGTTTTACAGCCTTGCTACAGCACTGTCGTTTTTTAGCTAGCAACCTGGGCTAGTAGTTTTCCCTGACTTGTTCAATATCGTGGTGCTGCACAGATGGTGGTTGTGATCATTTAGCCCCCAAAGGTCACCCAGTTCTACCCCACTTTCCCAGTAAACCTGCAAGGATGATTTTGCTTGAAAAATCCATTCGTCCAAGCCCCAGGCTACCATGGACAAAAGCACTCTTGGGTCAACTGGGGGTTGTTTGCTTTTACATGTCAGTAAACGAAGCCCAATGTATCAATATAGCCAATTATCTTCATTGATATAAAGAGGGGGGCAAGCAGATCAAAAACTTATCAAAAGCTATCGTGATTCCACAACTGTTGAAGGTACCCACTACATGGCAGTGGGAAAGGCTTCAGAATTTTATATACAGAGAAGATGTCTGCATTGCTGTGATCATTTTCAGAAAATCCATTACATTCTTAACAAAAACATTTAAGAAATTTGTTTTGGGGAACAGAAGACAAATGACAATTATAACAAAACCCAGAGGCCAGCAAAAAGAAAAAAAAAAAACAACAAACCTACAATCCCCTGTCTTTCTATTGTGTTTCTTGGTAGTGCTTATATTCTGATGGCACTTGATGATCATACCAGTCTGACCCCAGCTGTGCAAGGTACCACCTGGACATATAATATTTTCCATCTGTAAGGGCAGCTGGAAAGAGAAGAAATAGCTGAAGGGTGAGATAACAGAGAAGCCAAACTAGGAAGCAGTGGGATAGGATTACTATTAAAAAAAAAAAAAAGGATGTGCCTAACAAGAACATAAAAAAGCTGTATCAGGTCAAAGCAAAGATCCACCTTGTTCAGGATCCTGTCTCTGGTAGCAGCTGAAAGAACAGAGGAAACTCATATGATATGTTACCCCCAGATTCTCACACCTTCCAGCATTTGCAGATCAGTCTTACTGAGACAGACGTGGTTGCTATATATTAAGTATTTCTCTTCTATGAACCTGTCCTGCCCACTCTTGAACCCATGTAAGCCCTCAGCACCTAAAGCATCCCGTGTTCCCCATCTCAGCCACATGTGATTTGAGGAACCTCCTTTTGCTTGCTTAGACCCTGGCTCCTGCCTGCTTTAGCTGTTGACGGTTTGTTCCTTGTATCAGGATAAACACTGAAGAATCAATCCCCCACTCCACACCATTCATGATTTTTGTTCTCCATAGTAGAATAAACTGCAAAGAATCAATATGCCATATCCCCCATCCTAATCTTTAGTTAGCAGCAGTGACGCTAACCTGTCATTCCCTGGCAGCTGTATTGAGAGTTAGTTAAAATACTTTGAAAGAAATTTTCTGTGAAAGGATTTTAAAAACCCCCACATTCTAGAGACTAAATTCTGTTAGTAATAGCAAGCTAACACAAGAAGCAGTGCAGCGACTCTGCATGGAGGCAGCAGCCAAACAGCTTTGCCCATCACAGACCTACTGTAACCCGTGCAGTGTCCTCCCCCTTGCACTCCTTGTTCACAATGAGAAAATATGGATAACGAGCTTTCTATACAATCTCCCCCTCTTCCTTTCTCTGGCTGCCTGGGAACCCCACGTTCGCTGTGGGAGCCTCTGGGCACCAACCCCACGCTCCTCTGACCCCTGAGCTGTTCTTGCCTCACCTTGAGCCCACCGCTGCAGTGAGCAGCTCGCAGATGGGCCAGCTACCAGCTCGCCTCAAATCATCCACGTGACATTATTTATCACGGCAACACAGCGGAGAACAGAATCAAACTAAATCAAAGAAAGTAAAAGAAGAGGAAAAGTGATTTGCCTTTCTCCTTGCAGTGATAGTGGAAAACTTGACATGAGTATTTCTTTTAAATCAAAATGATGACTCCTTCTATTTTAAACACAAAATTGAGTAGAACGTATTGTTTTATAATGGTCCCTGGGAGCTGACTTAACACCCCCCCCCCCCCAANCCCCCCCCCCCCAACATTTAAACTCTTCCCTTTAAAGAAAAAAGAGTATTAGTCAAAAACAAGGGGATTTCTTCCTAAGGCAAGAAGATTTTCATACATCTGTCTGTTCCTGCTCTCATGGAAGTTACAAATAAAACTCTCATTATTGAGCCAAATCAGACATGGATTGGGACAAAATCAATGACATCCATGAAACTGCAGCATCCCCTAAAACACCTGGCAAGAAATGAACAAGGAACCCACTGGTCAGCCAGAGAGAAATGCAAGCTTATCACTAAGCGGAGGGCCAATACATGTCAAAGAAATGTGACTATTCAGTTAGCAAATATGCCAGCTTTACAAAAAATCCCCCCCAAATCTCTGACAGAATGAATATTAATTAATTTTGCAATAATTCTTTCTGAATGTGATTATTGTGCATAGTCATGAAAATCCCTTTTGTTTTTATAAGCTAACAGTGCAGGGCATATGATTCTTAGCTGATTCACAAGGTAGAAATAGAGTTCAGGAGTAAAACTTTCAAAGGTAAGTTCATGGGGAAGAAATAATTCATAATTCAACACTAGCACGTTCATACCAGTGTCACGTCTGTTCCTAAAAATGTCTAGATTTTAGCACACAGACCTGCACAGAGCTTTTGAAGAATTTGCTCCTGAGCTCAGCTATTCCCCACTCCCTGTAAGATTTTTTTTTCGGAGCCATAAGGATGATTCAGTTTTGGGCCGTGTAACCACGCATTCTCCGAGCTCATGGGATCCCTGTCTTAAGTGATCACTGTATCAACCCCAAAGCTGATTTAGAAGGTATATTTTGTCAGTCTCCTTAAACAGCTGCATTCATATAAGTGGCAGTAAAATACCATTCCAACATCTGCAGCATGTTGAGGCCCTGGAGAGTGAATTACCAGCTTTCAAGAAGTGGTTACATTTGAGACATCAGTCCCCCCTAGGAACGGCAGAGGAAAACAAGAAAACCGCCCTGGAGATCTTTACCCAAATGCAAATTCTGACCTTCCATGTCTTATTTCTTCAGAATCAGTTAGGTAACTACCTCGCCTTTTCCCTTTCCAGATACAAACAGAGGATCCCTGTGATTAATAAAGTTCTAAATTCGTGGGCATATTTTCCTTAATTCCCCCTCCCATTTCAAAAAGATGCTTGGCTTAGTGTTGGTGCATTTACTGCTCCAATCTGAGGTAGGTGCCCTTCAACATAGACGAATGCTTACACTGTATATTCAGAAACACTTTGGAATCTGTTCTGTGCCCAAAAGGCTGATATATGTGTTGTATTAGATTCTTATATTAAAGGTCTTATAAAAATACAGGAGATAAATAACAGTTATTCCTACCTCTGAGGTCACTCAGCCTTCATTTTACTATCGCTGATAACAGTCTCCCAAAGCTCTATTCCAGAGGAAAAAAGCGTCTTACTCTCTTCTTTTAATATGCTATGCAGAGAGAGTAATCTCTTTCCCCTGTCACTACATAAATTAATTGGCAAGACGCAGCTAAATCAGCTTTTACAAACAAAGAAGGGATCACAAAAATGAAAATATTAAAAAATGGCAAAATGCTAGAGAAAGGACCTTTATACCGAGAGGTCATTGAGATGCCAGCGCAGCAGTGCATCCCTTCGAAACAAAGCACGTGCTTCGCTTCAGGCGTATGCTTAATCCCACTGATGTGCACTTAACACACACTTGCACTATTTGATAAGGCTAAACTAGTACTCAAGTAGTGTAAAACAACCTCATCCAGATCCCTGTGAGAATACTCTCCTTGCCTCAAAAATATGTGTGAGAAAAGGCACACCTCTCAGGAGATGGTCCTCTGCACAACATACTGGTCTGCCTTAACAGAGTCCCACACTTTGATTTCAAGAGAGGCCCTTCTGCACACGGGGCTCTTATTTCCTCAGTATCATGGGAAGATGGCTGCTTTATTTTCTTTTCATTTCCATGCACTTTTTCAGATGGAAATTCTTCCTCTATTGTTGATAGAGATTTTTCATTACAGTTTTCCACACACAGTAATTGCTTTTGCCTTATATTTGTAACGAAGCCAAATCGCAGAGTCACCGCCTCGTTTTTGTATGCAGAGTACCTGCAGGTTGTAGAAACAGGAGACACATCCTCATGACAAAAAATGTCATTATCAAATCTGTGTATCTGATTATTTAACACCTTATCTTTTGAAAACGTAGGTAGGCTATATATAATTCACTCTGGGTGGGACTTTCATAACTTGTATATGCCATTTTATTGAAAAAATTGAATTCTGCTTCAGCAAATACCAGCCAGGTTAAAAAAGAGGAAAATTCTATGTCCATCAAAATAGCACCTCTTTATCTAAATATGCATTTAATACAAGAGGATGATAATCATTTTGATTAATTGAAACTTCTGTCATATTAGGCATACGGTAAACAGAAGTTGTTCATACAATTAGCAACATGGAAGCAGCGTGTGTTAGCTTATTCAAAAAAGACACCCACGTGTGCCAATTACATTATTTTGCATTGACTGACAAAGAGCAAAAGTATGTTTTTAACACTGAATTTTAATCAGGATGTGATTTTTGACAGATAAAATACTAGTAATTTTTAAGCATTTAGAGAAGGCTTTTGTATACATAATTTGAAATATTTGTAAGAGCAGAGTATTCGTACACATGAAATAAAACAAGCTGTAAGCAATCAGGATGTGTCGTTACATGATGTTCTCCCAGGAGACGTCCTTTTAGCACCTATATAAAGGTGACAATCTCCTCTCACTTACATTAATAAAGATGAAGCAATTCACCCTTGTTCTAACATGGAGTCAGCTTCTGGATCCACAAGTAGAGGCAAAGGGTAGAGAGAGACACAGTTTGGGAATCTCTGCATTAAGCACTTTACCAAATTTCATTCATTCCAGGTTTAACAACATAATGGAGGCAATGCACCAAAACTCAAGACCAGCTGTTCCTCAATATATCCTTGAAATTAGTCCCAAAACACTAGTATTTTGTTTACTGGTATTTGCATCTGTAAATGTGTCCAAAAATCATGACTTGCTGCTCTTAAAATGCATGGGATTGCATGACAATTATGAACTTAGCTTAAATTAATTGCTGTGGAGATTTACTTCTTTGATTTCTGATGAGTGAACATTTAGGTTCTGAGGACTTGCATTTGCTCTTTCCTCCACAATGTTACCGCCTAGTCCTTTTCCAGCAAAACCAAAATCTCTCTAATCTTGTAACAGGAATAACATGTCACTCGGGGAAGTGCTGATGGGGAGATGACAGCTCCGGTAGCCCCTCGCAGCAAACCTGCCCCAGAAGGCTGAGACACGGTGAAACCATGTGTGCCAGCAGCACTGATCCAAATATACAACAGCGTAAACGATAAGAGATCTGGACTCAAACCTAACAATAACCAGAGCGCTTATTTGAAACCAAGCCGCTCTTTCTTGATTTAGTTTTCAAAGTACTGAACATTGCTCCATTTGGCAGTGCTGGGACGCAGTGTAAATCAAATGTAACAAGACCTCTGAAGTACTGTATGCACACGCAGTTCTGTTCAGGCAAGGGCTGGGAAACTCTGCAGACTTTTATTTTGTCATAGATTTCTTTCAAAGCAATTAAGTTAGTTTAAATGCTGACAAGAACATTTTCCATTGCACTATTATTCATGTTCTCCCAGTCACGGGTATGCATTGCTGTTCTGATTTGGGGCTTTTTTCTTTTTGCGATTTCATACAGGTTTGATTTGAGAGGGTGAAAAACTAATTAGGAACCATTGGTCCCATCCAAGAAAAACTGATGTATACTATTAGGTCCTGTTGACTCTGTCTGCTGTACATGTTGTCTGTACGCTTCACGTTTTTTACAAAGACAGATGCTTGCTGACCTAGGATCTTGTCAGCACTTATGTTTAGAGTATTTAAAGATAATGACTGTATGTGACCCTTGAACTAAATGTTCTGTTTTTAAAAAGTGAAACAAAAACAAAGATAAGCAATGTGTTACCATAAATGAATTTGAAAGAACTGGAAAACTATTTTACTGATCCAGCCAACATTTATATGCCTGATTAATCTCCAGGAATTTGACAGGCCAAACACAAGTTTCCATGTTTGCAGGACTGGGGCTAGGTAGTCAAGTGCACAGGTAACATGGCATCATTACGAACCACCTGCCTGCATGGCAAATCTCACGGTGCAAAGCAAAAGGGCAGGGCAGCTTCCCCGCTGCAAGGCAAACTCGGGAGAAGTTGACGTGAGGTGCACAAACAGCCACATAAGGTGGGCAGCAAGCTGCCCGCCGCCCGGTGAGATGATTCATCTGGCTTGTACCTTGCTCACAGTGGCCTTTATCCTGGGAAAAAACTGAGAGAGGCTTGCTGACTGGAAGAATTGTTTCACTAACAGCGGCAGTCTGGCCCTGCTGCCAGCCTTCCTCGGGGCCATGCTCTCACCCGTGTTGTCAGGCCAGCACATCTCTGACAAGACACTCCAAGAACTACAACGCTAGGGAAGGTAATAACAATACGTGGCTTGCAACCTCCACTATAATCATTCAGCTCTGCTCCCCTCATTCTCCTGACTGGCCCCCACAAAAGCAAGCCACCAGCATGCCAGGGTGACAATCCTGCCACCAGCAGCAACGCTGGATGGTGTGCCTCAGGGCACACGCTGCGCAATTCTGGCTTCCTGGCAAGCCCTGCATTTGCAAGAGTAGGTCCGGTCATATGATAGGAGAGGGTTTCCAGTATTTGGCTTTCTCCGGACACCAGAAGAACTTCTAAGTGGCCGTCACAAGATGAAAAATTGGAAACGTCTGGTCTCGCGAAGCTGGAAACATCTGAGCACTGCGGAGGAACACGGAGCTCAGTGAGATGGTTCCTGCTGAGGTGCCCAAACCTTCTGCCTGGGCAGCAATGCAGCAGTGTATTTTCCTGGTGTGCCAGCACTTGCTTGTGTACGCCTGTTCGTGATGCTGCCTTGGCAGCCTGCCCAGAGGAGTCACTCACCTTCAGGAAACAAACAGATTGCGATAGCAGTGCCCATTTGGGCGCTGCCTAGAGTTTCCTTATTGCTTTCTGCCTCATCCTCTGTTGGTTTTTTTTTTCTGCTGTTTCTCTAAAAACACAAAACGACACTCTGTTGCACCACCACATCCTGCTCTGCCTTTGCCTGGCAGTGCAGGCAGGCGCCGCTCAAGGGGGAAGCAACCGGGAGAGCCGTTTGGGGCCTCCGTAGCCTGCAGTAGCCTCAATCATGGACCAGGACCCCCTGGTGCTACGCTACGCATGGAGAACAAAAAGAGCCCACAGAGCAAGCAAGAAGGCCAAAAGGGATATAACAACGCTAGTAGACTTTTGTGGACTTCTAATAGGCCTTAGGATACGTTCTGCTATATATTTGTTACGACCTTATTGTTCAGCTGTTTTAGCCCAAGCAGCCATAGATAGATGCCAAGGGAAGGTGACTCAAAGGGAGTGATCAGAGTGATCAGACCACGTGAACTTTTCGATTCTGTTGCTCAGAGGGAAACACAAGAGAACAGGGCCTGCTTGGTTCAGGTGATACCATGATAAAAAAATAGGCTAAAAGCTGGCTTTAGACACAGTGACAACATTAAGTGCATTTGCTTCTGATATTTGTATTAATGTTGTATTGTAAATACTATAAAAGAAGGGCTCTGAGTCAGCGTTCCCTCTAACACTAAACTGACAGTCCTACCTGCAGATCCAACCTGCATTTGCAACACTGTATTCTCACCTTTGGTAACCTTTACACCTAACAGGTTACTTATTAGCATTTCATAAAACAATTATATACCAGGCATTAGCTGTCTCTTATTTTCATCTAAAGAATCACACCATTTCTTTGACAAAGCACTCGTATTATTCTTTCTGTCCCTTGGATTTCACAGTGAGATTTTTCATTATACCTCAGATACCCCTGAAATCCATTGGACCATCACCAAACAGAAGCGCCTGCTAGGTTAAGCAGCAACATACATTACAAAAAGCACAGCTAAAAGGAGAAAGGAGCCTGTATCTCAGCATTTGCCCAAGCACTGCAAAAACTGTGGATAAAAGGTAATAATATTAGCTCAAAATATTTCAACACTTCTCCCTACCAACGAACTGCCCGTTCTCTGCTTGCTCCTGTTCCTTGCAAAGCAAGTGCGGACTGTTAAATCAGGCAGGCTCCCAAAAAAAGAGTCGTGTCAACACCACCGGAGGCCAGGCACGGCAGGGCAGGGGCAGGGGCAGGGGCAGGGGCAGGGGCAGGCATGGGGGAAGTGGTGGCAATACCACTAGCGGTTACGGTCGTCAGAGACTCCGGCTTTTGAAATCATATTCTTATTCTGGATCTGGATGGAGGCTGCTGCTGTACTTGGTTACACGAGGGAACTTAATTGTCCTTAAATTACATGAAATTAAAGATGGCAGTTACACTTTTTGCCTTCAAAGAGGTTTTAATTTGATCCATCCCACTAGCCAGTACATCTGTACATATCCATTTTGGCATATTACTAATGTGTTTAATGGAAATAAACAAAGCCATGTGTTTTATGTTAAAAGAGAGCATGAGATCTCGGTTACATGGCAATTAATAATTTCAATGGAATTTCATTTCAGTTTGGTATTATCTTGTGGGTCATACACAAAATCACAAGATACTCCTTCTCTATGTGTCCAAAGTTCTCCTGTACATCAGATGCCCTATTATTAATTTAACCACTAATTTATTTAGATACTATTAAAAAATTGTTTTGGGATGCTTCTAGTAGTGAGAGTAGCGAGAGTCTTTTTCAAATCTTTCACTTGTAAAGAATTCATTTGAAGCAATTTATTGCTACTATCATTTAATATACCCTCTATATTTATGCAGCACAGCTGCACAACTTAGGGTAAATTATGACACCTCTAAAAGTCATCTGTAGTTCAAAGATTTCTGTGTTACTGAGCACGAAGAATATTAGAGACTGTGTTAAATGCATAAATAGACTCAGCTGACTTAGCAAACATGTGACTAGCACACTACTGCTCAGAAATTCATTGTAAAGTATAAGGTATGAAGCCAAAAAGGAAGTATAACGCAATATGTTCTTTAAAGTTATAATGGAACATATGAGAAAGAAAACACAATGCAATATGACTTACTCTGTAACTAGTCTAACCAGAAAAAAATAATTATAGTCAGCTCTCCATTAATACTGGGTGGATTATCAAATTTGGAAATAAATTATGCTAAGGATGCACAACAGCTGCCTTGTTTCCAAACAGGCCAATTAAAGCTGGCAGGGCTTACTAACTCGCGCACAGCACCATCCAGGTTCAGTGTTCCTGCTTCCAGCTCCAAGCTGGCGCTGGGCAGTGAGGTGGGCAGTCCCGCAGAAGGCACAGTCCCCAGCTGCCATCTCACGCTGTGGTGCCTTCTGTCACAAAAGCGAAGGCAGTCTGGGGAGAACCATACTTGACTGGCTGGTTACCAAGGGACGTTCCTGACCAGCCTCAAACAGGAACAAGAGTGTCACATGTAAAACCCCAAATTCAAGTTTGAAGATGCACTAATTTCTGTGAAACTGCAGTAGTACTGGAAGACTTTACATCACTTCGCCGAGAGATACGTATAGCAGACAAATCTCAAGCTTATAGATCAACCCAAACTTTCTTCTTCTTTCCTTTAAAATTGTTCATTCTCTTAACTATGAGATTTTTGGGCTACATTCAGGCTTTTGCTGCAATGAAGCATCATCTTTTCTTAGAAATGGTACAATTAGTTCACATAATGAATTACTTCATAGTCAATGCTCAATTATTTATTGATTTTATTTGATACTATTAATTCTTACTAGTTTTATAAGCAATATGTATCAATATCATTTTGGCCATTCCAGGGTTTTTACCTTAAGTTTTCCCATCCTAAGAGGCATTTATCTTAACACAATCAAGTCATCTGTAGGTTACAGAATACGCACATAAATATTAATTGAACTGCTTACTGGAAGTGTTCTCCAGCTCAGCTCATACTGCCATGACAGGTTTTTTGAACATTCAGGTGATTGATTCTAGGCACTGTGTCCACTGTTTCCCTATTCTCTTTCCATACGTATAATGTTCCCATTAAATTTGACTTTGAAGAATAGCTATGAGAGTGCTTTTCACTAGCAAGACTTTTTGTAGTAACTGAGTACTGCATTCAATACTTGGATTTAGAAGACAGAAGTGGTGTTAGCCTGCTGCTAGTGCTGCCCAGTGCAGCGAGCAGCTCCTGGACCACATGACAAGATAAACGCCGTGCCACTTCTCTTTCAGACAGGGATAAAATACTGTGCCATGTAAAGCTACTGAGACAGCTCTGAGGAAGCTACCTTGGGTACCAGATGCAGCACAGGTAGCACAGAGTGCCCCAGAAGCGTGGCACCTGGAGCTGAGCTGGCCACGTTGCTTCCAGTGCACTGCCTTGGCCTGGCAGCCCAGCACTGCAGCACTGGTGCCATGCATGGAAACCAGTGAAACCCAGAGATGGCATCTTCTCATGTCAAAGGCTTAGATGACCCTTAGCCAAAGGTCTGCCTATACACAGAGGTACCTGATTTTTTTTATAATATCACTACTGCTGTATAAACAAATTGTTTAAATATTTGGTGGTACTACTATGGGTTATTTTAATTATTTTAGAAACATTATATGGTGTTACCAAGACTGAAGAAGAATTCTTGAGACCTAATAAAACTAGGTGACTGGGAAATTAATTGCAACTATCAGTAATACAGGGAAAGGTAATTTCAATTATTAGTAGGCAAGATCTTTTTTTCTAAGCCAAAACCACGTGGACTGTATTGGGAACGTTCAATAAGATCACTACAAATAAGCAATCCACCAAGATTATAGCTGTGTAAGGGATGATGCAGAAAAGAATGACAGATAGTAAAAGCGTCACCCTTCAGTAGTTACTGAAGTGCTTTTTGTGTTAGTTAAATAAAACTAGTAGAACCTGTTCTGGAAATAGCTATCCTCAATTTCAGAATGACAACAGGCTTCCATACTTGGACCTTAGACTAAACAAAGCCATCAAGAGGAATAAGATAAGACCTCAAAGGTTACAGCTCTTGGGAGGGAAGACAATGTGAAATAAAAACACAAACCACGCAGATGTTTTCTTGGTGACGGAAATACTTCAACCCAATGGGGAAGAGCTGTTGCTGAACTATTTCAAGACTAGAGGGGGGAAGAAAAGGGCAGAGTTGTAACAGAAGTATTTGGGAAATACTCAAAAATGCCCTGAAGCTACTTTAACAGATACAGAAAATCTGATAAAGCGTAGTTGTCTGTTCCTCAGTGAATTTCAAATAACGTTTTCAAAATTTCTGCAAGAAAAATAAAACCTTAACACAGACTGACAAAACTGGCTCAGAAGCAGTCAGGGATTCAATGCCTTACTTCTTATTCTGTAGGCAAAATAATAAATTCTCTGACCTCGTTCCACCATTCTAAAGTTCTCTGAAACAACATTATGATAAAGCCGTATCTATTTTTGTTTTCTCATTATGTAAACATATACTGTCATACTTGGTATTTTTGGTATTAGCCAGTGAGTTTTATTATGGCTCAGTGTCTTTATTCAGGCAGGAAAATTGGACTTAACGTGAGAACTCTGTTCTTACTCAAGGGCCTGGAACAGTGAGTCCAGCTTAGGACCGGTGGAGCACAGTCAGACCAAAGGAGGCTTGGCACATTGGGTTAAAGGTCCTATCACAAGCTTCAGAAGCAATACCAATCAATGTCAGACCCACAGAAATATCTTAGCCAAAATCACAGGGTTTAATGATCATTTCTCATACGTAATTAAAGTAAACAATCATCCAGCTGATCTGCAAAACTTTCCTAAGGCCACCTGCTTGTGTACAGTCTTTTAATCAGCAAGAAAAGTATGTATTAGCAATCACCTTTCATGCCATATAAAGTGTTCCCTATTGTTTAAGAATGACATAAGTGGAAAAATCCACCGGGATTTAGATGCAAAGAGCAGGGACTTACCATAATGGCAAAGCAGGCCAATGCTAATGTCTGGAGTTCTTTTACAACTCAAGCTGCATTTTTTAAAAAGATTTTCTTCTTTTAAAAGAGGGCAGCAACATGAGTTATCTGAAGACTGTGAAATTTCTTTGAAGACGATAACATCATTTTACGGCAAATATTTTTGTTTGCATACTCTGTTTAATCGGCAGGAGTCTTCCTAAACTCTTCAGAAATGTTTTTTAATTAAATGGGATTCTGGTTTTGAGTATCTCTATTTTTGTCTCGAGCCACACTGGAACAACAAAGCTACAGCTGACAAGCGCAAAGCAACTGATCTGCAGATCTGGACTTTTACAAAAACTGAGGCATCCAAAAGCAGTGGGCACCCTTCAAAAACATGAACATAATGAAGTACTCATGGATCAAGCAAGACTCTGCTTACTTTGAAAACATTAGCTTTGCTCAGCTAAGCATCTGAATTAATGTCCAAATGCTGAAGTTATCCAACGCAATTAAGACAGCAGTGAGACGGTAATAAAAACATGGCTTTGTATGCGAAGGACCAGTAACTTCAAACGCATCCCTTCTAACCCCCAACTGCAGGGACATGGCGGAGTGGGGATCAATCTCCCTGGAGTGCTCTGCGGTCTCATAGTTTTGCTTGCTGGAACAAGAACAAATGTAGGTACCACAAACGAGGGCCGCTCGTAAGCAGGCTCACAGTAGCCAGCGGCTGCCCTGCTCCTAGAGAGCAGCCGGGGCCCACGGGTGCTTCTCTGAGCCACCCGGGGTCCGGCAGGCCGGCTGACCCTGCGGGCAGCCCCCAGCCCTGTGGTGCCCCTCAAGAGAGCCGCGACGCCCCGAGAGACCTCACCCACAGCTGGAGGTCCTCAAGCCCCACAAGCCTGGGCTGGAGGGCGCAATCTTCCCCTCATTTCCATCACACCCACACACCCTCACGGTTAGGGAGACCTCCCTCAGCTGAGGAGGGGACCCCGTAGCCCCCATTGCATCCCCATTCCCGCCACCCTGCTATCCAGGGGACGCAAGCCGACAGCGGGAGGCCACTGCTGCCCGCAGGTGAACGGGCGCCCTCCATCTGAGGCCTCGTCCCCCACCGGCGAGGCCGCCGCGGCGACGGAGTTAATGGCGGCAGGAAGCCACCCCCCGCCTGCCGCGCTCCCTCCTGCCGCCGGCCCTCCCCGTGACTCGCTTCCTCCGGCCGACGGGAACTGGGAGGAGTGAACGGCCCCGGGCTGCCGCCCCCACCCCCGCCAGCGGAGCCAAGCAGCCGCCGTGCCCCGCTGCCCACGGAGAGCCGCGGCCGCCCCCGCGGGGAGGGACGCCGCCGAGCCCCGCCGCCGGGGCGTGCCAGCGGGCGTCCGCCGCCGCCGCGCACCCAGCTCCCTGCGCCCAGCCGCGCCGCAGCGCCAACATGCCCGCCGTCGATAAACTCCTCCTGGAAGAGGCTTTGCAGGACAGCCCGCAGGTAGCGGCCCGCTGCCAGGGGCGACGTGGGGGGGGTGGCAGCCGCGGGGGAGAGCTCGCCCGCCCGCCCGCCGGTGTGACGCACCTGAGGCGGCGGTGCCGGCGGGCAGCCCGCTGGGTCCGGCCGGGGCGCTGGGGTGGTTGGCACCTCGGGAGGGCCGGGGAACGGCCGTCCCGCGGCGGGGAGAGGGGTGTCAGCGGACGGTGCAGGAGGGCAGGGCGGCAGGGCGGGCTCCCGGCGGGAGGAGGAGTGGGTCAGGGTGAGTTCGCCGGTCGGAGCCGCCGGGCGGCAGGGGTGCTGGGAAGCAGGTAAACGGCACCCGTGAGGTGTCGGGGGAGAGGCTGCGGCCTCCTACGGGGCATCTGTCGGGGAAAACCGGGCTGTGTCTGCTCCTGGGGGCCTCTGGAGAAGAGGGCCGCACCCCGGTGCGGGGAGGCCGGGGCGCGGAGCCCTTTCTTCTCGCCTCCCTCAGAGTGACCCCTCCTTTGGGCTTTTCCTCTCGCTGTGCCGTCTGGTTGTGCGCTGGCTGGCTGTGAGGGTTGCCCTGAAGAGGTGAGGTGTGTTGGGGAAGGATCGGTGGCCATGGCTTGGTGCCTTGGCTTCCTCGGAGGTCCCCGAGGGCAAGGCGGGCTTAGGCGCTGTGAGTCACCTGGCCGTGGTGACAGGAGTGGGCTGAAGGAATGTCACCGGCAGCGTGCCTGCTCCTCCCCGCTCCTCGTGAGGGATCCCAAGGGTGGTCGTTCAGATACAGGGGCTTCCCGTGAGGATAGATGAGGTGAGGTGGATCCCACTGAAGATGACCTCATTCTGAAGGAGCCTCAGAAATGAGGACAGGCGGTCGCTGCCCTTTTCCTTCCCAACCCCTGCAGGCAGGGGAGAGCTTTTCTCCCCTCACCCCTGTGCTACACCCAGCCCAGCGTAGTGCCCTGTGCCCTGGTGCTGGGAGCCATCGCGTGACGCAGCTGTAGAAGTCACCCCTGAGGACCGTGGAAACCCCACAGCAAAGAACACGCCATGTCGTGATGCTTTTTGGGGGCAGAGAGCTGTGGGGCCTCAAAAGCTGGGAAAGGAGGGTGTAAGGAGGGAATTTTGGGTGGAAGAGAGAATTATGGGGAAGGGGAAAGTGGAAATTTCACAGAGGGGTGGGGAAGGTGCACTTGAGGGTAAAGTGTGGTGCGGACAGAGATAAAAAAGTAATTGGTGAAGCAGGGAAAGAAGATGGGAGGGCAGAATGGATAGGCATGGACCCTGCTCCCAAGTAACCCTGGGTTGTAATCCTAACTCATCTGCTAATGGATCAGGAGGAGGAATGAATAAGTAAGCTGTGGAGCAGATTGCTGAAAGGTGTTACAGAATCTGTAATGAGACATTTTAAAGGAAAGATTGGATATGCACCTTTCAGGACTTAATGAGCTTTGGGGCTCATCTTGATCACCTCTTCTTATCCTGTTTTTCTGTAATTCCATGAAATCCCATCCTGGTAAGAATGATTTTCATCATCTGTTTGGTATGACGTATGTGGAATCACTATCCTTGGAGATTTTTCAAAACTCAACTGGAAAAAGTGTTGAGTAACCTGATGTAATGTCAGAGTCAGCCTTGCTTTGAGCAGGGGTTTGGACAAGGTGATGTGCAGAGTGCCTTGCCAGCCTGAACTGGTGTGTGTTCCACCGTTTACCAAAATGTGCTAGATTTATTATGAGCAGTTATTAATGTTTTTAGTATTAACCTCCCCTCTGCATTCTGGAGCTGAAGAACTTGACACGGAGTGAACTCATTTACCGCTTCAGTCAACACTTCCTTCAATGATTAAAAATGCAACACTGACTGAAAGCAGCTGAACAATGCACAGAATTCAATTTGAAGGTCTTCATCTTTCTTCTGACTTGAAATGAAGGCTGTTAACATCTCCTTTGCAATTACTGGAAATACCAGGCTATGCATAAACCCAAGTATTTGCAGGATGTTTTGGCTTGATTTGGTCATTACTTTTGTTTAAGTATGACAACTTTGGGAGGGGCATTGTTTAATTTTTATAATGGCCCAGTGTTGCTAAAATCTATTTTTTCATCCAAGAAAATTATTTTTTTTTTCGGTCTTTTTTATTACTTTTTTCTTGAGGAGCTTTAGATTCATAGCACAACAGGAGCCCTCAGTGAGCTGGGTGTTACAACATCAAAGCAAAAAGGTGCTCTCTGTCCCACAGAACATACAGCATAGGAGCTTATGGGATCATTTATTTCTTCATAAAATTGCCTGATTCTCCTCTGCCCTGCGGAGTCACTTACATCAACGCGAAGGGATGGTAAAATGAGGATATAACTTCACTTCGTATAAACTGTGTGAAGTATGTAAATTACGTGGAAGACAGAAGAGAATTAGGCCAAAGTTATTTCTTCATCAGTTTTCTGAAACTTGATTTCTGTCTCCCGAACAATATAGTGCTTTTTTCTTGATTTGTCTCCAAGCTCTGGCTGAAAAAGTCAATAAGAAGTGTCTTAATTTTGAAGTGTTTGGCCATAAAATAGGAGAGAAATTTACGTAACCAGTCATGATAAAATCAGGGGAACTAGTTACATGAAAGCAGATATTTTTTTCAATGTTTCCAGAAGCCAAGATAATAGTGCTATTAATGAGGCCTCCTAAATGTTAGCTTAATATTTGGGTTACTGGTTTATTTCAGCAGCATTAGCTGCTATTCCGGAATTTGTCAAAACAGCAACAACGAAAATATACACATGCTGGTATTTTGCTGCAGTGGTTTAAAATGGTGTTCTTAAATATAAAAGTTTCCAAGAATAACTTCCAAACTGCTTGAATCATTTATTGTTTTTATTATTTTTGAACAATGTGCTAATAACTGAGGCCAAGACTTTTAGAAATTATTTCCCAGAACTGTTGTACCTCAACCCATATTTAGACATCTGAAAAACTGAACCTGCAAAAATTCAGTAAGATTTAGGAATGTAGCTGACATTCCTGTGTTTGGAAGCCTTTTCCAGCATGCAGAAATGTGTGATTTGTAGCCTACTTCAGGCAATTGCTTTACAACTTTTTTGTCTTGGCTTGAGATTTGTCTTCATAAACACCGTGTAAAGTTCTATCGTTTCTGCCTTCCCTAGAGTTATTTTTTAACCATTTTCATACCCTGTGCGTTTCATGTCATGTTATAACACAAAACAAGGAAGATGAGCACTGTATAGTTAGAAGATTGCTGACATTAGTTTTGCTTGTTTTAATGCATCATTGAAGATAAAACATGTAAAACCAGATATTGTTGAAACGCAGTATGTTTTCAATTACTGAAATAATAGTTTAGCGTGGAAAACTCTCAAAATCAAGCTGCTGTCCTTGTGGGGAAGTTCAGCACAAAGGTCCTTTATAAGTTTGGGTTCTTGGTATCCATTTCATTGACTTGGCCTTCTCTCCATTCTTTGGTTTTTATGTTCTCTTTATTTGAAAACAGTACTTTGTATTACGTATCTCCTTACACTGAGATCTCAAACTCATTTCCCAAATGCACTGGCTGCCAGTCTCTAAGGTAGGAAGTACTGTAGCAACTTAGCACATTAGACTGAAATGTTGAGAGCTTTAGAGTTACTCGAAATATGGAAGTGCTGCCATGCAGGGTCTAGAAAAGAACACAAGCACTGACTCCGGACGTGTACTTTTAACTGCTGAGCAGCACTAATTTCTGGCTTAGATACTTCTTGGCAGAGATGAAACGATAGTTAATCTTAGGCCAGGGTTCTTGAAGGATGCTGATTTTGAGTTTTTCAGGGCAAACATAAAATCTGGGCAGAGTCTTTTGCAGGGAAGAATAAATGCCTTGGGGAAGTACGTGTGCCCTCTGTTAAAATAGTGGAGCAACTTGAAACTCTCTTAAATCTTGGAAATAAATTTCCCAGATTCAAACCTGGGTACTTCAGGTACATTAGAGATTCCTGTAATAGGAGGATAGGTAAAGCACTTGCTCTGTTACAGGGCTGACATGATTATGAAAGTCCTGGAGTTTATGGATGCCCTTCACGTAAGCAGGTGAAACTAATTAATGTCATATAAATTAGCTGTACAGATGGAAAGACATTGCCAGTTAGCATCAAATAGATTGGATTTACCAAAGTTGAGACTAAGGTTGGATCATGACTTTATTAAAGGGACAGCCTTCCCTCTTTCGTTATTGTTCTAGAACTCAGCATTATTCTGAGATATCTTTGTTTCCTATCTCAGGAGCTGTGTCAGCAACATAATTCTTTGTTCCTGATGATTCCACCAAAACAAACCAAGTGAATTCATGTCTTTAAGATAACACAAGTCATTATGCTCTTTTTTCCCCATTTGCCGACAGGAATGAGTTAGCAGAATGGAGAAAGTACGGGGTATCTCTGAGTGGGTGTATACTTCTCTGCCTGTTGTTGTAGATGAACACTCAGTTGTTTGGTCCCATTACGTCAGCTAGCTTTGGCAGTAGCCCTTTAAGGGTTGCTCAAGACAGTTGAGAGTGAATAATACTCTGTAAATTACCTCATGGAAAGGGGTGCTTTTAATACAGTCTGACATTAGAGAAGTAAAGTGAGCGAGCAGTGGTGTTTGACCCAGAGTCCTTAACGTGGTTTGGATTACTGTAGTCAGCAGGCAGGTATTCAGGATTTTTTACATTCCTGATTACGTTGGAAGGAATGTCTATTAGTTAGAGCAAGAGACTGAGAGTCAGGATTTGGCCGTAGCATTTTGCATATCACTTTACTTCCTTATGCCTCAGTTTACCTATCCATAATAGAAGGACTAATTTCTACATGTTTTGAGATCCTGAATAAACAGAATCATGCACAGTTAAAGGCTTATTATTTCTGATTGATTTGTATTTTTTGCTACTATCTATTTACAGTCGTTTATGATTCTTTTTAATATTTTCACTCAGGACTAAAACTATTTGCTTTTTTTCTTTTCTTGAAGACTCGGTCTTTGCTCAGTGTATTTGAAGAAGATGCAGGAACCCTTACTGAATATACAAACCAGTTGCTTCAGGCGATGCAAAGAGTCTATGGTGCTCAGGTAATTTTTCATTTGTGTTTCTTTTGTTTGTTGTGCAGTAGAAGATAAATTGCTATTATGATGCTGTTATTTACATGAAAGTTGCCAAGTACCTGCACCTCTTGTGGTTTAAGAGGAGTTGTGGGTGTTTTCCATCTGATATCTCAGCCCCTTCCTGCCTTGATGTTCGGAAAAGTGATATGCATGAAAAAGATCTTAAGTGCTTTGTCTGTCTCCAGACAATTAATAAAAGAAAAATTGTGGTATGTCCTTACTTTATGGTACATTGGAAGGCCAGCCTTGACAAAATTGCTTGCCTAAATGTAGACACAACGCATAGATAGATATTCATGCTGACTTCAGGCACCCATCTTAGATGCTGTGACTCACCATTTGGAAGGAACTATGTCTCCTATACAGAGAGAATGTACACTTTGAGTAATACTGAAATTAAGTACCTAAAGTAGTTAGTGTGAAAAATATGGGAGCAGGAGCAGAAAAAAAACCCCACTTTCTAAAGCACTTGCATGACCTGGATGACTAAATCCTTTTGAAAGTAAAATTTGTAAGGTAAATCATATCCAGTGCTTTGGAAAATATTATAAATCTGAGTGATTTTCAGTGAAGCTAGGATTCCCATGTGCATAAAACTAGATATTTCAAAATACCATATCTAGGTCTTTAAAGACATAGACAGGATCTCATGGAACACTTCCAAGTATTTATGTAGGTTAAATACCCGAGTTCCTTAGAAACAACAGCTTTTCTGATCTCAAACCAGTACATCAGAGAACACAGAGAGATGAGGAGAATGGGGTATTCTGAATTTAATGGAAGACTGAGTGCCTGATTCTTACGTTATTGTGAATCAGTTCAGCTATAAAACTACTGCAAGTGTATGCCTATTTGGTGGGATTGCTCTTTTGGGTGACTGATAGCATGACTTGGAAGAAAGAGCTGTCTACCTAGGATCTAGCTACGTACACCTGGAAGATCCAGCTTTGGAGAGCTTCAGAGTCTTCGTGTCCTGGATCCTGTGCAAATGCAGAGCAATCGGAGCCTTGCAGGACAGCTCAGATACTTGGAAAACAATACAGCATAGCCAGGAGGTGGAGAGGTGGCATGAAATCAGCACTGAAAGTCAGTGATGGGCATTTTGGTGGAGTCACTGAGCTTTTTAAGAGTAGCAAGAGTACGGGCACGTTGGATGGTAGAAATCTGAGACCAAAGAGCAGGTAGGATTGAAGGAGGTGAAAGGCAATTGGAGAATAAATATGGCTTGATTATTAAATGTCCAGTTTGTGGGCTTCATGTCCCTTTGCCTGGCTGATGCCTGTTTAGGATGGCATTTTAGGAAGCGGTTACTTTGGCCTGTGATTCATGAAAAAATGCTTTGTCTGCTTTTGTTTGCCTCTTCCTTTCCATCTCAGTTTTTAGCCTTCTCCATTTCTGTTGCCCCACAGTTATGACATTTCCTCTTTTCTTCTCACTGTCTCAGCGCATTTAACCATCTGTACTTTGCAGTACTCCCGATTCTACTTCATTTTCCCAGCACCTCTTGGCCACTTTGTTACTGCATGCTTCCTGCTTTAGTTTGATATAGATATTCAGTCACTTGTGAATACTGGATGTGTTCACTGAAATACCTCATGAGATATTTGATGCCATTTTGAGATGGGAAGTGCATAGCAGTTGTTTCAAGTCAAGCTTTCTAAGGATGTGGAGGAGGGTACCCTGCGCTACCATTGACGTGGGAAAATTCGGGTTCAGTGGCACATGCTAGGGACTTTACCAAGGACATTGGTTCAACATTTAGTGTTCTTAGTGTTGCTGCTTCTGCCATTTAATTCCTTGGAAATCACTGTGGGTTGTGACTTCAGTTTGGGTTTGTGTTCTCGGGATCCAGTAGTGGCAAAAAAATGGCATTGCAGTAGCAAGAAAGCATAAGTAGATCATAGTAATTATGTAAGTGAATAAGAAAACTGAAGCTTTTTGCAGTTTTTATTCTATACGTGCTTAAAGTCTTGATATTTTTGCGTGAGACCTAAAAGAACACACTAAAATTGGGGCAAAATTCTGTTTTTTAAATAAAAATTAATGGAAATAATTAATTCAGCTGTATAAGGTGGTTAATCCCCAAGAGAATGTTAGTGTTTTATAGGCTAACGTTGATTTATGACTAGTTTTACTGAGCTTTTCAAATATCAATATATCCTTCTAAGGAACTGCTCCTGAGTATTTCAGAGGAAGACATGCTTTCTGACTGAACTCACCCTCAATTTTTTGAGAGGCATACTCCTTATTGCAAAACTTCATGATTGCAGTTGCCATGGAAAGAGAAGTGTAAAGCTGAATTACCTACTAAACATGAATGAACAGTTAAGAAAAATCTTATATTGTGTAATATTTCTTTGCTGCCTCATCACAACTTGAGAGAAAATGAACTTTTGCTGATCTGTTGTTAGATGCTTTATCTGGGCCTCACTAGTGGCGTACTAGGAAGTGCTACCGACCCTTTTAATTTTGAGAGGGAACGAGATTTAGCAGAGTGTAAAACTAGAGTAATGAGAAGCCAGGTTCTGAATTTGCCTTTTTATTTTCCCGACTTAAGTTTTGTCTTTGCAAAGTCATTGTCATCCCCTGCTCTGATTTCCTTACCTGTAAAATAGGAATTACAGTTGCTGACCTAGTTTGAAGCAATGACACAAGTTCTGTTTGCACAGCCATAAAAATGGCTGGAATCAGAGTCATGGCAATCAGACAAAAGAGCAGTGGGTTGTACCAGTCCACAGTATTGAAAAATAAGGGTTTATGCCCCCTCAAAACAGTTAGGACAGTTTTAAAAACATAAATCTTGTTCTCTTCCTATCTACATTCTGAACTTTAAAATTTCCCAGATGTGTCTCAACCATATTTTCAAAATTTTCTGGAGAAGTTTACTAGAAGTTTGGTGTTTCTTGTGATGAAAACTCAGATTTTCATGTAATTGAAACCACTGTAGCTTGTGATCAAATAACAATAGTTGATGGTTCTGAATGGATGCAGTGCAAAGTCTCAGGGGAGCAGCAATTAGTACCAACTGCAAGCGGTTAATTATCCATGCGGATATATGCATATAATTGTCCCAAAACACTGCTTTGTGTGCAGAGCAGCAGCAAGTTTGTAAACTGACAGCTCAAGCTGCTTTAAACACTTGGATCAGTGCATTTGAAAAGAATGTGAGAAAGATAGAAATATTTGCCTCTTTTTTTTTTAAACACTTAGAAAAGTAGGAATTTTTTTGAATCCACTTTTTCTCCCCCAACCCCCCACCTTAAGCCACAGATTTCTCCTAGGTGCTGGGTACCTAACTTTTCAATCTAACATGTTTTCAAGCAGGACTTCATTTTGCATGCCTTTAACTTTTCTGATGACAGTAGGGCAATTGTTGGGATGAAGCCCACCCCAATGAATGCAACCAGTAAACCATGTAGACGGACCTTTGAAATGACTTGAAACTGCTTTTGTCCCAAGAGCAGAAGGATGGGTCTGCAGCATCCCGTCGCAGGGTGGAGGCGTTGCAGTGGATACGCTGCCTAGGCACGTGGGGCCACTTGGTGTGGAAGGGCCCATAACACCAGGCTGCAGCTGGGTGATGTATTGCTAGCAGATTGCCTTTGGGGGCAAGGCCTTCAACGTGTGACGAGCCCCTGGCTGCTGTGCAGAATCAGGACAGTGCTCTCTCACCTCTTTGCGCACCCACACCAGATGTGATGGGGTGATGACTATTTCGCACACGGAGTTCTTTAGTGAAAAAGAGACTGTGATGCTACAAGGCAGATGCAGTGTATGATGCTGTGATTAAGGGGAAGTCACAGGAACCAAATGTATGAGCTGTGCTCATGGAGTGAGGTTTCCTTGATCTGGCAAGCCCATGGATGTAAATATAGTGAAGCATTTTTATATTTCTTCATCAAATAAACCACATCCATTTAAGTACATATTGTACTTCCTGCTGTAGTTCTCCCATGTGTGCTGTGGTACGTTGAAGTAGTTACCACGTTAGTGGTATTATAGAGGAAATCTTCCTTACAGAGTTTGTTCTCGTAATTCTTCCTCCTTGCAAGCAAGCCCTGCTGATGCATCTGGCATTACTGCTGTATGATTTCTGTGAATGTTGTGTTCATCATTCTGGACATTTTATTACCTGAGCAATGTGAATGCAGTAAGCAGGGACTGTTAGAAAACTTGATTTACTTAAGTTGCATGTTGAGGCTCTTGCAATGGTGTATGAGCAAAGTGTGCCCAGTTTTCATTCCTGACTTCTGCCATAGTAAATTATTTTCAGAGCTTTACTATCATCTCCAATTCTTCATCACACTGTAGAAATGGCTTAGCTGGCATCTTCACTTGAAACAAAATGCCATTTAGAAACTCAGTAGACTGTGGTCTCCCACTATTAGAAGGGATAAACAGTTAAGCAGGTTAGACGAAAGTAAGATGCACTATTTTGTCATTGGAAAGAGGTTTCATCATATTATTCCTGACAAATATGTCTAGATACTAAGAGCAGTGATGGCAGAAGAGGGATAAAAAGAAACCCATGTTGCCTTTATCGATATAACCAGAGAGAGAACAGCGTGGGAATTGCAAAGTGTAATTCTGTTCAGTGTCGGTGTCTCTGAGAAGTTGTCTTGTGATTCCAGAGTTACGCAGACAAAGCAGCAGCAACCTCTGCGGCTCACTGCCTTTTTATGTCCAGACTCTCGAGGAAACCCTTGACAATTTTGGAATGGTCTTGAGTTATATGTACCACATTACATGGGTATCAGGATAGCTCGTATCTGTCCAGGGCTGTTTTAGATAGTGCTTTATACCAGTGTTATTTCTCTCCCCAAATTCACGACACCTCATGTCTGCATTCGTCAACAGTGCTTCTTGTTTCATCTTTCTATGTATTGACTTCACTAGGCCCTAACTCAGTAGACAGGTGTCAAGCCCTCTAGGGCATGTGTAGATTTTCATATTTATTACGTTGCGTAGCTAACCCCAAGTGTTCAGAATTCTTAAACTAGTTCTTGCTAAACTAACAAGTAAACACTGATACAGTTTTTTCTTTAATTGCTTTCTTTTTATGTCTGAGGGAACAATTGTGTTACCCTTACAGTATAATAAAGTTTAAGTTAGTGTTTTGTACGCTTTCAGTTCCACATACAGAAGCTTCAATAGAGTATTAGATAGGGCAAACACTTGCAATAAATTACAGTTGTCAACACTGACTTCTGTGCAATACCATAGATATTGTAGTTCCATATTCATTGTAAGTTTGCATCATATACCCGTGCACTTCCTGAGGCATATTCACCATATGTTGCTAACAGAGGTAAGCAGAGCATTATCAAATGAGAACTAATGTATTTACAAAGCCATGGGAGTTGTTTTTAATACTGCCTGTGAAGCTGGAGTTGTCACCGTGCCCAGAAGCAAGTTAACATTGTGCTAAGCAGGATCTGGAGATTTGAGTACTACAAGGAGGCATAAATGTATGGATGCCCTGCTGATAGTAATTGTTTTGCAAGAAACTGAAGAGATTCTTTCCCTACTGAACTAGCCATCCTACTGTAGCTGCTTTTGCTTTTTTACAGCTGAGTTTTGACTACTGTCTTCTATTTCTTGAAGCTATTAGATGATCCTTTGCTGAACTGTTTGCATTTGTGAGGACTGAATGCCACGCTGTGAATCAGCAGCAGGGCAAGCCATATGTTAGCCTGATCTTGTAAAGTTCTGGGCAGCCTGAGCACCCTGGTGAGGCTTAGCTTCTCTCGCCCTTGGGTTCAGGTTTCCAAGCTGTTTACTGTGCAAACCTAAGCCTGTAGGACTGTAACATTTACTAGATTTCTGGAGAACTCTATTTTGTAGGAAGATGACATGCACATGTAGACAGAGCTGCATAAAACTGTTGTATCAAGACCCAGTTCTTCCTGTGCTGTGCCTGGTTTTGAAGGTAAATGTGTTCCCTAGTTCTGGCTGCAACTGCCTCATGGACCTCCTCCTTCAACCACTTACCTGTTTGGGGTTTTTTTCTCATTTATGAGGCATTTAGCTTTCCTAGATGTAAGCCACATTTTTTTTTACATGTCACTCTGCACGTACAGGGTGCATGAATCAATACCTTTACCAGTATCTTACTTGTTTAGTTGAAGAAGCCTTTGGTAGTTCTGTGTGCTGGTTGCTTGCAGAGTTTTAAAAATGCCAGGTTTAGCTAGAGTAGGAAAGTAGCTTTGCAGAAAGCTTCATTATATTGGGATTGGAATTGGACATGCTGGAATAGCTCTCTGTCTTCAGAAGTTAATTTATAGCTCAACTTAATCCTTTACATGCCCTCAAATCTGGAGTCTGTTAGATGACTGTCTACAGAAATATCTTGTGACTTCAATGTATTAGCCCTCAGAGTTTATTTTGGAAAAATACAAAAAGAGACCCTAAAAAAGGGTGGACTGTGTCACTACTGGTAAATGGTTGACGGCATGGAGATTTTATTACAAACGGGTTACAGAAAAATCATACTCTCTTCTGATGATATGAACAGCTTGGTGAGTAAAGGTGATAATGAAGAAGGCGGAATCAACCCAGAAAAATCACATGCTTTTGGCACTACATTAGAAATAACAGTTGGACATTTTCTTGCTGACTTATTTGTAGGCAGGGTGAGGTACTGAAATAACTTGAGAATTAAACAATGTTTTTTAATCTGTTGTTTTTTCATTTCTGGTAGATTAATGCTAGATTCAGGACACCACTTCCATTATGTTATCTATGTGAATTGGTGTTAGTGAACTTTTTATAAATCTTTTCCTAGGGCTAGCATGCCAGCCAAGGTAAAAAAAAAAAAAAAAAAAANTAACTGATTGCTTGATACCTATTTGCCTACAGTCCTTCTTCTTTCCTTCTAGTATACTGTTTTACATTAATGCTGCAATTATGTTTTCCCTGCTAAAAAATAAAATCATGTACTGAAAATGAATGTATTTGTGAGTACCAGCACTGGTAAGTAAAAGTACTGGTTAATTTTGCCGTCATTTAGAATACTTTGAGTTCTGTTCAAGACTTTATTAGGTTTCTGCCTGATTCATCTTCTCATCAATAGCTCTCCCACTCCAGAAATGCTTGATGAATTCTGAAATGTCAAAGTAGAAGAGGTGTGAGCAGGTAGTCAAGATTATATAGTAGCTTTTCTTTTTTTGTGGTATACTGAATTTTAGTCACTTCAGGATGAAAGAAGTGCGTGTTGCGTATTCCATGGGAAAATGTCTTGGAAATAGATTAAAACCTGTTAGAATAATTTGCCTGGATTTAGTGGATATGTCAATTGAAGCAATGCAAATAACTTTTAAGTCTTGAGACTGATTAGTACCGGGGGCTGGGGGGGGAAGAAGGCTGATTAGGAAGAAATGGGAGGAGGATTAAACCAAACTTTCCCAGATTAGTGTGCTTAGCAACGTAGTATTACCACTAGGTCAGCAGAGCACTTTGCCTGCTTCCTGTTCCTTATGCAATGTGACTGTATGTCAGTTTGCCAGCTTAATTTGATTTGTTTGCAACTGTTTGGGGGTGGGGTGGGTGGGTGTTTGATTGTTGTAATTTTTTTTTTCCTAGTGATATAATTAATGATTTTGTACCTCTAATGGGAACAAAGTCTGGCAGAGGTTGGGAAGGAGGATGAAGGACCCAGGATTAACTCTTCCACATGGTTAGGGATTGAGTAACAAGTTTGTTTGTGGTGTTCTGACACAAAGAACCAAGACTATAAATGAAAAATGTGACCTGCTGGCATCAATGGGATATCGGTGATGCACAGAACCGTTGTCTCAAAATCCTGAAGTAAATTTTATATGAAGCCCCTCCATCAATTTGTTCTGTACCTGGAGTAGCATGCCATGAGTGTCTGCTTGGGGTCTATATGTGACTGTTGTCACCTGTTCATATACTTGATACGATGTTGTTAACTTACACATCTTTGAGACCTTCAGGGTTTATGTATTCCCCCGTTATCCTGTCACGTACTGGAGACTGACCCTGGGCAGTGGTGATCACTGGAGAATGCTTCTTCCACACACCTCTTTGCATTGCCCATCCTCAAACTGTCCCACACAGATGAGTAATGATGCTCTTTGTTACTCATTGGATATTGGGTGAGGAGATTGAGGATCTGGTAGTCTTAAAAAACAAACAGGTTGAAGCTTTGAGGATGGCTAACACAAAGGAATAGGATGCCTTTGGTGTCAGCCTGTTATTCTGAAGCTTCTTTTAGTGTTACCAAGTTTAAGCCAGTGGCGTATATTTTCCAAATTCAGAACATACCACACAGTTGCAGACTTTGCAGGAATAAGTGAATGGAAACAAAAAGGGGAAAAAAGGGGCATGTTTCTAACACTCAGTTAAGTTCAAAAGATTTCTCTCACCCTGACCCAACTGTACCACTGACAGATGGCATCACAGTTGCTGTGTGAGGACTTAGTCTTCTTGCAGTTCTTACTCAGCTCTATCTTTGAGGTTGTGTTTATGAAAAAGATCCTAGGTCTGAGAACCTCTGCATCTTTTTTGTAATCTTAAATTCATCTTTGGGCTTTACCCACATGCATGCAAACAAACCAACCCTTTTAATGTCATCAGTCCACATAGAAGGAGTCTCAGCCTTCCTGTCATTGTTGCTAGCTCCCATTTTGAAGGTGGCAAAGTCTCTCAGGTGTTCTTGCAGCCTGGGGCAGATGTTTAAGGCTCGTTCCTATCCTTGCATGAGGCCTTGACAAGGTTTGTTAATTTATTATAAAGCACAGCATCCTTTTCTATCCACTGGCTTGGGAAATACTTAAATGCCAAGCATTTGTGTAAAGCTTTTTCAGATTAAAAACTACACAGTCTTCATTAAACAACCTGCAAATCTTACGTGAATCCTTGGCATTACTGTATGAAAGCGTAATTCTCATTACTAATTGGTCTGAGACAAGAAACAAGAATAATCCATCACTGTGAGGTGAGAATAGTCATAGGGTGCACGTGATCTGAGTTTGGACTTAATTCTGAGCCCTTGTTTATACCTTGGAAGGCCTTTGCTCTCCCATCTCCAGCGTTCTAAGTTGGTCAGAATTAACTCGCCCATCTCTTTCTGCCATGTGTTCACGTACAGCCACTGTTACCTAGGCTGTGGCTACGTCTCTTTGTTGTTTCTGAGCACTTGGGCATACTTAAGACTCTGGTTAAGTGTTTCGGCCTTGCTGTCCATATTAACTCTCCTTCCTGTCATGCCAAGGTGGTACAGAAGCACCAGGCTGTAATGCAGTATGTCAGAGGTGGCATCAGGCCAAAGTAAAGGGTGTTTCAGAATCTCTCGCCCAGATGGTTAACTGTGCCATGCTCTGTGTCCTCAGGATGACAAGGGAGAAAAGGAGAGAGCAAACAAACTCTGTCCCAGTTTTAATGGTTTTCGGTACCAGCCCCAGTGTATAGGGTGCTATTAAAGCAGTTCAGAGATTGCTCTGAGTTTCACAAACTCTCTATGGCCTTATGTATTTGGAGAGAGGAATAGATTATGGTAAGGTTTAAAATGAAATTAAATGAAAAGTGATTAGTTTTCTGCATTACTGAGGAAGAGGAGGATCTGACAGGGGTTAAGACAGATCCCAGTTACGCCCTTCCACTTCTATTCCAGTTTTAAGTCATTGTTAACAAATCAGGAACAGATACACTATTGTTAGGAATACATTGGGTAAAGATTGGCATGCTTGTCTGTTTTTTTTTTTTTTTTTAGCTGTGAAGCAAAATCATAGAACCTCCCTATGAGTCTTGCTTTGAGTAAGCAGATCTTAAGGATGTATGTGCTTTCATTGGCCAGTTTAGCCATGAGAATGCAGAATTATGTGCTGTTTTGTACTCCTGTGTCAACTTAAAGCACTGTAATTACATCACTACATTCCCTGAGCGTGAATGCATTATATAAAGGCACATCTACTGGTTCTCTTTATTGCTGTAGATTTTGGGGAAAGATGATTAACCAATATGAAACATTCTTACGCTGGTATGACAGCTTATGTGTTTGAGGTTGGTCTAGTTTTGTTATTTTGGCAGGGGAACCCAAACCCAAAGCTCAACCCCAAATCCTACCTCTATTCAAGGTAATTAAACTGTGTGTTGATTAGGTCTGAAGCGTGCTGTTCTTACTGATTCTTTACGCAGGTATTTTGGGACTGGTTGTTTACATACAACTGAGTGTTTGTGTAAGCGGTTGCAGATTCAGTCAAGAAGCTCCTAACAAAGTAGCAGAAACAGCAGACCTAAAGACCATTTCATTATTCTATTAACGTGTCACTTTTGTTTGTAGAATGAAATGTGTCTTGCCACACAACAGCTTTCGAAGCAGCTCCTTGCCTATGAAAAGCAGGTATGTTCAACATATGCCTTTGATTTTTTTTTTTTTTTTTCCCAGCCTTAGTACTTGCGAAGAAGTCTGTGTAAATAGTGTGGTTTCCAGGAGTGCTTAGAGCATTGGCTTCACTTGGTTTCATGTGAAGGCTGTTGTAAAATTCGCCCGCGTGTTCAAGGGAGTTAGGTCACTTCTGAGAATCTTTAAAAAANAAAATGTGAGTTAATAAACTTATGAAGATGCAAAGCAGTTTGTTCCTATTGTATGACTATGACTTTAAAATTAGTATAATAAGCATTAATTATATGGTGTCCAAAATCCATTCATTTAAAATGAGCAGCAGGGTAAAATAGTATGTATCAATGAGTTACTGTTTTTTCCATTTAGTTTTATCATTTATTGCATTTTGTAGTAGTATTCATTACGTTTATAGTAAAACACTTGTATTTTATACTCACCTTTATTGATTTATGGACCAAACATGTTCCTATTTTCAGCATTTTGCCTTAGGTAAAGGAGATGAAGAAGTGATATCCACCCTTCATTACTTTTCAAAAGTTGTGGATGAGGTAATTTGAATTGCCAATATTCTATTTCTACAATATAGAATAATAGTGTTTTTTCTTTTGGTCTTTGTCCTTTTGATTCTGAGCCTGTCCACTGAAGGCTAGATTGTGCCTGGGTTTTACGGAATCATTTAATTGGGGGGAAAAGAAATGTAATATCACCCTTCTGTAATTGCTAGAGCTGTTTCTGTGGCTTTGTCCCACATGCTGTCCTCAGCAAAGCTGAACTTCCTAAATAGGGGAATCGGAAAAGAGACTGAAACAGGAGGTTTCATCTAGGCTTGGGCCATTTTTAATTCCATTCCATTTAAAAATGACATTTACATTTTAAAGCTTTAAACACTGCAATTTGAGCCAAAACCTGCCAGGGATGGATGCAGGGCAGCTGTGAATTAGTAAAGTTGCAGTTTAGTTGCTATGAGGTCATGCAGAATCCAGAGGTGTCGGGAGGAGACTGCAGAAATGCCTGCTGAGGTTCTACAGCTGTTTGCACTGAACACTTCTACTCTCTGTAAGGTTGTTGCTGGGTATTGAGAGTCTAAATGCTTTTGTTAGATCTGCCCATATAACATTTCAATATAATCTTAGTGTCTAGGTCCTTATTGCTTAAGTATCTTTTGTCACATCACTCTTTCTGTTGTGAGCAGGTTTGTGCCATCAGAAAAGTGTTGTTCTTGTTAGTCTACTTTCAACTTTCATTAAGAAGGCAAAAGGCTGTATTGAGGTCTACTTTTTGGGAGAGGAGAGGAGATAGGAGGGTTGTGGGGCAAAAAATAAGTTTAAAATTTTTAGAGCCCATGGATAACACTAACAATAGAAACTCAATATGAGCTGGCAATGTGCACCCACAGCCCAGAAGGCCAACTGTATCCTGGG
Source organism: Himantopus leucocephalus (assembly GCA_003993805.1). Taxonomy (NCBI): domain Eukaryota; kingdom Metazoa; phylum Chordata; class Aves; order Charadriiformes; family Recurvirostridae; genus Himantopus; species Himantopus leucocephalus. The sequence continues at coordinate 66,117,744 of RSEF01000001.1, forward strand.
CTTCATCAAAAGAAGCGTGGCCAGCAGGTCGAGGGAGGTAATTCTGCCCTTCTACTCCGCTCTTGTGAGACCTCACCTGGAATATTGCATCCAGCTCTGGAGCCCTCAACATAAGAAGGACATGGATCTGTTGGAGCGGGTCCAGGGGAGGGCCACAAAGATGATCAGAGGGCTGGAGCATCTCTTCTATGAGGACAGGCTGAGACAGTTGGGGTGGTTCCGTCTGGAGAAGAGAAGACTCTCGGGAGACCTTCTAGCAGCCTTCCAGTATCTGAAGGGTGCATACAAGAAAGCTGGAGAGGGACTTTTTACAAGGGCATATAGTGATAGGATGAAGGGTAATGGCTTCAAACTGGAAGAGGGTAGATTTAGAATAGATGTTAGGAAACAAATTTTTCAGTCTGAGGGTTGTGAGGCACTGGAACATGTTGCTTGGAGAAGTTGTGGAGGCCCCATCCCTGGAGGTGTTCAAGGCCAGGTTGGACGAGGCTTTAAGCAACCTGGTCTAGTGGAAGGTGTCCCTGCCCATGGCAGGGGGGTTGGAACTAGATGATCTTTAAGGTCCCTTCTAACCTAAACCATTCTATGATCTGTGATTCTGTGAACGTAGTGAGAGGAATCCCAAAGGTTAACTTTTCCCTTACACTTCCCCTGCTGCACAGCTGCTCTTGGGATACTTCAAAGGAACATTTATTGTCACAAGTCTTGTACTTGTCTATGTGAACTACGAATAAATCAAAACAAGAACTTTTTCCTTCTCAGGTACAACAGAACCATCCCATTTTGGAGCTGAAAGCTGAGACACTCTTTGTTCAGTTTTGTTGATCACGTTTTCCCTCACAAGAACTTGCTCCATTCCTCTGCCTCTTTTTCTGTGTGTTAGCTACCCCCTGTACCTGTTTCTCAGTTTTGTCTAGTGGGAAATACAGACTTCATCCTCACCTGCATAACTCTGGCTGGAGGCCTCCAGGATACAGTGAGCAACTGGGCAGAATATCATCTCAGCGTGTGGTGCACTCCTAGTTTGTAGCATCAGGTGCTCAAGCAGTGTGATTGATAGTTGTCCTACCTGAACCCATCTGACACTCTTAGCATGCCACTGCTGACATGAGAGCCTTACCTTCATCCTAAAGAGCGTCACACGAGTGCTTTAAAATATGTCTCGATGTGCTGAATTTTAGAGAAACACTTACAAATACAGGAATGGGAAACTGCTCTGAGCATAAAATATTTGAATAGCACCTTTCACTGTGTTTGCTCCCAGTTGTGCTTGTGTCATGGGTAACCCTCATGAACGGAGATTCTAGTCCTGGCAGTGGGACTGTAACCCTGTGGCGTAGAGACTAACAAAAACTGGTTAATAAAGGCTAATTACAGATTAAATCCTGTTGTGTTAAGCATTAGCCTTAATGTTCAAGTGAACTGCCCTAATAAAATATGTGGGATCTGTAAAGGTCTTGGATCCTTGGAAAACACCAGACACGAATTAAGCATTTAGGGAAGATCCCCATCTGTCACACATGTCTTGAGAAAAGTATTTTAAGCACTGAAGTGTACTGAAGTACGTTATATGCTTTTTTTGTCTGCTGGGCACAAATGGCAGGTGGGCTTCTTCAACAGCTGTAGAGTGCTGTTATTTTTTTAATTTATTTAAATTGTGTCTTAGGGCGTTCCTCTATTCTCTGTTTCAGCTCAATATTCTTCATTCTGAGCTGGCAAAACAGCTTGCAGATACAATGGTTCTACCAATAATACAATTTCGGGAAAAGGATCTCACAGGTAAATTTTATTTTAAGTTTTAGTTTTCCTTATGTGTTCCTTCTTGCTTATTTCATAATAAACTGAGACGTGTCATGTAATAGTTTGTTCTTTGATGATTCACGGAAAAGTTTTTTGTGTTGTTTTTTTCTTTTTTCTGCTACAGAATTTCATTGACAGGTGCATGCTTTTACTCAGACTTAAATAGTGGAAGTTCACCACATAACATTTCATACACCATATGGTGCAAGTTTGAAAATGCACAGCTTTGTTCTTTGTTGGGTCACCATGCTTTTACATTAGTGTAATTTTATGGAAGTCATTGATGTTATATAATGGCCTAAAGAAGGAAAATGTAGCAGTGAATCTGGCTTGCAAACAGTGTTTATCTCACTTCAGAAGTCTGGGTTTGTTTGAAAATCACAAGCAAGAATGCTTTTTTTGAACTTCAGAGTATAGTTTATTCCCTCCCTTTTAATGATTCAGTCTGCTTTAAATCCTTGGCATCCAAGGGTAGTTCCAAGTAACCTGATTGCACAAACTTGGAAATTCATTACTTAAAGAGCAGAGCAATAATGCAAATATTTGGTGTAATTTCAAAAGAAAGAAGTTCATATTCAAGGTCAAGGACACTCTCACCTACTCATGCAAAAGAAACATGGAGTTTTTACTGCAGCGTTTTCTTTTTTTAAAAAAAAAAAAGCCCACTTGTCAACTCACTAAGCTCAGTCATGTTTATATACTTTTTAAAGACATCATTTTGATGGGAGAATGACAGTTAAGGTTCCTTATATCTCTTAGCATCTCATTTGAAATTGCGAAGACATTAATGGTTGTCTTGTTTATATTATAATGTCAAATATAAGGCAGTATTTGCATAGTAAGATCTTGATTCTATAAACTCACCTCTTAAATGTCCCGTCACTGATACAGTGATTCTGCTCCCATCTTTATAGATTCTGCCCCCCTGTTCATAAAAGAAGACATTTTTAAAAAAAAAAAAAAAAA
>RSEF01000001.1:66120560-66180452 GCA_003993805.1 Himantopus leucocephalus
TTTTTTTTTGTTCTATCCATCCATCACAACTTCCATTTTTCTCTGCCACAGTCTATAGAACAGCATTTTTAGTAAAGGCCTGGCCATATTGAAATTTCATCATAGGATTAAGCAAGGAAAATTAACTGTAGTCTTGTTTTTTACTTTTGATCGTGTTATGTGTATGTATTGAATGCTGCAGAAGCCTCCGGGTACAAGTTAGTCACACCTGGGAAGAATTTCTGTCTTTCTGCATTAGAGTCATGAGGTAGTGTTCTGGGAAGAAAAAGGTGGCATGAAGTTGATTAATGTGTAGGTTGTTACAAATAGTCAGAGACCATGATGACATTGTACAGTCTCCCCTTATTCTTTTCACAGTTGCATAATGTCTTGTTCTTGGGAATGTGCTTTCTCTGTAGCTTTTTGAGAAGGGTTTTGCCAGTTGCAGCATACATTGGTATGGACTCCGAGAGTAGCTTGTGCCCAACACTTGCGAAAGTTGAGTCGCCTGTTTGCTTTCTCTTCCTTCTACCTGCATCAGAAACTCATGGCCAGTGTTTGTTACGTGAGCATTGTAGCCAGCAGTCAGATATGTCAGATACATCTTTCTTTCACGCGGAACTTAGCAAAAAATGTTTCACATTGATGAACATTCATGTACAGGAAGGGGGCTTAGTTCATATGTCTTTGGGACTTAGATTTCTCAGTATCACATAAGTATTGTCAGGAAGTTGTTCAGAACTGCCGATTTTTTTATGATAGTGGTGGGCCTTTTGTCATACCAGCCATACTGAAATGGTGCTTCTTTGGGTAAATTACACTGGCAGATAAAGAATCTTTTTCATAGTGATAACTTGCTTAGTCAAGTAAACTCACTCGACTTAATTTGCTATCTGCCTATTCATTTCTCTAGCAGCTGATCTGCTTTATCATTTTCAAGACAGGAACAACTTAACGCATCTCTGCTTTGAAAGGATTGGAGTGACTTAGGCATTAAATGGGCCATAAATGGTCTCAGTTGAACAAAGTGTTTACAGCTGGTTTTACTTTGAATATTTGATTTTTCTTTTCCAGAAGTAAGCACATTGAAGGATCTTTTTGGCCTTGCTAGCAATGGTATGTTTGCCTGTTTTGTTTGTTTCTAATGGTATGCACCTGTTATATCACAGAAGACGTTTTTAATCTATGCACACACACATCACATTTCTAAAAAAAATAATATTCCTTGTCTACAGAACATGACGTGTCCATGGCAAAGTATAGCAGGTTACCGAAAAGGAAAGAAAATGAAAAGGTAACGAATGTGAAAGGGAAAAGGAAAAGTTTTCATCAGCTGTTCTGTCTGCATCATTGTTCACTTCTGAACTTTGAAGAGTTCATCAGTTAAATTCACAGTAGCTCCAGAGTACTTGTGAATTTGTTTCCAAGCAGACACAAAGCTTTCAAACATCAGTTCAGCAAAGTTATACCTGTTTTCTCCAAGTTAGGCAAGTGATCAAGTATTGCACTGAACTAGAGCCCTTCAGATCCAGGGGAGCTCTTCAGACAGAGGCAATCCAAATGGCTATAAATAGACTTGTATAGGCCTACTTTTGTACAGTTGATGTGATGATGCTGTACCACTGGGTACAATTCATTGTGAACTGTTATGAAGCCTTGTGTCTGCTGTTTATAAAGCGTTCTGGTTTTTTGCATCTACCTTCTTGCTGAATGTTTCTCTGTATGGATTGTCATTCCACTTACAGTACACGTAACTCTGTTGGTGGGATTGTTTTACATTTCTTCTTCTTTGCCCGCTGTACCGCTATTCCAGAATATATCCCTGTATGCCAACAAGTGTGTGATTGGACCTATCCTAAGAGTGCATCAGTTCTACAGGATGGTCCTTTAAAGGAAATGCATTACAGAACAGAATGTGATACAGCATATTGTGAATTATTCAAATCTGAATTCTGTGCTTCCAGGCTTGTGTTGTGATCTCAGCTGCAAATAAATTTCTTGCACTGAGATCAGTGCCAGAATTTTAGTTTTGGTAGTTACGTAGTTTATAGTCACAAGGGCTCCCCAAATGTTTACGTATCTTGCCAGAGAAGGACTTGAAGTACGGGCTTTGGGTTTTGGATTTGCTTTCTTAGTTTCTCATCCTGCATTTTAATGTGGAGAAGTTCTGTAATGAGAGCTGTTTAAAGATAACTTGAAAATAAGCAGTAAATATATCCGTATGCACAGTAACACTTTGTCAACCTCTTTGTCAATTTTTATTCAGCTTAAGGCAGAAGTGGCAAAAGAAGTGGCAAATGCAAGAAGAAAGCAGCACCTCTCATCTCTGCAATATTACTGTGCCCTAAATGCTCTGCAGTACAGGAAGAGAGTGGCAATGATGGAACCTATGCTAGGATACACACGAGGACAGGTATGGGCAGTAAAGTGTCTATATCACTTAAGACATGTGCCTGGGAAAAATAAAACATTGTAGCTCTGGATTTTTTTTTGCAAACTGACAAATGATAACAGAGGGGGAAAAAGCTTTTATTCAGCTTGCCTGGATTCTAACAACTGATCATGTTTGTGGCAGATAGTACAATGTTTAGATAGTCAGGAAAGACACCAATGAAAAAAAAATCTAGTACACTTATGTGCAAAATCAGCCCGGGGTTAATTTTTCATGGTTAAGCTGTCAGTGCAGCAGCATTTACTTCCACTGTTTACTCTGTCTGCACAAACTCTCCTATGCAGCAGTTCCCTTCCTGGCACATAATGTTCAGCATACTGATGAGGAGTGTACACGATAGGGAACAGAGCATGCACTGGAGGACTGGAAGCACGGAACAGCAGAGTGGATTGAGCATAAGGCTGGCAAATCCTCGTTCTAATATTTAGTCTGCCAGCAATTTGATAGAACTTTTCTGAAGTCTGTAAAATGCAGTAGTAATACTGATAATCTGACTGTCCAGGATGTCAGGAGGATCAATAAACTAGTATTTTCACAGCACTTGATTCTTATTACCACTCATTTTAAGGGGCTGTTGTGCTTCGACGTTGATGAAAGAAAGCTTTGGGGAAATGAGAATTGGGCTATGAAAACGGAAGAAACAGATGCAGTGCTCTGTTTGAGATTGTAGTATGGATCATCATCTCCATTGTCCTGTGTCTTTTGCAGATCGTGTGCCCCATATAAAATAGGTAATAAATGAGAATTCAATTACTTTCCCCGCCATGGGAGTTCACACTGCTTCTCTGCTGTAGTTACACTGAGTGAAAGAACTGCATTGGTTTCCTTTACTGGAAGCCAAACAGAACTTTCTTTCCTGTATTATATCTGGCAAAACTGCCATATCTCAGTGCTTTCTACAGGAAAGTCTTAGGTTGTCATGGGAATGACTGAGTAGCCAGAGGCTAGTTGATACTGATGCTTAAATACTATGAGCTGCCACCCTTCAGTCCAAGTATACATTTGCTTTATTGACTACTCAAAACGTCTCTCATATTTCACATTTCCAACGAATGAGCAGGAATAAGGAATGTTTGGAAGAAGCAGTGGCTAATACAGGGTTTATTTAACTGAAAACTGACATCAGTGTCTAAGCTAGGCACGTCAGTCTGTCACCAGTGGAATCAGAGCTGCTGCCTCCTGAAGTAGGCTTCTGGAATAGACTAGGTGAATCGTTCTTTAAGAGAGCGTGCTTTCTCTCCTTTGTCTGTAAAGGGAGTCTGTGGTCAATGACATGGTTGCAGAAATCTGAGTTACGGGTAAGAGGAATCCCACATCCCAGGGTTAGGGAAAAGGAGTGGAATCAAAAGTAAAATTGGATGAAATAGCTAAAAAATTGCTTAACAGGCAAGAATTTGCTTTTACATCTCTTTCTGGAGTAGTTCACTGATTTTATTTATTTTTTTAAAAAAGCTATCTCATTGCACACATGCGCTAGCCATGTCCATGTTTCACACAGTTGCCAGTAGGTCCTAACGATGGCTGTGTGCCCCCCAGCAGATAATCCAAGGTCAAGTCTACGCTGAGTGCTTTGCTGCTGTTGCGTTGTCTGCTGAGCCATACCAGCTAAGAGAATTCATCTTCTGTCATAAAATGTGCACTTTGGCCTTAGTAGCTTTTTTTAGCTCCTTCAGTAGAACAAAATCCATGGTAAATCTGTAGTTGATATAACTGATTGCCCTGGAGGCTTCAGCTAGCACAGTTATACTTCGTCATTTTCCTGACTGACTTTGCTATAGCAGTTTAAAAATTTCCGGATTGGAGTTGGTAGTCCAGGTTGGACTGCTAAATCTAATGGGTGATTTGTGGCCTGTTCCTTTTGATATGGTGGCATTGCACACAGTGGCTCATAAAACCACTAGACCCAGTTCTGCACAGTGCTGGTATGGGAGAAGGCTACCTGTTCCCTTATTTCAGCCATTTAGCAAATTCATTGGAAACATACCTGTCAGCAGCCAATAGCTTATGTGTGTAAAAGGGTGGAAAGTTGCAACAGTGAGAAATACAAAGAAAGGCAACACAGCTGTTTTAACCACGTATTTCATCGTCAGGCCAAAGTATCAGTCATAATGGGATCGCTGTTAACACAGTCCCCACAATCTGTTATTTGTCTGCCAAAGCCAAGATAACTTCCAGTGCCCTTTTTATTTTTCAGATCAACTTTTTTAAGAAAGGAGCAGAGATGTTTTCCAAAAGAATGGACAGCTTTTTGTCATCTGTTTCAGACATGGTTCAAAGGTAACACAAGTCTTTTGTTTCCTGTTGTCATTCCATTGAATTCTGAGCAGTAGTGCTCTAACCTTCAGCACGTAACAAAGTGCCTCTGTTTCTTTCTCATGAGAGTCCTTCCGTGCTTGCATTGCATTGGTGGGTGTATTTTGTTAAAGTAGCAGGTGGAAAGGAGGTATGTTTGTACATGTAAAGGAAATTGCTGTCAGTGTACTGTAGAGAGTTATTTTTGCAGTATAGTCAGGAATTATGTGCTGTAAAGTGTTTACATGCTTTCTTACATCCCTGCGTCTCTTCAGGGACGCAAAAGCATGGAGTTTGGGCTTGAAATGGGTTAACAGAATTAATATAATAAAGTACATTCTGAATTAGAGGTATTTATACTTGCTGGGTCTTCTGTAATAATACTGTAACAATAACCCATTAACCTCCCAAATTAGGATTTAGGGCCTGTAGTGTTAGATGTTGTAGCTACACAAGGCAAACAAAACTCCTCACCCTAGAGGACATATTCATTGCATCCAGTATAGGCTGTATTGGTCCACTGAGTTCAACCTGCTTTGGCTAAGTCCTTATTTCAATAAACTGCCTCACTTCTGTACTCATAATTTTGTGATTATTTTTTCTTTCCCCTCCCCTCCCCACTCCCCCACTTGTAGTGAAGATTGACATTTTCTTTATAATTAAGTCCCTGTAAATGTAAACTTTATGTTTAAAATGTAATCATATTAGAGAGAACATGAATCATTTATTTTAAATGAGCTGGAACACTAAACTGAGTCCTTCACTTTATCGCTTCATACCTTTCATATTGGACTGTATCCAAATCATTACTTATTCTGACTCTGGTGGCATTTTAAATAATGCATACTTGTCAATTTGAGAACAGTGTTATAAGTAATCTCCCTGTATGGGAGATTCTTTCACTAAACGATTCTTTACTTCCTGTACATCTATATTTATTTATGTATCTTTTCACACTCACTTCTGAAATAAATCCCTCCACAATCTACATAGCATTTGTACAGACTGGATGACAGATTTTAAACCTCCTTGAAATAGTGCCCTTTATTTAGTAAGGCTAAAGCACCTTGCTTGTGTCTTATAGATACAGTGAGGATCCTGCCATTGGATCCTCACCATAGAATAAGCCCTTGTTTTCCAAAGTCTCATGGATTTGAATTCTGGATAGTACACAGTAGTAAATGGAAGCAAAAATAGGCTGATCAGTTGATTTGCTGAGTGTGGGTTTTGTGTTTTTTGAAGTCTGTCACACAGCAAAGCTTGAACGTACAACTCAAATGTAACTAGTGCAGGAGTGCGACGTCTTTGGAAAAACCAAGAGAACCTTGCAAAATTCTGAATGACACTGTGAAGCTTAGCAATTACTGACACAGGACATGGTTTCATGACTTAAGATTACGCAGCCACTGAAAACTGCGCTGCCCACTCCTTTCCTTCTTTAGTGTTGGGATCACAAGGCCTCAGTGAGTCAGATCTGCTTGTTAATCAAGCTAAAAGCTTTTTATTTGTCAGATTTGTTTTCTCAGAACAACAAGCCAATGAGACCCATTGTGCATTTACAGAATTTCAGCAGTGATGTAGGTTAAGCTGATTGTGAAACCAAGTCTTCATATTTAAAAGTATTTTCATTTATACAGTGAATATTGCTAACACTGTAAAAATACGTAAGAGAGATCATTAAAATACTTTCAGTCTAATTGCCACAAATGCATATAAATTCAGAATTGTCAGCTTTTCTCCCCTTTCTGCCTTGGACATAGGAGAAACATGCCTTAGGAAGTGGAATCCAGTCCTGGGAACCATGAAAATGCCAGGGAAGTTTTGTGGGAAGCAATTTGTGGTGCAACAAAAATGACCGATCAGAAGATTCATTGAAATAGTACTTCTGTGAAAACTGACAGCATTGTTCCATTTTATTTCAAAATGGAATTTAAATAATTCTTACTCTGACATTTAATGGTATTGTTGAAAGACACTAGCTTGCAAAATACAGTCTAATTTAATTCAGATCTGATGATATTACTCAGCCTCTTATATGACTTCGCTAGGTGGCAAGATGCACATAGCTGGCCTCATTTTGGAGGTGATGTGGCAGCTTAGGAAATCTCAGCTTTCTAAAGATGGGCAAAAGCTGGAGATAAGCTAACATGAAACAGGCTAACACCATGATGCAAGAGTGATGCTTCATCTGGCCAGCCAGATACTGCTTAGTGCTGACTTACATGCAGCACTGTGTCTCTAGATTACTTCAACAGTTATAGGATACCACCAACTTCTACAAAAGACTGGGGAGGAGAATGGGAGAAGAATCATATGTACTTGCCTTGTACTTTTCCACGGGCTTTTTGCCACTGTCAGAGACAGGATAGTGGACTACGTGGATCTCTGGTCCTGCTGTGTACAGCCTGTGTTACGTGCTCATGTTCTCCAAAAGGTTTAACCACTTGGGCAGGAAGCAGGGGGAAAGTTGCTTATTGCATAGGTGCAGGTATTAATGACTTTTTAAGGTATGCAATAACAAGTATATGTTCCCACCCCATGAGTTTTCCTGGTAGCCTGGATACAGTAAAGCCTACTTTGAACTGTGCTGCTATACTAGGGCATCTATATATGTTCAGCAGTGTGAATTCATACAAGCAGTGCTTTTAGAAGCTGTCTTTCTCAAAAAATAAACTTAACTCTTCACTCTCAACACTTAAACATTTCTCATGTGCTTATTTCAGTCTTGCAAAACAGTATCATAATTCTGATCGTTATCTCTCTATACTGTTTGGGGAAAGAAGATAACTACATTGAGTACAAATTGCAAAAAAGAAAGCCTGGCTACTGTATGAGACATACCGAGAGTAACATCTTCAAGCTGGGCTTTCAAAATAAAGAGCAAGGGGAAATCCTAGCTGTGCTTTTGCTGCCAGCCCGCCAAAGATAGCCATATTTTCCTTAAACCGTTGTTAATAACTTCAGAGCATATGCATCTTTTCTCTTTAGGCATGGATGACATTTTCTGGGAGTAGTTCCCTATTGTATGCCTCTTCCTTCCATTCTCTCCTAGCTGCACTGATTTATCTAGTCTTTAGAGAAAGCCTTGGAAATGTAGTCTTACGCTGTATTTCCTATAAAGTCTATTCTAAAAATAAAGTTTATCTTTGCACTACTCTCCAATATAATCTCAACTGGTACTTTTTTCATTTTGGCTTAAGGTGTTAGCTATATCCCGGTATAAATTGACTAATGATGGCTTTGGGTTTCTTGGTTTTTTTTGTGTTTTTTTTTCCAGCATACAGGGAGAACTGGATACTGAAGCTGAAAAAATGAGGATATCCCAGCAGGACTTAATTGCAGTTAATGAATCTGTTTACACCCCAGATTCTGATGTAACTTCACCTGCTATCAATAGAAATCTCATCCAGAAGGCTGGCTACCTTAATCTTAGAAAGTAAGAAGACTGTTGCTACCCTTGGTTTGCATAGTTGCTGACTAGTTGCTACTTTTTTTTTTTTTTTTTTTTTNTTTTTTTTTTTAAAGGTTGTAAAGACTCCTCATGTTTGAGGCTCCTGAATCACTGTGGTAGCTGTACTCTTCAGCTCCTAACTATCTCTGTCATCTTTGGAAATGTGTTTTAGAAGCTTAAACTGAATTAGAGGCATTTGAGACTGTTTTCCTGAAAACAGAAGTTTACTTCTGGTTGAATTCAGCTACAGGGATGATTTGCTGCATTCATGTGGCTAAAAAATGAGAAAATGATGGGGCCAATGAAGACATAGTGTTTACAAAAATAAACAGCTGTGTCTTGTAGTTAATACATGTTTTTATAAATTACCTCCTTTACATAAACAAAAGCTTCATGGGCAGTGCAAGTGCATAACTTTGAATGTATACCATACATACAGTTACCTCTGCAGATTTTCCAAATAAAATCTTCCGTCAGCTTCTGCAGGAACTATGTGTATTGGTGGCATATAGTAACCCTGTTTATGTGATTGATTAAATATCAGTTTATTTCTATCTGACTAGTAATTTATTTTTTTTAGTGGACATTTAGTAATTTCTCATAGCATTCTAAGAGCTGGATTACAGTATAGTAGGACTCCATAGCTAAGGAGAAGATGGACTCTGAGATACTACTTGCAGAAGATACTTTTTTAAATTATGATTCTTTGTGCTGAAATTGCTCATGCTGCTCTTCAGTTTGAAAATACTTTTTTTTTAATCCATCTTAATAGTATTTCATGGCAGTTACTCAATACCAATGATTCTTTTATTCCTTAACTAGGAGATACTGCAGAGAATATTTTTAACTAGGAATGTCTGGAATTAGTTTAATTCTTCAGCTTTCATTAAGGATTAGTCTCTGCTAAGAATAGGTGCTGCTTTTAACAGAGACTCATCAGAAAAAAAATTCCAGGGTTGAAAATAAAGTTCAGATTAGTATCAGGATATGTTTGCAGTTTCATATATTCATAAGAGACTTCATATATGGAATAATTTCTAGATAGTAATGAGTCTTTATCACTGCATCTTCTCTTTAGTAAAACAGGTCTGGTGACTACAACTTGGGAAAGACTCTATTTCTTCACTCAAGGTGGCAACTTGATGTGTCAGCCAAGGGGAGCAGTAGCTGGAGGATTGATTCAGGACCTGGACAACTGTTCTGTTATGGCTATAGACTGCGAAGACAGAAGATACTGCTTTCAGATCACTACTCCTACAGGCAAAGCGTATGAGACAGGTTTTATTTGAGGACAGCCAGTCACACCTACCCTTTCAGATGCTGTTTCATGTAAAACATGTTTGCTATAACAGTTAGCCTTTCTGGGTTTCCAGAAAGGTGTTTCCAAATTAAAAGCACGTTCCTTCCCATCTTTCCCCACAACTGCTGGAACAGCACATGTGGTATCCTTTAGCTGCAGCTTATTCGTGATTTTTGTTCCTTTGATGGTTAATGGATACAAACCTTGGTGATGTTGTTATAAGACCTGGAGTCAAACAGTCCTGGTGTCCACTGTTAGCACTGATACGCTGTGTTTCTATTTTAGGGGTATAACCCTTCAAGCAGAAAGCAAGAAAGAATATGAGGAGGTAAAAACATTGTCTTAATGCTGTTACTCTTCTATACAAGTGAACTTGGAGAGTTCAATTTCACTTTTCCTTTCCAGTGGATATGCGCCATCAACAACATCTCCAGACAGATCTATCTCACTGACAATCCAGAGGTGGGAGCTTGTTTCCATCGTTCAGTCCCTCCCTTCCAACTTCCTTTCCGGTTGTTCTTCACATGGCAATGTAAAGTACATACGTAAAGGAGCTGTTCGGTCTTGTTTTCATAGGCAGCTGCCATCAAGTTAAATCAGACAGCCCTACAAGCAGTGACCCCTATTACCAGCTTTGGGAAGAAACACGAAGTTCACCCCAGGTAACGTTCTCACTTGCACGGACTACAGACTGTGTGCTCAGTCGTGCTCTTTTTACAAGGCAATAGTGACACGGGAGAAAGCCCTGTGTGGGCCCTGGCTTTACAAGCCTTTGTGTTCCAGCAAGTTCCTCTACTTCTGATGTTTCCTGCTGAAAGCTGTAAGAGATGCTAAGTGTTGAGGGTAACGCTCATTGCTCCACATCACAGCTTTGAAGCTCCTTGCAGTTGCCATTGGGATTTTGCTGTTTTTTCAGAAACAAACACAATGCTTTACTTGTAGGTACTTTGCTGTAAGGGAATGGTTTGTAATGTGGGTAATACCACAGAGTCCCTGGTATACCTTGAAGTAAGTATATTCTTGCATGTTACCTCAAGCAGTTTCTCTCAGTCTGTCAGAGGAATACGCCTTACACAGCTGTCAGAATAATTACTGTTGTTCTCTTGTGGTTATTCAGGTCAGTCAATAAAGCTCCCCTCCTTCAAAAATTGTTAATAATGCTATAGGATATGCTTATATTAAAAATACATATTTTATGTATAGTTTCTTTGTGTCCACATGATTCCAGCATCTTGCTCAGTGGGAATTCTTCAGACTTTGTCATCAGAGTTGCTTTCAAACCCAGTGCTGGACTGAAATCCTGCTTTCAGAAGCAGAGCGAGGAATAAACTAGGGCAAGTTTGTGTCACGCTGACTTCAACGTGAAGAGAATTCTCTGCAAATTTGTCAGAAAATTGTAAATTCTTACTCAGAGATTTACTCCTAGAAATTCAAACCTTTTCCAAACCTTCTGCCTCTCGGGACAGTGCGTTTACTATGATTTATGATTCCCTTTATTTATGATTGCTTACAGATTCTGAAAATTCCCTATAGCCATGGGGAATGCCAGTCAGTTTCTTTCTAATTTTATTCACAGTACAGCTGTTTCACTTTGATTACAGATTTATAAATAGAAGAGTATTACCGTCTATTTCACTGGGCAGAGGAAATAGCTATTTCATTGACAACTAATTTCCCAAGTTACTTTTACATCTGTGCGCAACCAGAAACATTTCTAGAAATAGAAGGATGCCGCTAGTAAACCCAGCGTACTATATGTAGTGATACATACAGTTATGACTTCTGTAGCTGTGGGAAACTTAGAATTTCATTCTCTTTGAGAAAAGGTGCAGGAAGAAATCTGACCCAGTGTGTAACACTTCTTAACTATCACATTGTAACAATGCATTGTGGCCAGTAAGAACTTAGAAAGATGTCGGGGTTGCCATTGACTCCTGTAGGCACAAGTCCATGTCTCTGTTGTTTGAATTGATGATGCGGCTGTAAATACAGCCACTCGAGGGCAGGGGGGCAAACGGCAACCTATTGCTGAAAGTCAGCCTACTCTCAGAGTTGATCTGCATTCAGGTTTAATATACCAGCATTTACTTTCTTCCTAAATAATTTTAGGTACAAAAAAAATAAAACAGAATTTATTAGAGTCCTCAGTAATGGGCAGATAGGAAATTACTCTTATTTATGTTTACATATAGTCATTCAATCCCGCTTTGGATTTTTGAATAATCTTGTCTCCCTTCCAGAGCAAAGACAGGGTGTCATTGATTGATTGAAACATTTTTTTTTTCCATTTTCACTTTAGCCAGAATGTAAAGAATATGGAAAATGATAAAGTAATTCCCAATGAATCAGCTGGCATTCAGGACTCCACACAACTCATTGCTCCTGGAACACCGATTCAATTTGATATTGTACTGCCTGCCACAGAATTCCTGGACCAGAACAGAGGTGGCAGGTATGGCCAGAGACAGTGATCGATCCCTTTAACAGAGTGATTTCAGGGGAGAAAATTAGGTATTGCAGCATTTGTGTGTGTTAATGAGAATCTGTAATTAGAGTTTTTATTCTTATTTCATAGGCGTGCAAACCCATTTGGGGAATCTGAAGACAGCAGCAAAGATGAGGAGGAAGGTCAGTGCATTTTTAGTCATGAATTTAGGCCTAATTTAGCTGTCAGCTATCTAGTGTGTCTTAATGAAAGCACCTGACACCATGGAGCGGTAACAGAGCCATAGTACAGTTGGAAGGTAGTTACCTTTCAGAAGTCAGTCTTTTAAACATTGCTGCCTGTGAAAACAAACACCTTCTTCTTTGACAGTCCAAGCTGTATTCCAAATTGGGTTTATTTCAAATGCTTAAAGGCAAAATGATTTAGTTTGCTTGTTTTTTCTTTCATTCTTTTCCTTTCCTTTTGTTTAAAAAGTAGCTGTTGACTTTATTAGAAAGGGTTTGATGGGACTGTATTATAATTCTGCTCAAGCCCGAGGCTGCTTAGTAGCCATTTCTTACCCACCTGTCCTTCGAAATCCACAATGTAAATCTCACAGAGGCCCAGCATATAGCTACCAGCAGCGATGTGTCTCTTCCAGCAAAGGGAGTTTCTCCCCGCTGCCCCCTTTCCCTCCTCCCAGTGATGTGCTGGTAAAAGTCAGCAGTTCTGACCTTCCTCTACCAGCACACGCATGGCTTGTACCCTGGCTGTTCTCCTCTTCCTCTGTGCCAGTTACAGCCGCTGTCTGGTACCAACAGCCCCTGTCAGAAGAAGACTCACTTGAATCAAAGCAGAACCTCCTGCTCTGAACACTGTCACTTGCATGTGCTGTGCCGTTGCAAGGTGGGATGGTTGCACGCTGCACCTCTGCAGTCAGAAGCAGCAGTGCTCTGCTCCGCTGCAGCACAGGGAGTACAGTGCTTCGGTGACTGCCCTGCATCTCAGACTGCACAAGCTGATGCTTAACAATCATTGTGGTGTCTTGTGCAATGTAGACACAGCTCTTGTGGCCTTTGAACAGTCACGTTCCTCAGGAGTCACCCCGCTTTACCTCACTCACTGCCAACCGTAAAGGGAGCCTGATCAGATGATGGCTTTGTCACGTAACGGCTACCTAGTTGTAAATAGGAGTCTTATGGTGATAGTCAATGAGCAGGGAAGGATTTAGTGAAAACCTCGTTGGAGTCAGCTATATGGAAGGCCAGAAAGACACGGAAGAAAACGAGGAATGTACAAGGTTTAAAGATAAGAGTTAATTTGATGGAAGCCAAGGCTTGTGCACCGTCTTAAATTTATCACAGTTTATGTGCACCTGATAGGCAAGTGAATTTTACTATCTAATCAAATAAGGCATAAAGGACCAGTTATGCTTTTAAAGCTTCCAAGCAACTGTGATTTATTTTTTCCTCTCCCTACTCGCTGCCAGTTTGAGCACTTTTTAAAACTGGGTCAGAGCACTGCCTGGCTCGTAGCAGGAAGTCCCCACCCCCGCAGTCACCACCCACAGGTTTACTGTTGAATTTCCAAAGTGAAAAAAATAATTTCATTGATAACTTCAGCTACTGGAAAATTGGAGTAGAACAGTGAAGGAAGTCATGCTTTTTATTTTCCAGATTCACTCTTGCAGCAGATGTTTGTAGTTCGGTTTTTAGGATCTATGGCTGTTCAGTCAGATGACACAAGTGAGGTGATTTATGAAGCTATGAGACAAGTGTTAGCTGCTCGTGCCATTCACAACATATTCCGTATGACTGAATCCCATCTCATGGTCACCAGTAAGAACTTGAGGTACTGTAACATCTTCAACTTGTTCTGTTCTCTTCATATAACTTGTGATTAGTAAAGTAATTTTGATTTTGTTTTTCCAAGAAATACACCTTTGAGGGAGCAAGATCCCAAGATTTACTTCACTTAGTGAAAATGTCTCTTTTCTTACTCTGTAGTATCTATAAATCATCCTCCTGACTAAATTGTAAGAACATCCTACCAAAATTTAGAGGATGCAGTGGGGCTGTAAGGCCCCATAAAGATACAGAAAAGGATGCAAAAAAAGTACCGCACTGGAAGATTCTCTTTCCTTACATGTAGTGACAGTGAGAGAGCCATTGCTGTCCTGTTGTCAGCGTTGTCACTGTAGAATATGTTGAAACGAGCTAGAGTGCATCTGTGTCCATATGCATATTAGTGTATTAGCCTATACGCTCAGGACGCTTACCAAATTAGTGATTCAGATACTATGACCTATACGTGTCAGGTAGCTGAGAGGCAGGGGCTAGAGTTGAACCTTGCCATTGACCGACTTGACAGATAAAGCATTTGGTTCTGTGCATATGTTTCCTCATCTGCAATATTGCTGCAGTGATTTCCCTACTATTATAAAGTGCCTTGAAATTACTAAGAATCACTCTAAAATAATTTCCTTTCTTCTGTTTTCCCTACACATAATTGCAGGTTAATAGATCCTCAAACCCAAGTTACACGAACAAGTGTAAGTAACTTTTGTTTGAATTTGGTTTTCTACCACAGCATTGAATACTCAGTCACACGAACTTGAGTTCTTGACCAAGTTAACCAAATGCTGGTTAAAAAAAAATACTCTGTATTATACTTTTCCAGTTTGAACTTGCCACCGTGACACAGTTTGCTGCTCATCAGGATAACAGGCGACTGATTGGCTTTGTGGTCCATCTCAGTGAGACTCTGGGAGAAGAATCCATGAGCGCATATGTTTTTGAGAGCAACACGGAAGGGGAAAAGGTTTGCGTAACACTTCATAAAATACTGCATTTAGAAAACAGGTCTTAGGCTTCTTGGCTTACACATCTGGGAAACAGTGCTATACAAGCAAGAGTGGCTCAATTTCTTGCTAAGAAAACATGCCTTAAAATGCAAACCTTTGATGGCTTATGTCTACAAAGGACCAAATTATAGATAATGCAGCAGCGTGTACAACAAGGAGGAAAGGATGTGACTGCTAATGCCAACAGTAAGAGAGAGAGGAGAGTGTTTCTCGAGCACCAGCATGAACAAAAACGGATGTCAGCTATGTCGAGACTTGTACACCTATAAAGCTTTCAAAGATGAGACAGCCATCCTGTCTGTTAACACTGCTGGCTGCTTGCTGCATACGATAATAACAGACTAGTAGAAATAAGGAATGTGCTGGAGAGTTTTTGTCTTAAAAAGCAGTAGCACGCTTACATGCACTGGAAAAGTTGCCCCAGGTTTGGAAATAAAGTTTTGTGAATAAAACTGAGTTGAGTTACAAAGATTTGCCAGCCTAAGTGAGCTTTGAAGCAGAACCCAAGATAGTTTTATTTTTATGTAGTTAGCATAGTGAATTGGCATTCCACCTCTGCTTTTAGACCTGTATTTACAACTAAGTTTGCATGGACAGGTCTGTGTTTTAAACCCAATTAAGAAAAAAAACAAAACAAAACACACCTGAACTTTACTCTTTTTTTTTTTTTTTTTTTTGATTTGTTAAGTGTCATGCACTTGAAAAGTTGTAGCCATGCAAATACGGAACATAAGCCTTGGAGTCATTGCTTGCACGGCGAGGGGAACTAGCAGCNATTCCAACCTCCCTGTCATATGCTGTTCTGGTGGCACCATCCAGGTACCTCCGGTGTGTGTAAGAGAGAGAGAGAGTAGCGCTCTTCCTCCTAATGACAAAGCTTTGCTGACATTATTTTTGCATGACCGACCCAGGGGCTGTGTTAAATAAACTCGGTTTGACTTTGCAGTAGCTTGATTTGAGATAAAATTTGCCACCCTAAGTCAAATTCAGAACTATACAAATTCAGTTGTTCATGTTTGAAAGGAAGAGGTGAGCAAAGTTCTCAAAAAAACTCAAACTCTTTGGGAAGAAGCATAAATCACGCACATTGCTGTTTCACTTCTAAAAACTCATATTTCTCCTGCCTTAGGGAGGACAAACACAGTGTTTTTCCGCTTGAAACGAATGGCAATGTTATCTAGCCCCTTGTAGATAAATTTTATTGATACAAAGATGTGACACCTAATACATTAATATTTGGTGTGCATTTTTGCTGCTAACAGTTCAGAACAAGTTGGGGGAGAATGTTTAGTCGCAGGCAATAAGCGCAGGTATGATAAAAGATTTACTTAGTTACTTTTTTCCTTGTTTTTCAGTAATTATATCAATGCCACATAAGAACAGCAAAATAAAGGTTTAAAGTGAATGACTTTTTTTTTTCCTTTTATATACCCAAGGGGTGGTTTTACTGAACCAAAAGGGTTATTTATGTTTCAAACCTTTATTCTAAAGATTATCATTTAAAAAAAAAACAAACAAACAACCAGACTGCAAAACCTTAAGAGGAAGTACTGGGAAAACTGTGTGCTCCTTGGTGATCGCTGCAGCATGCTGAACTCTCTTACTTTTCTTCAGGACCCAGAAGCTTTAGCTCAGCTAATGAAGTCCATGCCATTAACTAATGATGGAAAGTTCATGCTTCTGAATGATCAGTCAGAAGAGGATGGAACCACACATGAAGAAGGGGAGGAATCAGAAGCATAAAAAACCCTCGTCGTTTCCTGCAGCCTGTGTGGGAGCAGGAAAAGCAGGGCGTCGTTTCGCAAGAATCTCTGGTTTTCGGTCATCTGCACACACATGAGGCTGGCTTCTGTCTTCCTGCTAGAGCAAGCCCGGCCTCTCTGCAGTGGGGCTTCCTCTGGATTTACAGTGGAACAGCAGCAGGACTTGGCCTTTGAGGCTTTTGGCATTTGCGAATGTGTAGTGTGTAAGTGTGTCTGGGAAGCTGACAATCTTGGGGAACGTTTCAGCATCGGCCGCTTGCTGCTGGTAGTTGGACAGTACAGCTGTCAGCCACAAAGGGTTAATGTCATTTCTTCAGATTTACATGGTGAGCAGCCTACAATTCCACTGACATTAGTGCAAGCTGTAAACTGTCAGTCAGCTACTTTAACAAATACCAGGCCTGAAGTTTCCTACCATAGTCAATTTTCATAGTCTGCATGATTATGTGCATCTGAATGAAGGTTAAAAATGCACTATTTACTTTATTTTCAGATGAAGTTATTTTTAGTCTAGTTTAAGCGTAATGATTTCTCTTTTGTGCTAGCCTATTTACAAAACAGTTTGTTAAACACTAAATTTTTCCTATTAATATAATCTATTTTTATATTGCATCTAGAATAAGCTTACAAAACAAATCTAAGTGCCTACTCTTACCTTCATGGGGACCGCGCTCACACATTCTGTAATTAAATAATGGACATAATGTACCTCCTTGACTTATTAATCTAAATACCACTGACATGCAAACATCAGAAGTAGTCAACAAATGGGGCGTGTCAGTCGTGCAGTTTTTCTATGGTTAGATTTCTTAAAAGTTAAGTTGCCAGAGATGATAATTGCAGGACAAATAAGTACTTTTATAGTAAGAATTCTTTGTATTTTTAACATTATGGTGACATGCAGCAGCTGAGTCTACCAGCAATCTTTGGTTTTAAAAAACTGAGCAATAAAATGCTAGATTGTAAGTCTACAATGTATTGACTAGTCTCATAGTACCTTCCATTTGGCTAGTAAGTTTAGATTTTCTCCCCTCCAGTTTAACCTGAAAACATGAGAAAATATACTTTGCAAGAACAAACAAAAATAAACAAAATAAAGGGGAGTTATTGGGGGGGTGTAATCTGTGACATAGTTTGTATTAATCAAGATAAGGTAACTGGAACAAATGGCAGAAATTCCTCAAACTTAATTTAACTCTTCTCAATCACTAAGTAACTAGATTTTCTGTAAGCAGGATCTGTGCTACAGCAAGTTTGCAAGCGTTTGACATGGAGTAAATTCAATTTAGCTGGTTGTTGAATGTTTAAAAGAACCGTGGAAGAAAACTGTTTGTAACTGACAGAAAAACCTCTTTATGAATAAAAGTGGAAGCTGTCTTAAAAAAACTAAGACCTGCTGAACTGATGTTACTGAAGACACTAAGAAGGAGGTTCTCAAAATTGCATTTATTAACACAGTTTTATGTACATAATGTTCTCTACTCACAAACCAAAGAGACTGAGGTAACAAAATACCCTTTTGTACAATGAGTTAGGAAACATGAAGTGTTACATTTGGTCCTTTGTACCTGAGAAGCTGAAAACAGCTGTTGTGGATGGACATCAGATGAAAACTCCAATTTACTTCTGATTACAGACCACATTAGGACCTCCAGAATCTACCCTTCGGCACCAGCAGTTCACTCCCCAGTGAAGCCAACACCAGCTGGGTGCTGCTGAGGCCACCACTTATCACTGGCCAATGCAAACACCTTTTGACTTTGGGGCTCAAAGAGGCATCGCTGGTCCCCCTAACTGCAGGGCAGCCCCCTGGCTTCCAGCATGAAAGGGCACAGAAGCAGGCTACAAGACCTCTGGAAGAGCAGCTGCTGCCACCTAGACGTGCAACAGCCTTGTCACAAGACTGAACACACGAGGGCAGTGGTGGCAGCTGCCTTACCAGGGAGAGAGACCCGGCCTTCAGCCTGAAGGGAAAAAAAAACCTAGTGATCTGGTTTGTGTCCCTGCAGCAAACTCATCATCCTCGCTTTCTGTATCACCTCTGGGAATTTTGAGCACTTTTGGTTTAATTTGGGGGATTTTTTGTTTTGGCTCTATTATCTCATCTCCAGACAACCAGATAGGGTCCACTTTGTTCCTCTACTTAGAACAGGAGGGCAAAAGCAATGAAACTAGTAGCACCACAGCAAGAATTTTGCACCCCTTCCAGATCCTTGTGAGGGAAAAAAGGATTGAATGTAACTGACAGAGGGGTGTGTGACATCCAAATCCAGGACCCACCTTGTATTTCAGATGAGAAAAGCTTTCTGCATATATCTGCTGCTACATGACAAAAAGAAGGAAATATAAACTACTATCTTGTATTAGCAAGAATAGCTCTATTATCACTGTACATAATTGTGTAAGTATATATTTTTGCCACATACAGTATACATTCAGGTCTCCCAGATTTTTAAACAGGGTTCTATAAAAATAGGCTTATGTCTTTCCAATAGAATTTCCATCACCAGAACCACATGAATTTGTTAAACACCATACATTAAGGAAATGCTCAGTTCCATTTATGTTCAACTGCATTATTACCTATCCGAGACAGTGTCTTTCCAAAAAAACAGGAGAAGGGGAAATACAAGTGCAGATTTTATTAGAGTGTGGGTAATGCCTTGACCATACGTAGCTACCTAGCAACGCCAGCCCGGGGGCAACAAACACCATCTGTACGTGATTCTGCAGTTGCTGTGGAAGGAGAAAATACAGTGCTTGGCCACTCCAAGCCAAGAACTTAGGCTACTTCAGATGAGATACGAATATGGAAATACGTACACTGCAATTGCAACAGTACGGAAATCAGCAGCAGCAGCAGCGAGAATGCTGATCTCAGCAGCGCTACTGAGTGTTCAGTGCGGGCACAATTTGGTCAAAAAAGAAAGTGTACACAAATTATGAAAAAAAATACCTGTATCAAAATAAAAAAGCAAAAATCTAAATCAAGCAATGCAGCATTCTTTAGGGCAGTCTCTGCGGATACAATGAATTAAAAATAAAAACTTTTAATGAGCCCAGCTGACTGAAACCGTCCATGAAGCTTCTGTGTCGTGTTTTCAGAACCAATGAAGGGACTTTTGTATCAGTCTGGTCTTTCCAGTTGCAACAAAACATTTGTCCTAGCTTTCTGACTGTTCAAGTGACCGGCAGGAAAGGGCGAATCAGAAGTACGTCAGGAATTGTCTTAACCAGTGACCCAAGGGTGGGTGGAACAATTTGAACTATTAAAAAATTACCTTTTTTGTAATTGGAAGAGATGAAAGAAGCTGGCGAGTATGGTCTAAAAATACAGCTGAGAGTGCCAAAAAACCACCCCAAAAGTAATTCTCAGTTGGACTGACTGGAGTAGTTTATTCTAGTTAGTAAGACCTAGAAGTGTTTTATGTTCTGGGAGATTAAAACACAACTATATCTTTTAACGAAAGTGGTGTTTACTTTTCAGCTAAGTCCAGCTACTTACTTAAGTTAGGAATCCGAGTAACTCTTGCACAATCTAGAACCTCTACTTGCAGGCATTGACAGATGTTATATTTATACAGAGTTCTCACAGTGTTCAGCAGCTTCTGAAGCCTGCAGTGCAATTATTGTTAATAATCAGGCATGTAAGACTGTAGGAACAACACAGACAGTACAACAGACCTACAAAGGCTAGGAAATACGGAATTGAGGCTGAAACTTGCAATTAGGCACAACATATTCATGAAGTGTAAGATCACTTAATAGTTACAGACACCCATCACACAGTGTCTGGTCATAAAAGGAAGAGCTGATTGTGGTTCTGTCTTGGCTCTGGATTTCCTTACTTCTGTAGATGAAAATCAGACCTTCGGTATGAAATGAGAAGTAATTTATTATGTTAACTTTTCTGGTTTTCCCATTTTCTGATATGGGGGAAAAAACAGCAGGGGAAAACAAATGGCTGACAGGATCCTAAGCTCCCACAGTGCAAATACTATCTATAGTAATAATAAGGGTTTGTGGAATAAAACGTTAATAAGGATTTTCATTTTGCGTAATAGCTTTAACATATATTCACAACATACACTGTTACACCTACAGTGTAATCTGTGACTGCATTAAATACAAACAGGACTGCATAAAAACATCTCTGAATTAGTTTTTGGACAATAGATAACGCACAATACCTTGATTCAATTTTTTTTTTTCTGGTTGAAGAGATGCACCAGTTCAAATCTTAGACCAATGCCCTGTGAGGTTGTTTTTTTTTTTTTTTAAATGCTATGTTAGAGATGCAAGAAAGCATCTAAAAATTAGTAAGATTTTTTTTATCTGTACTTTAAAATAACTACCTCCAAGGTCAACATTTTATATAATTATTTTCAATCTAAAGAAAGTGCCGTAAATAACGCAAACTCCTGAAAAATAGGAGTTCCTACAGGAAACGTAGACAAACGCAGATCTAGCCTCACTGGATGCTAGTATACTGCTGTACATTTTCTCTTGGGTTTAACAGAGCAAGTAAATCAAATCTAGAGCTTTTACACCTACTGAGTGTTACTGATAATGACAAGAACATTAATTATTTGAGTAAGTAATCATCACCCATACCAGCCACATCATTTCACAACAGGATCCGCAGGCGTAGGGTTGGAAAGATCTCCGCTGCTTGCTTTAACAGATTCTTCTACAAAAATAGAAAACAAAGACATGGATCATGTTTAACATTTTATTAAAGGCAGTAGAAACAGTCTTGGCATATATATTTTCTGATGTCATAACACAGGTGATACAGTATACCACGGTCAGCATATGCAAACTGCCCTTGCAGCACACACGGTCCCGGCCCTATGAAGAGATCTGTATTTGGGGTGAAAGGTTTCTTCAAGCAGTAGAACTTGTGTAAAGATCACATATACACATTCACACATTTTGCAGAGTACAAGTCCAAATATTATGGTAGAAGGCAAAGATAACGCCACTTTCAAAGCTCTTCACCATACTACGCATTTCAAGCTTTTCTCACCACAACACACATTCTTCATGGAACTGAATATGTATCACAACAGTGAATATTTAAGCTAAAATGTAATTAACTGATGTACTACAGAATGCTCTCCTAAAGAAGCCAGGGTAATGTGTCTATTCCTACTCATCACAATGCTTGTAGTTTGGTTTATTTTTATTTTTTTTTTTAAGTTGGACAATTATTTAAGCAACTTCACTGAATATGATCAAGTATAAATTCATGCTAAAAGATTTCTTTCTTTGCAAACTGTTTTCCTAGTACAGAAGAAAACTCATCTTTGGCTCAGAGGCTGTAATCTCACAGGTTACTTGTGTCTTTGTCAGAACTACAATGGAAAGTCATTTACCAATTCCATTTTTAATATACTGCCACCTGAGTTTCTAAGCAACTTATGACTGAACTGCACTTCTATATCTTAATCCTTGGAAGCATTCTCAATTCTTCAAAGAGTTTTCCCATACTGAAGAGAGTCTTCCAGAATTCATGAGGGAGAATATATAAGCACGAATATAAAATGCAAACTACCCACGTTACCTAGTCAAGCGACTAGGTAATACCACAAATTAAGATCTTACCCTTTGAATATAATTCAATGGTAGACCAACACATATCATAAACATATGAAAGTCACATATAGTATCTGTATCATCTGCATACATTAAGTTGAAAAACAGCTGGTAAACAACAGGTGAAAACCACCAGTTTATTTCACACCAGCTAAGGTTGTGCAGAAAAGGCTGTCCTTGTCAAAACTGGTAATTGAGAGGGTAAGTAGGATGCCAGTGTTACCGAATTTAGTATTACTGCAGCTATGCAATTCTCCCTGTCCCAGATTTTTGGGGCTTGGTTGGTTTTTTTGTGGTCATCCCACCCCCCTCTCCCAGAATTCCAGCTTGAAATTCACCCATTCCAAAAGCAGCATCTGTGAGCTGTTCATGACTCCTCAATCGTTCTTGACCCCATAAAACTCTTTCTGGAATACTGAATCAACCCACTAGCAAGACAGCAGCTATGGAAAAAAGAAAAAAAAATCAAACACTTCCCCTACTAAGGCACACTCTCTCATGAGCCAAAATGTTCTACGTATAAAATTCATTCACCTTCTTTTTCTTTCTTTTCCTGGTTTTCTTCTGCTGCAGTTTTATCTGCTCTGAAAAAAATTCTTGCACTACTCAGTGAGAAATAAAGGAGTTCAAATTCCTAAGGGAAAAGATACAGAAGAGAAGTGTCAGTGTATCACAAGAATGAATTTGTAGTCTGACATAAATGTGATTTTTCAGAAGCATCTGAGGCAACTAGATTTCCATATCTAAAGCACTTAAATGCTTGTGAAAAATCCTCCTCCGTTCTTACTTTGTTCACATGCATTTTACAAAGCAAATGTCAGCCAAAAACTTTAAAGAGTAATTTAAGCAAAGGAGCATCAGTGCAATAAATCTGTCACTAATCCACTGAGGCTGAAGATGAGGTTTGTAGCAGCAGTGAGAATTTGGAGCAACTTTCCTATGGAAAGTCATGCAGGCCAATAATTCAAATGACCACAAGCTTGATCAGTTTCTGAACAAGGTTCAGTGATGTGGGGTTTGTAACAGCAGAGGACCAAACATAGTGCGCACTCGTGGGAGTCATGAGGACATACAGGGATTTATCTATTTCAACAACAGAGGTGCTTTTACAGAATGTAATAATGGACTATTTATAAATAGAAAATTTCAGATCTGCCCCATAGCCTCCTCAAATCAAAAGGTGGGGGGCACAGAAGGAGTGTGCATTTACACCACAGATGAAACCTGAACTGCTCTGCTTCAAAATTCAAATGTATCTTTCCTCTATTGGACAGCTGGTGCATCACTCAACTTAGCAACTCGGAATTAACACCCCAAGCAACTCTGAGGGTTCAGAGTGTTATGTAAAATCTTTGTTATAAGAAATTTAACCAAAAAGTTGGGTGTTTAGGTTTTAGTTGCATTAGATTTGAAATTCGACGGGACAAAGACTTCCAATCAACCAGGTCAAGTCCCTGACTCACTCAAGTATTACAAACACTTACGACATATCCTTCGAATCATACACCTCAACTCTTTACACTCTTTTTGCATTGTTGCTGTAGACAACGCTCTATGGTTTTTGCTCTTGATAAGCTCCATCAGCAAACAGATACCTGAATTGTGATGGTTAAGCGCAGAACTCAATACAGAACAGATAACTAGACCCATGCTATACCTGTAAACAAACTTCCAGTCGCTTGTGGGTAAGGTTCATAGTTTGTAGTAGTTTTTCATCTTGATTAGTGGACTGCACATTCTGTTGCTTAGCTACTGCTCTTATTTCCTTCACGTACTTCTCTCTAACAGACTGGAACCAGTGCAGAGAATCAAACTCCTGGTACTGATCCAAAAGCTTCAGAATGTAAGCCACACCTATAGTCATTAACAAACCACGTACCAAAGTTAACATGCAATATGTAAAACATTTTTGTGCATGTCTTTAATGGATCAGCCTAAGTTGATAATTCCCACACAATTAAAATTTAAATTGCAATTAATTTACAATTAAATCTAACAGGAAAAAAATCATAATAAAGAACAAGCTTGAATTTTTGAAACCCTCATAACTTATCCAAAGACTTGCATACCTTCTTATCTGCTGAGATCTGCAAGCTTTGAAAGAAATTGGGGAGCACCAACATATGACAAAACTGTCTGCTCCCATACTCAGCGATTTGATGCTTAGGAGATTCTTAACAAAACAATAGCCCTCAAATCCATTGTGCTGAAGCGAAAACAACCCAAATTTAAGTTCTGGATTTTTTAATTATGGGAACACACAAAATATAAACACAAGTTTTCTTGCAAATATCTGTTATGTTGGCTTACCCAAAGGCTAGTCAGCATGCTGAAACTTACCCATGGCAAACCCATCATCAGTGAAAGCTGCTCCACTTTTATTCTTCTTATTCAATTTCTCCTTGCAACTGATGGAATGCTCTACAAAATTGAGGGTCTGAAAGGGTGAAAAGCTGTCTTGGAATCATCAAGAGAGACTTATAAATTTTAAAAGGTATTCACATGCATGCTGTTACCTACAAATACAATTCCACGCCCAAAACTATTGTGTCTCCCATCATGGGGCATTTTTGTATGAAAACTTGTCCTTTTTCTAGATTTTGGGGGAAGAAAGCAAGTTAAGCTTTGGAAAACATTTGCATATGCATAAGTAAAAAAACAAGGAACATCTTCGCTGTTCTTGTCAGACTCTATTACTTTGCATTCTCTTGATGACTACTAAAGGTAAACACGTAAACAAGTAAAGGAAGCTTAAAATAGCCCAGATTCCTGGAAGCTTAAAGATATTAGTGTTTTAAAGCTACAGTGTGTTATTTCATTCTATTTAGAATATAGTAAATTTCAATAGTCTTACATTTACGATGATGTCGAACAATAGGTCCAGGTAGTAATACCAAGCAACGTGTATGTGTCTGTATGCAATAACTGCTCTTGAGACATGGAAATGTATTTCTCAAAAACCTATGACAGTTTCAAATTTAACTGCACTGAAATGCCTTTTTAAAACTAAAATGGATCATACATTCCTGAAACTGTATCTATCAGAAAAAACTTCACAAACGGTAAGGAAAAAGAACAAAAGTATTTGTCTTGAGCCTTTACATTCCCTCACTCCTATCACCATCACATACCTGTCTTCTCAGTCTAAAGTTTATGGCTCATCAACATTCCAAAATTAGTTTCTAAAATGGGATGTTACACGTGCATCTGTTTAGATCACTTAGGCCTTCAAACCGAACTGCTTCCAAATGCCTTGAATGCTGCACTCAAGTGTGCATCACCTCAATTCAGTTGAACTCGTTCTAAACAGAGCTCATTAGCAGAAGCAGGTCCAATTGCAGTAGGGAATGCCCCAGTTGTACTGCATTAGATTATGACATTCAAGGAGCCTAAAGATACCTCATGTGATGCAGAAAGAGCGCACACATGAGAGAGCTGAAGAACATGGTTTTGAACTCCCTTCATCCTTGCTGTTCCAATTCCTCTTTTTTTCATCTTGGCTTCTCCAAATTTGATTCAAACAGGAGGAAAAGAAGTTTTTTAAGTTACCTTTTGAGTGCTAGTACACAAATCGATGTAGACAAAGAAAAATGTGGCTTTGGACAATTATCAACAAAGCCACACTCAAAGCTATCCCACTCATAATCAGGGAAGAAAGTAGAACATGATAATCAACAGCCTAATACAAACTATTTAAACCCAAAACTGATCTGCTACTTTTTTAAAAATACATACTGGTACACACAGTGCAAATACTAACCAGTGGGGGAACAATTATATAGAAATTCCGCAAATGCATATTCTTTGGACTGCGGAATTCAGGAGCAAATACATCCACAAGCATTTTGAAGTACTCCGTTCCTTCTGCAAAGTTACGTGTGAGGTCACTGAGGACAGAGTCCAACTGCCTGCAAAGGATAAGCAATACGTTACCTGGTTACTGCTAGAAGTTCCCTTGCTTACTCACCCTTCAGGGTAACAACTCTCTTCAACCTTTGGCTGCACCTACAATCCAATATTCAGACCAGAGTGTCCAAGATCAAACCCTACCTCTACAGCCACCTTGAATCATGTTTCTTGATTTAATTTCCTCAAAAAGCGTTTATGAATACTTTCCTAAGGCCCTGAACATTCTAAAAGCCAGATGTCAAGACACATGGTGAGGAAGTTTGTTAGCCTTTAAACCACAAGGATTTTATCAAGAAATCAGGGCCTAACAGTCTATTAGTACAAATCACCAGATATCACAAGTTGGAAGGGGCCCATAAGGATAATGGAGTCCAGCTCCCTGCTCCTTACAGGACTACCTAAAACTAAATCTTATGACTAAGAGCATCGTCCAGATGCTCCTTGAACTCTGACAGGCTTGGTGCTGGGACCATTTCCATGTGGAGCCTGTTCCAGTGGCCAACCACCCTCCCAGTGAAGAGCCTTTTCCTAATGTCCAATCTGAACTTCCTGGAATGCCACTTCACATTCTATGATTCCATGATTCAGCATTTTTAAAACAACTGCTTCTATTTTCTTTGCTTTTAAGAGCAGCAAATATTTTGGCGTAAATTCTGTTGAACTTCTAACACTCGCACACACAAAAAATGCAACTAACAGCTGCATTTACAACTTTAAAATTACAATTGCCCCAGACCTCGAAAGCACGATGTTAGGGTACCTTGCTGCTTTTTGTGTTTCTTCTGAGAGTCCTTCTTCTTTGACCAGCTCTTCAAAATTAACAATATCTTCCAGATCAGGAACAAACCTGAAAACTTACTGTTTGTTAGTATTGTGTTCAACTGTCTGTGTTCACTGAAGTATATACCATAATTTATAATTTAGTTCATTTAGTCTTCTAGACTTGAACTATTTAAAGTTATATCATACGATCTCCTGCCTCCAGCACTTGCTGCACTTGATAACTATAAATTTACTATTATTTGCAAGAAAACCAACTATTTATTTGTATGTAAAAGTCACTATGTTTTAATGACCTAATATAAACACAGACAACCATCCATACAGAAAGGAGTATTAAAGAAATGTTTTTTCCAAGTTCCTCAAGGCTTGTACTGTTTTTCCTTAATGCACCCTCTTGAAGGGATTAACTTCAGGAATTACTGACTTAATTAAGGATGACTCAGATGTACGTTCTATTAACTCTTTTGTAGTGTTTTTCCATAGAATTTGTTCTATTTTGGTGTTTTATAGAGAATTCTGAATTTCAGCACTAGTTTTGATAATTCCACTTCAATGAAGGCATGAAAATGGACATTTATAATCAAAATTTATGGGGGATGGGTAAGAACCTACGGAATATCAGCATGAATAGAGAGCAAAGGAATGCTAAGGAACAAATAGAAAAATTAAATATTTGTGGAAGTACCTAATTGCACTACTACAGCAGTGAAGTCCACCAGATCTTATCATTCGTACATAACCCATAGCGTTGCCTTTAAAAAACAAAAAACACAAAAAACAAGGAAGTCATTTGTAATTATTTAAATTTACACACACAACTCTTCATAACTCCTGTAAGCTCTGAAATGTACATTAAAGTTGCCATATAGTTTTGGCAAAGAAACAGAAAAGCCAAGTTAAAACAGTTACATTGAACCCTGGTATCAAAAGTCTATGTAGAGAAACAAAACACAAATGCATCATCTAGCAAGGTTGTGTTCACTTTCATGATAGCATAAGGGCCAAGTAGTACAGACTCTTTCCACTGGGCACATTAAACACTTGCCAGTTCAAATCAGTCCTCCACATCTACAGCATCAATGGCTGAAAATACCATTTAGTGCTATGTGTCACTCAAACAAAGTTACTTCAGCTGCATGTACAGCCATTTTCTGAAACACATGAACTTAAATGTACTATTTTTCTACTGGGAAATACACTCAAGCTGGATAAAAGTCAGTTCCATAACATAAAGAAAGGGAGAACTTAAAAGAGAACAAGCACCTATGCAAGCTGTAGCTGTATTTTACTAGATTAAGACGTGCAGGGGCCAGTCCTATGTAATTAGATGACAGTATTTACTTCCCATGGGGTACTTTCTGTCTGACTAGAGTTAAATCTAGTTCTAGCCTGAGCTAAAAGTTCAGTAACTAGACTATGAAGACCTCTTCCATTTAATATCATTTATAACATTGTCTTAGACAGCATTTCTTACCAATTTGACTTATGAGTTGTCTGAACTGGTCAAGATAGCTCTGGCCATCTGGGGTTATTCCAAGTTTTCTGATGCCGCGGTTGAATTTATCTGCTCTTTCAAAGGGATACTAGAAAAATATTTTAGAATAATTACCTCTCCTTAAAAGATAAATTTCATCATGTCAATACAATTCTATTTGCAATGTATTCCTACCTCACATCTACAGCTTTTTTTTTTTTAAATAAATTATACACCTGCCTGTCTATATTAGATCACAAGAGTCATTTGGCTAAGTTACTTCTGCAAGCTGAGAACTGAAATAGAAGCATTACTATGAACGAGAAAGTATTCCTAAAAGAAATAAGCACTTGACATACAAAGAATCTGGCAGCCTATTTTACTGAATACCTTGTCTCACATTTTTGAGAAATGAGTTTTCCAGCATGGAAAAATCAGATCCTAGTCCCTAAATCTTGAGATACTCGAGTAAGTGCTACATGTTCAAATCATTCTAGATTCAATTTGAATAATCTTATTACTCAAAACTGACAACTGTTGAGCATGATTTGGAACAGAAGTATAGAATCTCCAATAGACTATGACTCCATCAAATCATTGTTTTCAAGTCACTGAGAGAATGATTTTAACCAACCCCATATTTACAGAGCAGCTAAAACGAAACAAAGCGATCCTGAATACAGACATTTGTAACACTGCATGTTGCTAGGACAAAAGCTGTCACTTTGTCTAGATACACACGTTTAAATAGTATGTTATGGTTTGGTGCACCTTCGGTCACATGAAAGTAGCAGTTCTTTTAGACAAGTTCCTCTTAATCCTTCAGAAATTACTATACCTTGTGATCATTTTGATCCTTGACTTCCCTGAAGAATCTGATGTCTTTGATAAGTCTGGATTTGATATGTTCATCGTACATGAACTGGCTAAAAATATAAAACTTTTTCCTCAAAAATTGGTAAGTGAAGTTTACCTAGAAGAAAAAGAAATAGTCAAATCAAGAAAGTTAGCAAAAAAACAACTATATCTAGCAACCTGTTTTCAATAGATTCCTCAGTAACTTTATATGGAAACTTCTATTCAGTTTACTTCAATTTGTTATTCTCAATTTACCATTTTAATTTCACCGGTTTAAAAGGATAAATAAAACTCTTCTCCTGGAAGACCTACCCTCTTCCAGGAAGGGCAGAAGGACCAAGGGCCAAGTTAGCTATTTTAGTTTGATGACCTGCCCTATACAGACATTAGTTTATGTCCAGAATATCCTGCAACTGTCCTTTTGAAGCAATACAATCATTTCAAGTTGAAAAAGGCAGACAAGCTCAACTTCCTCGGTCAAGTTGTGGGATCTGCATAACCCTCCTGACACACTTTTTAACTTTCTTAAAGTTTGCTAAAACAGTCTCCCATAGGGCAGAAGCACACTCCCACCCTACACATCTCAATTACTTCTCATGTCTGCATAAACAACTTTACCCACAATCAGAAGTGAATAAATCTACATCACCAGGAAATAACGTAACAGCGGGGTTTTTTTGAGTAACTGAAATCCCCGCACAGAATAATAGTGCAAGGGAAGTTATTTCCAATAGCACCAGAAATCATAAAAGCCTTTTCTAATCATTTCCACTTTTAAAGCACTGACTTGAGAGTGGGTTCAATATTTCAGGAAGTTTTGGGTTTTGGTTTGTTTTTTTGTGGTGGTTTTTTTTTTTTCTTTTTTTGATAAGGCCAGATAGGGAAAACAAAAGCAGTAGAGGTAGAAAGTTGAGCAGCAGACTGGAAAGCACCAATCTGACAATAGATTTGGATACAGTGACAAATGCGAGAACCACAATGATAAATTCCTGCTGCAGTAAGCAAGCAACTGGAAGCGCCCTTATTTACCTTGCAAAGAGGTAAATGCCTTCGACTGGTTAAAACGACCACCTACACTACAGACATTATTAAAAGTGTTGCTGTAGGAAATCAGTCTTCCAATAAATTATCAAAGATTTGTAGCTTTTATTTCACAAACTGAAAAGATGATGTTTTTTAAGCTTAACAATTACAAGATGAACTTAAAAGTTAACATTGCATTTTTTCAAGATTTACTTTAGTAGACAGATACTTTAGCTGCGTTAAGTGTCAATAAGCAGAATCTTAGAGCATGCTAATTTATGCAGGCAGCTTAGAAATTAAAATATTCTACTATGCTAGTTTGATAACTATTATTTCTTTACTGAAATTCAGAGTCCCACCAGAACGTCTGTATCTTATTTGATGTGGTTTTAGACTGCTTCATTAATTTTTATGTAACACCTGGAAGTAGTATAACTCCTGAGAGAGTTCTGATATGGATCTGTGTTCTGTCCAAGAACTGATTTGTTTTATTAATACACAGAGAATGTTATTATTGCATTATTAAAACTGCAAAACCAAATAAACCATTAGGAGACACAAGAGTTTAGAGGCTTTTGTGCATTTTTAAAAAAAAACCCAACAACAGTGCAAAAAATACTCACTGTTGTGTTCATGATTCCTGTTCCATGAGTTCGAATTGAATTAGCAATGTGACGAATATTGATAGTGTTCAAATGTTTGTTATTACTTGTTCTTTCAATGAAGATCTAGGAGGCAAGAGGCGGGGGGGGGGAAAAAAAGTTATTTACCCAAAACTGACTCTATGATAAATTACCAATCTAGGTAGTCCATATCCTGTATCTGAGAGCAGCTAATAACTGGTGGTTAGGGAAAAAAAATCAAGAAAACAGAGTATGCATACAGTGAACTTTATCTAGTAGGTTCTACCTCTTTCTGCAAAGTGGAAATTAAACAATTCCAAGGTGGATGTTGCACCCAAACTCTCATATTTATTGAGGCTATATCCTACATTAACTGATCTGAACTCTTTCAGCACCTGTTTGTACTTTTGGCCCCACTATATACCATGGCAACAAGTTCCACCACTGAATTATATGCTATGAGAAAAAGTACTTCCTTTTCTTTAAGGAAGCTGCTCATTTTTTGTAGTGGGCTCCTCATTCTCACATTGTGAGAAACCACAAAGGGTTGTTCCCTGTACACGTTCTCTATGCCATTCACTGCTTCATCTCTCTAATAACCCATTTTCAGATACCGTTTTTCAAGTGGAAAAATCACGTACTTAGTATGTCCGTATATGGCAGCCAACTATCCTTGCAGCCTTCTCCCAGCTTCAGTGGAATATTTGACATGGAATGATCCTACTGGCACACCACACTCAAAATAGGTCTCAGAGAATGTTCTCTAAGTATATCTACAGTATCCCCAAAGATGTTTTTCTAGAGCAGCAACAGCTATTTTACAGCTTGTTATTATGTATGTTCAGCTTGGGTTTTTCTTACACTTCTACTGCTCTGCACTTCTCAATCCCTTCAAATCAGAGTCAAATCCAGGAAAAAGCATGGGATATACCTTACCTGATTATTCAGATTGTAGAGGTAGCGGGATACAAAAACATGAATATTTCTCATGATTTCCAAAACATCCAGGCCCTGAAACAATATTATCTATTGAGAACTACCAAGATAAAAATTCTCAAGGACTACTAACATGCCTAACCACTAAGGTATGTGAGTACTATCTCTGTAGTTACTTGAAAGCATTTTAGAAAGCAATGTTTTCATTTTACAAAATGAAGAATCACTTAACAATTTTTGTTTAGTGTCTGTAAGATAATGCTTAGAGGAGAAAGAAGCGCAGCTCACACTTTAACATTTACACTTCTGCCTGTTTTTTTCCCAACTTCCCCTGAAAGTAAGGAATCCTCCAGTCTGTTCCACAAGCCATCCCCCTGCCCAAAAAAAGAAAAAGAAATTTGGCTGTTCTCAGATTTCCGAAAATGAAATCTTGCTTGAGAGATTTCGATAGACACATAGATTTCTGAGACATAAGCAACTAGCTACTTTTTGATATCATTTCGTCCAACCTGTCTAGAAGAC
This sequence comes from Himantopus leucocephalus, assembly GCA_003993805.1. NCBI lineage: Eukaryota > Metazoa > Chordata > Aves > Charadriiformes > Recurvirostridae > Himantopus > Himantopus leucocephalus. Next base: position 66,152,812 of record RSEF01000001.1, read on the forward strand.
TGAAGTTTTGTATTTACAATTGAAGTTTTACAATTGTTTTGCTTGAAGGAGTCCCTCTAGCATCACTGTGCAAAGAAAGGATGCTATTTAATCTGTACACTCTACTTCCAGTTGTGCCAAGGATATCAGGATTTTGCTGGGGCTGGGGGAAAATGGAGTGCGGGGTCTCTTTGTTTTGAAGTAAAGCTCCTACCAGAATGAATGTTATGAAACCAATGTTGTGAAATGATTTAATTCTTTATAACAATGTTATGGCCAAATACTGCCAACATAAAGCCAAAGCCAGAAATAGAAACTAATCCACAGCACTTTTGTACAAAGAATCAGCTACAGTTCTTAGTTCTATGCCCTGTTTCAACTTAGGAAGACACAACCATCATGAACATTAGAAAACAGAGGCTGTATTTTTAAGTGCTTTCATGAATGTGCTAACCCAAATGAGGGAATGAAGCTAACTACCAAAATATCCAAGATACCAAAACTACTAAAGGAAAGTCTTCAGAAATATGCAAGTGGTATTTCTTTTTCACCGACCCTATAACAGTGAATGCCTTCACCATTAACTTGACAAAACTAAAACTTTAATCTGTATGTAACCATGTTTAGCAGTTTCCAGAAGGCTCTGAGTCACTCTCCTATTAAGCTAAGCATGGATGTCCCAAAGTTCTCGATATCCAGCCTGTGAAAGTTTCTCTTGATGATCACTAAGCAGAACCTCCTGAGAAGCAAGCAATAAACCAGGGAAAAGACCCATCATTCAAAGATCATTCCAGACATATTGCTTGCCAAATTGCTGATACTGAATTTTCAAGAAAATGTTCTCAGATTTTGTATTGCCAATTTCATTTTATTAAATCTTATGTTAAAAAATGAATGACACCCCACAAGTCCAACAAGAAATTAACTGATCTCGGTGTTATTTCCAAAGGTAGATAAAGATCCTGTCTCAGAAGTCAATGAGAAATCAAAGGCCAAACAGTTCTCTACTCTTAGATACTTTCATTTCAACAACTCAGTCCTTTGAATAGCTAGCTAGCATGACAGTGAACAAATGATATCCATATCCTGTGGGCACTGTACCTGTTCCAGAGTCTGGCTGGGAAGATGTGCTTCAGTCATACTTAAACCATAGCGTTGAGTTGCTAGGTTTCTCATTTCACTGTAGGTGGCCCAGTCATGAAGAGCTACAGTCGTTAAGTTGTAGAAGGTCTTGTCCAAATAGTGAGTTACATAAGCTGTAACACATAAAAGGATGAAATCAAATAATACTACCTATTTAGTTAGGGAAGTGTGGAAAGAAGTGAAGATATACTAAGCCGAAGTGTAACAGAGATGAAAGTAATGGAATCAAGAAAATGTGTAACTCCTCACCTCTTATGTCAATGAATCGATTGAAAAAACGTATTGGGTTCAGAAAGAAGAAGTGAGCTAGATCCTTCATACCAACTCTGAAGGGGTTTCTGTCATCCAGCTTTAGGTGTGTATGAACTGATAAGCGCAGGTCCTTTTCTATCTCTTTACATAATTTGTCCAGCAAGTGCTATTCAGGGAAGTTAAAAAAAAAAAGTCATGTTCGGTGTCCGCTTACAATGCTCTGTTAGCAGAACTACCATCCTCTCTCCAGAGATACATAAAAGACTAGTGAAACTAGAGAAGACAGGTTTGCTTTGGCAGGGCCACACAAGTCTAAGAGAATCAATACTTGGGAACCAGACAGATATTTCATTCCTGTGCTCTTGTTCTAGTACACAATAGCAAGAAAAAGCTACACACCTCAGAAAAGGTAAAGGTTTAGCCACCTAATGCCATTCTGTACGTGATTAAAACTTCCATGTAGGAGTTTAAACCAATTTAAGTATTCTCACTTCTCATCTTTAAGAGGAACCAGGCTTAGGGTTATCTATCTAGATAATAGCAAGACCTAACTCATTGAGGAAGAGTCTTGCAATAAGTAATTCAGCCTCATTTTCTGCAGAATATGTAATGTTTGGTTTTGAACTGATCAAATAAAGTGTGGTTCAAAGGTTAAAACCTAGTACTTGGGAAATCTGAATTCACATTTTCTGTCAAACATCCTATGTAATTCTAGATAATAATTCACTGAAGAGGCCACCTACATTTACAGAGCCTTCACTACTAAAAGCCATGCATACCTACTAAGTACTTATTTTAAGCATTCATACAAGCAGAAGCTAATCTGACAAAAAGCACTCCTTTGTCTGCATAGTCAAACCTGTACGTGAGGTTCTGCCAACTTATGTAAGTTAGAGTGCAGTATTTTCATGTTCCCAGCCAACACAGATACCATTAACAACAGGTCTTAAATAACCTAAATCATCAGTGACATTCACAACAAATTACCTCATTGAGCACTTCCATGATTTCTTTGTCATAGCATTCCAGAAGCACCTCGTAAGATTCCAAGTGTCTTGCATGCATCATAGCAGGTACACAGTCCCGTAGTGCACTAAACATATACTGAAAAAAAACTATTATGCTTAACCAACAGATTGACAGACATGGCAGCAGCATCTCAAATAGTGTTCTAAGCTAACAAACAAATCAAAATTGCTAGTCTTCCCATTTTTATTAAAAACAGACTTAAACCCTACTGAAGTTTCCAGTCCTTAATGTGTTCATCTGAAGTATTTAGTTGTTACTGATCCATTTACTGGAAGGTCATAATTATTAGCTATTTCATCTCAAATTATTTGCACTTCATTCATTTTAGTATTGACCATGTAATTGACCATGTAATTAGTAATTGACCATGACATGCACAATATTGGAAGAGATGAATGATTTTTATCAGGATTAGAATGATAAAGCATGATTCACGTCTGCAGCAAATACTTGATACTTCAAGGAGGGGAGGAGAGATTGGGGGGGGGTCAAAAAAGCTACAGGACAACTATCCCACACGGCATCACTGAACATAGTGATATGTGCTTTAGAAATTCGTAGCCACAACGTGGAACAAAGGTTTTTTATGTTCAAGTCTAGCAAAAAAGCGTTTATTTCAAATTAGAATAAACGAAGAGAGGAACAAAGAGATAGACACACAGAGACCCAGAGTTAACAGCAGGAACCCGAGACTTTTAGAGCAATCTAACAGATATACTTTAATTAGATTTAGAACAAAGATTTCTTTTACATCCTCCAAAGAAATTTCTGCCTCAGTACTAACCCTTGCCTGGGTTTTACTTTTTTTTTTTGGTAGCTTCTTTCCTTGAGTTTCAGTCTAAGCTTTATCCTCTCTCTGAATCCCTCCCACTACAGTGGCTTGTTAAACTAAGTTGCTAACATTATTACTTACATGCAGTCTAGCAGAATCAACTGCATTTTCATACACATCATCTAAATAGATTGGAAAGACTGCTCGATGCCAGTATAAGAAACAACAGTCACATTGTGCTCGAACTCTGGAATACAAGATTACTTATTAGACACAGAATTGAAGAAGCCATTCTTTTAACACAATGGTATTTATTTTAGTGCATTTAAACTAAAGACAACTGCTTTTCAAACCTAAGTTTTACATGGTTACTTTAACAATCCAGATGCATTGTCCTTCAAAAGGAAGTTCTTTAATAGTAAAGAACTTCGTATTTCTTGTTTTCCACTAGGCTATTTATATAAAAAAAAGGTACCTGCTTTAGAAAAAAGGTTTACTCAGTCTCTGAAAGAATTAAGCCTTACGTTACAGCAAAATCCGCAATAACTATTTTATTACAGCATGTAATTAGTAGCCTAAAGGTCAAAAACAGAAACAGGCCTCTCCCGATACAACCTGTGTACACTTATTCCAGAAATTTATCCCATGAGTCGTCCACTGAAGTTGTTTGTCTCTCCATAAAGTATGCATGGAACCCAGATATTCACCTGTCTTTCAGATGGACAACATTATGTAATTTGAGTGTCCATTGAAAATTCAGCAGCATTAAAACATGGTGCCACATGTGAACTAACAGCCCAATCTCCCAAACAGACTGGTATTAACTCCTATTTGGGTTAAGAGGAAGACTTTAGCGTAACGTAAAGCCGAGTCATCCAAGAAAGTGACAGAATTTCTAAACAATCAGAGAATTGGATTACCTAATTGGCAACAGTTAGGTAAAATATGACTTGCTCAAAGACCAGCAAGCTTCACGCTTAGCTCTGAAATTCTTTCTATCCATCCCTGGTCTACAATACGTGCAGAAATCAACACCAGCATGCAGCTAACCGATTTTGCAATTCGCACAGTGAAGATCCAGCTTCCCTAGTGACACTATGCTGCCTTCTATATATTACGTGCCACTGCTTACCGTTCTGTAAGTTCACTGATCAAGTCTAGTTTTTTCAGAACTAACTGAAGGGGAACGAGTTCTTCATCTTTAAAAGTTTTCTGTGCAAATGAAGGAGAAAAAGAAAAAGATGACAAGATTATATTTCTTTATAAGATACTACACCAAACAAATAAAGGCCTGGAACAATCCCGGCACTTACCATTTGTGTTCCCACACTTAGTGCAAGGGAAACAATTAGTCGCCTCTGTTTTGTACTTGGCCCATTGAGGGTGTTCTCAGCCAATACCAAAGCAGAGAGGACATCCAGGCGTTGCTCACTGTACTTTTTGTCAGAAATTACTCTCTTCTAGATGACAGAGACACAGAAATTCAGATAAAAGTTACTTAAGCCCAAAAGCAAGCTCTTACCTGTTCTTTCCAAAGCTTATGGACTTGTCATAAATTGAGTATTTCTGCAAACAAATTACATTTTGTGAACAGAGCTAACCGAATCTAGATTGACTTACTCAATTCAGTAGTATTACCTCTATATACACTTGGAATATGTGCAGTTCAGCCTGAACATGGGTCAGGTCATGAAGTGTACAAATACTGTGCAAGCTGCATATGACTGCATGCCAATTTTAATTCTACGGTACATGTAAATTAATTTTTTTTAAATTAGTTTTGAATCAGTGACTCCCTGTTGTTGGTAACAAAATCCAGTTTACAGCTGAACAGCCAGAAGACACATAAACTTGGTAACAACAATAACTTGCAATCCTCTACAAATTCTAATTTATCAGAAAGATTAAATGCAAAAGCATTTGCATGAACAAATGAAGGGAACTAAGCCTTCTGGCTAAGAAGTTTAAGTCACAGACCTATTTGCGAGTAGCAGTGTAACTCAGAAGAGTTTCATGAAAGAGTTAAAGAAAACCTCTTCTGATTCTAAGAAAGTAAGTTCAACACGAAGCTCCTAACCTTACATGCTAAAGCTATGTTAGGTATATGCCTTAGGTCTCACACCACTTCGAAACAAAGTGGAGCAGATAAAAAGATTAGTACTAGTGAACTCTTGTACTTAGCAGCATTTGCCTCTTATGTCTTTTCTCAGCAGTCAAAATATCAAGAATTGTTCACAGATGTTCTCTTTGATATCCACTCAATACATAAGTCTCAGTATATTTCCATGCATTTAGAAATAATTTGTAATGTAATAATGTATCATTGGAAAAGATTATGAAAGTTATCCAAACATATGTGAACTGTTTGTTTTGAAGGCACACAGTTTTTCTTAGTAGCTTTGAAATTCTTCAGTTCATGCTACTCCTGATATTGAGATAAATATCTATCTCAGCTTTTTATAAGTACAACTTTTTTTTTCTTACGCTAGAAAATAGGAGATGTTAGATACATAAATTAGGATTACAGACAAATTTCAAACATACCAAAACAAATTTCCAAAATACAAAAGTCTATAGTTAAAACTGTAATCTGTTTAGGTGAGCATGGTCAAAACAAAAGAAAAAATAAAAGGAAAATTTAATAGCTGCACTGATATCAATAGTATACCTCCTTCGTAATTCTGCTACTGAATGTGATGGAAGAATAAAACAATCACTAAGACATTAGAACAGGTATGCTAAAATCTCATTTTCCCATTTGCCCTGAATTCAGAAATTCAAGATTTGATATGCAAAATGTGTAGTAAACTGATCTTGTTTATAGAAAGATATAATATGTAGATATAATGGTGCCTCACCATCAGAATCCATTTTGCCCCACAGAGAAATAGTGAATTTATGCCCGTTCTGGATTCCTGTAAGCCAGCACGTATTAACCACTGCTATTTTGCAAAGCAAAGATTTAAATAAATAACAGCCTGTTTGCTTAGACCCGTAACAGGTTGCTTTAAGAATGTGCATTGGAAAAGAGGTAAGGAAAAGGTCAGTTTGTGAAAATCACTAGAAATAAAAACTAGAAGGAACACGACAAGAGATGCAGCAGTTTAGAGGAAGAGAGGACCCATTCTTTGTCAAAAATGGATAGCCATCTATGCTGTACAGTTTCTAGGGCAAAGCTCTGACCTACTAGAAAGTTTATATATCTGTTGACTACGACAGAGCAATGCTACAGATTTTGCAAAATTAGGAAAAATACTTCAATTTAAAATTAAGTTGTTTTTTTTTTAAAAAACACTTAGCTAGGAAGATTAATTATTAGAACTTGGATTACATACCTTGGCTACAGAAATAGAGTGAAGAGCCTGATACTGCAGATGCTGAGCAATGTGCGTCACAGAATCTGCCACAACCATACTTCTTCGGAAAAACATGTGTTCAATTGCCTAAAGTCAACACCAAAACACAATAGTTCAGGTAGTCAATGACGTTATTGCCTTTAGAGTTTGTCTTTATGCTGGCAGAGTCATTCACACTGCAAATACAGATCCTTTCCACTTTGTAACATACTGTTAGTAGCAGTTGCAATTAACCCTTAGAAACTGAGAAAATCAAATAATTCAGGAGTGTAAAAATGTTAAGACGGTGATGTAAGTTTTTTTGGGTGGGTTTGGGGTTTTTTTTTGTTTATTTTGTTTGTTTTTAAATAGTCCAGCTCTGTTCAATATTGCTTTCTGAAGTTATCTCAAAACAGAGTATTTCCCTTTTGAAAAAAGTACCAGCAGTGCAAAGTCCTGCACTCAGGGAGAAACAACCCCATACACCAATCTATATATATATTGGGATCCATCCAGCTGGTAAGCAGCTTGGCAGAAAAGGACCTAGGGGTCCTGGTGGACACTAAGTTGAACATGAGCCAGCAGTGCGCCCTTGCCGCAAAGGCAGCTGATGGTATCTTCGGCTGCATTAGATAGTATTGCCAGAGGTTGAGAGAGGTGATCCTTCCCCTCTACTCAGCAATGGTAAGGACACACCTGGAGTACTGCGTCCAGTTCTGGGCTCCTCAATACAAGAGAGGCATGGACAAGGGCCACAAAGATAATTAAGGGAATGGAGCACCCCACATATGAGGAACGGCTGAAAGAGCTGGGACTCTTCAGCCTGGAGAAGAGAAGGCTTGGGAAGGGCAGAATCTTATCACTGTATATAAATACCTGAAGGGAGGACACAAACACAATGGAGCCAGGCTCTTTTCAGAGGTGCCTAGTGACAGGACAAGAGGCAATGGGCAGAAACTGCAGGAGGTTCCCTCTGAACATCAGGAAACACTTTCTTACTGTGAGAGCGACCAAGCACTGGCACAGGCTGATTGACCAGGGAAGATGCGGAGTCTCCATCCTTGGAGATACTCAAAAGTCATCTGGACATGGTCCTGGGCAACCAGCTCTAGGTGGCCATGCTTGAGCGGGGGGAGGTTGAACCAGATGACCTCCAGAGGTCCCTTCCAACATCAATCATTCTGTGATACCAACTAAGGAAGCCGATTAGAAGTTAAATAAATCAGCTTTAGCCTCCCAAATCTCCTGTTCTCTAACCAAATCTAGTCTTGAACAAGAAGCCATACAAAAACACATCCCCACTCAGTTGTGTTGGTTTGGGTTTGTTTTGGGGTGGGGTTTTTTTTGCAGGGGGGCGGGGGGCAGGTGGAAGGGTGTGCTGTTGTATTCATACATGATGTTTCATCAATGTTGTCTGTAAAGGCCTACACAAAATAAACAGCTTTTATCCAGTGACCTACCTTCAGAAGTTCTACAAGTCTGCACAGAGCTTTCACCGAGGTTTTGGTCATAGGTTTTTGCATTGACATGTAGAGATTCATTGTAGTTTTAATGATGGTGCTAAGACTGTACGCATAAAGAAAACCCTAAAAATAAAATGAGTAAAAGGAGGGGAAAAAGAATTTTTTCACAACATATCAATCAATTAAGTTCCTCTGTTTTCTTTCATACATTACAGAACTAACTTTTGCCTCTTCACACTACAGAACCTAGCACTCCACCTAATAAACAAGCCTGAGATCCCAAAGCTTAATGAGACCCTTTTATTGGGCAGACATTATGAAACTGCCTACAAGCCATTAGACCACCTGATCATTAACCTCTTCTAGAGACATCCAAATTAAACATAAATCAGTGAATTAAATTAATTGCACAGCCTCAAAGATCTAATAGTTACATATCTACTGTAAAACAACCCACCAAACAACTTCTATCCCCCCAAAAACCAGCCTATGACAAAAAACCCTAAAACTTCTAGATTTTGTGGAATAAATAAACTGATAGTATTTACACAGTTCTACACTCTCTAAGTAGAGCTGTCCATCCCACATTAAAAAAGCAATCACTTCTAAGTCAGTATATGCTAAGCTTTTAAATACAATGTTGGTTACATACAGCATGACAAAAAGTTATTCAACTTATTTCAAAGGAGAAGTAGTAACACTAAAAAAAAAAAGAGACCAGGAAAAGACAGCACATGGTCTAGGAAACTCAATTTGCTGAAGAGCAAAATTTACATAAGTCCACTGCAAATAATTCAAATACAAAACCCACAAATCCTAGTACGTGTATATCTTTAGATATAGGAGGTTAAGGATCATGCTTCTATCGCACACCTATTCTCATCAGGTTTCTGTCAGGCAGATAGATACATAACAAAACTAGCAAAAAATAAATTCAGAAATAAGATGCATCTTACATTAAGACTACATGCTGTTAGTAGGCCAAAAGAAAACCAGCTGCCTCGGAACGTAGTAAGATTCTTGCAAAGTACCATCACTAGGCAAAGCACAATGAAACAACACAAAACCTTTACTGGAAGTATGTACTGTGCTAAATAAAACTAAATTAGACACTGGTTCAGTCCAACTTATGTACCTCATGAGTGACTCAAAAGGAAAAAAACCCAAAACCTTTACTACAGAGAAAATGAAGCTTTCTTGATTTCCTAAATCAAGAGAAAAATTCAAAATTTTAGCCACTGACTCTTTGGTGAGATTTGCTTTCCCCACACACCTTACGGAAAACACTTTTTACAGATTTACTTAAGAGAGCATCTACTGGGCATTTAAAGTTTTAGAATAATTCCAACACTGTAAAATAACACACCAATGATCACAGAACTTCTGCAATTTCTTTTTATGTTCAACAACTTGCACCAAAACATCAGTTTGCCGCATCATTTCCTGTATCACCATATTAAAAGACTGCACACCTGGATGAAGACATTGCAGCGGTTAGAAAGATCTTCCGCAAACTTATTCATGCGTTGCTCCTTTGACAAGATAGATTCCATTTTTGTCATCCACGAGCTCACAAAAACATAATATGACTGCATATCTCTGAAGAAGGAAACAAAGAGTGTTGCTCGCTTCAAATAAGAAGAGGATGAGGATTTTCTTTTCTCTTTCCAAAGCTTAAATTCTTCCAACGGATATATGTTAATCTTCAGTCCCCAAAGTAATAACTCTCCATTCCCAAACGTATCAGAACCTCATACTAATTTACATTTTAATTCTGTATTGGTGAGGATTCGTCTGCCAATTATATCTGTACAAACACACACCAAAGATTCAAAATCATTTATCTTTCAAGAGAACAAATGGCCCTCTTAGCAGTACATATACTACACTTCTTTAGTTTAAAACAGTAAATAAAACTGCTAGAAAAAGCTTTTAAACATCAGACAAAAACGTCCTACACTTATGTTAATTTTTTCTCCAAGTTTGAATATTTGGGTGTTTTTTTATATATTTTTATATATATATATAAATATAAATAAACCCAACTTGTCATTACAGCAATGCCAAACTGGACTGCTCTTAAATAACATAATTCTCCAGAAGTTAATCTGCTTGGATTATACTAGTTGCAATTAAATGTTTAAATAGAGTTCACTTTTAAAACTGCTATTTATTCTAGGCTACAGAACTGTGACACTGCAATACTACTTATTGTAGCAGTTATAGCAGGAATGTATTCAGGTCATTGACTATGACATTGAAAAATAACACTTTAAAGAGTACTCATGTTTAAGGCAACAGTCCAATTATCAAAGGCAATGCAAGAACTTGCAAAAAGGCAAGAAAAAGTTATTTGCAGAATTCAAATCTGCATATGTGAAATCTACATTGTACTGCAATATCCTGAAAAAGTCCGTGAATACCCAGACCTTCCCCCCGCAACCTTTCCTTAAGATTAAGAGCTGCAAGACATGACTTGTACCACTGCCCAAGACCAAAAGCAAAGTAGCAGTGCAATTACTCTCCATCCAGGAATTAAAGCCCAGGAAAGAATTCAGTCAGAGCTCTTGACTCTTCCTGTAGATATAGGACACAAACCAGGAAGAGGTGGATTGAAACAGAAACAGGGCAATAGTGAAAATAACCTGCCAGAGGATCATGTAGACCTAGAGCTGCTTCTTCCCGCACCCCTCCCCTCCAGTTGGCAGAACTCTAACCCAGTTGTGCCAGCTTGCATACAGGGTTGAACGACAACCTGCAAAATGTCAGTTTTTACTTCTATTCCACAGACCCCATTTTCCACCTTCTTGTTTTGGTCTGCAACATAAACAGAAATCTTAGCCCTGTTATCTCCCTGTGCAGCGCAGCACCGTTGTTCATAAGACTGACAACCAAAAAAATTTCCAACTCATCTTTAAACATATTTTAGAAAGCACTTAGAGAAGGAAGTGAACTGCAAACTACATGCAGAGCACAAAAGAAGAGAAGCCTTTTCATATATAGATAATTTCAAAGACCATTAAACAAGCAATTAAAAGTCATGAAGAAAGAAATGGTTGTAAAGAAAGTATCATCGAGCAAAGAAAAAACCCTCCATAAACACATAGAAAGCAGAGAGCGCTAATAGAAAACAGAGATCAGGTTACTAGATACTAGTTTTTTAAAAAAATGGAAGTTTAAAGTATGGAAATAGAAATAACTGAAACAAGTATCTAGAATTGCCAGGAACTTTGTTATTCTGGTGACATAATACACATTTTTCTGAAAGCACAACATGAAAAAAGCTTCATTTTGACCAACACTTTTTCAGCAACACTAACACACGCATATTGTTGCAATGAATTGGAAAAGTTAACACCACTGAGCAAGACCACACAACATGACAGTACCCTGAATGAAGAAACCCACATGTTTTTAAACTGTTTGCCAAACATCACCATGAAGTAATATTTAGGAGGCATACTTGGTAAGTGACTGTGCCTTCTGCTGTAGAAAGTTTTCCCGTTGCATTTTAACTGTATGAACACTTTTCTTGTCCAGAAGTTTGGCAGCAGCTGGTATCCTCTGAATCAGAAAGTTGTCAGCAAACCAGATAATATTAGCAGTTAATGTGATGGCTGGTACCTGCGGGAGGGAAGCGGGGGGGGGAATAATACCAGTAGCAATACATAAGTAACTACAACAAATACTATGCCACCATGCATGTTTCTTAAGCCTCTTTTGAACCATAACACAAAATTCAGTTTATTTCTGCATAACTAGTTTCTACAAAGCATTATGGTCACATTAAAAAAGGTTTCTCCCCTAGAAGTCCACTAAGGACACCACAGGCAAAATAAAAGCCCCAATCACCTTTGGACTTAGAGGTCTTTCAAGATATATGTTTATAGGCAAGGTAAAACCCCAAAGCATTTATTCAGTCCCACAATACTCATATCTCAAACAATTTTTTGTCCTCACTGTGACATTAAGTTTGAAGAAATATTTTAATGGTAATTTCAAGTTATTTTGCCTCGCTGCTAAGTGAGTGGACAGGTTTTTTGAGCATCTTTAAAAGAAAATGGAAGGGGAAAGGAAATTATAAAATATAGAAAAATCTTAATTCTGCTTTCTGACTTGTTTTGGTAAATTGTGTGTTTTCTTTTCCCACGTCTTTGCTATGCTATACAACTAAGAAAATTATCTACTTCATACCGAAGATTTTTTTCCCCTCTTAATTATAGACAAAAGAATAAAGCATTCACCTTTTTACAGACGTCCAACAATGACTTGTAGAATTTCTTGTCTATGGTCCGAAAAATCTGAAAATGCAGTACAAAGAGGCCACAGATGCCCACATATTTATCTCTCTGGTCAATTTCTGAAGGTTCACCTACAGTAATACACCAAAAAATCCTTTTTTGAAGCCTACTCCCAGACAAACTGTACAAACCATTTTAGAAGCAGTGAATCTGGCAGGAGAATCATGAGCTTGCATTACCAAGTTTGGCTTCAACATTTGCAAAAGTTGTGCGAAGAGTATAAGCAAATTCTTCAGCAAACGTGCTGTTCTTCGACACTGACACTCCACCATTTACAGAATCAAACTGTTGCTCTATGCATGCCTGAGCAAAAAGGAAGAAAAAAAAGCATAATGATAACACCATGAATTTTGAACCTTGAAAGAATACTGATTTTGCAAGAGAAGCATACTGCAAAAGCACATTGATTAAACCCCCATACCACTGGTGGCTGTTTAAAAAAAATTACCACAAACCACACAGTAGTAAAAAAAAAAAGTCACACTTCAGATTTTCTAAAGACATTAGAAAAATCTGTAGTGGAACTGTATTTAATATTTTTCATGTATTTTTGTTAGGAAGGGGTGTTGGCAGGACAGGAGGGGAAAGATCCTGAATGAATATGAGACAAATCCTATCGATGTCTCAAACATATAGTGAAGTCTTTGTACTAATGCAACATTAGAGAAATATAGATGAAAAAATTGATAGCTGGTAGCAATGTCCTTTGAAAGAATAAGGCAAATTGTGTTTAATTATTTACTTACAATTTCCCCTCTGGAGGTCTTTAAAGAACAAAGCCTTCTTTCTATGCCATTTAAGATGTAGCAGTAAGAACTGATTAATAGTCCTATTCGATTGACCAGATTCAGCAATGCTATCCTCTGCCCACTATGCCACAACATCCGATTTCAGTGTCTCAAATACATACTTTTCTAAAAAAAGATGACTTCTTGTATGAACACATTTAAATTAACCGCACTGAAAAAAGTAATAATCCTTCTCAGCCACCTGTACACTTAAATGTTTCAGCGGTATACACCGCTGAAGTGGGACCCCATGACAGCTACCTGTCTCATACGCTAGGAATCAGACAAAATTTATAACAAGAGGTCACACAACATATTTTCAAGATGACTGAGGAGACTTTAACCTGCAGCTAAAATAAAGTGGACCTATGCTATGTAAGCCTGACCACTACATAAATTTCTGGTGAAAAACAGACTCCCTGATAATACACAGTCTTAATGCCAAGTTGTCTGCATTTCTTTAATTCTGCAAAACAGTAAGCATTAACTGCTACCATTCAAAGCCTGGCACAGTTCTAGCACATGAGAAGAGCAAGGAAGTATCTCACAATAGAGCCTTTTTCTCGCCCCCCCCATGCACAGATGCAAGAGCCAAATTCACACATCACTGTATCCAGAACAAAACAGAATAAAAAACAAACAAAACATTCTAAAAAGAGTGCCACTTTAATGTAATAGTTTCCTCTATCATACCGGGGAACATTCATTTCATTACCTGAAATATCATTCCATCAAGTAACTGGCATTCCAGTTTTAACAGCAGCTTTTCAAACGGCTTCAGTTTATCTTCTTGAATACCAAACTTAGAAGGGTTATGATGGACAGATTTTAGCAGCCTGTTAGGAGTAGGTATGGAACACATACATACAACACAATTAAAACAGGCTAACAGTTTTATCGTATCCTGTACTATTTTGATAATAGATTTTAATTGCCCACATCTGTGCCCAGCAGCAACTCCAAAATAAATAAAAAACCAAAACCCACTAGGGTCTGTATAAGCCATTTGCATTTGAATAACTCCCATTTATTCAGGTTTTCAATGAAATGGCATAGTTTTTCTGCTAATTTAACTACCTTTCCAGCTGTTGACATTTCAGCTTTTATTTAAGATAGTGTTCTTACTTAAATCTGTATACCCATCCTCTTGATCAATATGGATAGTCTTACATCAGTTCTGTGCAAAATCAGATTTCTTACTGAACATATTTTAAACCCCACCAACAATACCTCTGTTCGTCAAGATGCTCGCTGCGTATTGTAAATATAAGATTCAGCACTTCAAAAACTTATCGGTGCTGTTAGAAGGACAAAGTAGGAGCTTAGCCCTGCTCTTCATTGAGGTTTCTGGAAAACTCTCGGGGCTACCAAAATCCACGTTCCCACACTGACTTTCTTGGAACAAAGACACACACACATGCTTTTATCTTTTATGTTGTGCAAGTATGTTGCACACCTTCACAGACACACCTCTTATACATGGTCCAGTGATCTTTTAGAGTGGCATGATTGTCAATTATTTCATCAAGAGTGATTAAGACTGTGAGCAACTCTCCCAGATGCTCGTACATTGCCTGTTTAAAACAAAAAGAAAAGGACTGTAGTTATTGAAAAGTTTATTATAGTCATATGTGTAAAAGTGCGAGTAAAATTTCAGTTCCTTTCAATACATTATCAGCCAACAAGACATCAGCTAGAGAGTTAAATTAGAGATTTCTTGGTTTGACAGCTTAAAGATCTAGTATTTCTTGCAGTGACAAAAAGAACATTAGTTTGTGTACAGGCACAGCTTTAAGTTCATTGCTGTAATTTGACATCAAAGCTATGATTTTCAAAATTGTCTACATGCAGAAGCACATAGCACACACAACAAGGGAGTGTGGAAATACTTTTCAGCTAAGAAAGCTAGATTATGACTGACATGGAGATACCAGCCCTTTCCACATAAAGGCCAGAAAAAGCCGATTAGCAAAATAAAACCTTTGAAGGAGATTACGGATTGAAAGTTGCACTTGAAATTCATTTTCTTGACACTTTCCTCAGGATTAATGATCAAGAAATACATATATTAACATAGGCAAAAGGGGCTCCAAGTAATTCTCACCTGAAAATGAACTCCAGATGTCTCTATAATTTTAGGTGCACTCCTGTAAACAAAATAAATATTTTGATGCCTTTTTAATCGTTAGAACAGAGCATATTTATCAATTCTGTATCACGGTGTGTTCTTTGTTTCTTGGGGTACATTTTTCTTTGTTAACATAGTAACTTCAGAAAACAAAAGAATTCTCAAAATCCAATCGAAAGTATACACTATGCAAAATCTGTGTGCTTTGATCAAATTTAGTATTGCATTTTTAAATGCACTGCATGTGCCTGGTTCAAACCGTTAATTGCATTCAGTGCACATGTCTATCAGCAATTCCCAATTCAGTTATGCTAACAACAGGTACCCTTGATACATACAGCCTTGTGGCCCAGAAGTACAAAATCACTTTACACATTTAATCAAGCCATGTCCAAGCTACTCATACAACCTTGTTCATTCAGCACCATACAGATAGTCTACATTGTGCTGTAGTGTAAGACAACAAATAAAAATGAGAATGATGATGCCATCCTATCTGGAGCCGGGGGCAGGGGGGGAAGGAGGGGGCAGAATAAAGAGAGCCCTGCAGTTATATTCAGAGATAAACCCAACAATTCTACTCAGAGCTAAACTGTCCTCAGAGTTTTCAGAGGAGCTAAACCCAATAGTCCTTACTAAGGTCAACTTCAGGTGTTGAAACCATGGCCATTCCATGAGGAATATATACAAAAATTTATATATTTAAAACATGAAACTGTGAAAGTAATCTGACTTTTAAAGCTTCTGAAGCTAGTGGTACCCAATGGATCAGACAACAGAAGGAATCTCTCAAACAGAGCAAGGATGAAAGAGTAATAGGACAATCTCTTAGTCATAAAGACCAAGTGTCTCTGAAGCATCAATTCTATCAAAAAATGGCAAAAAATTAAAATTCTTGCATCACACTATAGAAAAGTGACGCCTTTTGTGAAAATAAAAAAAAAAAATCCACTTTCATAATGGCTTATGAAGCCCAAATTTGCACAGCAAAGTACTCTCCTTATCTCCAGACAGCAGTGTTCCAAAAATCACCATGCCTTAGGCAGAACATTCATATTTTATACGTTTGTTTAACTACATAAAAACAATATAGCATTTTAGGGAATAATTACTTGTTGTTTGTGTAGAGAACAGCTAACTGATGCACTACATTCACCACCACTTCATAACATCGGGTAACAAAGCAAGACAGCTCCTGAAATGCAAGAAAACAAAATGCATATATGTACAGACTTTCTTCATACACAAACTCTCATTATTTCCAAAACACTGAACATAAACTGCCGAATTTGCATCCCAAGCTCCAACTACATTCCTAATCCAAGTCAGTGGACAGACCTAAAGCAGGATGGAAAACATCATGCTAGTAACCAACAGCTCCGAAAAAGGATCTGTAACTAAGGTAAGAAATTACTGAACACAAGCTCCCAGTACAAATTGGACTATTAAGGGACCAATATGCACTTTGGACATAAAGAAAAGCATAATAAGGAAGACAGAAATGATTTCACACTTACATATAGCTTTGACAATCTAGATAATAAAATATCAGAATTGATACACAGGGCCACATTTTTAAAAGGATATTGATTCTTTAAAGAAGGTACAAAAAAGAGTCACCATAATAGGTTCAATGTACTTTAAATATCTTGCTGTAAAAGTTTTCAAGAGTTCAATTTATCAAAGGCAACAAGAAGTGACTTGACAACAGTGCCCAAGTACCTTCAGAGAGAATATCCCCAACAGGAAAGGCGGTCATTTTCCCACTAGATTCAAGAGTCACAATCTGGGAGCTGGTGATAACTGAATTCAAACTAGAAATTGAAACAGAAGCCTGTACCTACTGTAAGAGTGATTAGCCACAGAAAGCTGCTTTCAAAAAAACAAGACAATGTCTTCAAGAGGTACGTTTGACTACAGCCGAACTCAAGCTCAGTTACATAGTACAAAATGAGTAAGAACGGGTCAACTCTGACCACATAAAGGACTATCTTAGTTTATATAATGGATTTTAAGAAGGCATTCCTTGAGCAATAGGGTAAATGAATCTGAGCTTCCCTTAACTGCAATAATATTTGCTCATTAATGCACCCTATAATCCCATCAGGGAAAAGTCATGATGTTTTGAGTCCAGCCAGTCAGCACACAGATGGCTTAATTGCAGACAGCCCACACTGGCTAACCAGCCAGCCTGCCGTTCCTGCCAGCAGACTGGCTAACAGCTGAATTCTGTCTTCCTCTCCATCAAAAATAGATCTTATTTGGGCTTCTGCCTTCTATTAGTCACCAGTTTTCAGAAAACATAAAAGTGTCATTACTTCTTATACTTGTATTACTCTATCAAATGCAGCTGAAACAAGCCAACAGATCCCAGAGGAATGTATTAATAGGCAATTGAGAACATGTTTCCTGGGGAAGGGGCACCAGCTGCCATTTTAAAACTTCCAGGAAATAGTCCAATTTAACAGTGCATGCAAATTAGAAGCTACATAATATAGACAATTTTATCACTTTTATCAGAGTTCTGCATATACACTGTCTTCTGCAGGATCAAGAGTACCTAACTAGTTTTTCACAGCACTATTTTGATAATTTAAAGAAAAAATAATGTTTTGACATCGCAAATTTGAGGCTATAACATCTAGTTAATCAAGAAATCCTGAACTCAGAAGAGCCAATAAACCAATATGTGGACATTAGCTTTACGAAAGCAACATTTTACCTCTGCTTCTTCATTCATATTTCCACAACACCCTTGGAGATATGCTCATAACATTTCCCAGTCTACGGATATAGACTACTACTGAGTGGATTTAAGGGAACACAACGGTTGAAAAAGAACAAACTCAGTGAGGAAAAAATTTTCCTCATAGCTTTACCCAAAGCAACACACACCTGTTTGCACAATAATCTTCCCTTTGGGGCAACATCCTGTATCTCACCTCCCTTCTTTCCCAAGTTGCTCAACAATCAACAAGCCAATACAAAGTGGGCTCACAAGCAATACTGCTATATTTTTGTACAGTGTTTATCCTATAAATATACACATCAGCATATACACCCTAAATAAACATAAACTTGCTCTACAGAGTGGGTTTGCAATGCACATAGATATCCAGACAGCCAGTCACCTTGCTCTCAACTTCCCTAGCAGGGTTAAAAAAAAAAAAAAAGGGTGGAAAACACACAAGTGTACAGTAGCCCCATTTCAAAACTCAAGTCTCAGAACTCAGTCTCTCAAACAACTGCTCAAAGAAACAGAGGATGACGGAAGAAACTGACAAAGTCAATAGGACAAAAACTTAAACAGGGCAAAAAAGCCCCGCAAGATATCCTAACAACTAACTACACTTGGGCATTGTAAACCAGGTTGAGAAACAACTTCCTATAGCATTCAACCTGTTACAACTCAGTAAATGACTACGGCCATGCTAGTATACAGCATGGCAAGATTCTTAACCTTTGTTAAACTAAAATTTAACATTCTGGAAGCTTCCTGTATACTCTCTACTTCAACACAGATATTTCGTTACAAGCACTATTGCATAAAAATAGAAACATTTTTGGGAACAGGACAGTCACTTAAGCCATGCTGAAGACAAAAACATTCCACAGTAGACTGAAACCCAAAAGCACAGTAAATCCTCAGAAGAAACACAGATCCTGTTTTCATGCAAAGGACCCCAATAACAACCAAACTGTATAAGAAACGAGTGTTCTTCCCTGAAAGTTTGAGTGAGGCACAAGCAATTTTTTTTTCAGGTTCATGTTTTAATTTTGCTTTCTTCTATCAGATAAAAAATATGTACAAACAATTAATTAATTTCCAATGTTCAATGAAAACTAAAACTTGCTAATGAAAACCATAAAAATAGATATATTTAACTTTACCATTAAGTGAAACAACCTCAAGTTATCTTCTCGTATTGAAATTTTGTTAAGTAAATTCTCATTTATTTGAACAATGATTACACAAACTGTAACTACTTCTCTCATTAGACTTCCACAGTTTTAGACAAGTATAAAAAAACCCAAAACAATGTGTGATACATCAGCAGGCAAAACATAGCAATGTTATCCAATGACTCCAATAGCTTTCAACAAAATGCAAGCAGGATACTGCAGACTTAAATCCACTTTGCATGTAAAATTAAGATTATAATTGCTGTAAAAAAAAAAATTAAAAAAAATCAAAACATACTCTACCTGCAAGAAAGAAACAAATCTTCCCATTTGTATTTGGCAATCTCCCTCCACCATGCTGGAATCTGTGGCTTGAAAGACAAACATTTGTCATTACTTTCAAAAGCCTGTGTTCGACTTGTTAAATTAACATTGAAGCTTGCCCTCCAAGCCATTTGTTTGTCATACAGTTGAAGCACACTATTATAAGCATACTGATGGAGCCTTAAAAACTTTTACTTTTGCTTTCCTAAGCTGGACTTACTTTTGAAGTTTCTTTCTCATTAAAAATTACATTGCTTGTAACTTAGACACAAAGCAGGAAAAAAGTCTCCAATGCCTGATAGAGAATAAAGAATATGCAAGGTAACTCTTTAAAGTCTTATATATTATGTAACTTAATATAAAAGTTTGCATTTTAAAAAGTTTGTATGAAAGCACTAGGTATTTATATTGCAAGGAACATCCTTGGTAATTATTTATCGAAAGAATATACTACATGAGTAATCAGAAGAAAAAGCTATGTAGCATACAGTGCCGCCAAGAAATTGATTTTCTTTTTCCTACATATCATCCTGCACAAAAGAACCAGCTCATCACAACAGCTTCAAATCATTACCTGTACAACAAAGTACACTAACAGGATACTATGAAATACAATAGTTACATCACCAATGCCAAATTGTTTCGGTCAGCTGAAGCAGTTGTAGTACTACCTGACAAAATATAGTCTTTTTAATGCGATGACAGATTAATGCTCTAGATGTAAGATTTTTCTACTAGGCCACTCTGAGCAAAAATGGCAAGTTTACCTGCATAAGAAATGCTGGTCTTATTGCTTCATGAAATATAGTATTTTAGAGCAGTCACCAGAGACACTAAAGTAGTCTCAATACTTCTGTAAGATAGAGCTCTAGGACAAGATTCTAAATATTGCACGCTTCCCCTTTACATATTTTATGTAACATTTACTCTGTTTAGTGTATGTCCCCAAAAAACCAATCCAACTAACTATTTGAATTTCCTAGACTAGGCCTAGCCACTCCAAGGACAAGATGAAAAAAATGTTTCTTTACACAGAAGAAAAAGGCCAGCACCAGTATAATTTCAACCATCCTTGAGACAGAAACTTTGCCAGCTGTTCTAAGTAAGCAAGTTTGCTGTTATCAAAGTAGATGCTACAAGGAGGGATATGGAAGTGGAAAACATAATTTCTGCATCCTCATCTAACCCACAGAAGGCTGACCGCTCAGCTCCTGCCATTCTCAAGCATTCTCTGCAGAACACCCACCAGAAACAAACTGCTGCCGTGATATGTTTATCTGCAGTCTGCCTTTTTTCATGCTAGAGACACGGAAAAGTTTTGCGGGATCCCCTAGTATCATTTTGGCAGCACATCACTTTCTTTTAAGATACTTAAAACAACGTCTGGTAAGAAGTGAGAATCTGCTAAGGGGGAGGGAACCCACCACACTTTTTCGTGTTCCTTAACTGAACCACAACAGTCATCTGATACAGCACTGAAAAGAATGCTAAACGGTCCCTATCTCAAAGATTTCACATTCCCCAATACTTCTGTCACAGTCAAGGCTCTTGAAAAGCTTAAAAAAAACCCTCTTTTTAACTGCTTTTCCCTTTCTCTGAGATTTCTGAAATAGAAAAAAAAAGTTAGGTGATATGTCTCTAAATCAACTCGTTAATATACTCAGTCCTCGGGACCAAGATCTGTGCTTATTCCCAGACTAGCATCCTTTAAGGTGGAAGCCTAACACCAACCCTTCAGAGGAGTTACCAGTCCAACTTCAAGACAAAAAGCAGCTTTTGCCTAAAGCAGGGTCTCGTGATTTGTCAACTGAATTGACTTACAAGCACTTAAGCCCCTGTATCATGTCATGGTCTAAACAGTAGTACAAGTACTATCACCTGCACTTGAAGAGCAGTTGACATTAACACACTGCAACTTCTCTTCGAACAACTATGACTGCGTAAGTAAACTAAGTAGGACTTGGTGGTCTAAGTTATTTATTAATGGTTTCATTGTTTTATATCAATCAAATTACGGATTTACTGTTTTACCACAACCAATGTAAAATTTAGTCCCAATAGGAAATAAGTTGGTATAGGATGTGTTTACACATGAAAAAGAGGTTTTCAATGCCACACTTTGAAAAACATCTGCTACAGTACATAAGCTCAAGTTCCTATATGTGATACGTTAAATATGTCAACGGTCCATACTCCTTACTTCTCACGTAAACAAGGCTGCAACAAAACTTCCTGTTAATGTAACAGATAAATCTTATTGTACCTTAAGCTAACTCAGGACAGTTACAAGACACTAACATATATCCCTATAACCTCAAAGTCCATTGTTTGGTGTTCATCAGTCAGAGATACAGAGAAAGCATGTATCCGTATTATAAAATTACACTTACTGTAGCACTTAACATAACCTGAAACAATAATGTAACACTACAAACTTTTACAGTAAAGGGAGCTACTTACCTCCTTCTCCATAAAACAAGAGGCCATTATAAAATTTAGTTTCTGCCTAACGACAAAAGCAGAAATTTGTTTTTTAATAAATAAGATATATGTAATCATGCTATAAAAATTATTTAGATATTATATCTTGTTTCTTTACTGCTAAAGAATAAATTTATATATCAGCTTGCCAATCTGCAAATATTTTCGTACACAGTAATAAAAGACAAACAAATTTACCTCATATTTTAACTTCTTGATTTCACAGCAAAGGGCAGCATACACAGTTATTACTTTGTTTAGAACCTAAACTCAAAAGAGAAAAAAAACCACACAGATTACAAACAGATTCACATTTAGAGACCTTGGTTTTAGCTACAATAACTTTTTTTTTTCTTTTAAGCATAAAGCACTTACCTTGTTTTCTGTCTTTATGAGCTCCAGTAGGGAGGACTGTTCATATGGCAAAAGCTAAAATTAAAAAAAAAAAAAGCCAAAAAAACCACAAAACCATAAAACAAAAAACAACAAAACATACAGCTTTAGAAAATATTGATCAAAAATACATTTATCCAACTAGGTAAGTAATTTTTTTCCCCAGTTTAATCTCAAATAAGGTCAGTAATAAGAGAGCAATAATTCCACATTACTGACAACCTACACTGCAGGAAACCTTTGCTCTTCACACTTTCATGGAAATACCTTTCCTTTCAACTCTAGGCAGAAAGACAAGTAACTAGCTATACTATATAGCATTTACAACAAATTACTTACAAAACTTGGAAAGCAAAAGCATGGTCATTACGTGTATGTAGAAAACACAGCTCAAGAAACCTAGAACGAATTAAGAATCCCAAATGCCGGAAACAGGATGCATAGTGTATATCTGTATGCAGGCACTGACACTTTGTACTGAAGTCAGCCACGATACTGACTAGTTCGTGTACACCCAGCACTGTGCTGGCCCTACACATAATTTATTCAAATTATTCAGACAGATGATTATTTAAGAGTGCATCTTCAGCACAGACAAGTTCCATGTGGTAACAAAAGCATTTTTAAATGTCTGCAAATTCAGGAAGAGAAAAAAAATAATGCTCCACAGAGGACAGAGAACTCATGACCAAGGAAATAGCCACTTCTGGAAGACAGAAAATACTGCACCAAGGCCACTAAGTCAAAACACACACAGTTCGCTCTGCAGTTACAAAAGTATTAGTGAGCTCTTCTGGAACCCCAACCCCCAGATAAAAACACCAACACCCACAGGGAAGAAGTTTGCTGAAATTAGGCTTCCCAACATGTGAAGAACTGTAAATTCACTTAACTTCCACTACTATCCAGAAGACTGGAAAAGAATAATATGAAAACATTTTCTCTTACGATATGCACCAATTTATTAATTACTTGATAATTAAATAATTAAAATGGTATTGGACAGGTTTCTCAAACACAAAAGTCAAAATTTTAAGAGCACAAGCGCATCAAGCTTTTACTTCTCATGTTTTGAAGGGAAGGAGGAACTAGGAAAATAACAGTTGCAATATATGAAGACCTTTAATGCAATGGGATCAAGACTGAAGTCCCAAACATCTCCAACTGAGTCATCCAAAGCATCTTCAATTCTCTTCAGCTGAGAGGTGTATTCCTCAAGAAATTTTCCGTAATTCTTCAACTGCACTTCAGCATGAATTTCTGAGAAGTGATAACATTTGTACAGTTTTATAGACTGTTCAGTAAACTGCAATATCAAAAAATTATTAAAAAATATTTAATCTGTTGCTATTTAGTTTGTAGTACTGTATTCCTCATTTTGCTGCAGCATTTTTCGTTAATACAACTGCATCTTTAACACAAAGTTCTTATTTATTTAAAATAAATACACAACTCAGTGCCACTTTAAAAGAAATCCAACTACTACCCAACGAATACCAAACATCTAAGAGGTTTGCAGAAAAATATTTTTTAAGTTTACATATATTTTCAAACTAAGATCTTAACAAACCTAACAATCACATCAAGATGCTGAGCAAAGAAACGACTGTAGAAATCATAACCTGTTCTATTTTCTTCCCACATTAAGACACTATCCACTTCCCCCTGCCCCCCCCCCACCCCATTTATATATATACTGACTTAGTTTCATAATCTGAACTATGGAGTGAATGATTACAGCTCAAGGATTCTGTGCTCAGTAAGGAAGTACAATCCTTTTTCATGTGAAGACTAAACTGTCTTCCTCATAATTACATAACAAATCTAATAGCTTGTGATCTTCTGCTATTTGTTGAAAATAGGATTATCCAACAAAGTTAGAGAATGTAAGACAGCTGAAAACTGAACTTTTCCTAAACAAGAATTCAACTCTCACATAGCTCTTTATATGTGCCCTTTTCACAATTCAGGAAGTTTAAAAACTGTATTATTTTATTCTGCATTTTTAACTGAGCCAAATGGTAGTTGATGGCTACTTCAGTGTGAGACCACTGCTGAATCAATTATCACTTTTGGAGAAAGAAAATACTTGACTGAGACACTGCACCAGGCATAAGGGTAGTAACGAAGAAGCACAAATTAATAAGGAAGAGATGAGGACAGGAAGGTTGAGGCTGAGGACAGATGTCTGCAGTGAAGTCCTGAACTAATTCTAAGCTACTACTTTGAAGCCAGCAGCAATGCCAATCATAAGGGCACATGGACTACAAAGCCTATCCAAAAAGCACGGTAAACTCTCTCACATTAAGTTCTGCATTAGTGTTACTGGGTTGTACCTGTACCTGCAGCCTAGACAGTGCGCAGGCACCGTCAAAATAAGGAGAATGAATTTCATTTAAATGGATAAGAAGCAAGTGAACAAAAAACTCTCCATCAGTAGTATGCACCCCTGACACTGATGCGCAGCCTTTGAGTTGTATCATCATATTATTGTATTCCATCAAATTCATCTCATCTATCAGCTTCCTTCCAGTGCATCTTCTGGAAGCTCTGCTGCAGAAAACCAGTAAAACACTGACGGATGCAGAGCCCTGCAGAACAGAGTTTAACTACCCACCATTTCAGCTTCAGTACTTTACTGCTAGAAAATCTGGAGTATGGAGACTTACTATAGAGGTATGCTGCAGTATTCCCCCAATCCCATCTCCACCCTTCACACAAAAGACAAACCAAGAGCAAGGAAACTGACAGTGATATTGGAAGCTTTTTCTGTTTTTCGTATAAAGCCCCAAGTCATACAACAGTAGAAAACTAGCACTGCTGTTCAAATCAATTCCCTATGAAACAGGTAGCAATTCTCAAACAAAATCTCTCAGCAGCTCTCTGCTAGAGACCCACAAACTGTCGCCTTTCCAGCAGCCAAATGATGGATTTGAACAATGTTACAGCTCAACATAACTGACAACAAATATTTCCAAATACTTAACTATTGATAGCCACCAATTTGCCACCTTGTACTGATCATATATAAAATAAGAAACAGGTGTGAATAGTATCTCACTATTTTAGAGAGACAAAAGAGTGAAAGCTATTAGCTAGCCAGAGATGGGCAGAGTTGAACTCATAAAAAAATGACTTGGAGATGGGGGAAGCTTTTTAAGATGCAGAAATATTTTCCTAAATAAACTGGTTCACATGGAGGAAAAAAAAGAAATCACAGAAAGCAGACATTTTCTTTTTCTTCAGAGCAGCAGACATACTTCATAAGGTATAATCTGTTTACAATAAAGTTTGATTTAGTTTCTCCTCAGGTGATAAAATGAAAGCATTACAATTGGAACAGTGCGAGACCGACTCAGCAGTACAGATCCCCCAACTTAATCTTATCTTCTTCCATAAAATCAGCAATATTCAGTGGACTTATCGCCACAGCAGGATTTGCAAGTGCTATGTCCATAAATATCTAGGACAAAGACACAACAAAGCAGACTTACTTAGTATCTTGTGTCCTCGGTTGAGAACATTATAATTGCTAAAGGTTAATCATACAGGTATAAAGTAAAAGTAGACAACAACAAGCAGCAAATGTTTTTCAAGTCACAGGATTTTTCTTCAGCTTTTCTCTAGGAGAACATTGTGTGCTGTTCTCAAAGGAAGATCAGCCTGTTTGCTCACTGTCAAGATGGAGCATATTATGTCATGTAAAGTTCTCATGGCTGCACTTAATGTCACGGTCAAACTAGTGCAGATCTGGCATTTTAAGTAGAAGCTACATTTTCCATTCTGCAGCTGGAGAACTGGTAAAAACCTCAGCTCAGGACAGCTTCAGTTTCCACTGAAATCCAGATAAAACGAATATGGTATAAACAGTATCATCCCTTGCAATAACATTGTATGTGAAACAGTTGGTCCATGTGTGACATATTTTCACAGCAACACCTGGTGTAATTAATTTGGCACAGTTCAATTTACAGTGTGACAACCATATATGTTCCCCATTTAGAAAGTAGGTCACCTCCACAGGCTGAGAAAAACGTGGATTTTGACGGGCACACAAACCCACTATCAAAGTCTCAAGCATCACAAGGTCTTATTTAATTATTTTTTAAAGGTGAAACCGCAAGTGACCGCCCAACTCCATGCCAGAAAGCCTTCACCAACGGAAGCTGCATTCAACTAACTTATCTCGCTATGACTTCCCTGCCTAACGGAGGAAGCAACTGCAAAAAATAAAATGAATTAAAAACAAATAATAAAATAAAAAAATCCGTGGGCCACGAGAAACGATCAGGAAGGAAAGAAACACCATCCCCACGACAAGCGGCTGTTCCTCCCGCCCGGTTCGTGCGAGAAGAGGCAGTCACGCAAACCTGCCCGCCCGCCCCCTGCCACGCCGGGGGCACTGGAGACCGCTCCCCAGGAGGGGGTAAAGGACGAAGGGTTGGAAAAGCCACTCTCCCGCCCCAAGCAATCCCCGGCACCTACGGAATGGGTGGCGGGGAGGGGGGAAAAAAAAAAAAAANTGCGTGAATCTGGAAAAAAAAAAAAAAAAAAAAGGTCACGGCGACAGGCCACCCCCCCCCGCAGGCCTGACCGGGGGAGGAGCAGCCCTCGGCTGGCGGCGGGGGGAAGGGGCGCGGCGAGCGCCGGGCTCCCCGCACAGGGCAGGGTCCGTGAGGGAAGGTGGGGAGGGTGACCTCGCACAGCTCCCACGACTGCTTCCTCCTCTTCTTCTTCCTCCTCCTCCTTCTTCCCTCCCTCCCGTTCCCAGCGGGGGTGAAGCGGCGAGCGGGACCAGGAGGGGTCCGGGGCCGGGAGGGGACCGGGGTCTCCTCAGCCCGCGCTTCCCCCCGCCCTGTGGCGGTTACCGCCGCAGCCCCGCGGGGCTGGCGCTGGCCCCTCCCCCTCCCGCCCCCGCCCGCTCACTCTGCGAGCCGTCGTCCAGCCGGTCGAACTCCCAGTCCGGGGAGAGGGTCTCCAGCGCCATCGCCGCCGCCAGCGCCCGGCAGCGGCTCCCCCGCCTCCCCTGACTCAGGCGCACGGGACTTCCTGCCCCGCTGCCGCGCCGCACTCTGGGAAACGGAGGCGGCGGGGGGCGCCGGGACTCCGGCGGGGCGGGGCGGGGCGGGGCGGCCGTTGCGCGCCACCGCCCCTCGCTCTGCTGGCGGGCGCCCCTGAGGCGATGCCGCGCGCCGCGCCCCGCCCCGCCGCCTGCCCTGAGCGGTTCGCGGCCGTTGGCTCCCCCACGCCTCGGCGGGCCGGTTCGCAAGTGCCGGTGCCGCCAAGTGGCTGTCCCGCGGCGAAGGTCAGGGGGATTAAAGGAGAGAGGGAGAACTGGGGGGGGGGGGGG
>RSEF01000001.1:66180552-66260400 GCA_003993805.1 Himantopus leucocephalus
GTTGGATGGGACTTTGAGCAGCCTGGTCTAGTGGAAGGTGTCCTTGCCCATGGCAGTTGAGTTGGAACTTGATGATCTTCAGGATCCCTTCCAACCTAAACCATTCTATGATTCTATGAATTATGTTATGAGAACCATAATGCAAGCCCTTGTGTAACTTTACTCCATGGGGGAATTGTGTTGTGCCAACCTGACTTACTTTGGGACTGGCACAATTTACCTCTTGCAGCGCCTCTCCTTCCCATGTCCCCTGAACACAGAGGAAGCAGCAGTTCTGCAGCAGCACTCTTCTTTCAGGTATGGCTGAGCATTTGGAATACCCTGAAGAAGAGAGTGGGGGCCTTGGAATTAAACCCTGGGGATTTCTATCACACTTCTTTTGCAGGAAAGCATCAGTGAGACATGGACGTTTGCAAGTGCTAGGCAAGACTTTGTTGACTGTATTTTCTAATGTAGCAAGATCTCTGCAGGTCATATGTTTGGCTTAAGTGTTGCTTCTGGCCTCTCTGAGGTGGTTCACAACTTGACCATATGATGACAAACTTCTCTGTTTTTTCTTGTTTTCTTGACAGGAACAGAGTGTATTTTGGCCTTTTACCCACCCTTTTTCTTTAAGTGTTGCTGGGGTTTAAGCCTGACCCAATTTGCAATGATGCTTATGCTACCATGCTATCTCCTTTTGGGTTTGCTATTCATACCTCTTTTGGGGTCATTTTCATTTGCCTTCTGATTTTTTTTAGCACACTGAATTTGTATTTTCAAGATCTCCATACCTCTGACAAGAAGATTTTGTTGTGACTTTAGAGAAATATTGCAGTTGAAACATTTATCTTAATAGATGACCTCAAATGCTAGGAGATTTTTTTTTTAAGTAGAATGAGCTGCTTTAAAAATACCTGGCGATGTTGGCTGGTGATGGATTTCCAGAAAGTCTTTAATGTTTTTTAACCTCATTCCTGGCAATTTTGGTGTGCAATAAACTAAAAATTAATGTCGATGATCTACGTGACCTTTTGACTGTCACAGCAAATTCACATGAATGTCTCGCCCACAGCCTGGGTGGAGGGGACGAGGCTGGAGATATCTGCTCTGCTCTGGGGTTATAAAGGGGCAGGGACTGTGGCGGGCCAGTGGTGGGGGAGTGCTGGGGGCACTGCATGCGCCTCGGACCACAAAATGCCACCCAGGTGGCCTTGACTCGTGTCCCCGTGGGACGGGAGTCCCTCACCCCACCCTGCTAGTCCCTTAGTCCCTGCCCTCGGGCCCGTGGGCAGCGGGAGGGGGAGCTCCGGGGGGGGGGAGGCACAGCCCGCCTACGGGGGCTGCGCCCCGCGGCGGGGAACGGGGGTCAGAGTCTCCCCGCCCCCTCCCCGGAGCTGCACAGTCCCTGCGGCTCCCGCCGTTCCCCCGGCGCCGGGGCCGGTCCCGCCGTACCAACCGCCAAGGGGACGAGGGGCGCGGCGGCAGCGGGAGCGGCAGGTGCGGGGCTTCCCCCCCCCCCGGCTCCGCCCGCCGCGCCGGTCCCCGCGGGCCCGGGCGGGGGCGCGCCGCCGCGGCCGCGGATGCATGCGCTGGCGGGGCGCCAGCGGCATCGGCGCGGGTTGCATCAGACGAGGCGGTCCGCCGCGGCCGCGGTGCCCGCTCGGTCTTCGCCGGGCAGCCGAGGGAGCCGGGGGCCCGGCGGCGCTCCGCAAGATGCTGCGGACGGCCCCGCGGCTGGTGCGGACGATCTGCACGACGGCCGCGGTGAGTAGTGTGGGGCGGGCAGCGGGGGACGTGCCTCCCCCCCCTCCCCGTGCCGTGCCGTGCCGTGCCGTGCCGTGCCGTGCCCAGGAGCGAACGGCGGGGGCTGCTCCTCGGCGTGCCGCCCCGGTCGGAGGGCAACCAGGGGCCGAGCAAGGAGGGGGAAGTGGCGGGAGGGGGCATTTTTCAGGATGCGATGCGCATTGTCTCTGCCGGGGTTTTAGTAGAGCGCGTAGAGGCACGGGAAGGTCAGGAGGGTTGGAGAGAGGGCTTGGTTTGGGTGCAGAAGCAGCGTCTTGCCCGGCTGGTCTGCGGGCGGGATCGCAGCCATCATCTGGGTGCTGCATCTTGCAGAGATGTGCCTGGCAGCTGCAGGGAACAGGCACTAGCGATGCTGTGATAATACCCAGTAATCGTGTGTCAAGAACAATGTGAGCGTGGCTGTTCGCTGCCTCCCTCACGCTGGATTTGCCCTGCGAGAAGCTGAAGGTTGCTTTCTGAGTTAGGAAGGACCATGCCCGTTCCCAGCGCCGGAGGGAAGCCCCATGCTTTGGCCTAGGAAGAGTGTTTAGTCTGTGACCTTCTTATCACCAGTTCCTAGCTCTGTGATGGTGGGTTGCTTGGGGTTGAAGTTGATGGCCTAAATTCCTCTGCACCCCATGGTTTAGTTTTTTACAGCTCTGCACATTTGTTCCAACCCATTCTTTACGTCCTGTTAAATATATAGGCTGCAGAACTCCTTCAAGTAACCACTCCTTGAAAGCCTTGCCCAATCCAAGTTGTCCAGATGTGTAGGTCTGGCAAGCTGAATGAGGCTGGGAGATTTTTTCTTTCCTAAAGACTGTTCCTCATTTCATGTTTGACTGCTCAGTTTGGTGTGAGGACAGCAGTCCTCCGAAAGTATCTGCATGGAAGGTGTTAGAATAAAGAGATTTAACACAAGCTTTTTGGAAATGCAATCAGCAATGCCAAAAAATGAGAATGAATGACTGGTGAGAACACACTGCCCGTAGATGTGTAGATGGCAGGGGAGGCTCTACGATAGGTTTCTATTTGGAGGCACTGGAATTTAGCACATGTAGGGGGATCCTCAGTAGAAATAAAGTTGCAGTACTGCTTTTCAAAGGAGGCATAATTCTACATTCACTTTTTAAAAAAACATGTATCATATTAAAATATTTACTAGCATCACTAAATTCTTATACAGAATAAATAAAATACTGTAATCTTTTTTGCTAGTAAGCTTCATAACCAGAGTAGTGGTTACTAAATGTTAATCTTCAAGAAATTTGATTAGGAATTTATAACCAATTGAATTTTAGACACATACAAAAGAGGCAGTAACAGAAAATTATTTTTATTTATGAAATAAATATTCTCCTATGGCTAGGTAACATTAGACTCTTCTGAGAGAAGAAAATATAGCTCTTGGACTTGTCTTCCATTTTTAGGAACTAGAACTTGACAAGATTGTTACCAGCATTTGTGAGGCTGCTTGTCTACGCGGTGCTTCATGCTATTTATTAGTTTTATTTTTGGTTAGGTGTTTTGGAGGAAAAAAATAACCAAAATGGAAGCAAACATTAAAATAGTGTATATCTTTTAATGAGCCATTGTAAAATGAATTCCATTATTGTATCAATAGATGATATGGCCAGTTTTTAAATAGGGAGGTTAACTTAAGTCTGCGCTTTCATATTGAAGTGGACTTTCAGACAAGTTGAGCATTCAAGGTATGACTGCTTGTACAAGTAGTTCTCAGGTTTTATGCTCCTTACCTTTATTTTATTTTCTTCATCTAAATTGGGAGCACTTGAGTCAGAGAAAGAGAATTAGTATTAATCTGTGTTACAATGTAAGCAAAACAGAAGGTTAAAGAAGAAATTAGAAGTCCAGACAATGAAACAACAGAATTACAGTAGAGTGAGCACCAGCTTCTAAATTCTTATCTTATGGTAGCACTGTCGTAAGAACTACATTATCCTGTGTTTACTAAAGTAATAAAAGAAAGGCCAAATCTCTCTAAGCCACCTGAGCTGCCTTGTTTGCCATAACTAGGAACTGGGTAATCTTACAAAAGACCATTAACGTTCCCGTGCATCTGTTAATAAATGTTGTATGTCTGTAGTCAGCCAGGCAACTGCAAAAGAAATCTAAGACAACCTCTCAACATCACCTACAGAATCAATGAAAAGTTTAATCTTTGTATGTGTTAGTGGTAATGATCCAGTATCCATCTAGCACATTATTCAACAATAAGGTTGTTTTACTGTTCTTTAACAAGCTTCCTTTCTACAGCTTCTTGCTGAACACTAGTGATGGTATGCTGGCCAAAACGTGCCATTTCTATAAGAAAGAAAAAGACAAACTGTTTTTCATTTCTGTGTAATCTTGTAGAACTTTCCATTTTAATTGGGTGTTGTGTCCACATTAAATTCTTCTAAAAGTATTTCCCACTTTCACGGGTCTAACTCATCTTACGTAAAAATGCTTGAGGAGAATTTCCAAAATAAGATACAGGGTGGCTATAAGATCTCATGCAGTTCCTCCACTGTCATTTTTCAAATAAGACAAAAAATGAAGGGTTGAATTTTTGGTCTGATGATGCAAGCCCTTCCATATATGGGATTTCTTTTCTTTTTTTTTTTTTTACTTAGTAGAAATCCTGTGCATGGCTGACTTGTGGGTTTGGCTCCTGCTTTCTACTGATGGCAGTGTATGTGTTACTGCACTACAAGCAAATTGCCACGTCTAAGCCAGATGTTAATAGAAATCACGCAATACACGTTCCATTCATTGGAGAAGTAACTCAAGAATACTGGTCATAGCACAATTACCAGATCCATCTTGTAATTGAAATCAGTCTCCATTTGAGTAACTTTCTATAAGTGTGAGACAGCAGAGCTGATTTGCTGACAGGCTAATCTTTTTGTACACTACAATGAAGAAATGGAACTTAGCCAGCCTGCAATCTTCTCAATTTTGCCAGTTTTATTTTTTTGTTCCTTTGGAGTCTGTGTTCTCTGTTCACTTCTCACCATTTGTTGACTCAGTTCCACAACTAGCACAAATTAAGCATGTGTAGCTTTACTGAAACTATGTTGATTTACAGCAGCTCATGGTTTGGAACTGAAACTGGTATGCAGTTCCATGTAATATAAGAATCAGATTTATTGACAGGGAAATGTGAACTAAAAGTTAAGTTTAGGAATAGGGGATGCATATGTTATTAACACTTTGTGAATAAGTGGAGAAAAAGTAGCTCTCGAAGTGGTGCTAAACTTGGCCTGAAAATTACAAGAAGATTGGCCAAGTATCAGAAAAGCAACAGAGTACAGCAGTAAGTAAAAGTACTTTAAAATGGAGGTCAGATGCATTTACAAAAGCAATCATATGACATGATTGCTTGTGATGGCAGAGGACCAGATTTGTTAGCTAAGGAGATCCCTTCCAGTCTTGTGTTCTTACTGGGAGATGTTAACAAAAGGATGAAATGAGAATAAGTAACTCTCATCTGGACAATCTTCAATATTTCTTCAATGTACTAGTTGGGCTACCACTGTAAATTAGCATTGTACAGAAATCAGAGGATTTCATACCGTACCAAACATGTTCAGTAATCCAGCAGGTTAATCTTTCTCCAACTTGCCTGCTGTAGTTAAAATAATTATGTTATTAGGAAAATCTGATGATTACTTTTTATAACGCAGCAACTGCTGTAAAAGCAAAGGTATCAGTCATAAAGCATTGGTAATGATATCTGCCTGCATCCATTGGGTCTTGCTAGACAAAGATTGCAAGGATAAGTTGTGCTTATTGTAATTCAGAACAAGGTCTTGTCTTTATTAAGAGCAAAATAGTGGATATATTTTAGGCATTACCGCCCAACAGTGCAGCATTGGTTAGGAATATTATCATCATCAGTCTCACAGACATTTTTTACCAGCCAAATAGAATAATCTGATTTTGCAAGAGCCTGAGTTATGTCCACCTTTGCATCTTACTACATGTTACTACTGCAGTTGCACTAGTGCTGACTAATGCTGTAATAACAGGGAGAGTTTTACTACGCAGTAAAAAGGGAGGGAAAATACTGTCTCTGGACAAATAGTTATTTCCTATTATTTTATATAAAAAATAAAAAGCACACTTCAATATTCCTCTAATGGAACCTACCATTTCATAACTCCCTTTCTGAGGCTAGCTGCACCACTAAAATGTAATTTGAAAGCAGCAATATACATCCATAATACTTCAGCTGTGAATTGAATTGCAATGAAACAGATTGTGGTTTTGAGTAACCTGTTTTTCAGGACATTTCTGTTTGTCATAGAATTTGTCATATGATCTAATGGGCAGTCCAGACCATTTGGTATCCAACCAATAGCCCACTTTGTCAAGGTATCCTCATGTCCCAGCCTCTGTCAGAAAGGGAAAAGAGGAGTGAAGAGAAAAACATATAAATGCCAACATACAGAACAAATGCCAGTGGTTAAGATACTCAAACAGTGCTTTGATTTCTCTTTGTCATTCTGAGCTTATGGCATCTAATGGGTCATTCAAAAAAATGGAAGTCAAAGTCCAGTTGGGAAAGGTGAAGTTAAGAATAAAGGTGGGGAGTACGTGGATTTATTTTCTGCCTTTCATTCAGGCCTCCCAAGAGGAGGGATCTTTAATGATTTGAGTCTAGGAATAGTTTCTACTAGATTCAGCTTTGGGGAAGGTAAGTTTTCTGTTTATTCTGTCTGGACCTTTCCTTCATAACCAGATCTGCTAGTCTGTTTGTTTTTCGAAGGTTTCCAGTTTTTGGTTTCCAGTTTTCAGTTTCCAGATGCTGATGAAAAATGCAAAGGCAGTGCTTACAGGGACAGTTCCACCCTTCTGCCAGCGCCTGCATGCTCGTTCCTGCTCCCCTGCTGGACCTGTGTTAGGACTTGTGGCAGTGCAATGAACTAGATTAGTGAATAGATCCAGTTAAGAATAAGCTGCGTTTTGTCAGGTCAATGCCTCCCTACTTCAGCACCCTAATCCAGTTCATTCAGCTACAGGAATACCAGTTCTGGGATAAAGGAGGTGTACTAGAAGTAGGGTGGGAGAGGAGCACAACTGCCCCTAAATCTAAATGGACTCTGAAGGAATTAATAGTTTTCTCAGGGTGTAAGCACTTGAATAATGTAGCAGTACATGATGTCCTGATATAGTAGTGTTGTGATTCTAACTATACTAAAAATAAAAAGTTGGGGCAGTTATTGGCACCTACTCCATCTGAAGAAGCTTAAAAGCATGTGTCCGGTGTATGGGATGCAAACACAGAAGGCAGTGGAAGTCAAACAAAGGAACCTTGCAGTATTTCCTCATAGGAGGATCAAATGGATGATCATTGCCTTTAACCTGGCAGGAAAAATGCAAGCTTGTCTTTAGCCTATACATATTAACCACAAATAATATGCCACCATTTAATTATAGGGATTTAGAGGGCATTTCCCAGGCACCTAAGTTATGTCTAGAGAAAGCGGTTTATGTATCTGTTTCAAAAAACATATTTTCATTTCTTATCATATTAGTTCTGACTATGAATAAGATCACGGAGCCTGTTATGCCTCTTGTAACAAGCAGTGGGTCTGTCTAATGAAAATACTGGGAAAGCAATATAAACATCTGTGACAGTATCAGATGATACTTTTATGTTAAGTGTGTTCTCTCTGATTTGTACATTGCCTGTCATTAATCTCAAAAAATAATTATTATTCCTTCAAAAGTGATTGGGGTAAAAACACCATCCCGTTTTAAATAGAAATGAACATTGATCAAGAAGGAGCAAGAGAGAAATGTAAGCAACAACTTATTTTCTTTGCATCCTAGAACATGGCTTGTTTTAATTCTTTTTACCAGGCTTATCAACATAAGCTAAAGCTAGCCCTTATAGGTCAAAGTATTTTTGGACAAGAAGTTTATAACAAGCTGAGAAGAGAGGGCCATAAAGTTGTGGGAGTATTCACAGTGCCTGACAAGAATGGACAAGCTGATCCTTTGGGTAAGTAGAACCTTAATCCAAATGTTAAAATGACAGGCATACATAACAAACTTGCCTTTTCGTGAGAAGGTGATATCTATAAGGGAATGACTTGCATATATTGCCTTTATTACGCCGGATTCAGCACAAGAACTATGCTTTAACACACACAAGTCCCAGAACGGGTTTAACCTTGTTAGTATTTAAAAGTTGTTTCTAACCACACAGGGCCATATATTATGATATTTAAAAAATAAATGAATCTGGGTACCTTATTTGAATGTACATGCTAGAGGTAATCAGCCTGAACTACATCTGTATCTTAAAGCAAATAGCTGCCGAGCACAAATGTCTGTCACCTGTTTCACTGTGCTGTCTGGGCATTCAAGGCACGAAGCCAGGACAGTTTATCCCTGGCTTTCTGCCCTTTCTGACAAGCTTGCTTGCGGCAGTGTGCCTGCGGAGCCTATTTCTCCTCCACCTGGACTATGGAAAACCCATTGGAAATGGTAGAGGAGTCTTTGCTCTCCCTTTTCCCATTGCCAAGATGCATAAGGATTTTCTAGACTTCCTAAAGTAAGAGTTGTTTCCTGACAGGTATTCAGAATTGTACTCATACAGCAGAACCCAGTGTGACAAAGGAGCTACTTTGGAATCATCTGAATTGTAACTTTTTTTTTCAGTGGCACACAAATAATGAGTTAATGTGATTAGCAAATGGAAGTGCCAGAATGAAATGTACTTTTATGGATAATAAGAAATTAAAACTACATTCCATGAATTGTCTTGTCTTTTTCTTTTTTCCCTTTTGTCAGGTCATGACATGTTTTTACAGAACTCTTATGAGGGAAGAATCAAACATAAATTTTGCTTACCTGGGCTGTGGCACTCCCAAACTAGCATATAGTTCTCAAGTTTATTATATTCTGTAACTCTACCTCATTAAAAGATTTAATCACACTTTGGAAGAATTAGAGGCGGCAACTATTAGTTTAGAAGAAGACAATTTGACTATCCAGCTCTGGAAGCATACCGTAGTACTTGGTTATAGTTTATAAACTATCATTGTACAGTTATTACACTAGCAGATGTAACTAAGCAAATCTTCCACTGATTTCAATCATATATTTATTTTAACTAAACCATAGAATTAGTTTATTGCTTTCCTAATGAAAAAAAGAGAAATTACTATATACTTTTTTGCTTTTTACTTCTAGATGACTCAAATAGTTTAAGTCTCAAGTGAAACTTGCTAATGTTTCTATGTCCTCAGACAGCTATGATTTCTATTTCTAAAAGCAATTGCAGTACACACTAATGTCCATGGAATTATATTTAAGTAAGTATTTACTTAAGACCTAGGTTAATATGCTAAAGATACTTCAGGTCAAACTCAAGATCCAATTTCAGAAGTGAAAAAGATAAAGGAAAGGACAAAAATGTGTTTAGAAATATAAATTAAATTAGGTGAATTTTCCATACCTCTTCTTGTTTTCCCTGTTCTTCCTATTACGCATACAACTCAATAGATGTAGAGTTTGACTCTACTATCCTACTCTCTGTGACGAGTTATTAAGCAGTTGCACAATGGAATTTATTAAACACATAAAAATTCTCTCTGCAATTAGTGTAGTTGCTTTTACTCACCTCTGAGCCTAATTTTGGGTGTAGCTGTGTGTCTCGCAGATAAGTGGAAGCATATCCAGAAGGCATCAGTAAACAGAATTTTGAAGAAATTACTGAAGGCCTCTAGCATCCGTAATTATTTGTACCATGTGGCAAAATGCTGCTGACTTGAGTGAATATTAGTTGTACATAGTCATATTCACATACAAACTTCTGATGTGGAAAATTAAGTTCTGCTAAAACAAACCTGTTGCAGGCAAATGTAATGACTGGACTGGAAATGACGTGTCACTGTTAAATAGTCAACAGCATTCATTGTTCTTTCCTGCTGCCACTGGTATTTATTAACCAAGTCATAAGAGCAAACTTAAAGTTGAGAATGATATAAGCTGAGAAATGAGAATCAAAGACAGAATTAATAAAATATATCCAAGCGCAAAGGTTTTTAAACAACGTACTGAACAGTATGAAGGGCACTCTGTAATCATACACTTGATGATCTGCTTGAGTGGTCACACAATCTCTCTCTGATTTCAAGTTTGAATTTGTAACACAAAATATGAATTAAAAAAGAAAATTGTTCTTGCCCCTCAGCACTGGCAGCGGAGAAGGATGGCACTCCTGTTTTTAAATTCCCCAGATGGAGAGCTAAAGGCAAGCCTATCCAGGAAGTAGTTGCAGCCTACAAGTCGGTTGGAGCAGAGCTAAATGTCCTTCCGTTCTGTACACAGTTCATCCCCATGGATGTTATTGACTGCCCAAAACATGGCTCAATTATTTACCATCCATCCATCCTACCACGCCACCGGGGAGCTTCTGCAATCAACTGGTGAGTTTTGTGCATCAAAACTTCATGTATGTCACATTAGGATGTTGGTCTGTAGCCATTACTCATGCAAATACTGGCATAGTTCTGTTGACTTGCAACTGCCCTGAAGGAACTTCTCTGAAGCAGCTGAGTATTTGGTTCATCAACTGCACTTCATACCTAAGATTCATTATGATTTCCAATGCAAGGGCAGCTGTTATTCTGGGAAGATCAGTGCTGTGACATTCATACAATTTACTCACATAGGCAAATCGACGATCTGTAGTTTTCATAGGCAGGACACTGCCCTCCTAGCTCGTCCCCGACAAACACTAGATCACTGTCACAACAGGGCTTGATGCAGACCCTAAGATTTCCCAGAATGAAAGGGAAGGGAGAAGAAAGAAAAGAATCCACAAGAATAAAACCTTATCTTACTGTCTTCCTAAGCAGTGTACAGCTAGGTTCAAAATGTTACTGTGAAAGAACTACACTGCAATAATGACCACAGTAGACTCAGATTCAGCATTCTTGTGACAACAGAAATGCCATTATCACAGTGTTTAAATTTAATATGAAATTGTCTAAATATGAAGAAACAATTGTAAAAGAATCTTACAGGCAGCATGATGATTATCTAAAGACACAATGTTATAGATTCAAAGTAAAGGCTTTTTTTTAAAAAAATCCTTGATGGAAAAAACACTAAGCTGAAGTACTTAAACAGGAGTAAAGAAGACTATAAGAGACATAAAGAAATCCTTCAAAAAGTGATAGTTGTGTCCAAGTGAGTAAAATAAAAAAGAGCATAAAATCTGGCAAATTAGATGTAAAAAGAGAGTAAGGCAGTCCAGAAAAGACATAAAGAACCAACATTTAAAGGCATAAAAGTGAATAATAACCATTTGCTCAAGTGCATTCAAGGTGGAAGGTATATAGGGTGATATAGGTGTTTGATATAAAAGAGGTGCTTATCAAAGAGAACACCATAGTAGGAAATCTGTATTGGTATTCAGGATGGAGGAGCTTAAGATGTTACTACCATACCGCCCTTCTTTGTGTAGAATAAGTCAGAACAATTCTCTTGAGCTGAACTGTGAGTAAGAGTTTTCAGATAAACTGAGGAATGAATAAAAATCTCTTCTCAGGACCAGGGGACTTTCTAGCAAATGTTCCACAGCTTTCTGTTCCTTCAGATTGCGTTGGCGCAGGAGACTGGAAAACAGCAAGAGCAATACCAGTTTTAAACGGGCTCGGAGGAAAAGCAAGGAAACTATAGACCAATCACTCTGATTTCAATCTGTAATAAAGAATACAGTTTCTACTCAACTGGGTAAATGTGATAATGTGAAAGTGAGATTAAGAAAATGGATGGTCAAATTCAAAGTTAAAAAACATAAGATAATGTACATAAGGGGAAAAAAACCCTAACTATATGCAAGCAGCAATAAAATTTAAGTTAGTTGTTGTTACTTGGAAAAGAGACCATGGAAGAACCTTAAATACTGTCTGTATCTCAGTTAGGACGTGAGGGAGCTAGAAATGCTTCAGAAAAGGCTAAGGAAGATGGTCAAAGCTGGTCAAAAGAACAGCTTCCACATGATGGGAGAAAAATCTAGGAGTCTTCAGACTGGAAAAGAGGTCATTGGGAAGGAAACATGCCAGCAGTGTATTAAGCCATGAAAGACATGGGAAGGTGAATAAGGAACAGTGGCTCATTCTTAATCAAAAGTTAGGGGCAGTCTGCAAAGAGATCAGGTAGTGGGATTTGATTAAAAAATGGAGGTACTTTTACTCCATGCAGTCGGTAATCAAACTGTGGAACTGCAGATCTAGAGAGGTCTAGAAGGATGTTTTCATGGAGGAAAAGTTCGTCAAGATCTATTCCACAGGAAGATGTAGATACAAACTCTCTTTCAGGAAGTTTCTGAGGTGAAGGTTTCCAGAAACAGGAACGTATCCCACTGGTGTATCACAGAGTCTTGCCCTATTTTGCATATTCCTTCTGTAAGCACCTGCTCCTGTCCTTCTCAGGTAAAGACTGTTGTCCTAAGACCTTTAAACTAAGCTAGGATTTGGTCTTGATCTGGCCTTGGCTGACCATTCTCATGGTTCACCCTTGCAGCCGTTGCTCTCATCATTACTTCTTTCATCTGTTGTGGCTACAGCCCTGGTGCTGATCAGACCCTTTCCTCCTGCAGTATGATCAAGAAAATCGGTGGGAATTAGGCATGGCTAAAGGGGCACCAGGTACAAAAAAGGGTCCTGGGCCTCTGAGGGTTTTTCACTCCATCCTTTACAGCCTCTTCCAGTTGCTGCCACTTTGTTCTCAGCAGTTGTCTATGGAGCTGGTGGGCAGAGGAGGGGACACACAGTAGTTCTCATCCTGTCACCTATTCAGCATCAGGGGCATTTGCCCATGGTACCTTCTCCTCCAGCCATGCAGAGGACATGCACTTCTCACCAGGGTGCTCTTTCAGTGTTTGTTCGTAGTACAAAACGGAAGAGATGCTGCTTAAGTATGTGAAAGGTCTGGTATGGGCGAGCCAAACTTCTGTAAGCTTTCACTTTTGTGATCCTGCCAGCTTCTCCAGTTGTCATGAGAGTTTGTCCCTCGTTCTGCACAAATGTGTGCTTTACTCCTTTTAATAATGTAGTTTTCAGTGCTTCCAATTAATAGTGATTTTTCATGTGTATAAGCCAGATCTCAGATGATCCTGTTACAGCATGGACTGCCAAGGGAATACTTACATATGTTTTACAGCAAATGGCATTGGTATTTGCATGCAGACTAAAAGCATGTATGAAATATACAT
Source organism: Himantopus leucocephalus (assembly GCA_003993805.1). NCBI lineage: Eukaryota > Metazoa > Chordata > Aves > Charadriiformes > Recurvirostridae > Himantopus > Himantopus leucocephalus. Next base: position 66,193,559 of record RSEF01000001.1, read on the forward strand.
ATATCTCCATTTCTGTCTGCTCCCTTAAACACAGTTCTGTTCGATTATACATCATTCTGAGGCACATGCAGTTCTAAAGGAGAACGGGAAATTTAAGTGGCTGAAGTTCCCTTCATATTCAGAGGCAGATTCTGAGCTGGCGTAAATCGGCATAGAGGTCTATTGTAAGCAGTGCTATGTTCATTTGCAGCAGCTGAGAATCTGGCTGGATATGAATTCCCTTAATAACTTTTCCTAAAACAGTTGCATATCCATCATTTTCCACTCTGAGTTTAGCTCTTTTTCAGCTGTGGGATGACTGTACTTCCCTTGCTGACCTACAGATAAGTTGTGAGGCTTAGCTAATTACAGTAAACTATAAATTATTCAGGTAATATGCTGTCTAGATGCTTCCATCTTTCAAATTATGTCATAACTATTGCACACCTTTGGCTTTTTTTGCCGTACCACTAATAATACTTTAAAAATAATTATCACAACGAACTGTTTGATAGACACCCTGGATTCAGTTGCAGCATTTCTTATGCCAGTTTGTGGAAACCACCCATCAACAGTATCAAAACTGGGTTTCTGACTATGAAATGAACAATGAAATTAGTATTAAAGACAGTTAGGATTTTCTTTTCTATCTACCTAATGCAAATGAATGTGTAACGGATGGGTTGATATCCCTGACTACTTTCAGACTGTCAGTATTTACTATAAGGCTTTTTTTTATGTCCAGGACTTTAATTCAAGGAGATAAGAAAGCAGGATTTACTATTTTTTGGGCTGATGATGGTTTGGACACTGGACCAATACTTCTGCAACGGGAATGTGATGTAGGCCAAAACGATACTGTGGATGACCTCTATAACCGGTTTCTCTTCCCAGAAGGAATAAAGGCTATGGTATGTTTAGATGTCCTAAATATCAACATTTTAAGAGGAAAAGAAAAGCATCTTCTGGAGTTTGAAAGTAAAGGAAATATAGACAAGATGCATACATTTGGAAAGTCAGAGGTTGTGGTGTTCAGCCAAATCCTAGACTTCAGTGGAGCTGTGCAGCTTCATGACAGCTGAGGACGTGGCCTCAGAATATTTGTTGCTGGCAGCAGGCAGAGCATATCCTATTTCCACAGAAGTCAAGAAGCCAGATCTGTCTGGAATGTAGCTCTTTCCACAGATTTCTTGAATGTTTTTACAAGGTAAAATTTTTTACAGGCTCAGAGAGAGCAGAAAGTTAGGGGTGAGGTTGAAAAAAAAAAAGGGAGATGGTGTTTTAACTTCAGAGCCCTGGTGGATTGGCTTTGGATTTTCTATGCTTGTCCTTTTTTTGTTGTTTTAAAATGAAGGAAAAAAAATGCATAAAAAATACTCAGCATGGCTCTTCAGAGAAATTTTTTCTCTCTATTTAAATGCAGAAAAATAACTTTTTGCACAAAGAAAAAGGAAAGAGTTGAATGCAAAAATATAGAGCCGCGTTCTGGTCCTGCAGAATTTAGGCAGCTGCTATATGTTTGGTGACTACGTACTCCCATCAAATTTCTGAGGCTATTTCTTTTGTGAAAGAAGTTTAAGCATATATGTATGTTAATCAGTGCAGCATTGGTCCCCTCGATTTTGGAAATCTTAGGTTTTAAAAATAAACTAGTTCCCCTTTTGGCAGAAAGTCTTTTTCTGTCATTCACAAGTATGCTAAGGAAAAAAGAGGAACCAAGCTAACATTAAATCTGTTACTTTTTCACTTAGGTGGAAGCTGTACATCTAATTGCTGATGGTAAGGCCCCTCGCATACCTCAGCCTAAAGAAGGGGCAACATATGAAGGGATCCAGAAAAAGGAAAATGCAGAGGTAGTGTTAAATAACACTGGTTTGTGCATATCACTAGAAAAGTTGTTATTAACTGAGATTGCAATAGTAGTAATATCAAGTTGACATGAATTTTAACTCAGCTCTTTCCCCACGTCTTATTCCTGGAATAATTCCAAGGATGTGTGTAATGGAGCCCCAGGTTAAGTTTGTATTCCCTTTCAGCAGTTACATATATTTAGTAACTTGGTGTCCTACTTAGGATCATTTACACACAGCTAGATGGCAGCTGCACCTTCAGTGGATTCTTAATATGTTACCATACTTTTAAATACAGCATTGAATGGAGATAGCTCTCTCTGTTTACCAACAGTGCATACTAAATTCTCTACCAGAAATAGATTTGATGTTAGCAAAAGCAAGTGTTGGCACCTTTCCTGTTAGCACGAGAAAAAGAAAATATAGGTCATGTAAACAAACAACAGATTAAAAAATTATTTAAGCAACCATGTAAGAATTATATGATATAAGCACCCCCACTGCATTAGTTGGATCTTCTTTGTGGTTTGGAAGGCCACCATAAAATGATAGTGGATGCTGCCTGTAATACTTTCTTTTCCTTTTCTAGACCAGTGCAAAAGTTTTTTTAAAAAAGAAAAAGTAAAAATTATTCCAACTATTTCAGTCTCTTGTCCATGGTGAATGTAATCCTTTCCATCTGAAATATTGTAGGTGATGCTTTTTATCATATTTCAATTCCTGACTTACCTTAGAAACAAATAGCTTTCCATAAGGATATTTTTATTCATCCCTTTAATGTAATATATAAGGAGTTTCCTTGAAGCGAACTAGCTTAATGTCCCTGATGTAAAACTATTCTCATTGACTTATAACTTGCTTCTAAATATTCTTTGTGCTTAAACTAAGAAGGATGTTGGGATGATGGCTGAATTTTGTTCTTTAATATCTATTCTCATACTTTCATTCATTTTGTACACATACTCACAATACTGCAAAGATAAAGGAATACATTTTCACTGGTGTTACATATTAAATATACATAACATTCTTAAAATATTATTTCCTTTTTCCTCAAAGTCTTGCAGGAATTGCAAGTGGTAGCAGGGATTCCATTTATGAAAAAAATTATAAATGGTTAGTAAATTATTAGAAAGTATTTTAGTAAAAGTTTGTAGATTTATTAAAGAACTTAGGATCCAAGCAATACATAGATCATCTTCAGCAGAAGGTGATACCTCAGGCATATACTAATTTATATTTATACTATGCTTATTAAAGTTGTTAATCATAATATTAATTATTTATGGATGAATACCTGGTAGCAAGAGTTATATTTTCAATATATTAGTGTGAGAAGGAGAATCTTTGAAAATATATAGACTGCACAGAACACAGAAGCGCTGAGCATCCTGTTTGGTAGGTCTTTGATGATTAGCCATCTGGAGATCACTGATCTTCCTTTATTAGACCAGATCCTTTCTGTGTTCTTAAATAAATGAATGGTTGAAAGAGAAGCAGGGAGAAAGTGTAATTCTTATACAGGAGAACATTACTAACTTGATTTATACCTAAACAGAGAAGAATTAGGTGGCATGTCTTGATTTCCTAGATCTCCTGGGACCAACCGGCAGCAGCTTTGCACAATTGGATTCGAGGGCATGATAAAGTGCCTGGAGCATGGGCAACAATAGACGGCCAGGTATGCTTTGAAAACCAGAAGAATATTCTTCTTTTCTATACCCTCTTTTTGACCTTTTTTCTTATAAAACTAAAGGTGTCTGCATACAGGTGAATACAAATGAGAGTTACATTGGAGTAATTCTCATTTAATGACTATATGTTTTGCCTATACCTAGAACAGGCACCTAAACAAATGTACAGAACACAGTAGTTAAGATTATTTTTTTTAATGATAGATACATTTAATTCAAAGAAAGATAAAAGCAATATCTTGAAAAATTCGAGCATAGTACAAAGCTGTAAGTAAGAAAGGCAGAACCAGACCATGCCAATCATTTTGGGAAGTAGGCATGCATTACAGTATAATGCAACCCATGCTGTACAGGGGGCAACGTCACAGTAGTAACAGCAAAATGAAACACTGTGAGCTACTGAAATAACAAAGAAAGTTGTTTTAAAAGAGATTTGGGCCTAGACAATTTACAGAAATAAACATATCTCATTTCATCCAAAACCAACTACTTCCTTTCAATGTATTAAACGTACTATACATTCAATCCACATAGTACTTACATAAAATATTTTAAAAATCACATTATCTTTACTGGCTGTAATGTGCAGATTTTGTTACTTAACTATTAGCCATCTGCTTGTAGGCTGCTCCAAAAGCCTGGTTCTGCCCTAATGTCCAGGAACTGTTGCTGATTTGAGAGCCCAGAAAGAACAGAAAAGACCAAGAAAGAGGCAGCATTACCAGCCTGGAAGCAGTGGGGCTTCTGACGGTCTCTCACTTTGGGCATGCACTGACAAAAACCGCTTCCCTTTCTGCACTGGTTCCAGCATGCACATTGTTACAGCTAAGCAGCTTTGCAGGTTTAGGCAGCTTGCAAAGTTTTACATGTCCTGGGTTGTAAAGATACAGAAATAATGTTGTGACATGTTTTCCATGTGTAGGTACTTGTATTTTATTTATATTATATTAAAGCTTCAAAACAGTATCATTTCATTAATGGAATTTTAGAGCACATTTAGAATCTGTACACTTTTAATTCCATTTATTTTTAGGTGGTTACTTTTTACGGGTCATCATTACTTGATGCTTCAGTGCCTGCTGGACAAGAGCTGGCAATGAAAGGTGCTTCAAGACCTGGACTTGTAACCAAGAATGGTCTAGTCATTTTTGGTAATGATGGAAAGATGGTAAGTGCTCACTCTGGCAAACATGAGCGTGGATGGATTAACTTTAGCAAGAAGTGCAAGTAGCGTGGAATTGCCAGGCTATACAAATCTTGCTGCTAATGACAGCTAATTTGCTTGGAGTTTTATCAGTCCTCTACCATCCTATAGAGAAGGCATTCATGTTTTGCTTCTCACTCAATCCATATTCATTTCCAATATGGATTAAAATGTACTAATACTAGGAGAGAATCTGAAAGACAGGTAGGAGTGGCCTGCGTTAAATTACCTGCATTATAGCAGCTCTCCTGCAAGCCATTTATTTTACTGTTTCAATAACCATATTAATGCCTAAAAACTCTTCACACAAGGATGTATTGCCTCCCAGATAATTTAAAATCACATCCTCTCATTTTTTAGGTACTAGTGAGAAATCTGCAGTTTGAGGATGGAAAAATGATCCCTGCGTCTAAATACTTCTCTGCTGATGAAACAACTGCCCTGGAACTTACAGAAGAAGAGAAAAAGATGGCAGAAGATATTAGGGTAATTCAATAAACTGCTTTAGACAAAAGCATTACATATTTCTCATTATAGGCAAGGCGTATATTTTATTTAGCCATGAAAGTTGGTTTTTGATAAAATGTACTCAGACTCAGAGTATGGGGTTGAATCTTTAGTTATTGTCCTGTTAAACTAGGACAGTTGTTGACATTAATTCAGGTGAAACTGGGAATTCACTAGAGTACTTACATGTTGCTTAAGAAAGTTTTCCTTCAGATACAAGTGATACAAATGCAGTGATTGCAGGGTCAGTTATGATAAATATCTATGAATGATGAAGCTGGGAGTGAAGAAAAACAAATTGACCTTCGCCTCACAACAGTGAGGTCTTCAACACCGACAGACTTGGACAGTTCTGAAATCATTTCTTCACTGTGGTGTTACTCACTAGGATATGCTCAGATGGTCCTGTTGGACAAGCTCCAGGGAGTTTTAGAACAGCAGTCCAAAAGAGAAAAGCAGCAGTTTTCTCCCTGTACCTGTGTGTCTCTCTTCTGCCACAACCAGACACAAGGGGCTGGCTGCCAGAGGGATGCAGCAATGGGGCAGCTGGAGCAGAAAGCTCTCATAGCCAGAGAGGCACTTTGCTGCCCTCTCCTGTAATCCGTCCCTCTGTAGTGAGTGTCACGGGCTTAGCTGAAAGGCTCATTTGTCATTAAAGTTTTGCGCCAGAGCAAGTGAATCACAGATGTCTTCCCTTCTGCTAACTCTGCTACAGGGTCAATAACTTTTGGCACAGGTCAGGCGGCTTGATGCAACAATATTTTAAACTGCTGCTTCAAGATTACCTTGAACCTGCTTGCCAGCAACCTAAACGGTGCCTGGAGCTATTAACTGACTGAGACAAGAGCAAAAAGAAATATAAACTCTGCAGTTCATAATACTACCTGCTATCTCTGAAACCTAATTGTAATAAATTGAAATATTACATTACCAGTTATTTCACTATTCACGTTAGTGGAAATCTCCATCTCATGCATGCAGCTTAAACTACTGCTCAGCTCTGCCCAGGTGCCAGAAATGGCATCAATCCAGTCACAAAGTGCTCCAGCCTGTCCTTGCCTCTGATGATGATGTATTCCATAATGCAATGGGAAGTTATTCTTTGGAGGATAAAGATCTTGAAAAAATGGCCCTGAAAATCATTAGCATTGTACGATTCAGGTTTCTTGCCTGGTTAGGTCAAATTATCGTGGACAAAATAATATTTTTTGATAAGCTAATTATGCTGAAGAATTTATTGGTAACCTCAGGTCTCTAGGCAGTTTGAGACCCTCTTAAAATAATTTTCTGTTTTAGAATCCTTTGAAATAATGCATGTTGTAGGCACAGATACCATAGAAAATATGGCTTGATAAATGCTTCTTGCCATGAGAGGATTATTCATTATTGCCTCCATTATTTTTATGTACTATTAGGCTATCTGGAAGGGAATTTTGAGCAACGTTGCTGTAATTGAGGATTCCACAGACTTCTTCAAATCTGGAGCATCGTCTATGCATGTTGTCAGGTAAAAAATACTCAAAATAACAAAATTTTAAAGCCAAAGTTAATGGAAACAAAGTTGTCATGGTGCTTTTAAATCAGGGTTGATCAAGTAGTGTTAAAAAAAAATCCCCGTGTATTTTCCAATACTCTAACTATTCCCTTTACTAGCTTTGAAAATGTGGCACGGTTCTACTCCCAAAATTAGGAGATATTGACATAATCCTGCTCTTTCTATTGAAGCCAGATTCCCCTTAACTTCAGGAAAATCAGCTATATGGGGGAGCATGGTGGTGCTCAAACCTGTCTGCATGGAATGACAGGTGTCTCAAGACCAGATTGGGAAGCTGAGCAAAGAACTCCCCAGAGGGAAAGAGGAGCCTTTCACAGAAAGAATTGAGTCTATGCTTACAAGTACACGGAGTTCATGCTGTGTTGGGTCACCTCAGTTACCTTCTTTTCGCAACTCAGATATCCCAGGCCATAGTATAAGACCTACATTTCAGGTGGTTTTTTTTAACAAACTGATTATTGTCCTTATTACCTACCAGACTCACAGAGCTCTGAATGACCTCCATGTATTGGTTAGAGAAGTCCCATATACTGCTTTGTCAATCACTATATGCTATTTGCAATTTATTTCCAAAAGTTTACCTAAAAGTATTCCAGAACCGACATCTTCTTTTCCATAACACCCCCAATTAAACCAACAGATTTCAGTAAAATTCACAAATTCTGTGCCATTGTCAACAGAGAAACACACACACATATTCACATTGATACAGACTGGTGCCCAGTTTTGATTCCTTTTGACCTTCTAATGATTCAATTATCTGAAGAATTCTTTGATTTGTAATTAAACTTATTCTTTCTTCAAAATCTTTAGAATGCTAGAAGAGATCAAACAGAAATATAGTGGTCTTCAACTACAGAACGAAGATGTGTATATGGCCACTAAGTTTGCAGATTTTATTCAAATGGCTGTCAGAAAATTCAGAGGAGAAGACAAAGAAGAAGAGTTAGTAATTGATTATGTAAGACCTTTTATTTTGCCTTTATTGCTTAGTCTTTCTTGGTTTGGGGGGGAGGGTGGACAATGCATTTTATTAGACTGCTTGATGCAGTAGGAAAAGTAAACAAATATTTGGTCATACAAACTCTCCTTTGGGACTTTTTTTTTACAACTTATGTGTATTTGCATTTTGGAATGGAAGTATATATTTAATGTCACTTATAATATTCCAGAAACCAGGAGATCAAGAACATGCAGCAGAGTAGCTCATGCACAAACAGATATTCCTATCTCCCCTGCACTGTCCTGCCAGTATGCTTCAGTCAGAATGGTTCTAGACCTTCTGCTTTCCTGAGACAAACAATGCTAGATTTTTCTGCTAAAAATCTGTTCAAAAAAATTCTGTGGAAGGAGGATTATGTGGTTTTTTAAGTCATTAATCAAGTCAGCATTTCTTGAATCTGGGAATTATGCATTTGACTGAAGTCCACTAAGACCAGCTTTAACCAGGGTTTAGTATTGGTTTGAACATCAAGATCCAACAATAAAAAAATACAGAAATCTGCTTAACTATCTCAGAGTATGGTCATTGGCATTCAGGGAGAATATGATTTCCATTTCATTTTACTCTTTTATCCACTCCTAACAGTCATATATACCTCCTAAAAAGCATCTGGATGTTGGCTGCAGATATCAAGAGCTTGTTAAGCTACATTAAAATCTTAGTTATTAAAAATTTAAATTAATTTGTTGTTTATTTCACTCTTAGGTTTCAAAAAATGTGAACAACATGACTGTGAATATGCCATACCAGTGTTTCATAAATGGGCAATTTATAAATGCTGATGACGGAAAAACATATGACACTATAAATCCAGCAGATGGATCAGTAAGTAATTTCTAAATATGATCAATACCAGTTCATTTCAATTTCTTTGCCTGTTAAAAAATCTAAACCACTAACTGAATATTGCTAATTTCAAAACCATGCAGTACACATTAAACAACCCCTAGAAATAATTTGAAGTTCCAATTTACTTCTGTTTGTATATTCTACAGTCTTCCATTTCAATCAAGCTGCACAGTAAAAATAAGCTACTTCCACTTCATTATGTCCATTTCCATACCCTGCTGTATATTTTACTTTGATTTCATTCTTGTTTAGCTTTGAAAATATAAATTGCTGAAGTTTAGTTGCTAAAGAAGTATTTCTTTCAGCATATTGTATATATTTCCTGTCAGTCATCAACTTCAGTTTTTATTTTATTTTTCTTTACAAATCTGGTGTCTTAGGGCAAGTGTGACTTCAAAATGTCCCTTTAAATTCCCATTATGAAAAATTACTTTTCAGTAGGAAAATACACACAGTTGCACTTCAGTCCTGAACTACTGCATCTCAGCTGAGCAACTCATAACTATGAATTATAAATAAGAGAAGTGATTCTTATGTTCATGTAATTGCCATTTAATTCTGGAGTAAATCTGTTCTGCTGAAATCAATGCCACAAATTTAGGTATCGTCAGAATTCAGACTCTGGTACTTTTCCTGAAACTCATTATGGAATGGAATAAAAGTCATAACAATTCTGTATTAGGATTTACAATGTGTGTATTTATAGAACACAATCATCATAAAATACTGTGTGTATATGGTAGTTTATGGTAACAAAATCTCCATTCCTAAGAAATGGAACACGCAGGAGTCATTTTAGCATGTTCAGATATCAGATAATAATAGCACATATAAAGACTTCCAACTTTTGTAATATCACATTGCTTTTACATATGGAAAGAGAGCGTGAAATCCAGTGGGACAATGCACCTTGCTGTGAAGAAGAAGAAAGATCTAGGAATCCGAGTCCCTGCAGTGAAATTCGGCCACCTCAGTTGTGTCTGAACTTTTTGCAGCCTGACTCACCCATGACAACTGCTGGGGTTGAGGATACTAAGTATTTGCTTATACCCAGTCAAGAAGTTTCAGAGGAAGGACTAACGCTGCGTGTCTCTCAGTCTGAGCTAACACAGTGCTACCTTTGGACAGGTAATAGCCAGTGTATCTTCTGCTTCATTGGCTGATGTTGACAAGGCAGTGGCAGCAGCAAAGGAGGCATTTGAAAATGGTGAATGGGGAAGAATGAATGCAAGGGAAAGAGGGCGGCTCATGTACAGGTATGTAAAAGGCAGCTTGTGTTTGTTTCATTTTCTTAAATCTTATTGTTTTGTTCCTCTCAAGGATCATTGGATAGTTTTCTGAATATGATGAATATTCATGATCCCACTGTCAGAGGTACCAGACTAGTCATCCTTTCATCCCCTAATTTACTTCAGTGTACTGGCCTCAGGTCTGAGATGGATAACCTTTCTTGTGGCAGAAAAGAATCTTCTGATCTCTCACTGCCACCATTTTTTTATTAATAATTATGAATGGAAACAAAGAGTTTGAGGAAAGCATCTTTTAAATACTTAATGGCTTCAGTTAATCTATATGAGTTTTGTTGCAAGGATTGAAAATTCCCTTGTAAAGTCCAAATCCTTCTGTATAAATGAGGCTCAGTTTTAAAGGCAGAGTCTACCTAGGTTGGGTAGGCAGAGACTTTTGACCTTGCTAAGCCTGAACTCCATTTTGAAATTGAGTGTAACTAATTCTAGATTTTCCAGGATCATATCCCAGCATACTTCTCACCTGACTAAAGGCCCACTCTAGGAGATGTGTTATGGTCTGTTGTGGAAGAATGGTCCTGTGTAGAAATTCTCTAAGCTGAATCCTACATTTATTTGACACACTTCCAGTTCTCTTTTGTAACTGTTTCACTGCGTCACCCCTAGATAATGCCTCGTTCTTATTTTGGCTGTTTTATTACTGTTTCAGAAGATAAAGGTTTTGCTGAATGAATGGTAATTTAATGGTGGGGTTTGATCCTTGAAGGGCAAGAGGTGATCTTGGAAAGATGATCACGTTAGCTAGATATTGTGAGAGCGATACTGCAGGCGGCTAATAAAAGCCCAATTACTATGGATTCTCCATATGCAGCATGATGCTTCTGGTGGCTGACAGCAAGCACAGGGAGGACAGTGTCTTGCAAACTTGGGATGACTAGAAGCTCCAGAGCTTCCCTCTAAAGAAAGCCTCTTTCATGGAGCTATATGAAGAGCTTTCACTGCTTTTTCAGTTCTAGGACATCCAAATGAATGAGTAGAGATGGGTAAAGAAGCAGACTGCTACTCCTGAATGCCCCAGATTCACATTTAGCTAATATGATGATGGCAAATCAATTGTCAGCAGAGAGGACGTGTATTGGGCAAATTCTGTTCCTATTCAGTAGATGGAAAACTACTAGTTACTGTGCTTGACAGCAGATGGCTTTAAGCGAGTTAGGATCTTGAACAGGCCTGAAACTTCCAGTCCGAAGGAACTCATGAAAGAGTAGATCCTCTGTATTGAACACCTTTCTTCTGCAGGGTGTAGCTGGATGTCCTGGCTAAGTCATTTGTGCTGAGAAGACTGCACATTTATCTATAGGGAAGAGAAGGAATTTTCTTCACCTTCAGAAAAAACGATCTTCAGTAATGTGCCCATACCCACTGCTATATTAAGCCTTTATTGTGCTGTGCCAGGAGGGTAGCCCTGGGCATCAGAAGACACAGCAGAAGGATCAGTTGCACAGTGAGCAGCTGCAGGATGATAGCAGGCTGTGCATTTGGATGGGAAGGCAAAATAAGTCTGGCAGTTTGGTTGTCCGCAGGGGAGGGTCACTGCACGCTGCATAACATCTGTGAGGATTTGGAAACTGAAGATCCATTTGATTCAGAGGTTTGGAATCTGCAACTAGAAGATGACCCTGTCCTCATAATGGTTTAGCCTAGCAAGATGAAATCCTCACTCTCTACAATTACCTGAAAGGAGGTTGTAGAGAGATGGGGACTGACCTCTTCTCCCTAGTGACAAGTGATAGGACGAGAGGTAATGGGTTAAAGTTAAGCCAGGGGAGGTTTAGGTTGGATATTAGGAAAAATTTTTTCACTGAAAAGGTTATGCAACATTGGAATAGGCTGCCCAGGGAGGTGGTGGATTCGCCATCCCTGGAGGTGTTTAAAAAAAGGGTAGACGTGGTACTTGGGGATATGGTTTAGATGTGGTTTTGTCAGGTTAGGTTAACGGTTGGACTTGATGATCTGAAAGGTCCCTTCCAACCTTAACAATTCTATGATTCTAAGTAGGGAATCCATCGCATGTCTGTGCTCTGGCAGCTAAGGAAGAGGAGCAGGGGGAAACATGATGCTGCACTTGGGATACATGGGTCTGTGTCCTGCTGTAGCGTATGCAGCAGACCATTTGCTGTCACATTAATATAGCTGTAAGACTTTTTACTTTGTTGAATGTTTTAGATGTAAATTCCCCTCCCCTCTTTTACCATATCCTTATGAAGCAAGTAGATGTAATTTAAAAAAAAAATGTATTTAAAAATGCCACATGTTTTTCAAGACATTGCAGACATCTTAGCAAAAGTGAATGAAAGCAAAACTGAAAAATCTGCTCATCTCATAAAGTATATGACCAGGCCTTGGAAAAAGGCCTGCGGGACTCTAAAATTGAGTAGTCATCACAACAGAAAATGGGCAAGTCAGAACTCATATTAAAATTAAATACAGTTGATCGCTTAAAGTTCACATGTGTGCACAAATTCAAAGCATGTATAAACTTGAGTTTAATTTCTATTAGGAATGTAGAGTGGGTGAGAACGCAATTTAACTCCACCCTGAAGAGAATTTTTTTAAGGTCTTAGAACTACTGTTCTGTGTTTTACACTTGCAAGATTTGCAAGCATAACTATATTAGGCATATGGAAAATGTAACTCCCCTACACTGCATAGATTATTCCTGGATTAAATTCCTCTCTGCTTATGTGACTGGCTCTCTAGGATAGCTATAGCAGAGTGTTTATGTTGCAAATTGTTCCCAGTATGAATGAAGGCTCTCTCTGGTCCACCTTAATTCAAACAAGGCCCTTTTTTCTCTGGCCTCTGTTCAAATTAGAGATTCTGAGTGCTGAACCAAAGGGGTTTGTACCATTAAAGCCCCTAGCTCTGCTACTTTGTCTTACGGAATCATTAATAGAAGATATTAAGGATGCATTAAATGGAACCTTCTCCTTTGTCCCTGGCATGCCATATCCATTCTTTTACACACTACTGCTGATGCCCTGATCTATAGCTGGGTCTCCAAGACACAGTTAAAACAGGTATTAAAGAGCATTTTTCCACATTTCTGCAAACGCTTTAAATGGGTAGAATTTACATAATGGAAAAATAGGTTTTACACCCTGTTTTGAATACTCTTTACGGGATCTAAAATGCATTTGCTTAAGCTCTTAAAATCACATGGGAGCATTGATTATATGTCTGAGTACCAAAACACAGATAGAAGCTTAAGGAAAACATTGATGCATCTGTTTCACTGCCACATGAGAGATCTAAGACTAAATGTAAAAATTCATTCATGCAGACAGACCTCTCTGCCTGAGCAGGGGACCACTAAAATTACAAGAGGTCCTTATAAGTATAGGTATCTGTCTGTGCAGATGCATTTTTGAGACACTCTGGTAGCTACTATTAACTCGATAATATTTACCACAGTCTTACTTACACCTCACTGTGTTGCTTCATAAATCTAACAGATGGAGAACTTGAGTCGCAAGGAGACCATGGGCCACATTTTCAAATGTACCAAGGCATATAAAATTCAATTTGCATTACAGCATAGGAGCCCTGTCTTTGGACATCTGTGTGCCTTTGAAGCATCTAACATTTAAGTATTTCAGTCCAAGTTCAGCCAATACAAAACAGCATTACAAAGTTAGCTTTTTCAAATCTTAAGCTAGGATCCTGAGTACTCCTTCTTGGTACCTTTGATTACTTGACATTTCTTATGTTATTATATAGTTGCTTTCTGACTTATTATAATTGGTTCATTGTAGTACAGCTACAGAAAAAGGTCACAGCTTTTCTAATTATTATTTTATTTATAAGACCGTAATTGAACAATCAGGTAAGTTTTCACAGCTCATGTCTTCATCCAGTGTCTGCTATAGCCAATGTGAAGACATTTGCAGATTTTAACAGGCAATTGTTCAAGCTCTTACTGATATGAATGAGCAGTGGCTCCAGTGCTCCACCTCCAGATTCAGTAGGAATGCTATTTTAATTACGGTTCATTGCCATACCAAATATCATTTTAGGCTGTCAATGGTTAGGTGTCACTTCTCTTTGATGTGAATTATTGTGATGTTTTTATTAAAGACTTGCAGACCTGATGGAAGAACATCAAGAAGAGTTAGCAACAATAGAGTCTATTGACTCAGGAGCTGTCTATACCTTAGCTTTGAAGACCCATGTTGGAATGTCTGTGCAAACGTTCAGATACTTTGCTGGATGGTGTGACAAAATTCAGGCAAGTAAATATGTAAAGGGAACAGTCAATGGCAGTGCTTCTCTATACTTTTTTTTTTTTTTCTGACACAGTGCCAAAAAGTAGCATTAGCAAAAGTAATCAAGGAACCAAAAAATAAAACAAAATTAGAATTTTACCTAAAATGGGTCTTCCTGGCAATACGAAAGGACAGTCTGCTTCCAATTGGAGAATACGATTGAGAATGTGGCTCTAAATATCTAAGACATCAGTTGAGGTGTCACAGTGGATCTGCATGCTTAGTCAGCTCTTGATTATTCACGGAGCAGAATGTCGTTGCATGTGACACAGATTCAACAGCATTTCCAGGTTCAACAGCATTTCCTCAAGTATCTCTATAATCCAAAATCATGAATATCATTCAGCTTTTTTTAATCCATCAGACCCTCACTTTATATTCTTCCATACTTTTGTTATCTATGCTTTTATTTCATCCAACAGAAAATCAGGAGTTGACTATAGTATCCACAGTAGGAATCATACAGTAGAAGAATCCCTGTCCCTTTCTCTGATGCAGAAATGCTTCTGGTTTTGAAGCCTACTCTGTGGGTTTCCAAAACATACTTACATGGCAAATATATTCGTAATAAAAATGATTAAACATTACCCAAGATTTGTCCCTCCACTGTCTTTTAGGGTGCTACAATTCCAATTAACCAGGCCCGGCCAAACCATAATCTAACATTCACCAAGAAAGAGCCAATAGGGTAAGTATCACTTTTTTTCTTAGTGGCAGCTTTGACATACAGAAAAGCCATTCAAAAGCTACCATGAAAAATGTAATCTGTCCCTGTTTTTCCCTACCTTAAGTGTCTGTGCAATTGTTATCCCCTGGAATTACCCACTGATGATGCTTGCATGGAAGAGCGCAGCATGCTTGGCTGCAGGCAACACACTCGTACTCAAGCCAGCTCAGGTAAAAACAAAAAGGAATGTACAGGTGGTTCAAGTCATCCACTATTTGTTCAGGCAAAATAATTTGGGCAATCTAGTGGATTTCAGCCATAGATTGGCCTGTCATATGTACCTGTAGGTTGACCTTGTCATATGTTGTAAAGTGCACATATAGTAATACAAATTGCCATGATGACACAAGGTACTGACTGTCTTCAATTCTGCTCTGATGCTACTCTCATTTTCAAGAATTAATTCTTTTCTGCAAGAGGCCATCACTTTTAGTTTGTCAATACTGTAAGAAGATGAATATTGTGTCAAAATTAAGATGTATTGAATGTAAAAGATATCACCATGCATTTAATTAAAACAGGAAACCTAATCTAAATGTTTCTACTTAGGTCACACCTCTGACTTCCTTGAAGTTTGCAGAACTCTCAGCGAAAGCTGGATTTCCTAAGGGCGTTATAAATATTCTGCCTGGTTCAGGTAAACCTTCAACTAACCATTTTTTCTGGGAAGAGTAGGTCATGCTAAAACTCGTGAAGTAGCATTTTACCTTTTTGAAGACCTGTTACTAAGTGCATGTATCTTCATAGGTAGTAGGCTTGCATCTATGTCATACAGCGATTTCACACATTTCCCGAACAGAATTGGAAAAACCTGTATTGTCACCTGGCTGTAGCTAGTGATGAGAGCTGTCAGCCTACACCCTTCACAAGTTCACCTAAGTAGCATGAACGCTCTGAAAAAGAATGTATTACAGAGAAACATGTTTCACTTGATTGTAAAGCTTCATTTTTTCTCCTAATCTTATCATCACTTGGAAGTATTTAGATGTGACTGTGAGACCTAAAGCAAGCTGGTAAGATGCATATTGGTCACTGTAGGTAAGTCACGGTCCACACCGTGTTACCTGATGTCACCATTTTCCTCTTTCCCCTAAGGAAGAAAAGTGACAAAGTAACTGTATGGGGCAGGCTCTGGTACAAACTAGATTATTCCACCTACAGTGGAGTATTAGGAAGGGAAGTTCCTTAGTCCAGGCAGATGGGGGAATATGGAGAAGCTGATGTGATCCAAGTTAACTAACATGAGATTTCTCATAATCATATGAGTAAAGCTGTAAATATAAATAAGGATGTGATATTGTACTTAATTGACATGTTGTTAGCTCTTTCTGTGTTACAGTGCTGCTGCTGGAATAGTAAGATTTGCCTACGTACTGTCCAATTAAACTGTTTTCCTCACCCCGATAGGTGGCTTGGTGGGTCAGCACCTGTCCGAACATCCAGATGTCCGCAAAGTTGGATTCACTGGTTCAACACCAACTGGTAAACAGATCATGAAAAGGTACTCTCAGCAAAAGATTCATAAATAAACACTGCTTAACCTAGTTCTGAAGTAACTTATTATCTATATTGTGCATGTAGCAGTAAGAAAAAAGCATAACTATATATGGTTGTTTACATTTATGTAGAATTCTACTAAGTCACTACTGGAAAATAGAGGTTTATACATTTTTACTAGATATGATTCAAAGGAAATAATGAAATAAGCTATTTAAAAAGTTGGGTTGATATGATTATTTATATTTTTTACAGTGCAGCCACTAATCTGAAGAAAGTTTCTCTTGAACTTGGTGGTAAATCACCACTGATCATATTCAGTGACTGTGAACTTGACAGAGCCGTAAAAATGGTAATGTTACTTTGAAGTGAATTATATTCAAAGCCTTTGTGACACATCCTCACAGTATTGCAGTATTCTTCTTGACTTGCCAAAAACTGCAGTAGGGATCCCTTGCATGAAAAACCATGCAATCTGTTAGAAAACAGAGTTTTTCTACAGGATGTTTCTTTATGCCGGCACAATTAAACTGTTCATGCTGCACCAAAAATGCAGGGATCAGTACTATAAGAAATATATGTTAGAAAATACAACAAAACAAAGAAGTGTAGCTGGAAAGTATTTTCATTAAGCAAGTTAACACATTAAAATTGATTTGTCAAAATCTGATACTCAAAAAAAAAGCACTTAAAAAATGAAAGCCTTGAAAGTGAGTTAAAATATACATTGAGCTCCCTATTGCCATATAGTTCTTCTTAATTCACCATTGATCATGACAATCCATCTTCCCAAACAGCCATAATGTGTTTAAAGTTCATAAATAAGATGTGCAAATGAGAAATTCAGTGGATTTAGGGAGCTTGTTTCTTGCTTAGGTAATCTGATTCATCAAAATGACAGCAGGTGCAGTTTGCTCACTAAGAAGCAAACAAAGGTCTTCCACACTGTACTTACCCAAAATGCTAATTCTGTGAATTCTCTAAACCAGCATAAGCAGGTACTGCTACCAGGAAGAAACTAATATACGCTTTCCCCATTTTTGGAGTGTCTTTTGGCAGGACAAGACTCTGAGTGACTGCACAGTAAAGTAGATATGGAAAATAATAAAAGCTGAAAGTTCGCAGTCAGCGCGCTGCTTAGCCCCACCACTGTTCTCAGCTGTAGAAGTGAGAGGGTGACACAGAGGTTGGCCTGAGCTATGTCTGGCATTGATGGCTTTAAATGATGGTGAAACGGTGCTTTTTTTACCACACACTTGACGCTAGCACATGATCCTGGTCATACCTACTAATGCCAGGACCCTAGGCCTTTGCAGCTACCAGAAAACTACTTTTTAGGAATTTTATTTGCCCTGCTCTTCCTTCCCCCATCTCCCTACCGCCCTGGAAGAACAATGGCAAGTATCGGTTTTTGGTAAATAAAAAGGAACAAACTGCTTGGGGTCTGAATCCACACTCTTGAAATAGGAGGTTCTCTGCAGATTAGAGTTAGGTGATGTTCACCCAGTTACATGTGACTTTTGACACAAGCAGTATTGCTCACTGGATTAGCAGTTTTATATTCCCTGGTCATGCTGCCAGCCCTCTTCTCTGTGATGCTGCAGCAGGTGTTTCTGTGGAACACTGATGAAGATGAGCAGCGCTAATGAGTTCATCCTGAGCCATTTGTCTTCATGGAAGTGTGTTTGCCAGTTACGAGATTAGTCTGCTTGTTGCATTGATGATGTCCCTTTACATAAAGCATTACGTGTTGAGGGTCACAAACACAGAATGCAACCCAAGGGAACAGAATGAAAGGGAGACTGAACAAAAGGATGCATATAAATACTAATGATTTTTTCCCTGATCAGGGTATGGGAGCGGTGTATTTCAACAAAGGAGAAAACTGCATTGCAGCTGGCAGACTGTTTGTGGAAGAATCAATCCATGATGAATTTGTTAGAAAAGTGGTAAGATATTCAAGGACTAAAGTTTAAGCAGTTGTTTTACTATGGCACAAAGAACCACTAGTTTTATAGACATTTGCATAGCTTCTAATTTTCAGTTGTTTAAATTCTCATCATTGCTTATGATAGGCAATGTTACTTCTCTTTATAGGGTTAAAACGAAGGCACTGAAAGGAGATATTTTCATCAGTAACGCACAGATAAGTGACATTGAAGTAGATATTGTACCATAATTAATATTTCATATTTGACTAGGGTAGTAAAATTTAAAAAATTACTGAATTTCAGTCAATGTGATTGAAGGCTGCAGTGAAGTTTAAAAAAAAGGCATATTGGAAGTGTAGCTGGAATAATACGAGGGTCATTGTTAAAAATCCAATCGTCACCACACTGTACCACTGGAAAATTAATTTATTTAGCTCAAGAACAGGAAATCACTGTGGTAACTCATTTACCACTGTAAAAGCTAACATTTTACATGCCTATCTTCATAGCAGAAGAGAGTGAATGCATGAAAATAACATCAAAAACTTTCAGAAGTAAGCAGAAATTATCAAACATTAGATATCATACAAAGCCTCATTTTAGAAAGGGAAGGACATTCCACCTTCTAAGAATCCAACGCTTTCTTAGAGCCAAACTTCATAGCACAAACAATGAAGCATCCCAAATCACTGGCCACTTTTTAACAACTATTTGCTATGTTATGTAACTTCATTTTAATTGGGTAACCCATAGGTGGAAGAAATAAAAAAGATGAAAATTGGTGACCCGCTTGATAGATCTACAGATCACGGTCCGCAAAATCACAAGGCACATTTGGAAAAGCTGCTGCAATATTGCGAAACTGGAGTAAAAGAAGGGGCCACTCTCGTGTATGGAGGAAGACAAGTACGTAGACCAGGTAAAATACTGTTCAAAGGTCTTTGGAACTTTTACACTTTAAATAAAAGCCATCATGGTTGTTTCTGCTGCATTACGTGAAGTAGCAATATCATGGGAACAGTACCAGGTAAGCCCAAGATAACACTTGAGAACAGGGATTTCAAGTCTTATATGAAGGGAAGCTGTACAACTGAAGCGTAACATATGAAACTGAATCAGAATCTAGTCTATACAGGCATCTTTTGCTCTTTTATTCCTGTTGTTTGTGAGGCATTCAGGCCTTCTCTGCAGCATCCTTGAACTGTCAAGAGCCATAAGTATAACCATTTAGATCATCAAAACACTAAAGATGACTGAGGAAACTGCTAGCAGAGTCTGCGTAAGGTATTATTATTATTAGAAGCCTTTTTTGCTACCTAAAGAATATGTATGCTAAGTTTAATGGGAAGGCATGAAGGCAACATTTTCTGAGGGACATCTGTCCTTTATGGAGGAGAAACATTTGCATCAGAGTTTCAAAACATAATGATTGTATCGCCAAATAAAATTAAAGTGGAGATTTGTAACCATATGAAACCAGCGTAACAAAGCTAAATGGGAAATCTTATGGAAAGGGCAGGCGATGATAGAAAACGTCTGAAGTTGATTTTACCCACTCAAACTGAGATACACTCACTCACCAAGACGTAGGTGACCAGGATCGCTTGTGTTTAACACCAGGACACTTCTTGACTGACAATGAAGAACTAATTTATGGACAGGTTTTTAAATCCTTTAGAAATGAACAGTTGTTATGAAGAGGTTCTTTGCCTCAGAATTTTCTTTACTTCAGCATCCATAAACCTTAGGCAAAGTTGCTATGATCTTTATGGTTACAGTCTTATCTTCCTGTTGGGTAAAAGGACAGCCAGTGGCCTCTGCGACATCCTGTAACCTTGTCTTCCTGCTGTCTGAGTGCAGGGTCTTCCCCCCAGGGTGTCCCCTGGGCTGTAGCATGCAGACCTTCTGGCCTGGCAGGGAACAGCACATGTTCTCCCTCTGATCAATACAGGCCATTCTTTTAACCTTTTTTCTGCTGTTTCTCTGGTGCTTACACACATGCATCTCCATTCATACTTCATTCATATCAATCTTGATATTTTCTGTTTCAAGTTGCAACCTATCTATGACCTATCCCTATCTAAAGTATGGGAAAGAGGTGGCCTGGACAATACCAACCATGAAGCATTTTCGCCATGCTTAAATGATGCCCTATCCTCTGTTTAGGTTTCTTCATGGAACCCACTGTATTCACAGATGTTGAAGACCATATGTATATTGCCCAGGAAGAGTCCTTTGGTCCTGTGATGGTGATTTCTAAATTTAAAAACGGGTACGTTCTCCTCTGGTTACTGTTACAAAGTTTCTTGTTTTCACTCTAAGTGTAGAAATGATAGCATACGTATTTTGTTAAATCTTGAAAGACCAGTCTGAATTCCTAGATCCTCTTCCAGCTAAATTCTGAGAACATACCCTCTTTAGTAAGGGGTATCCTGCTCCATGTTGATGTAGAACTAATGCTATTAACGGTGTGTAACAGGAGAGAACACAACCATAAGTGCCAGTTCTTAAATAAGACTTAGTATTCAATGAAACATTTTTACTGAAGTTGATGTGGTAATTGCAACAGCTTGATCAAATTACAAAATGTGTGTTTTTTCCAGTGGAATCACTTAATTTTCTCTTTGTCACAATAGACTGCATAGTGTTGTTGTGCATTGTGTAACATTGGCACATTACTGTTGCAAATGAAAATCCCTCTGTATATTTTGTAGACTGCCATTTTTAATAGCTTTCATTCCAAACCATAGGAATTATTTTGCACACAGATGAATTTAAAACCCTATATAGAAACGTCGTATAACTATTTCCATCAGGTGGATTTTCTGCAGTTTGATAATTCAGTTAAGAAGCAGCCTCACAGATAACCCTTCACACCTATAGATTTTGGGTCAATAAGGGACTGTATTGAGGTTTTTAAAGTTTTAAATTATTATGCATTTTTGAAGCTATATGGAGATGAGATGCAAACAGAAAATAGCACCTGGACATGGCCTGAGTGTATTGCGTCTCAATAGAAGCTGTGCCTCGATGTGAGTTTCAGCACTTACTCTCCATTAACTTGTAAAGCAGGGCCAAAATTTTAGCTAACTGGTTCATAATCTGCTGCCAAGCGCTGCTTTACAAGCATTTTTGTATTGCTCTAAACCCCAAGTTGTACTGTAGCTGAGAAAAGTTGGTATGCGTAGTGCAACTTTTCCTTTGACATTTCTTAGTGTAGACCTTAACCACTGAAATGTAAGGTTACACACTTCACAAGTTTGAAGCAAAGGTAGGAATTTCTATACATCTGTCAGATTGACACACAGATTAAGTCCTTAATAAGTTGTCTTTAGAAAAGCTAACTGGAGAAGAAAGAGCATGGGAAAAGGTGCTCCAATGACACTGAAAGTGGAAAGTTGCTAACACTTGTTCATTTTACCTAGTTGCAATTAAATCATTTCTTTCCCCGGTAGGGATGTTGATGGAGTGCTGCAACGGGCAAATACCACAGAATATGGCTTAGCTTCAGGAGTTTTCACAAAAGACATAAGCAAAGCTCTCTACATCAGTGAAAAGCTAGAAGCTGGAACAGTTTTTATTAACACATATAACAAAACTGATGTGGCAGCACCATTTGGTGGATTTAAACAGTCTGGCTTTGGGAAAGATTTAGGTAAGTTGTTCTCTCCCTCCCTCATTTCTCATTTGACAGTTCAAATCAATGAAAAAACCGCCTTACCTGCGTACATTGTATCCAGTAAAACATGAGCTATGGATGCATTTCCTGCATCTCCTATATTCCTCCAGTTGCAATCAGCTAGTTCCTCTCCCATCCCTACAATATTCTCACCTCAATATTCCCTCCAGTTCAGCCTTTCCTGTACATTTGCTAAATAATGCTATGGCACACAGAATATTCCTCTCCAACTCCTCTCAGAGCAGTCACATTACAGCTTGTCCAGAGCTGCATACAGGCTACGAAATGCTGTCAAGCAGCAAAGGTATTGGCCAAAATCTTCCTTTCCCTCAGAGAGAACACTAACTTAGGTTTCTCCTCTAAACTTGTAAGAACAGGGGAGACTTTTTTATGCCTTAAAATGTCACCAAAATTTGTCAACAGCCACAGAGAAAGATGCATTAAAAAAATTCTTTCTTTTCAAAATCAGTTTTAAAAAAGGTGAAGTGTAGTCTGTCAAAGAAACTTTACAAGTTTGGGCAGAACAAGCCTTGTGGCAAAGAAAAATGGAAGAAAAAAAGAATTTTCAGATTTTTGCATTTGGAATCTCTAGCAAGTATCAGACATTTCCTGAAACCAAAATGAGTAATAGTACCAGGGGAAAAAAATTACTAATTTTTACACTGCTTCTTTACCTAGAAACTTTTATAAAGGCAAACCAAAATTCATAAATTCAACTATGAGCCCCCAGTGGCCATCTAGGGACTGCCGCTGCTTCAGTCCCACCCAGGTGGCTGCTTGTTAAACTCCAGCTCCTTTTTCTTTCCACATCTGTTGGGTTTGGCCTCTCCTTGTCAAACCAGTTCTGTAAATCTCAGTAGGAAGGTAAGTTAATTAGTTTCCATTCTTCCTTAGGGACCCAAATATTGGCTAAAACATTTTAAATTTTTTTCTTAATAATACAGTTACTGTCTCTGACAAAATTCTCTCATTTAGCTGCTATTCTAACTGGTGAATATTGTGCTTGTACAGGTGAAGAAGCTCTTCATGAATATCTCAGAACCAAGGCTATCACTGTGGAATATTAAAGTAACAGCTTCACTTGGAAAGTAAACTTTCAGCAGAGTTTGAATCTTAAAGACTCCATGTAGCACTTAATACCATGCCCAGGATATACTGTCTGCAGTGCTACAACTAAAAAAACCCGAACAAAACACCCATTCCATGGATAAATTTCTATAAATCAGGTCCAAATTTCAGTCTCACTGACTGATAAAAGCATTTGGAAATTAACCTGAAGCTATTTAAATTATGCAGCAGCAGTTGTTAGCACAGCCTCCCCCTCCCCCGCAAAAAACAAGAACATGGTTTATTTTTTTAAATACAACCGAAGAATGAGTTCTCACATGCCTACTTCTTATTTGCGTGAACATAACATTTACATGACCGTTTTAAATCCTTAGTCATTAGACTTCTCTTAAAGTTGAACTACAATGTACTGATTATGACATTTTTGCTATAAACCAGTTCAAGTTTTACAGTAGCAATTAAACACTCTGCTCTGGTGATTCTTCAGCAGTACAGAAAACCTTTGTGCCATAAGAAGTAAATCAATGCAAGAAAGTGCACTTACTATGATCTTTGTATAGTACATACAGAGTTCAATATCGGTGTTAAACTATGCATATCAAGCTAAAGTTACTGAAAATATTTTCTATCTTTTTGTTGATATGGAATGTGTGATCTGCCTGCAATTTGAAAGGTGGTTACATTAACAGATTAAAATCACTTTTTGTGTCTGTGCACATGGACTGTTATCACTGTTTTATACAGCATGATTATTACTTTCTATTTCATACTTTTTTTTAGTCTACGGGAAAACCTCTTGTAAAATGACTGAGTTAAGATGTTGGCTTTCAAACTTTCTTCCATTTGAAGAAAATTTGCCATAGATTGAGACCACATCTAACAAACTAAGCCTACTAAGACCACTTGCTCTTCTTCGAGTGAAATTCTACCCAAATTTTAATCTGATCTGTGGGCTGTCCTTAAAAGTAGCAGTCCCATTCTTTGACTTCTATCCTTTCCCTTCACTAAAATATTTAGTGGTTTAATCAGTTAATCCCAGTAAATCATGCCCTGATTCTATTTTTAAGAAGCCCCATTGTGAAAGAAAGACCAGAATCCTTGTTATTTCTTATCACAAATATTACAGAAACAGATACTAAAACTATAGCTTAAAGTATGAGATTCAAAATATTCTGTAAATAATTGCAGGTTTCAAGTCATGGCATTAAGTTAAATATCTGAGCAAATACAATATAGAAAACTTTGTTTTAATGGTGTAGAAAATACAAAGTTTCTTTAAGAAACAAATTATGACATCCAGGAGCATAATAGATACTTCTGAAATGCAAACATAACTATGAAGTAAATACAACAGCCCAAATCATTGTATTTGATCAATCTGAGGTAAGTATGAATGAGACATACTTTCACTGATTTTGGTTTCACAATTCTTTCAAGCTAACCTTAATACAGGCCAGTTGAAAATTCACCTTTTTATTCTTCTGGCAGTGACAGTTGTTAACAAAATGGAGAGGACAGAAACGTGGCAGGGAAAGTGGGAGATGAAAAGTGTAGCTTAAAGCAATTGTAACACCAGAGAGGGAGACTTGAACATTTAAGTACTGCACTACAGCCACAAACGTTCCAGATACGAGCTAGTAACCTACCCGTAACGATACGGAGCTCAGTGCAGGCGTAGAGGGTAAGGAATCCTTTGCTGAACTCTGAGTCATGGCTGTCCTTACCCATGCTAGCTCATCTTGAAATGGCCACAGCCACTGCTTTAGTGTTCAACAGTTATTGTCATGAATGCAATGTAGACATACCTCTAGTGTACTTAAAGAAAATGTTTAATAATGAAGACATTGTACATAACACTTCACAGGCCACGGAATACAAAAAAAAAAGCTTTTCTCCTAGTTAACTCTTTCCTGCCCTTGAAGAAAAAAATTCTAGCACACTACAAAAATCGTTCTTCAACAAAGCAAGAAAACAATTTTAACTTAACTAGGTCAAGTGCCCCAAATTCTAGCTGCTTTCTTAGTCTAACCTACCATGAAGTTCATTTCCATATTGCCTGATGAATACAACCGTACTTAATTCTTCAGAAATCCAGCTTGCCTCAGTCATGAGAGGATCCTGAATTCTCCACCATGTGAACTACAGCATTTCTCATGATCCTGAAGGATGCCACACTGGGCAACAAGATAGTTTTAAGGGGCAAGTCTTCAAAGTAATAAAACACAATTTGCTTTGGGGTTTTTTTTTAAGTAAAATAAAAATGGATTTACTCATTCACTTTGCTGTCCAAAATTTCTATTTTGCCCTTTTCTTCCTTTTGTTTAGGAAACTTAATGTTGTCTATTGTCACTTCATCAATCATACAGTCATCTTCAGATTCTGAGTCATCTTCTGAAGTTAGTATCTCTTCATCTGTATCAGAATCACTCAGTTCAACTACAGCCACATTCTGGAAAAAAAAAAAAAAGAAGTTAACACTTTATACATTTCCATACCACTTCCATCATTTGAGTAAAACATAAAACAAACACATGAAACAGCCTTCTATCATAAGAAAACTGCAAAGACCACGAGAAAGACTTTTGGGTTCTCCTAGGATTATAGCAAATGTCATTCATGAACAAATTCCTAAATATTTAACTCATAATTTATATTGCCCTATAGTAAAAATAAGGCCATTTTTATATGTGCTGATTTTGCCTGAGGTAGAGTTAATTTTCTTCACAGTATCTAGTATGGGGCCACGTTTCGCATCTGTGCTGG
Source organism: Himantopus leucocephalus (assembly GCA_003993805.1). Taxonomy (NCBI): domain Eukaryota; kingdom Metazoa; phylum Chordata; class Aves; order Charadriiformes; family Recurvirostridae; genus Himantopus; species Himantopus leucocephalus. Next base: position 66,219,437 of record RSEF01000001.1, read on the forward strand.
AAGCAGTGTTGATAACACAGGGATGCTTTCCTTATTGCTGAGCAGTGCTTACGCAGAGTCGAGGCCTTTTCTGCTCCTCACACCAACGCACCAGTGAGGGCGGGGGGGACACAAGGAGTTGAGAGGGGACACAGCCAGGACAGCTGACCCCAACTGACCAAAGGGATATTCCATACCATGTGATGTCATGTTCAGCATATAAAGCTGAGGGAAGAAGAAGGAAAGGGGGGGATGTTTGCAGTGATGGTGTTTTGTCTTCCCAAGTAACCATTACGTGTGATGAAGCCCGGCTTTCCTGGAGATGGCTGAACACCTGCCTGCCGATGGGAAGCAGTGAATAAATTCCTTGTGTTGCTTTGCTTGCGTGCGCAGCTTTTGCTTTACCTATTACACTTTCTTTATCTCAACCCACAAGTTTTCCGACTTTTACTCTTCCGCTTATCCCCCCCTGTCCTGCTGGGGGGCAGTGAGCAAGCGGCTGCGTGGTGCTTAGTTGCTGGCTGGGGTTAAACCACCGTATTATATCATTATCAGAGAGAGAAATGAGTCAATAGCTGAACTCAAACAGTCCAGATATGTAAAGTGATGCGAAGGAGCCATCAAAACTGTAATTTTCAGTAAAGATTTCAAATGAAACCATTTAGTGTACGAGAGGTCATGATATATATGCAAACATGTGTGGTTATATATTTACTAATATAGTTCATATCTTACAACCTAACAGAATCTTATAACCTAATAGAGTTCATGGAGCTACAACTACTGCAAAATAGCAAGTAGTTTAAACCACCAGCATATTTGTTGAAGCAGAAGTGATCATATATTTCCATATGCAGAGCCATGATTTTTGAGGTCTGTTTTTTTCTCTGAAAATATCTGTCTGAAACTGATAATCCACACCTCAAAAACTTTCTGTATGCTGCAAAACAAAATACAGGAATTTGAGATGCAAATAAATTTCTTCAGTGATTTGCAAATAGCATTACGCTATTAATCACGAGGTCTCCTGGCTTGTTACAAGACACTTCTCAGACACCGTCACATGCAAAATCTTTTTAAAATCCTGTCCAAGTTGCCTGTTCCACTTAAGCCTATTAAACCAAATAATTTTCATAATCCACCTCATTTTCTCACTATTTATTTGGAATTCTTCAGCTTATACCAGCACTGAGCAACTTACTGCATACAGGATGGACACAACCTACAAGAACTCTGAATCCAGCCAGTGTCCAATAAATTATTCTGACAGCTCACACACCCCAAACTCCAGGCTGCCTTATTTCTGCCTTTTATCTTGCGGCTCTGCAGGCCAAAGGGCACTTATCCGGGACATACACGTATCGCATCACCTTCATATTAAAATTTCCTTACATGAGCATGTGGCTGCAGCACTTCAGTTAAAAACAGAAAGAAAATATTGATGTGAATGTAAATAGACAAATACCAGCCATAAAGGATCACAACACCACTAACAACTTTTCTAAACCCAAGACCTCTAGCCAGTCCTAAGAATTCCTACAGAGCACAGCTGAAAGCCAGTTATTACTCTTATACTAAAGCCTTCTGTTATGCCTTACTACGCCTTACATTGTCCAGTTTCTAAACCAAATTACCCATGAGACATTTAAAAAACAATTTGTGACTTACTTTTGATTCAAGAGTTGCTGATTCAAAAGTATGTCTTATTCTGGCCTTAAGCTACTTCATCCCCAGTCATTAAATTCTGCAAGTATGAAAACCAAGTAGTAAATTTTAACCAAATAAGCATTTTTATTACACCTATGTTTTGAATTTGCAGATTGCAGAATAAAATGGTAAAGACTTAGCCTTATCTATCAAATTAGCTCATTCTAAGATCAAAGAATTATTTTAATAACATTTAAATTTACTTCATAAATGAAAAAATATAGTAAGTATTTACCATTTCTATAACTTTTTCTGTTGCACTGTCTAGATTTTCAATATCAAACTGATGAGCTGGTGCTGTTACCATTTTTCTTCTTAGCTCATCATTGGCATGTGCCATCTGTGGTAAAAAGCTCTGTACTCGGTCCAAAACTGAAAAAGAAGTAATTATCACATGTATATATACAAACAGATGCATGTTAGTTTATACATTTATATTTCAGAAATCTGAGCATTTAAACAAATTCCATTTCAACTGTAATTTCCAGCTCTCTACCATATTTAAAATGTTTTTATAAAGGATTTATTATAGTATTCAATTTCCCAAGACATAAACAGCAAAAAGACATCGAATCTATTGGTCAGTATGTGGTGCAGGAAGAAATCACTTCAACAATTCCATTCCGATTCTTAAAACAAAATGTGACTGACTACTTTACAGAAAACTTGCTTGTAAATCCCATGGTTTTAAATACATATTGAGTGCCATCTTGAGAAACTTCCACATCAGCATTATCTCCAATGAAAGTATAATTATGTCCTCCTTTCTTCCCTATTAAAGTATTGACTGAAGGTCTCAAAGAAGATGGAAAAATTGGCTGTAGCACAGATGTCATGCTACACTAAAGAAAGTTCAACATAATTATCAAAAGGGGCTCTGAAATTAAGATGGTGGGAGAGAGATGGATGGTCTAGGTTGAAGTATAAAGGACTTACCCTCTACAGATCCTCTAAGCTCAGTGGGAGTTCCCAACAATTTTAAGACAATCAATGTCATTAGATACTCCCCCCCATGGAGGAGGGGAGTATCTTCACCTGCCTCCAGAGTTTCTTCAAATAGTCTTTCGCTCCACACATGCAGATGAGCCAATTACTAGTTTTCATTCTCCATGAAGTAAGAGGTACTATTCCGAGCGAGTTCCACAGAAGGTATAAACTACCTTTGAAACACTGTCATCTTTGCAGAGACTTTTATTCAAGAAAGAACTCAATATAACAAATTGGGTTTTCTATTCCTTTTTAAATCTCAGCTCAAATCACAAATTAAAAATACAATAATTTGACAGAATTCCATTTTAAATTAAATGCTTTTATGCACCAAGTATTTTATAATGAGAAATTACTTCTGAAAAGAGATGAGAAGCCCAGAGCAGCAAAAAAGCAACAATTCAATGCTGGAAAAGAACAATCTGAGACAAAAGAACTGGTGTATTTTCATGAAGAGAAAAACTCCACACTACTTTCAAATAACAATTTTTATACTGTGTCCTCTTACGCACGGAGTTACACTGAAGAGAATGTTAGCAATCTATATGTAGCTTTGACTAAGAAAGAAGGAACATAGCTCGATTAACAAAAAAAAGAGTTTTCTTAATGCATTCAAATTAATTTGATATGAATGAATGTTTCTATGATCCAGCTTAATAATTCTGCCAGCACGTTCATTAAAAATAAAGTTCTAAAAGTGATCTACGTAACCTGCACCAGTTTGAAAGCAGCTGACTAAAGGAAGACCAAAGGTACGACCTGGCGAATTTGCTATACGCAGACAGCACGAGTATTTCTGCAAGGAGAACTAAGTCCCTAAAACTTAACATCTGTAACACCTAGCATCACAAAATCTAGCTTTGCAGAAACAGGAGTGACATAAGATTAACCTGTGGGTCATGCAACTGCAACGGAGGGCCTAGTGCCAGCAGAAACAGTACACAAGAGTGCCTCCCTTTACAAATGCAAGGAGAGCACTGAAGCAAAAGTAAGTTATGTCAAAGATGTCACCTACTACTTGACGCTGTTCCAACAACAAAGTCCTACTTACCATCACTCCTTGGCATCCTAACTGTCTGTAGAGTTGTGGCCTTCTTGCTGCTACATTTTGAACTAATCAACAAAGTTTCTTCCAGCCCTGGAAACAAACAAATATTTGAATGTTTACCTATGTCAGCCACAAATGTCACATTTTAACTGTGAGGCTCTTTTCTTGCTGCTACTTTTCCACCTTTCTACAACAGGACTGAAAATGAGGGTACAACTGTCTCTGCTTCCAGGAATTCCACTCTGCTTTCCTACAAATACTGTTTCTTGATGTCTGTTTGGGGTGGTCATCTCCGTACTTCTGTACATAATAGGTAGTGAATGTCTAGAACTCGCTGCTACTACAAGAGGCCATGAAAGTAGACGGATCAGCAGGTTCAACACGGAATTAGAAAAATTCAGGGCAGCGGCGGAGTCATAATCCGATAGCAAATGGAACATACCCCCCAGCATCCCTACCCCTACAATTGCACACACCAGGCAATTACCAGAACGGGGAACACACAGTGCTTAAACTAACAAGTTCTCTGTAATTATCACCTGCTATTACAGTTGTTGGAAGAAAGTCTGATGTAAATCCCCTCCCTCACGTGCGGGACTCGTGCGGGGGCGACCAGTGAAAGCCGCCCACAAACAGCGCTGGTGCTAATGTCCGAAATAAGCACTTTCCAGAACAGCATCGTAAAATCCAAATTATGTGGGGGGGACCGCATTAATGACACAAGCTAGTTCTTACGACTGCCAACACAGCCGTCAGCCCTTTACCACTACCTAAAATGAAACTTTATTTTTTCTTTATCCTCACGGAACTGTTGTTACGACTATCGATACGAATTTAACGTCTGATTTGGGTGCCTCCCCTCCCCCCCACACCCCCCGTATTTACTTCGTACTACACTAGCAGTGCCCGGGAAAACGACAGCTCTTCAAAACACGCCAGACCTTACAAAAAGTGGACTCCCTAGCAGCCAGGTGGCCTGAAAAGCCACCCGGCAGCCCGCCGCCGGGGGAGGCCGGGGGTTCACCCACCTCCCGGCCGGGCTGAGCCCCGCCGCCCGGCCGAAAGGCGGGCGGGAGGCCCAGCTCGGCTGGGAGAGCGGCGCCGCACCTCTCGGCCGCGGGGCTCCCCCCGCGGGGGCCTCTCACCTCCTCGGCGCCCCACGGTCAGCAGCTCCCGAGAGGCGGCCGGGCCCGCCGCTCCGCCGTCCCCCGCCATGCGCCCACCGACCCGGAAGTGGGCGAGGGGCGGGCCCCGGCCCCGCCGCGGCGCGGCGCGGCGCCCCCTGGAGGGCGGGAGGACCAGGGCCGCCCCGAGGCCGCGGCGGGGGTGAGGGCCTCCCCCGGGGGCTTCGCGGCGGCACCGTCGCTCCTGACGTCAGGTAGCCGGCACGAACGCCTACACCCACGTAAATCTGCGGTCAATAATGCAGAAAGGAAAATAATTCACGTTACAAAGGAAAAAAAAAAAACAAAACACAACCCTATTTTTAAATCTTTATGAAAGGATTTGGCACGAAAAGCCCATCGCATCACTTGGAGGCGAAATGAGAGCATGAAACTGGGCTGCAAGCTGGGAACATTACTTGGACGCCTGCCAGCAGCCGCTCTTCTTTGAAAACTTCCCCATTTTTCATTTTCAGAATTTGACAAACGTGCCTAAAATTAAATTTCAGCCCCTGAGGGCATTTTAATTACCCTTCGGAAAAGAAACTTTACACAACCGTCAAGTTCAGCTGACACTGGCCAACCTGTTATTCAAGATTTGTTCTGCAGTTTCCGTCCCTGTCTGTTTATCATCTACGCAATGTGAAAACCGTAAAAAGAGAACTGAAAGGTTTATGAGACGAGATGGGAAGTCCAAGCCACAAATGAGAAGTGGTAGTCAGGTAACCGGTGTTTATATGCCCTCACTGCAAAGAACACAAGGAAAAAAAAAAAAAAACAAAAANGAATTAAGAAACGCAAAGGAGTACGAAGCAAACCTCCTGCAAGGCCTCAAGCAAGAGACTGCACTGCCCTTTTCCTGAGAGAGACCGGCCCAAGCAGATGTCCTCGGCCGCTCTCCCAGGCCACTGGCAGCACCAGGTGCGTGCCACCAAATTCACTGCCCGCTCTGCACCTTTCTACCCAGCTGTGCTCCAGAACTTCAGTTTTCCAGAAAAATCCTATTGCTAGCTTTGATGACTGAAAAATCTCGAGGACTGAGGGTTTTTTTTTTTTGCCTTGGGCTGCAAAACAATGAGTCTTTCTGCAACTGCACACAGCCCAAAATAACAGTGCATGAACCTCAAATAATGTATTTCATCCATGGGTGTTACGCGGTTTCAGTGGAAGGAGGGGCATAACACTGTCAAGGAATCTCTAATAGGCAGCGATGAAATGGTTGCCCAAGATCACAAGACAAGCGATCAGAGACGCCAGAAATAGCACCCTCAGGTGCTATTCCCAAACCTCAGGTTTATAGTCTAACCTGTTGGCAACAGAGGCAGACGGGATCTCTATCTGATTTGCGAGGCGGCCCAGCTATGTATCCACACCGCGCGACGTGTGAGCACACACGAGGCATGGACATATATGGTTGCTACTAGGGAAGGGGGGCTACAGCATCCGTAGCCCACATTCCCAATAAATTCAGGCTTGAGGCAGCATTCACCACTGAATTAATAGCTCTGAGGTTTGGGCTGCTTTATTCATTTAATGCAGTATTGACTCAGAGTTCAAGCTGATGCTGTATATTTCACTGCTGTAGTGCAGATTTTTTTGGCCCTGGTCCTGCAAACACATTCTCCCGTGCTGAGGTTTCTGCTTTTCCACACATACCCACAGCAGCTAGCTCCAGTTTATGGCAGACACTTGGTTTCTTGCCCACGCCGCCTTTTGTTCTGTCTACAGAAAGGCAAAGAGACGCTGTAGACGTGGCTGCTGTCACCATCATTAAATCCTGGTTCCCTTCTTCCTCTCTCTTCCCTTTCACCTTCCGCTTAAGGCATCCTCTCTACTTCCAAGCGTAGGGCAACAATCAAGCGATGCCCGCGGAGGCCCAGAAGGCGCAGCGGGAAGGGGAAGCCCGCGGCTCCCCTCAGCGCTGGCGGCGGCGGCGGCGGGCTGACGGGCGGTCGGGGCTCGCCGGGCTGTGCGCGATGGCGGGCCCGGCCCCTCCCGCCGCCCCGTCCTCTCCCCTCAGCGGCGCGGGGCGACGGTTGGCGGCGGCTCGCGCCCCCGCCGCTCGGCCCCTCCCCCGCCCGCCACCGGGTCGGAGCGGCCGGTGGCGGCGGCGGCAGCTACTGCGCATCACGGGCCACATCATCGCGGGGGCTGCTCCCCCCCCCCCCCCCCCCCCCCCCCCCCCCCCCCCCCCCCCCACCNCCCCCCCCGCCGCTCCCCGCCAACCTCCAGCCGCTTCCGCGCCTGCTCAGTGGCGGCGGCGCTCACCTATAGCCCCGGAGCTGTCACCGCCGCCGGGCTGGTCCCTCCCCGCCCGCCGCAGCGATGGAGCGGGACCCCGGGCCGCTGCCGGCGTCGCCCGCGCCCAGGTGAGGGGAGGGGAGGGGAGGAAGGCGCGGCCCGAGGGGGCGCCAGCGTGGGGAGAAGGGCCGGGCCGGGCGGGCGACCTGCCGCCCCGGGGCGAGGGAGGCGGCGGCGGCGGCGGCGGGGGGGGGGTGGTGGTTTCCTCACGAGTGGCGGCGCTGCCAGGCGCCGCGCCCCACCCCAAATGCCGGGGGTGCGGGGCAGGCGGGACCGCCCGTCCGCCGCCTCCTCCTCCTCCTCCTCCTCCCCCCGCCACGCGCGGTGCCGGTCCACGGCCGTCGTCCCCCGTCGTGTGCGGGAGGGCTCGTCCCCTCCCGTCCCCCCGTACTCCAGGCCCCCTCTGCCCCCCTCTTTCGGCCGCAGCCGCCCCCGGGCTGGCGGCCGGCCCGCCCGGGTGTCCCGCGGCCGCCCCGCGGATGCTGAAGGGCGTGAGGGCCGCCCGCCCTCCTCGAACCCCCGCGGCTCTTCTCATCAGGTGCGCAGGGTTCCGCGCTGCTCCGGGTAGCCCCGGACAAGGAGCCTTTTCGTTGGTCTCTCTAAGCGTGCAGCGAGGTCTGCCCAACATCTCCGGCGGCCCTTGTTCCCTGGCACTCGGTACATCCCCGTGCGCTTGCGTTTCTGTTCCCACCTTTTGCACCTATAAAAATATGCCAGAACCTGCCACCGCAGATGCAGTTGCTTGACAAGCGCGGAGCCTGTGCCCGAGCAGCATACATGCAGGCTTCAGCGATCATCTTTTTTTTGTTTGTTTGTTTACAAGCATTGTAATTAACACGTGATGGTACATTTATGCTCTTCCCGTACTTTTCTGCCAAAAAAATAGGAGCTTTTTGTGACTTATTCTAGTTTCTACTCTGTGATTAATTGTCAAGTAAGTTCACGTTGTAGCTGCGTCTCTTTCTTTAATTTCAGTGAACATTATAATTCCCCCGCCCCACTGTCCAGTTGCGTGTCTTCTTCACTCACGTTTGATCCTAGGTTATAGACCACACTACATTAACCAGGCTCTGGTAAATGGAACATATGAAATTAAATAATTGTTTAGTCTTAGTGTCAGGAACAAAACATGAATACCTGAAAAAAGTCTGCTCATGTATCTTTTCTAGGTAGAGTCCTAGCAGACTTTAGCAGACATCCTAAGTTATCCTCACTGTACCACTTAAGTAATGCTGTTAAAAAGATGAGAGCAGGTGGGAAGACCTGTTTTGGCAGCATTCCCTACATATGCTGCCTGAAAAAGATTGTGAAACTGGAACCATAAATATTACAGTATGACTGGTAGACACTTCAGAAGGAAAAGTAACAGTGTATCATTTTCTTTTCAAATACCTTAGGATATTATCCACAAAAAACAATGTGAAGTCTGTATCCTAGTGGCTGAGTTAATAAGCAATCCATCCCTCCTTGGTGATGACAGTAGAAACCTGTAGTCAGGATACCAAATAGCACAGTTAGGACTCATCCGGGTAAGTAGCTCCTGGTTACTTAACCTACAGGACTGCATTGTCTCTTACATTTCAAACTCTACCACCTGCTTTTGATGGGCTGGATGTGATTTGCCTGGTATTTCTTGCGTTGGTATTCCAGTTGGGTGATTTTACAACCTGACCACATTTCACAGCCTTGCTACCTTGTTTCTGGCTCTGTTTTGGTCTCTCCTAATTGAGTTGCCTTAAAAGTGCAGAGGCAAAACAAATCTTTTTCCGACAGCTGCTTTTCTCTTCCTTGGGGCCTAAATCGAAAGCTACCATGTTCAGGAAGTGGAATGCAGCAGTCTGAAACTTGTCTGAAAAATGAGCCTGGGGCTGGCAGCTCTTTTAGTGTCTTATATTCAAAAAGTCATCTGGAGGTTCTTTAATCTGTTTTTTTTCTTCTCATTATGTTTTATTTTGTTTCTTTTGCTATTGATTTAACCTTCAACTGCCATACAGTAAACACCATGTTATCCATTTTACTGCATAATATTTAAGAAATGGTATACAATACCCATATATCTGCTTTGCATGCAAAACTTATTAATTTTCATCATGTTTTCCAGTCTTTAATACCAAACATTAACTATCTGGTATAAATAATCTTAGCCCAGCACACCACATTGGGTTCTGGATTCTGCAAAATGGTTAATACAAGCTTTTTGTTTACTCTTTATGTGTGCTAAGGAGATATGATGTAGTTTTCACTTTCTGCTGATATATTCACTAGGATACAAAGATATAAATGAGTAACCACAGCTGTGATAAGGATGTCAGTGAGATACTGGGAACTTCTGTGTATGCAGGACACAATAGTGAAGATGTCTTGCAGATCCCTGTATCACCTGTGTAAATATTATTCTGAACTTTAAAAAGTCCCCCACATTTCAAACTTCGCAGAATCTCAGAATTGTTGAGGTTGGAAGGGATCTCTGGAAATGGTTTAGTCAGCCACCTCTGCTCAGTGTAGGGTCAAGCAGAGCAGGTTGCTTAGGGTGGTGTCCAGTTGGTTTTCAAATATCACCAAGGATGGAGAGTCCATAACCTATTTGGACCAGTGTTCAACCACCCTTATGGTAAAACAGAGCTTTGTCTTATGTTTAAATGGATTTTTCTGTGCTTTAATTTGTGCCCACTATGTCTCATCAGTTCAATGAAAAGAGTCTGACTTCGTCCTTGAAGCCAGAAAAGAATCCAGCTTCATCTTTGCTTATTATGGCAAGATATTAAAGCTCAGTATTTCATTAATGTTTCATATTACTTTCCTGAATAACCACTTCTGAGGCTTGTTCTTGTGCTGAGAGGTGTTTCTCAGGCAGGCATGTAGCTATTGTGTTTCACTGTAGACTACTTAGAAGTGCAATAAGAGGTTATTCTTGCTTCAAAAGATTACCTGTAAAAAATGTTTGCAGCTTTTAGGAAAAATGGGGTTTGACTATGGTGTGATTAGATTTAGATCCTGTGCAAGCCCTCAGTATTATTTAGATAAGTGTTATCTTTTGGTTTTGTCAGCTAAACTCTGAAAGAAATTAATTTTCCTAGATTTAGACTTTGATAAATATTTGGTTTAGCCTGTCATAATGTTGACTCTACAGAAGTTTCATACTCCGTGATTAACCACTCGTCCCCTTCCCTTTTTTTTGGAGGTGCTTAAAAAAGCACAATGAATTAATTACTGATTGTTTTCATGCTTGAAATAAATTATCAGCAGTTTAATCACTAAATGATCAAATTTAGCTGCAGAATCCAGTCCCTTAATCCTGCTAGTGCTGGATGTTCTTTAAACCTTAGGAAAGTGTGGAAGAAGCGTTTCCTTCCCATGCTCTTGAGAACTGAATCATGAGTGTGTCTGAAGCAATGTTGGCAATCTGTTTGGGTAGTAATAAAGAACGTTCTTACTGCCTCTTCCTGAACAGTTACATTTTCCTTGTCATCTTCATCTTCCTCAGATGAATCAAGACCAATCAAAGGTGAAGGATGGAAAAATGTGATAATGATCAGGTGTACAGTTTCATAGCTGGAGTATCTGAGATTTTTCTAAAGCAGCTATACATTTCCAAAAGTCAGCATCTCTTCCAGCTCATGGTCCTGTCTATTTTCCACATCATCTGCTTTTGCCTGTTCATTTTCCACATCGTATATACTGTCTCTGTGTGTATTTTTTTAAATTGCATCCATTAATTCTTATGGGGAAAACTGGTTTGTTATCCGTTGGATTGCTAAGTGTCTCACTTTTCAGGAACAAGTCTTCAGCAAAGAGCAGGGTATGGCTGTGTTTCCTGTTGTGTATGTTTGCAGGACTGTTTGTTTATGCTTGTATATGTTTGCAGGACTGAGATAGAGAGGTAAATAATACACAGTAATTGCTATGTGTTAGAAAATGCGTGAAGGAAAAGAAGAAACTGTTAAAAATAGATATTTAGGAAACAATAACTAAGTGGAAATTATTATAGTCACAGTCTGGGCATAGCTCATTATTTTGCTTGTAGGGACAAAGGCAAAGTGTCCTTTCATTTCATGTATAAAATGCCAGGTATGATAAATTTGAGGCTGCTTCCTAGCATCTCAAAGGATCTTTTCCTTTTTTTTTTTTTTTTTTTTTTNCACCTTTCTCCGTAACCTCCTGATTATATGCCAAGAAATCAGATTCACTTATCTCCTCTTCCTACAGAAACTGGGGATGGGATTTTTGAGATTTTTACCTCCTTTTCCTCATATGAGTTATGCGAGTAGAGGTTGCTTCTTTAGCTGGCTACATCTTTTCCAGACAACACAAAAAAATTGGCATTGTTCTTGTCAATGATCAAGCTTCTTAGGGAGTTCTTGTCCTTGAGATCGCACTGTTCCTTGGTTTGCGGCATTTTATAGGTACAAAAAACCCCCTAAAAGTACAGCAATATTAGCATCCCCTAACTCAGGATAAAATTATTGCACCACATGACATTTGGAAAATTATCTTTGTTGGATCAGCTTTTTAGAAATGAATAATTATATTCAGAAAGCTTCATAGTTGTCTCCTCTCTGTATGCTCTGAGGAGGTAATAACTCTTTGCTGTATAGTATATTATTCAGTTTGTCTTCTTAAATTCTCATTTTTCAGCATTTATTATTAGCTCACTTTTTGCTATTCCCAGTCTTTTTGGTAGGAAAAGCATAAATGACTGTCATCCAAAGTGCTTTGCACTATTTCAACTGTTAGCTGTCCATGCCAACCTCTTCCTCCCTTTGTAACTTGCTAGTTGACCAAATCATTTTTCTGCTCCTCTTTTTTTTCTTTTAAGTGCCATTTCTATTTGTTAACACTTCCTCATATTAAATGAAATCACAATCTTCCCAAAACATTTGTTTCTTAAAAAAAAGATAGTAAAAACTTAAAAGGAAAAAATTCCATATGTTAGAAAAATATAAATAATTAGCCCAATTTTTTTTAACCGGAGTTCCACACCAATGAATAGTCATTGGTCTAGCAATAGTCACTAGTCTAGCACTCTGGTGATGTGACTGGAGGACATATTGGAGAAACCACAATGAAAGCCAGACTCTGCCTTGTTAAGGCTATTGGGAATTTTTCTCAATGTATTTCCCTGTGAGTGAAAGAAAACCCTTCTTTTGTTACTCCTCCACCTCTCCTCAAAAAAAAACCCAAAAAACAAACAAACCACCACCACCAAAAAACCCAGTGAGGTTGCTCGGGGTCTAAGTATGTGTCTTTTCTTACGGACACTTTTACATCTTAATTCTACTTTCCATTCTTGAATTCTGTCATAAAGTTTCTCTAATCTAAATGTTTCTTGTGACCAAATGAAACTCAGCTGGCTAAAGCGATCCAAAGCTTTTCCCTCTGCAAGCTTCATAAGGAGCGTGCCATTTCCCATTGTCATAAATTGGTTGGCAGCTTTCAGCACCCTAGGCTATATCCTTCCTGAAATTTAAATTTTCCTTAACTTCCATGAACTTCTTTTCCATTGTATTCCTCTTAATCCTTCTATATGCTCTTTGCTGTTCTCATAGAAGTTGATAATAGTTTGCTAGTTAATGATACATCTGCTTCTGCTTGTCTTTTTTTATGCACTGTTTCTTTTCTTTTACTTAGATAATGCCACCTTTGGGCTAGGAAAAAAAATTACCTCTTCTTGGTCTGTCTTTCTGCAGCACTTAACAGAGCACCATTTTGGCCTGTGGTTAGAGCTCCTCTGGGATAGCAGCAAAAGTTGGTTTGTTACTACTAATTAAAGTGTGTGGAAACCAGAATTGAGGCCTGGGAGTTTTACGCACTTATGCTAAAAGGTTCAACGTCGCACAATCTGCTACAGGGCAGCAAAAGATATTGCAGGAATCTTGGTTACTTAAATTCCTCTGTTGGTCTTGCAGAAAAAAGATTGCTTTTTCTTGCAAAACTTGAATTCTTTCTAAATCAAGCAATAAACTCCACTGTCATTTTTAAAATATTCGTTTCTTGGTCAGAGTTCTCTTGGTTAAAGCCATTGATAGAGGGAAAATCTTCCTGTTGCGTCTGAGTAGTCTCTTCAGTCACGTAAACAAAATAAGTAATTCTGTGACCAGCAGGGCTTTTGAAACGGACTTCCTGGGGCTGTATATGAGTGAATTAGTCTAACTAATGTTTGAATATGCCTTACAGCAAGGACATTCATTTGGATCTGTTCTAAGGCTCTTAATTAATAAAAGCTTTGACATCTCTGCTCTCTGTCAAGTCTATCTGAAATCACTCCAGAAATACTGGATGACTTACAAACATTGAAACAGAAGGAGGGAAAGTATAGGGATCATAACATAAATGATATGATCTTAGGAGCCTGGTTTTCTTAGGAAACATGGATTAAAAATCCTCCAACTCTAAACTATTTTTATTTCCTGCAGTCTGTAAAAAATATGTTTTCACAGCTTTGCATAGATACAGTGTCTTGAGCTTGTGGAATTGTGTTGTCCCCCATCATGCTGGTGTGGTCTGCCTGACCTTTGTTTCTTTGTTTGTGCCAATCATTTACCTGTATTCAGGGAGTTCAGTAATAAATACCGAAGTCAACAAAGCTTCAAGTCACATTAAGACTGTTCTTTCAGAAAATTACTGTAATTATTATCACAACATGAAAATTGAAGAAGAGGAAGGTAAAGTGGCTTCTGATGGAGGAAATGTCAAATGACTTGAGACTACCAATATATCATTGTTTAATTTTCTACCCTGATGAAAATTTCAAAGTAGAAATTAATGCACATTAAATCACATTAAACATAAAAGATATATTGTATTTGCATGATTTGCAGAAAGCAAAAAAACCTGACCACATCAAGTGTTAATATTGATCAAATAATTACATTTTAGTGGTTACTAGACATCAGAACAGCCTGTCTTTCAGGAAATATCTGCAACCTACACCTCATGCAAAATTAAATTACAATCAGATTTTTAATATCTTTAATTATCCAAACTCCTAACATTTTTTCTAATTTTAATTAAATTTTAGTATGCCACATTTTCAGACTAATTAGTCTGAATTTCATTACTGTCTCCTTTTGATGTTGTAGTATTTTATAAAAAAATGTCCAGTTTTATCGTGTATATAGTAGCACTTCATATTTAATGTAATTTGTGTGCTTGCTTCAGAGAAAATTCAGTTACTATGATTTTAAATTAGCATGCTTTTGAATTGTACGTATTAATATCGGTTTGTCATCTTTTTATGGGGACAGAGGGCAGTCAACACATAAGACCTTTGCCACACAGAATATTGCTTTGCGCTTACCACCTCTGACAGCATTTTGAAAGTTAGGGGGTTTTTTCCTTATTTTTTCTGTGCTCCTTGCCATTAGCATAGAGTGGGAGGAACAACAGTGGCCCTGCAGTGCATCATGTGGGTTCCATTTGTCCATACCCTTGTACCTTGCAGTAGTACGTTTCTCTGGGGACCTGCTGCTTTCAAGGCCACTGGAAGTCTGGGGCTACACACGGTATCTGACCGAAATTTCCTGGGTTTCCAGTGCCTGAAGACTGTGGCTTTGTGGGCTTTAAAAGGCAAAAGCTAAGCCCTCACCAATTCACTTACAGTCCACATTGCTGTCTCTTTCTCTCACTGGAAAGTACACTGTTTGTGGAACTTCCTCACCCACCAACTCTCCCTTTTTACTTTCTTATTTCTTTCAACTTAGGTAGTTGAATGTTGGAGGAGATTGGTATTTCTATGAATACTTGCTTTGGAAATATACTGGATGATCTGAAAATTTAAACCAGTATCTTGTGTCTTCTGGAGAGTTAAAATATTTTAAAGCTTGGATATACATGTCTGTCTTTTTTGCAGATCCAGACTTGCTTACGGAATTCTCGAAGACCTGAGATCAATGAAAAAATATTTTTGCATGCAAAAAAGGATCATTTTGATTTATTTGTTTTAAAATCATCAAGTGTGGGGCTTGATGACTCATTTATGCGATTTCTTCACTGACGTCTGAAGAACAAAGTGCTTTTCAACTTGTACTTCCGTAGCACTATGACTAACTGTAAAGGCAGATCTCCTATCTCCAAAACAAATAGCAAAGTTCATGACAGAGAAGGTTTTGTAAACTGGACCATAAATCTTAATACAATTCAGTCCGATAAATTTTTGAAACTGCTTTTGAGTATGGTTCCTGTTGTTTACCAAATAAACCAGGATGAAAGACATAAAAAAGTGAATGGTGTCTGGCAAGAGGGATTACAACCAGCAGGACACAATTTTAATGTTAGGTCTGAACAACACACAGAGTACCATCACTTCTCAGAACCAAGTTTTCATGGTAGCAACGGACACAGCTCATCTAGCTGTAGCCCTAAATATGATGATTTTACCAGTTATAATTACTGTGATGGAATGGACACTTCAGAAACAGATGCCATGTTGCAGGAAGACAACCTATCTAGTGACAGTAATGAAGACATCATTGTGGAAGGAAGTAGAAAACAACCCAAAGAATCTAGTAGTATTATGGCATTACAGATACTCGTACCTTTTTTGCTAGCAGGATTTGGAACTGTTTCTGCTGGCATGGTTTTGGATATTGTGCAGGTTGGTATTTGCTTTGAAAGATGGCTTTTTAACAGGGTGAGGTTTATGTGGGGTTTATGATTCTGACATGTGATATTGTAGATGTTTACAATATTGAGAAGTAATTAGGTGTGCATATGGTTGTGCTACCACAAATTCCTCTTCCCCCAACCTCTTCTTAAACAGTTCCAGTGTTTAATTTGGAGTCATTCAAGTCTTGGTAAACGTTACCGCTTAGCCACAGTGAGATTGTGAATAAAACTGTTGCCTTCTGCTTTAACTAAGAATAGAAATATACTAATGGTTCAAAATTCTGTTGACACTAATAAATGTATACATAGTCAAGTGGAAGTTGTAGTTAACCATGATGCCGTAATACATAGATGTTTAAAAAGATTACAAGAATTTATTGCATTATCTCATCTCCTTGCATGGTTAAAGTCTATGCAATTTCTGAAATACTGTGTAATTTGGTGCATGATAATGCAGATAGTATATGAAAATGTGCATTATATTCATATGCTATATGAAATTCATATGAAGTGATTTAGAGCTTTTTTGGATATTCAGGTGTATGTAAGAGACTTTTGGTATATAACATTAGGTATACTGAACACTCAGAATTGCAAACATCAGTGGTGTGAACAGGGCTGCAAAGTCACATCCACCTTGAAATATGATTGTAGTAAGTCCAGAGAAGCCAGATTATCTTGGTTTGTGGTAGCAGATTTAATGATGATAGTTATTCAGGAGTAAGCTAAATAGAACTTTCTCTGAATTTTAAGACTTAATTTTAATATTATTTTTAAAACTTGTTTTGGAGTACTATATCACTAAGATCCTACTGATATGGAACATTTTTATCTATCTTAACACAGTTGTAGATGTCAGCAGCATTTCAGTGGTGGTAAAAGTAACAGTTGCCTATGAAATAATTCTGTGTGCAGTGGTATTTGAAGAAAATTCTGGAGACGGTAACAGTTAAGAAAGGTTTATTTGACTGGCTTATTTTCTTGCCTTCTCTTTGCATTTTGAAGGCTATATTTGCTTTTATTTCCTCCCTAATTTCTGCTTTTTAAAGAACAGAAATTTCTTAAAAATACAAACCTCATGGATTCTCTCTCCCTGTATGAGTAGATTAACAAAAATTATTAAAAAATATGAAATAACCACAATATTCAAACTGAAAGACAGTAGAGAAATTAATCTGTTTCTTCTTTTTGTTTTGTTTTGTTTCATTCAGCTTTAGGGTTTTCTTTAGCGACACTAAAGGATTTACAAAGTTAATTTAAAGAGGAGTAAGAGGTGACCATCTCTGTCACTCAAAATCTTGAGACTGTAAAGGAAGCTTGGACTTCAATCAATTGCAATGAAAAGTCACTTTTATACATCAAGAAAAAGGAAAATAAAAATTGACGTGCAAACTTTACTGCTTCCTTGCACTGTTTTACACCAATCCTGTGCTTTGTTCACTTGCATCTTATCAATTTATTCTTTGTTCAGATGCTTTGTTTGTATTCTGTTAATATATGATTTACTTCATGAGACAGCATAATGATCAGCCAAAAGGGGCGGTTGTGCCTACTGCCACTACTGACTTCCAACCAAAAGTTTCCTCTTGCCTTCCTTCCCTTAAGGGAATGTAAGTGTTTGTATAGCTGTTTTTTGAGCTGGATTGATACATATCTTGATTTTTCTTTCTATATTACTTTTAATCTTGATTGGTTTCCCAGTCCAGCTCACCACGAATGAGAGAGATGTGACACAAAGGCAAAAATAAATAGCTAGTGTCAGTACTACCTTTTTTCACGTTAAACTAAGATTAATTTGTGATGTCAGTAAAGCAGAATTTTGAAATGTGACAGAACATGTTTTGAAAATGAAAATTTGAAGACAACAGAGCATTCTAAGCTTATTTTTTACAAACCATTTCATGGCTATTCTTTCCCAGTTGGAAATACATAAGTAACTTGACATACAGGAAATTCTCAGATCTTGTTTACATTTGAGAATCAAATCCTTTTATTTTTAATTAAAGTAACAATTTAAATGATTGCAAATCCATGAATGTAAAGACAAATCACAGTTTTGTTACTTTAGTTAAAGTTGGTAAATGATTACAAATTAAATACATGGATTGAAAGATGTACAAAGTAGCACAGTATTCCTGTGCTGAGAACTCAGTGCACACAAAAAAAATATGGGAGAGTTTGTCTTTGTTTGCTTTATAAAATCTGCATTTTGGAAAACTACTCTTCTAAATTTTACACTTAGAAGTAAAAGAATAAAGAGAAGCTTTTTTCACTTACAGGCTCTTTTCATTTGACAACTGATTCCTTGCTGTTTTTACGTGAGGTTTCTACACAGCTGGAAGGGAAAAGATGAAAATATTATTGTAAATTAAGAGCAGAATTCAAGAGCAGTCATAGCACCTGGTACTATTTTAAAGTAATGAAACAAAAAAGACTTCAAATTAATGACATATTTTTTAACTAGGTTTGTTTTAAGGCCAAGTTTTATATCTCTTACTTTGGTATTCTCATCTTTGAAGTAGTAATATGCAGTCATAAATCTATTTTATCGAGACAGATAACAGTTCTGGCTTTAGACTTTTAGGTCTAAAATAAAAAGATTGATGTTTTTGTTTTAGAGGCTTAAGTTATGAGTTGCAGATTTTTTTTAACACTTTGTGGATGTTCTAAAGAGAATTTTTCAATTGAGTGTTTCCCACTGTATCCTTTACATAGCATTGGGATGTGTTCAAGAATGTTACTGAAGTTTTTATCTTGGTTCCTGCACTTCTTGGTCTCAAAGGAAATTTGGAAATGACCTTAGCATCCCGGCTGTCAACTGCTGTAAGTAACTTTCTCTTCCCCTTCTCTCTTCAGATATATGTTGTAAATATTTCAAAAGGAAACAAATCTATGGAGCACAAGTGTTTGATATTTATGGCTTAATCTGGCTGTTATGGGGGCTCTTTAAATATGTTATTAAATTGGCAAAATTAAAAAGGAGATCCTCTTTTAATCTCCGTACATCAAAATTTTACTTCTTCAGTCTCTTCTGAGTCATCATTCAGAACAGATAAAGTAGATTTTTGAGATTTACATGTGTATTTTGTAAGGTTGACAGATCTCTTTGGCCTTGATGGGGTTTGAATAGGCTAACAAAATGTGTACATTTTGAACACATTTTTCTAAAGACCACTTGTGTGGCACCAAAATAAAGCATTGCTAACATTGCTACTCCAGACCTTTGTTGACCAAGCTGTAAGAAATTCTCTTGTAGCTTTCTGTCTAAATAATTTTATTCCTTTTTTTTTTTTTTTTGTGGTGTTTTTTTGGAGGGGGTCTGCTTATTTTTTTGTATGTCTGTCAACACTAACATAGCATAACTGCATTTTTTCTATGTCTTCTTTCTTGCATATTTGTCGTGGTTTTTTTCTGCATCTCAGAGGATATTCCATTCCTTCCTTTTTCTAGCCTAATCAAGCCAGATTACCTTACCATATATTTTTGTGCGTGTGTGAATAACTGTAGTGAACAGAATGTTATAATAACATGGCTAAACTAATTCTGGTACCTGAACTGGGTATCTCTGTAAGACACTGCCTAATGCAGCATTTCTCATTTGTAAGATAATTTTTCCATTCTCCAGCAAGGCCCCCACTCTTTCTCCTTTGTGTTATTTCCAGCTGTCACTCCCATCTTCTGGAAGAAATTTTATTAGTCCATAAGTGCATGACCTTGCATTTCTACTGTTGAATTTCATGTGTTTTCATTGCTGTAATCCTCAAGGTCATCCAGTATTTGTACGATATTACAATGCTTTGTATTGACAAGGTCTCTCAATTTTCTGTCATTACTAAATTTCATTGTCACATTATATTGAGTTATCGCCCAAATGCACACCGTGATGGACATAGCCTTAGCAGTCCTATGAAGGTTTGCTTGTGTCATGCCCATTATAGAAATTGACTACTTTTGCCCCATATCCATTCTTTCATACGTAAGGACTGACATGTTTTGTTGTATCTTTATCAATTTGAGCCTTAGCTATTCAGTCTTGTTTTCTGTTCAATTTTAATGCTCTTCTCTGAGTATTCTTACTGTTTCTTAACAGTATTTTGTGTTTAAAACTTCCTGCCTTTACTGTAGGCACGAATGCTTTTGTCTTTTACCTTACTTGTTTTTTGGTGTTGACCCATTGCTTAATTTGTTCCTGTGGCCTGAGGATTGAAAGTGCTTGTATTGCATACTGAAAAATATACCAAGTCCAAGATCTACCAGTGCCTTACTAAAGGCTTAAAAAAAGAGGGTCAGAATCAGCTCCACCACTTCTGCTTCAGTTAATGGGTTCTTTAATTCTTTGTCTCAGTTGAGCTTATGACCTTTGCCAGATCATGACTCCAGAACTTCTCTGGGCCGATAAATGGCTGATTTCCTCATCTCATTTGTGAACTTTGCATTTGGAAAAGGGTCATGCAGACCCTTTTCCTGCACTGGGAATCCTGACCTCGGTTCATAGTATCCATCAACTGTTACGAAAAGTCAAGGAGTTGATCCCCCTCACAGACACACAGAAAAAGAATGCTGGAGTTTCCCCAACACTGGCTGCATGTTCAGTGATTAACTAAAGCTGGCATCATGAGGTTCAGGCCGCTTCTCCTCAGCCCAAAATGGCATTCTTAAGAATATGCCATTAACTGTGTGATAATATCATCTGTAGATGTCTTGAATGTGATTTTTTCAGAGTCAGTTTGTCCATTTGAAGCCCAAGCTCCTACCAAGACTCAAACAACAGGCCATTCTGAGAGGGCTTATTTTGAGGAGTGTTACCGGTGCCACTCACCACTGTCATTAAGTCTCACGAAGACATAAATCAGCTGATGCTTCAAAGGTTTTTAATCAAGCATGCTATGAAGGCTTCTTCCCCAGTACCAGAAACTGTCGTATGTCTGTCTTGGCCAAATTGTATTAGCCGCCTCTGTTCACATCCTTCCACCATGAAGGTTAATTAACTGGCTACAAAGAGGTCAGTGAAGTGTATATTCTTCAGACATTGCTATGTGTCGTGTGGGAGCTCCAGTTTCTTTGGCATTGCCTGAAGTCACGGTCACAGCACAACTGGCACCAAGCTACTTCTCAGCTTTGCATCAACAGACTTGTAGGGTTTTTTTCATTTGTTTTCTAATGCCTCTAATTTCCTTGTATGACCTGTTTTCTTCAAGAATCATGACAGACCCTGGACTAAGTTACACAAGTAATTGAAATACTTTCTGGGACTTCCTTAGTCATATTGTAAGTTTGTTGGACGTCCTTCACAGGGAGGAGGTAGAGGCTTGTCACGATTGGGTGAACATTCTCTTTCTCCTTTGCTAGTGGTGGCTCTAATTTGTTTAGCTAGTGAAGAGCTCATCAGCAAATGTTGTAGATTGTGTGTGTGTATGTGCACAACACAGTAGAGATTTAAGAGAACAATATTGTACAAAATAAGAACAGTATAGATCAGTCATTATCAAGATAATGCTAACAAGACTATATTTAGTTTTTATATGTGAAAAACCAGGGAAAAAAAAGATTTTATCTTGCAAAGAACCTTCCAACTTTCTGTTATGTACCCTTTTTCATGCTCAACACCAGTTGCAATATGCAGAGCTCTGCGAGCTGGTAGATAGCCAGCCATGTGCCCCAAGTGCTACTGCGAAGGCAAACAAATACACAAGAACTCACTCATGTTTCTAATTGTTAGTTGAAAAACAACAAAGCAAAAAACTATGGAAACCTGTTACATATAACTTCTTACAGGTGACAACTTTGACTTAGTTGCCAGATACAAATTCAAACTCCAGGACATTGCCTTGATTGCTTTGCTTCCTCTAGGTTTTAAAAACAGGTTCTGTGTCATACTGTATCATTCCTTACTGGAGAATTTAATCAAAAAGCTTGCTAGTGGACCTGCAATTTATGTGACAGTTCTCTCAGACCTCTATGAAAGGGGTTATTCTGACCTTTGCACTCTTCACATTGATTTCATTGACCCCAACTCTCTTAAGCCGTCCAATCTTTGGTTCTGTCATCCTCCTCCTAAGAGAAAACTGAAGGAGCGTATTAATTCAGGGCATATCTGAAGAGTAATTTGGAGGCAGTTGTATGATTAATCTTCCTTTCTTTGACCTAAATTTGAGGTAACTGGCTCCACACCAGATACCGTCTTTAAAGTAAATGCAAGACTGTGCCCCTGTGAATGTCTTTACCTTTGAGGGGGAAGTTTCTAATGAGTTCAGCATTAGAGATAATTCATACCTTTCTTGCTCTGTTAGTTTATAATTGCATCTGGATTTGTAGACAGGTTTATACTCTTGGGACTGTAAACTAATTATCTTTACTCCATTGTAATTATGTAGTCAGCCATAAAGTAATGTCTTGTTAGCAAGTTTCTGTCATCCATAATATATCTGGTTTTGAGTTTTGCCTGATCACCTTCGTACATCTTGTTGCCCAAATTCCTATTTTGGCTGCTTGTCACTCAAAATTTCCTGTCCACTTTAGAATCAGTAATTTTACTAAATATGTCTCAAGACTGTTTTTAATTTACCACATGGCATAGCTTGTACTTCTCTTTGTTGTTAGTATTAATCTAAACTGTTCTCCCTCCTTTCACTGCTGTGCTGGTGTAACTGTGTGAGGTGTACTTAGGTCAACTGCCCATTCAAGCACAATATTTATATTGTGTGTTTTGTATTCTTCAGCTTTGTTCTGTAGTTTGAGTCACTCTCATTGTCTCAGTTCACACTGTTGCCTGTTCTCCCTATTCCTTTTTCTTTTTTTTGAAGAGGAAGTAAAAGAAACCCAACAAACCAACACCAAAACACCACTCATCCAGTCATCCCTGTAAACTTATGCAGGCTCTTGTTTTCACTGTGTGTTATCAGGGTTAGGCATTAGCAATATGACTTCACAAACTTTTTGTTTAGGTCCATCTATTCCACGGTATTACAATAAACTTCATCTTACTTTATGGAAATGTGCAGCTGAAAGGAGTCAACCTGTGGGTTTTCTCCCCTCCAAACCCTAAGAGCATTTGTGCATGGTTACGTGGTTGCATGTGACACATCAGATAATTTTGTAGAAGATAGATCAGATAATTGGTTTTTGATAGATCGGATAACTTTGTAGAAGACAACCACTTTTTGCTCCCTGAAAAAACGCGTTTTCCATCAAACCAGCAAGGAAATTTTTGTTACCGTGAACTCACTCATGGAGTTGGCAGATCAGATTCAAGAAAGAAAACGTGCATGTATAGCTGATAGTAGGGGTGAGAAGAACTATGGCACTTGGCAGAAGCTCACTTTTAGAATGGATTAAGCATTTTGCAAGATTATTGTTTTAACAGGGATTTTTTTGGATAATTTTTAAAAACTTCTTCGAAGGAGGAAAAGTGAAGGTTTCCATAGCCTGCCATTTAATTCATTTAGCATATATATTTTAGAAGGATGCAAAGGAGGTTCTTATCTGCACTTCCTTAAATATTGCTGTAATACTTACATTTGGTGCATGTATTTGCAGAGCTTTGACTGTACTTTGAACACTGGAAAATATTTATAGTGTAGATTGAGATAAAGTGTCTTATTTTATTTCTAAGTATTTAAGTCAGAGTTTCTTTTAATACTTTGTTCCTTGCAAGTCACTACTATCACAAAATGGAACAAAGTGGAAAAGAAATAGAAGTGAAACCAACTGGAAAGAAATTATCAGAAGAGGAAAAAAATATGCATTAAGACTTTCTGTGTTTTGAGAAGTACGTTATCTTATAAATTAGTATTCTAGGGGGGAAAAAACACTAAAAGGTATGCTCAACATATAAAAAATTGTTCAGTTATCTCAGTTATAAGGAAAGTTTCAGTTATAAGGGAAGTTATTTTAAATATAGTCATACTACAGTGGTATGTACTGTTCTTCAGCTCTTGTCCTCTAACTCAAAAAAAATAAGTAAAAGTCGGAAACATTATAAAAGAGTATGTATGAACTTTTTCATTTCTTAGAAAAATTTATTTGCTGTCTTTCCAGCTACTACCTTAGGACTGGACTTATATCATTTATGGCATCATAAGTCTCTAGCTGTATTGTATATTGGCTGAAAAGTTTGAATCCTAAATGATGTTAGATGTGGTTTCTGATCTTCTGTAAGCACTTGCTGTTTCTCTGTGCAGGTAGTTTCATTGCAATCAATTAACGCACTTGCATGAGACTGTGCGTGTCCACACACACATGTATCTACACATTTTTCTATTGGCTCATAGAATTTAAAGGCCATAGGAGCAAGTTCAGTCTAAAGTGACCGAACACTGGAAAGTTTCCCTTCCAGCTACTGATCTAGTCACTGGTGGTGCTTGTACATTCCTGGAGCTAAGGTGGCTAGTATATCTTGCACAGTAAGCTAACGTTAAACAAGTTACTACATGAAACTGCATCAAGTTTATCTACTTTTGGCTAGATACTGTAAGTACAATTTAAACTCAACAGCAATGCTTGACTTGAACAAAATTATAGCTTGGTTTTAACTTACTTTCAAAATGTCTCTTTTTTTTTGTATGAGTTGAATTATTTGTGGGTTTCTGCCTTGTTAGTGCATTTTCAAGTAATAAAATTTTAAACGCAACTGTCTCAAATTCTTTTGTAATTTTGACAGGTAAATATTGGAAAAATGGATTCTCCCATTGAGAAATGGAACCTAATAATTGGCAATTTGGCCTTGAAACAGGTAAAAATAACAGACTTATTTGATTAACTCTTGTAAGTGAGCAAAGTTATTGAAAAAATCCATCACAAGCGTTGGTAAGTGTGGAGTCAGACAGTGTTAATGGAAAACTAGATCTACTGCACTGGCTTATACTTAACATACAAGGTTTACCTGACTGATGTTTTTGAACAGTATAGTTCTTCTCTAAAACCATATGAGCTTGTATTTATCAGAAGAAGAGGTAAAGTATTCTTTGTGACTGTACCAAGGGTATTTCCTTTTTAATTTTTCTCAGAGAAGATCTGAGGATGATTATAGAAAAACTTCAGATTTGGCAAAAACTTTTGAATTTGACCTCTTAAATGTTTTCAGTACTGTATTTGCATTGGATTCAATGTTTAAAGGAAGTATGCGATAGAGCTTTTGGATAATAAACAATATTTTAAATAGCTGGGTCATTTGAGGAAAGGAGTATTTGTTCTCCAAAGCAACTCTTTCTTAAGATTAAAAACTATTTCATGTTCATGTGTTATGATAAAACAGCGAAGTCACAGCATAAACATTTCAACTATTTTTTGAGCATGTTGTAAGTGGCTTAGAAGCCTCTTCAGGCATTTCAACTTTGGCTTCTGGTAAATCCTCAGCAATTTTCCCTGATTTTACTTTTGTTATTTTTGAGTCTCTGAAATATTGGCAAAGCCTTTTCTGCTGACATAAGATTTTTCTTCTTGATCATCCAAGGTTATCATCTCCACAAAATGGATAAGCATTTACACCTTGCAAATAAATGTAGATAGGAGGAAAAAAAAAACCAGAAATGATTCTGTAGTCCTCTTAAGTCTACCAATTTTAAGAATTGTTCCCCTTCTTTTTCTTTTCCAGGTTCAGGCAACAGTAGTTGGTTTTCTGGCAGCAGTGGCAGCAGTTATATTGGGCTGGATTCCAGAGGGCAAATACCGTTTTGATCATTCAATCCTTCTGTGTTCTAGCAGCGTAGCAACTGCCTTCATAGCTTCTCTTTTACAAGGTAAAAGGAGCATATATGTTACTTTTTACAGTTATTTAGTTTTCTGTGGATGCTGAATGTATATTATGTTGCTATTACTTGAAAATTTAAATCCAGTAAGGTGCAATACATCTGAAACACAGCTGAATATAGGATGCCCTTTTGCAATTTCCATATAGGCCTGCATATTGCATTCTCTCCTGTCACATTCTTTGAAAAGGTCTGATTTGCATGACCTCCTGAGCATATCTAAAACAAAAAGCTTTTTTTTTTTTTTTGCACTTTACCTAATATGATGGAGTACTTCTCCCCTGCTTTGTATATTCATTAATGTACAAAATATATTCTTAGTACTGAACAGGTAGAACTTAATTGTAGTTAAGCTCAAGTGAGCCTGGATGTTAGATCAGCTGAATCCAAACTTCCTTGTTGCCTGTGCTGCTTATATGTTAGTTTGTGCTCTGCTTTGTAGCTGAAGTGAACAAACGGGCTTGTTATGGAATGGGTTTGGGCCAAGTTCAAGTCCGCCTCTACAAACAGTGCCAATGTCTGTCTGGAGCCATATGGCGTGATGAATTTAATCTTCCCTTCCAATTGTCAGGAAACATTTAACCAGAAAAGATGGTACTTAATGGACATGAGGGGGAAAAAAAGTACCTCTACTTGAGACGTATGCTTAATGAAAATACATAGTCAGTAGTCTTAATAATAGCAAGTCAAATAAAATGTTTAACTTGCTTTTTTTACTAATCTGATATGCTTACTGATGTGAAAATTACAAAATTGCTGAAATTTTGCATGGAATTAAGAACATACACTTTTTTTACTGACTACAAAGCCATTGAGTTTGATCACGCACAGAATTAAGAGCGGCAAGAGAACTGGGGAACATGAGTGCCTCTTTTTTAACTTCTCATGTATAATTTGGACAGGAAAAGAAACTTTTGTTGTTATCTGGTGATGCGCCAGCTCAGGAAATTACTTTCTAAGCTTCATCCTCCTACACGTTAAACAGGTGCTTTTGAAATATTGTGATCCTACAGGATCATTTCAGTGCTTTCTTTTGAGAATTTAATGGAGTGTAACGCTTTAGGCCGTTTCTCTAGAAGTGAACTCCTAATATAGCCTACCATACATAATATTGCTAAAATACATGAAAATTGCAATACCGATTTTTCAAAAATTCTTTAAGAAACATAAAGGATGTATACGCAGTTGAAGCTCTTATGTGTATTATATGATGAGAGGGAAATTACTGAAGATATGCCAAAGAAGGCTGTTAATAATGTGAATTTTATTTTTAGTGACCACTTGCATTCTGCAGGGAAATGCCTCTTAAAAAGTTAGTGTTGCTGTTTACAGGAAAGAAAAGGGAAAACAACATCCTCAATTTAAAATGTTTTAACTGTATAGCAAGTAAAATTTTAATATGTTGCATACTTTTTAATTTATGGTGTAGCTTCTTGACTTTTGGTGCTAAGTCCATGACTGGAAATCTTGCACAATATCAGATATCCAAGTTTTTAATCTTATGTTGTTTTCAGCCTAGTGTAATTTAAATTTCAGTCAGCTAAAGTTAATAGGGTGTAGAAATAATACATTGCATATTTTTTTCAGGAAATGGCTGACTTACAATTTCAATAGTGCTAATTCTAATCATAAGCAAAAGTTCATTGTAGAGATGGCTCTTGGTTGGGTATTTTTGTGAGTGCTTATTGTATTTTTTTTATATATAACCTCATTTTTTTTAAATGGCTAAAACTTAAAAATACAGACATCAGTCGGGTGGGAAAAGCAGTCATCCTGGGACAAAAGCACTGACTTCTTACTTATCAAGTTTGAAAGTGCCATTATCTTGGAATTTTCTGTGGTGTTACAACAGTAGATATGGTTACTGTTCTGTCTTCTTTGTTGATTGTAGGAATAATAATGGTTGGAGTTATTGTTGGATCAAAGAAGACTGGTATTAATCCTGACAATGTTGCCACTCCTATAGCAGCAAGTTTTGGAGATCTTATCACTCTTGCTATACTAGCATGGATAAGTCAGGGTCTTTATACTTGCCTTGGTAAGTATGTTTCTAAGTGTGTATGTATGTCTCCCTAGGAACCTCGTTTGGGTTAGGATGGTGGGGAGAAGGCAAGGAGGGAGAGATTTAGAAAACCTTTGAGTCTGACTGACTTTTTTGTCAACATTTATACTGTTGAATGATGAATCTTGGGTTGCAACATTGTGCCATGATCTTTTTTTAACGTGATGGAAGTCACTAACCACAGTCTTGGCACAATCTACTAGTATCTGGAAGACTCCCACAGTATCACTGTCAATCTACATGTAAATTTGAAACTGTAGCTGCTGAATTTACTCTGCTTTCTTAGGGGGGAGGGAAGCTGTCTTCATCTAAGTTTTCTTGAATGCCCATCCCTAAATCAAATATTTGCTTCCCAGAGCGCTTTTGAAATGTTCTCCCCTTGCACTAAGGAGCAGGAGTTGAATAGGCTGTCTTGATCAGCTGCTGGGAGAGGAGTTCTGCTTTGAGATTTTTTTTGTTAGGGTGTGGTTTTAGACAACATTCAAATATATCTTGAGCTGCAGCTATGCCCAGAATTCAAAATAACAATAATTTAAGTACTATGAGTAACAATAGCAAGTCTACAAGTATGTATTCAAAGAAGTGAAGCCTAATTTTAGATAGACTTGTGCTTTGTGATTGATATGACTTTTAAATGATTAACGCAAAGACTATTGTGAGTTTCCTTCTGATTCCTTCCAAGTGTTTTCCACCTCCCATTGCAATATATCCTTGTTCCCTTATCTTTCATAGTCGAGCTTCCAATACCAGCTTCCTCAGCTCTTTCCTATCACTTGTTTCCCTCACAGTTTGACGCTTCCATGTCTGTCCCGTTCCCTGTGCCTGTGCTTGATTTTACCAGCATTTCCTTCTGCTTTTCAGTAAACAAAGTAACCACTTCCAGCTTCTCCAAATAATGGCCCTACTCTCTTCTGTTTTCTTTGTTTTGTTTTGTGTCATAAATTCAGTGACTATATTTCAAACATAAATCTGCTAATTTAGCTGTAACTTTCTTCAGAACAGCAGTTCTGCCATGAAAGATGAAAAAATGTATAACCACTCTGAATAGCAAAGCAGCAAAGGAGAGGCCTTTGCTGACTACTGACTGCAGAGGGCAATGATCTAATCCTACTTCATGTATGAATTCTGCCTGGCTTCTTGATGACAGTTTTTTACTGTTTGCTTATTTTCCCACTAAAAGCTATGAACAGGTGAACTACACATACACAGCTCCAAAATAATTTTCTTATGAATGACTCTTTTTTTTTTTCAGTCTGCAATTCTTCTCTTCTGCTAGTTATTTGCACATTTATATAGTCCCTTTGAAACTGTTTTTCTGATTCCTAGGACCTGTACTGTCTAAATCCTACTCTCTTAAAGGAGCAGACCACTGAAGTAGGTTCATCATCACAATGTCTGCTAAAAAGGAATATGCCTATAATTATTATTATTAGAAGCATGCTCAGATAGTAGCTGATGTAATGAAATGCTTGATTGTCACAAAGGAGGTGTGGCCTTGGAAAATGAGAATGAGGAACTCAAAAATCAGTCTTTTTCTTCCTGTTT
This sequence comes from Himantopus leucocephalus, assembly GCA_003993805.1. Lineage (NCBI taxonomy): Eukaryota > Metazoa > Chordata > Aves > Charadriiformes > Recurvirostridae > Himantopus > Himantopus leucocephalus. Next base: position 66,248,579 of record RSEF01000001.1, read on the forward strand.
CATCTCCCCCATAAAGAAACAAAAAGTATGAAAACACTTTCTCATAAGAGAAGAATGTTCAGAATAATATTTAAAATTAAATTATTGCTGCAACTGACTTCTTCGTAGAAACATATTTAGAAAGTGTTGACGTGATGTCAGGTTAAACGTATCAGTGTGCAATACAGCCATTTTTAGTAATTTCAATATTTTAGTTAGGACAAATTGTATTGTTTATTTCATAACTATATTTAGATACTTTATATTATATTCTAATAACTTATTTCTCAAATACTTCCTTTAGATACTTCTTTTAAGGACGGTTATAGACTTGCAGTGAAAAGAAAATTAATAAAGATTTTTTTTAACCTCTCTTCTTTCTTTTTTCTCATAAGAACAGAGAGGAAGCCTCTATTCTCCTGATATTTGGTGTCTCTAGGTAGTTCTGGGACTGGGATAATAGAGTTTAGAGACTGTTTATCTAGATATATTGCTATGCCCAAAAGTCTTACCAGACTGGAACATCGGGTTATTCTGCTTAAAATAGTTTTCAAGTCCCAATAATTGATGTGTTTGATTGGAATTCCGTTCAACATTAGGGTTTATGCTAGTCAGTGAAGTGCCAGGGAAGTTGGTATACCAGCTATACGGAAAGGAATTAGCTATGATTATTGGCATATACTAGCTATATGGGTAGGTGTGGAGTTGGAAGAGGTTGCCAAATTTGCATTAACACTGAGATTAGATTTGGGGCTAGGGTTATGCTGCAAATTTATTCTGGTCAGAAGCATGTTTGATTTAAAATAATTAATGCTAGACTTCAGGCTTTAATATTAACTAGTAAGTATTTCAAATGGAGTTTCTTAGAAACTTGTGCCCTATAGGTCAAACTTCATTTTGGTTTTTAAAATTTTTCTTTGTAAACTACACTGTAATGAATATGCCAGTGATTTTTCATTTGTTTCCTAAATCTTTTCCCTACAAATATTAGTTTCTTATGTATTTGCAGTGTAATGTTCTCTGTATAATTGCCTAAGTTGAAGCCATATGTCTCAAAGACAGTAAATCATTAATACTGAGTCTTACTGTTTTTAAACAGCTTTGTCTACTCCTTTCCTTTTTTTTTAATTGTGGCCACAGGTAAAACTTAGTTACGTGTGCTGGTATTTTAATAGTAGCTGGATTTTAATAGTAGCTACATTTGTCATTTGTAAATAAACAATATATATTATTTTGTGACTATATCTAGCACTGCTTCCTATGCTTTATATAAATTACAGATAATATGTTTCTTTTTTTAAAAGTAGTAATTAATTACTACTAATATTTCAGTTCCCTCTAAAACATGGGGGGTGTTTTGCCTTTTTTTTTTTTTAATTTAAAAAAGCCAAACAAAAACCACTCAACCCCAAAAAGAAGATGGGGAAAAGAACTTGGACTTCTTTCTTCCTTTCACACATTTCCAGAAATTTGCATCTGTAGTTACACGTGGCCTAATGTATCTCAGAGGAATAAAAAAAGAAGTGGGGCCAGTTTGAACTGATCCTTTGCTACTTTTACAGCTGTCATTTTACTCAGCCACTGCAGCTGAAAAGCAGATCCCACCCATGTGTAGGGGGAAGGATTAGTACGCTCAAGTACACTTCTAAGAGTTATTCCCGATTTTCTTTCTATGTGGTCTTCTGGAAATAATTCTCTTTTGGTGATATATGTAATGATCTAGTTACTACTAAAATGGCTGCTTCTGCTCTTTGTGGTTTTTTTCAATGTCTTTGTATTTCTTTCTCTTGGGGAACAGAGACTTTCTAAACTAAGAACATACCACAAAGTCCTTGGAAATGTGTGGTTTCCAAGATGCATGTATTTGAACTATGAAATAGTAACAAGAAATAAAAGTATGGAGTAGCTTCAGCTCAAGAGAAGTGTATAAAGTTGTGAACGGCAGAGAAGAGACATTCAGAAAATGATTAGGCAACAGGTTAAAAAAAGTTAAAGAAACCTTTTCACACAATACATGATTAGTATGTGGAACTTGCTGCCATGATATATTAAGAGGACCAGAGTGATTTTAGAAAACTATTTGGATAAATTAATCAGAGAAGAATCCATTGAGGAGTATTAAACAGACAGAAACTTGAGTGATGAAATCCCTTAGGCAAACAGCAGCAGAAGCTGGCAGAGCACACTGAAAGAAGCAGCGCTAAACTTGTCATTTTCTTTTCTTCTTTCTACAAGCCTGAACTGTTAACCACAGTCAAACACAGGATACTGGACTAGATGAGACCTTTGGCCTCACCCAGCACACATGCTTTTATGTTCTTTTTGTCGTTTCCCTGCTTTCTCAATGGTAGAATAACAAACACAATGGAAATGTTATAAAGAAACCCACAGTTTATGGGCTAGTAATGAAGCAGGTGAGATTCACTTCTGAACTGTATTCTGAATTAACTATTTTCCCCTGTGATTTATTAGCCTAACTACTTAAATGTAGTGAAACAAAGTGTAAGTTCCTGGCTCCTTTCTGCAGGAGAAGAGTTGTTTTCAGGTAACGAGACTGGAAGGAGGAAATTATTTATGTACAAGCTTTCAGCTTGTCTGTAACAGAGCTGTACACCTGTGCTCAGCCTTTGGTTTGAGAGGATGCTCCCTGGCATACCCAGAAGAGGCAGGGGAAAGGACTGTAGTATTCTTACATAGGCTAGGGCCAAATCAAACATCTTGTATGGCCGTCATCATATATTTATAATTTCTTAAAAGTTTATCTGAGTGCTTGAAAAATAATGGCAAAGCTATCAAACACGGGGATTTAAACAGTAAAAGGTTAACAGTTCATTCTGCCTTAATAACTCCCTAAAAAGAACTGTATCTGTGAATCCTTGTTAAATAGCTGGGGGAAAGCACTAGAGGGCTCCCCAGGACCGTTGCAGGGACCCGGCTCCGGTTCCTCGAACAGAACACGGGGAATGCTTTGGAATAGGAAGACCCAATATATTCATCGTGAAGCTCCATGTTGCTTGTCATTTCTCAGTAATGATCTGAAGACTTCGTTTAAAGCTTTCATTTTTTCTCACAGAACGTGGCTTAAATATATGCATTTATCTCTCGTGCATGTTGGATCCGGGTTGAGAAGACAAATTGTGTGATTCACATTATTATTTTCAGGTTCCTACCAGTTGTTTTGAAGTAGTATATTTCCAATTTACCTCTAATTCCTACAAGAGGTTGCATTGTTTTCAGTGGCACTGCACTGAACAGTAAGTCACAGCAGATACCTGGCACAAGGAGTAAAACATTAAGCATCTGAGATCTCTGAACTAGAAGATTAATTTATATCACTGTTTACTGAAGAGTTGAGGGCTTGAAGTAAATGAAGATCATTAAGGACCCAGCTGAGAACCTCGTCTCATTCCTCTTCCCTCCTTCATATTTCAATTTAAGGTCACAGTCCAAAGTTCATTGAAGAGTTGAGTGCTTTTAGGAGCTGATCTTCCACTGTGGGATGGTGCAAATTCTGTAGCGGAGCCAGGCAGAGCAATATTCCTTTTACCACGTAAGCTACATGATATAAATCTATCAAAAATGGAGTGAAGTGAGCCCTAAAAGAGAAGTCATTTATTCCCCTTTCCCATTCTCCAGATATTGTAGAATACTTTTTCTTCTTCTGAGCTCTGTTCCCAAGAGTTAGACTGGAGCTGAGTAGTTTCATGGATCTTGTAGGTAACTGGTGTCTATTATTGCTCACTTGTGACAGATTCTGTAAGATAATTCTAAACTATTAATTGTTTCTCTAGTTCTGTTTTTAATTAAACTTAATAGGCAGGTAGTAGAATTTGAAGTTCTAGTAGGGAGCAGCTGCCTTGCCTTAATTTTTACATCATCTTTGCCTTAAAAAACCTGGGCAGGGTGATTTTCAGTTGCCTGGTCTAAAACTTGTAAACAGATTAATATGTATACCTGATTTCCTCCTTCTTTAGCAGCATGGGGATGATTGGTAACCTATTTATTTGTTTATTTATTATTCCCTCTAGCACTTCAGAACTGAGAGTCCCAACAAAATGCTAGTATATTATCATAGCAGAAGGGTTTTTTAAAAAAGAATCTATGCTCTGGCTGTGTCCTGTCCTTGGAGATCCCCCGCTCCTGAGAGCCACTCCTGGCTTTTGTTGTTTTCAAGAAGAAACTTGTGACAGTATTACAAAAATGGGGTAGCTTTTATAATCCATTTATAGGACTTGGGTATAAAACCTATTTTGTAAGTTTTCTCTGTACTTTTATCCATGGTGAAATTAAGACATTTATATATACTAAAATGTAGAACAATAAGGCCAAAAAAATTAACTCCTCTCACTTGCTGTTGACTCAAAGGAATAAAGCTAAGCCATTGCTGAGTAGTCTTGGAAGTCCTATCTTAGTGTGTAAAAAAAAAAACAAAACCAAAACAAACAAAAAAACCCAAAAACCCAACAAAAAACCCCACCGCAACCAAAAAAAACCCAAAACAAAACAAAAACCTGGTTGCATTTTGTTTCGTATCATTGTCTTTTATGTCACTATGCACCTTAGTTTTATTGCTATAAAGCACATAGTCACTCTCTTGAAAGTTCATCCAACTTTTGCTTTGTTTGCTGTAAAAATGACAGCTTGTGTCATTTTATGGATGCGTATTTCCTTTCTTCCCATAGCTGCTGTTTACTAGCTTAAAAATATGTTGAATTCAGCTAGTAAAAGGTTTGATAATCAGACATAGGTTAGTCATGTAAAGCTGCCCTTGCTACTTGCTGACTTCTGAAATGGTCCTGTTGCACTGCAGATATAAATTGTATTTATTTTTCTTATAATTCATGAATCATTATACACTAGTGAGACTATCTTCTCTTTTTTCCCCCTTTTTTTAAACTTACAAATAATTTCTGTGGCAGGATGACATGTGTATGTATATTTTATATTTTACATAGTCGTTATTTATTTAGAGGTTTCCTATTAAATAATTCTTGGTTCGTATTCATTGTTCATTTGCTGGACTGATTTCAGTTTTATCTATGTATGCTTTCTTCGCCCCCTCCCTCCTCCCTGCTCAGAAGAAAGGAATTATATCATATACTTCACTTATTTTTACTGTTCTTTGTAATTCTTGGACTACATTCTTGGACTAGCTCTGCAAGCTTGGAGACTGGTGAGGATAGTTAAATACTCTCCCTTTTTTCATGAACACGTTCTAACAAGTTCTTTAGTTGTTAGTGGGATTAAAAAAGAAATAATTGTAAAAGGCATACTTTTTTGAACTGTCCTTTTCTTTCCTGTGTTGGTAGAAGTCCTGTAATAAAGACTACAGTGGGCTAATTGTTCATGTACAAGTGAAAGAATTTCAAAACTGAGTAATTAATTAGGGTAATGCTTCCCATTACACTTGTATTTTGCTGTTCAAAGTTTGTTTGCAACAGAGGATCTTTGCTGACCGGCAGATTTTACCTTTCAATAAAATTGGCAACCTCTCCAAAAATGTGGCAAAGACTTGGAACTTATTTTGTGCCCATTTATATTTTACTAAATATACTATATTCGAGTTATTCTCTCTTTCTGACCTTTAAATCAGTTATTGGGCATCTGGTACACACTAATGCCTCACCTTGGTTCCATATGAGAGGAACAGACAGAGAGGGACAAAGAAAAAATAGCAGGGATGCAGTATGATACATGTCTTGGGGAAAAAAAAAGAGAGGGTAAAAGGAGAGAAGTTTCAAATTTTTAAATAAATAGATGTAAATGAATGATGCCTTTCCATGTGACCAATTTTAGTGTACACAGGGATCTTTCTTCACTGCAAGTAGAGGGAAGAATGTGTTTGGCTGGGCAGTAGGTAGTTCAAGAACTTTACATCCGTACATTTTTGTCTTTTTTAGTAAGTTGGATAAAACAAAACTATAATTATCAAATAAAAGAATCATGTATTGTGTGTAGTCTTTTGAGTAAGAACTCTTTACATTAGGCCCACCTCGTAGTTCACAGAAAGAGGAGAAAAGAGGAAAAAAAGGCACCACAAAGGAAGAAGGAGATAATATACTGTAGAACAGTTAGATAAGGAAAGGAAAAAATTACTTCTCTTTTGGGCTTTGAGTCTCATTCTCATTCTAATAGCTTTCTACTTTTAGCTTACCCAGTGAAAGGTACCTTACTATCTTTTCTGCTGGCTCTGCTGCAGAGGTTGTTACCAGTCAATGCAGAAGGGTAGTAACTTCTAAAAACTCTACAGCAATTCTTCCAGGAGTAATTTTAGCTCCACCAAGATAACATTAAAGTAGTAATTGCCTGAATTTGCAGCCTTTGTAATAAGCCATAATACATGGGTGAGAATACTTTTTTATATACTAAATATTATTCTTCTTTGTAAAGTGTTTGTGTTCTACATTAAGTACTTCAACCTGTTAATTTAAAATATGTTTTGCGTTGACTTGTCTAAATTCTGAAAGTTTAGACAAAATGTATTTAACATTAAATACATGACCACAGTTCTCATAAAACTAAATATATGTAAAAGTGGAATGTTTGCACAGTTTATACATATATATATTTGCCATTAGGATAATTTTTCCATTATTTACCTCACTGTTGAATTAGGAGGTCTTGGATCACTGTAATAGCTTCTGTGTGGCTCTCATGTATAATCCCATGATTATAAAACCAAGTAATCAAAAAAAAAATAGTATTCTTTCTGTGGAGGCAGCTCTTCGCCTTATAAGCTCAGCTTTACGATGGTACTCACTGCTGTTTGCAGTTGTGTTCCTATGAAATATGATGCAATTCTGATGAATAGATGCAAGCAGCAGAATTGTGGCTGTGAATTTCCAGACTCAGACAGGTTATGAAACAACTGAACTACTGATATAAATGTTTCAATATTACACATTGTGCTTGCATCATTTTAGATATGCTATTTATGGGAAGATTACCGTATTATCTGTGCTTTGGAAAGAAGAGGGTGTACACATGTTATGAATTTGTGTATAAACAAAAAGCATTTTCAGTACATTAAGTTACTTTTTTTTAGTAGATATGTTACAAAATAATGTTTTATATTCCACATCCTTATTGCATTTTTATCATAAAGCATCATAAAAACCCTCTCTTCAAAACTCCTACTTTGCACAGATCCGTCCTTCAGAAGATGGGAGACAATGATCACAGATGGTAGATGTTAACCATCTTGTTTAGTGCAATAGTTGAAACTTTAGGTGCAGTAGTGATAAAGGCTATTAAAATTCCTCAATTGCATGGTGTGTGTTAGAATTTATTTTAGAATTCTAAATTATGAAAAACTTATGTCTTGATAGTTAAACAGGTTTTATTTGTTTGCTTGTTTGTTTTCTATATTATTATTTTAGAGACATATTACTATGTATCTCCTTTGGTTGGTGCCTTTTTTTTGGCTCTGACTCCGATGGGGATTGTCATAGCTGCCAAACACCCAGCTACCAGAACTGTTCTCCATTCAGGATGGGAGCCTGTTATAACTGCCATGGTTATAAGCAGGTAAGTCTATTTGTCTTACTTCGTCTTGATAGTCACCCCATGACTCTATATATCTTATTTAACACCTGATTGTACTTAAAAGAAATGTTTAAGGAGCCTCTAGAATGTAGAGTGTGAATAAACTGTAATCTTCCCAAAACGAGGAAGTTACGAAGTTAAGTCACAGATGGGAAGGAGTTGGGGAGACAGCAGCAGGCTGTGGCAATGACTGAGCAGAAGTGTGCCCCATCAAATGAAGGAAATGGCGAGATATTTATTTCCTTCAGTTTCCAGTCAAGATTGCATGCAGATCTAAAAGATTATTTAGTCAAACAAAAACCATGAATCTTGAAAGGGGAGTGACTGGCTGAAATTTTATGGTCTTTGTTATACAATAAGTCAATTTTGATATATAAATAACTATAGCAATGTTAGTCTGTAGCTGAGAAAGAAGTAATGGCGGGGGGAAGATGAATGAAGAAGAAAATTGTGGCTTGAAGGTGTTATAAGATAGATTGCTAACAAAGTTTTGAAATGCTAATTAAAGTAACTACTTGCCTTATTTCAAATATTGTACTTTGTTTTTCAGTATTGGTGGCCTTATTCTGGACACAACTGTATCTGATCCTAACTTAGTTGGAATTGTTGTTTATACCCCAGTAATTAATGGTAAGGCTCTGGCAGGATTATGTGCTACTACAGATTAATTGATATACCTTGGTTTGAGAAAAGTCTATTACAGTAAATTTCTGTTATGCTAATTAGTATCTGATATATTAATTTCAAGTGTTTATTTTGATGTCAACAGTTGTTTATTTGAACACTTAAGAAGTGCTTCCTGATCTTATTTACTACAATGATGAAAACATGATAGACAATGTGAGAAGTAGGCACCTAAAGCATGCGTTAAGAAACTGAAAGTGTAAATAGGGAAGCAGTATAGTAAAATATTAAATGGTCAAATATTATATTGAAATGGTTTTTCAAACGATTTTCTTATGAACATCCAAGGGCAAATTTTCAAAACAGTAATTTACTGTTTACATGTAACGTACATGGATATAAGAACTAACAGGAATGCTACCAGGAATGTAAATAGATTTCTGAAGGAAAAATGTGTGTTGTCTCCCACGCTAGGTATTCACTTTCCAGGTGTGTAAGAATGTGTTTGTGAAAATTTGGTCCTTAAGTTAAGTGTTCTAACAATAACAAGGCAAGTTTTGTAAAAATAGTTAATATCTTAGACTGATGCAGTTTTAAAATGTTTTGTGGTATTTTGTATCACAGGGTTGATACATATTTAGCTTGCAATAATTATAATCACCAGATCTGTTCCCCCTGTAGAACAGCTTAGCTGTTCTTTTCCCCTTTTGTATTTCTCCATTTTATTTCTTACATTATTTTGCACTTTTATGTATTGTTGATTTTTAAACCATTTCTCCAATTATCAGGATGATTCTGACTTCTAATTTTTGGCTTACAGAGTGGTTTTTACTTAACTTGGCCTTTGCAAATTCCATATGGGTATGTTCTATTCTGATTTCTAAGCAATCAATTAAAAGAATTACAACCACTTTTTTTCCACCTTGATAACAAAATGTTAATATGGACACTGGGTTTTAGTTTTGAACCACATTGCCCTGATACAATTAATTTTCCAGAGGTTGCTAATGGAAACGTAGCATAGGATAGCACCAAAACGTTTTGATAAGATTTACTACAGTTGAGGGTTAGTATATCTATTGCTGCAACCATTAGACAAGCTGTTCAGTTAGAGGAGGAAATTGTAGTGTTTTGACAGAAGCATGTTCTTGGCAAATTCATGTTAGCTCTTGTTTTACAGCTTTCATGTCTTCTAGATGCTTATAAATTGTCTTTTTAATAATTTGTTCTAATACTTACATAGGAATATAAATTTCACTAAATATACAGATTCCCCAGATCATCCTTTTTGGCCCTTTTTAAAGATATATTTTCTGTTGTCCCTATTATAGCCCTCTGGTATTCTATAATCTCCAAGATAATCAGTTTGAAAAAATGATCACTGATAATTCATGGATTGTTGATCCAGCTCTCTAAAGATGCACTAAATTTGACTTACCCTCAGGCCCTAATGCATATCAATTTGTGATCTGATACCACCATTTTTAAGAAGGCAGCAGACAAAAGGAACTGAGTGTTTCAATCTTTCATAGAGCATGTTGCTTATTCTTCTTTCCCATTAAGGTCCTGTATTTCCTTTCTTCTTATTTTTAATGTGAAGCATTTCTATCTTGCCCTTTGTGTTCCTTGCTAACTGTAAATCACTTTTTACACTTCAGCCTTTATGTTTTCTTGCCTGTGCCTTACCTATATTAATTCGAAATTGCAAGTACTTGCATCTACCTTTTGTGTGTTTCCATTTTGATTTCCAGGTACCTCAAAAGCAGGGCAGACATGTTGATCTTAAACTTTTTTCTGCTTTACATCTGTAACGTTTCTTATAATAGTCCTTTTTGGTAATCCTCTGGATTTGCTTCCAGAGAGAAGAAGATTGTTTTTTCTTTTTAGGCAGGGGTACCCAAATCCAGTTTTACGAGTGGTCCTGCTTTCCTAGGTGACATCCCTTGATTATGAAAGCCAACAACCCTCTGGTGATTGTTTCTTACTGCTTCCCCATAGGCTTCTATTTCCACTCCAGTGCATTACCAGAATACTTCTGGATTTTCTCTATAGACTTGCTTATTCTAGACTTCCTACCTACAATGGATACACGCCTTTCTCAAGGCCTCATGCTTCTTCCAGATGTTGCAATGATGATGGTCTTTTACCCTGTAGCAGTTATGGACTGCTCTTGTAAGTGGAACTATGCATCCTATTCAAGGTCATTTTCTTTCACAGAAATTGGTTGTGAAACCTGGACTGCCTCTGTGTTTACATTTTACCTTTTTAACATTTTTAGCTAATGATTTGACTTAAGTAAATTACTTTAATTGCTAAGAATGACCTCTTACTATAAACATGCCTCTAGAGAAATAGGTAAATGTACCACTTTGTTTCTTTCATAAGTTTTTCAACAGAATTAAGGCAATGTGCATACGTTCCTTTGAACTATCTTTAGAGAAAAAGAACTAGCCAAAAGCTGGATGTAGCCCTGGATGATTAGCTGACAAGTGAAAGACATCCTTGAAGAATGAGGCAGGCGGAAGAGAGGGAAAGCTGGGGCTATTGGAGCAGGCAGAGAGAGAAGGAGTCCTTCAAGAAGGCAGGGACAGCAAGAGGCATTCTTGTAGCTGTCTCATTCCCTCAGTGGTCCTCTGGTGATGATTCCTCTGATGATTGTACCATCCACATTCAAAATGTTGCTTTTTCATAAGAAGTTTTGCATTTCTAGACTGCTCTTGGCCTTTGCTATCTGCCCCCCGGAGAACTACACAATGCCTGAGAATGTTATTTTCCAAGCCAAACTCCATTGTTCATCTGGATTTTTCATGCTTAGCTCCTTTTTTCGTTAGGAGTAAAGCCGTCTTTTCCCAGCTCTCAAAGTTTAAACTTCTTCAGTGACTAGTAATGGACTGTCAGTGAGTTGTTAGTAGTCCTGTGTCCATATTTTCAGGACCTGTGCTATTATCCCAAACTTAAACTCTACATTGTGAGAAACTTCATACCAAGCTCCATTTTGGAGCTCATGACAAGCTCACAACAAGCCTAATAGGCCAAGACTAGAGTCTTGCAACAGTAGCATAAGGTAAAGTTCGCTTAAGGCCCATGCGATAATGCTTTTGCAGTGCCACTGGGCAACGACAGAAGCACTAAGGAATTCTGGTTTTCCCTTATCCACAAAAGAGCAGAGGGGAACAATGTGTAAGTGTTGGATGTGCATGTGCTCACCCCCTCAACCTTCAGAATTTTAAGGATAGAGGCGTTTCTATTGGAAAATTTAGAGAAAATATGTTCTATGTAGAGGATGCAGAGTGGCCCTGTTTTATGGTACACCTCCTGGAAAAGGAAATTTTAGGTAGGTGAATTTTTGGGTTGCTGTTAGATTAGCCTCTCCCGGGTTTCATAATTCTACTCGCACCTTTTGATATTACTTGTCAGTATAGTGTAGTAAACTGGAGTTTAGGAAATACTTCAGTTAAAAAAGCTAATCTGTTGACACTTTTTTATGGACACAAAAGGTGTGCTAGACCACTTAACAGATGGCTTTTTAAATATTACTGTGGCAGAAAGCTTTCTTTACCACTGCTTTCCTGGCCTTGGAATTCTTATTGCAAGCGTAAGTAGCAAAAGGAGCTGCAGGTTTCCCCCTCAAAACAGGCTGGACCGATGGGCCGAGGCCAACTGTATGAGGTTCA
>RSEF01000001.1:66260500-66281255 GCA_003993805.1 Himantopus leucocephalus
AAAGGTCTCTTCCAACCTTAACAATTCTATGATTCTATGAAAACGCATTTTAAGTGCCTTTTCCTTTCACTTACCTTAAAGTTTGTTGCTCCTATGACACAGAAAACCTGAAAGAAACCAGGGAAACCTGGAAGAAATATTGTAACCTATTGGGATCGTGTCCTCATTTGAGGACAGTGTAAATTTGTCCAGGATTTGAAGCTGTCACTGTTTTTTTCAGTGCCGGTTGCCTTATCTCAAAATCCCGAACAGTATGCACTGCGAAGTTGTCAGGCGTTAGGTTTCCTGTGTGCACCATTAAGTAGCTTTCAACCTGGTCCTGTCTAACTACGTCTTCTCAGGTGTGAGACAAATTACTTTCATCACATATGTTACAGTGTGGAGCCATAAATCTTCTGGTTTAAGAAATACTGGTCTGGAATTTGAGCAACCTCAAGGGTTCCTACCCCTATTAACAATAACTGCAAATATTTGCCAAGAATATTAAAATAGTTCTTAAGCAGACAGGCATTTATAGTCAGCTTTACTGTTGGTGACCAGAAGTATTTCACGACTGCTTTTCCAATTTTCCCCTGTTAATCACATTTCTTGAGATGAGTAATTATTTTTAATTCAGTGGTTGGTTGGGTTAAACTGTAACTCTGCTTTTTAAAAATAAATAAATAATTTTGTGGTTTCAGCCATTGTGGTGCTTAAAAACTACTTGAGATTTAGATGTCTGTGTTTGATGTGCTGAAGTTCTGAATAAAATAACAAAGCCCAAGCGTGGCTGTGCTTCAGCCTAGATACTCAAGTTGATCTTTATGTTTTTTAATGGATGAGATGGTTAAAATTTGCAAATCCTCTTACAGCATCACAGCGTGTTGAATTTGGCTCAGGAAGTGCAATTTGCAAGTAACTGAATTCCTTTTGTGTAGAAAAAAGATAATGCCTTAAACAATTATACGCTTCTGAATATGCAGCAGAAATGAACTAAGGTGCAGTTACCAGATAGAGCCACTTTCCTCTCCATTTTTGTTGTATGCTTAGACAAAACATTGTGAGATATCTTCTAAGTATTTGCATTTCAGGAGTTACTGCATAATAACAAACATTTTGGTAGACCTTACCCAATTTTTATGCATTTTGTAGAATGACAGATCTGCAAATTAATTCTGAAAACATCTGAAAATCAGAAATGCTTTGCAGGTTTCATGTAGAAAAATTTGCCTTTGCAGATGGTTTGAAGCAACACTCTTTAAGGGTAACATAAAACTGTTGTAGTATTTCTTACTCTTTGGCTGTACATATTGTAAGATTATTTGATATCCGGAGAGAATAAATGTAGATCAAGGAATATGAGAAACCCATATGAGAAAATCTAACACAAAACTTACTGAATGTCTGTTGTCTGGGATATGAAAGTTAAGCTTACATAGTATATTCCCCAAACCTTACCTTTTTTATCTATTAGTAGGATAAATTGAATGACAGACTTTCAGGTTTTTCAGAGAGCTTTTGCTGGAAAGGGTGTGCTTTGGAGAATATGGAAAGAAAATACCCAGAAACCACTCCTCAAAAAAGAAAATGCATTTTTTAATAACTTTGTATATTTTAATCTCTTATAGTATAGTTGTACTCTCAGCTTTCATACAACAGAGAAGTGCTTTGATTAGAAGATAACCATTGTCTCAGACAGTTGAGCATTTGAAATTTGCCTCTGTAAATTACAAGGGAAAGCATTAGTGTACCTGTATGGTAGTAGAGCAATTTAGCTGGGTAGCAAATTTGTTTTTCTGCATCCTGAATTGGAAAGAGTGTGATAGTCTCAGAAGGTACCTATACTGTACAAAAACTTTATAATTCAGTCTTTATTTTCACATGAAAAAGGAGGAGGAGTTTGATTCTGGTTATTTAATTTCAATGCATTATTGGGTTATAGTTTTTCTACTTTTTAGTTGATAGCCTTTTCAGGTAAATCTGTATATTTTTTCAGTAATTATTACTTTTCATGTCAAAATTATAGCTAGAATATTTTCATTTTTTGACAATCAGGGAACAGTTTTTAATTAGGTATAAGAAAGAAATGATTTATAAGGCAAATGAAACAGAAACTACTCCATTTTAAAATGTAGGAGTTTGCATATATAATACTGTCTCAAAGACTTCTCTTAAGAAGCATCCCTAGAGGAAAAGCTAATAATTTCCAACTGTCTTCCCCCAAACATTTTTAAGTGTTAAAAGAAATGCTACAAAGTGCAAAGGAAGATAGAAGAAATGTGGATGAAAAAACATCACAAACAGTACCTAGTTAAGCTAGGCTTCTATTCTAAGTATTTTACTTGCATAAAGCATGATTTTTTGAAGTTAGTGGTAGAGAGGTCAGGGCAAAAATTGATCTTGAATTTTCTGAAAGATAATCTGATTATTCAAAAATATAGATGTTTTGGTCACTGTTGTAACTGAGATTCTTTTCCTTCCTTTTCATTTCATTTTTGGAATACAAATGACATCAAAGAGCAAGTTGTTGAACTCTAGAAAGACTAATTGGCACAACTGACTGTTTTGAACTATGGATCATATTCAGGGGTGCACAAAAGTGAGAATGTTCTTGCCTTCCTTCTCTTGATAGATTTACAAGAAAAATGAATTTGGGAATTGCATTGGTCTAATTCTTCCCTTATGTGAATATTAGTTGATTTTTGTCCCATCGCACAAGCTATATTGTAGACGCTTAGGGAAGCGAAATGGTATTCTGTTGCTGGCTAATCTTTCTCCATAGAACTGGATTGCTAAAAATCTTTGATCCCAATGAATTGATATGCATATGGTTTGCCATTCCTACACAATTACTTGTGTGCCACATCATACAACTGTTCTTTATAGTCTCGTGAACAGTTATGGCACTGGTCATTAAAGCTGAGTGTGTACGGTTTATTTTGTGGTCTCAGTGCTTTCATAGGAGGCAGTTTTCTGCAGGAACCTTTCTTCATTTATATATATTTAAGAAAAAGAAGAAAGGAAGCATGAGATGGTGACCTATGGGAGAAGAAGTGACCTTATAAAAAAGGTAGTCAAATACTGCTTTGGAAAATCGCTCTTACGTGTCATACAGTTCTTCCCTGGTGCTAAACAAGTACATTAAACCAGATTTTTTACTAATTAATAATAATTTAATTCTTCTCTTTTTCTGGAATCCCTGATTAGATATTCTAAATGTAACTCACAGAAATACTAAACATTTATTGGTACAAATGAAATAATTGAGAAGTCTGCTTTAAATACTAAAACATTTTGGGAAAAAAAAGACTTAAATATTTTACATTGGATATGTAAAACTGAAAAATGCTCTTTGCAGAGAGTGCAAAAATATCACTTCACAGGTATGTTTTAAAAATAAATGCATTAATGTTTGTAAAGCACTCAGCTTTATATTGACAAGCACCACTGAAAAGCAGAAAGGAAGCTAGTAAGTCTCTATTCAGTCCAAGCTTTGAATAGTGCATATTAAATAAGACTATCAGGTATTCATTATATGCTAGGGATAACGCAAATTATCAAAGTGATGTTTAGTTAGGCAATACTTTGTGGCACTGAATTAGAGGTCTGAGAGGAAGAATAGTAGTCATATTATTCAACTGCATCAGAATTTTTTCCAATTCTGTGGAACATTTACATATAGGTTAGAGGGCTGCATCTACTATGAACGTTGGCTTTGGAACACCTTAATTCTGGGTGCCTGGCCTGCAGATGAACTAAAAACCTGAGCAAGGGGCTCCCAACAGTGTCTGAAAGACAGTGAGCTGCCTTGAAAAATCACAGGAAGACAAGTGCCTTCTCTGCTCAAGATTCAAAATTTAGAGTCCCTTTCTAAGGTTATGTGGATACATCTTTTATTCAAAAGCAATAAGTATGTAGTGGTCACTCTGCTCGTTTGAAACATAGCTGAAATAGAGTTGGAAGAGGTGGATTTATTTACTTTTTTATAAAACCACAGAATCATTTAGGTTGGAAGAGACCTTTTGAGATGTAGTACAACCCCCTGCTTGAGCAGAGTCCACTAGAGCAGGTTGTCCAGTACTATGTCCAGTTTGGTTTTGAATATCTCCACAGATGGAGACTCCACAAACTTTCTGGGCAACCTGTTCCAGTGCCTGACCACACTCACTGCATAAAAAGCGGGGTTTTTTCTATTCAGATGGAATACCTTGTGTTTGAATTTTTTCTCATTGCCTCTTGTTCTGTCAGTGGGTACTACTGAGAAGAACCTGGGCCCCTTGTCTTCCTCCATCCCCTCAGGTATTTATATACATTGATAAGATCTCCCTGAGCCTTCTCTTCTCCAGGCTGAACAGTCACAGCACTCAGCCTCTCCTCATACAAAAGATGCTACAGTCCCTGTGGTCCTGTGGTGGACTCACTCCAGTAAGTCCATTTCTTGTACCGGGAAGCTCAGAAATGGACATGGTAGTCCAGATGTGGCCTCACCAGTGCAGAGTACAGAGGAAGCATCACCTCTCTTGGCCTGCTGGTGATACTTTTCCTAATGTAGCCCAGGATGCTGTCAGCTTTCTTTGCCATGAAGATGGATTGCAGGGTCATGGTGAACTTCTTGTCCTCCAGTACCCCTGGCTCCTTCTCCGCAGAGCTGCTTTCCAGATGGTTGGCTCCCAGCCTGTACTGGTGCATGGGGTTATTCCTACCCAGATACAGGACATTGAGTTTCCTCTTGCTGACCCCCATGAGATTCCTCTTGACCCAATTCTCCAGCCTATCCAGTACCCTCTGAATCACAGTACAACCCTCTGGTTTATCAGCAACTCCTCCCAGTTTTCCCTGGAAAATGTTACCCTGTTTATCAAAACATACACTGTAAGATCTGAGGGAAAAAGCAGCCCGATGTGTTACCCAGAACATTGGATAGTCTTAGGCTAGTCTGCATCAGCAGCAACCATCCAGCTTCCCTTAACTTCTGGTTTTACCTGTAATGAGGGTTATGAGACACAGATTTGCTTTGAAATATTCTTTAAGATGCATTGATATAAAGTACTTTTAATGTGGTTTTCAGAATAACATGGTTACTTCTATTATTAGAAAAAAGTCCTTTTTCCAGTTAATGATTAACAGAATCACACCTGTAGGCCTATTCGTAAATACATGACGTGGTTTTGGGTCAACATTGAATATGGTTTTCTGTGCTTGTTAGGCAGAAAAGAACTGTGATAACAGTTTTCAGAAGAAGTATTTATTCTTGCTTAGCCTTTAACTGTCTCGATAAAATGATGAAGTTTTCAATTTTCTTTTAATGTTGTAAGTCAACATGACATCCTTCACACTTTAGCAGACAATGTCTCTTCTGCTTATTGACAAAGTAGCACTCTCATATTGAAGTTAAACACATCTGCTCTTCTGAGAGGAATGTGGTAACAGTTGCAGGATTTTACTTTTGAAAGAAATTATTTTCCTCTGTGTTGCAGTTCTCATGAGAACGAAAAGAAGCTGACAAAGTTAGCCTTTAGTATGAAGTATTTGCTATGATGACTGAAATACTGTTTTCCAGGAAAAATGTTTCCTGACTTAAAAGTTGATGGAAACTTTCCTCCTAAATTTCTGCGGAGATTTTAATAATATGAGCAGCTACTGAGCACACAACCATTTTGTGCATTCAGAGGATGCTGAGAAGCTGTCAATTTTGTGTATTGACATCTTGTCAACCTACGCAATTTTATCTGTTTTCTGCTTCTTGCAGGGACCTGATTAATCTAATACTGCTGAGATAACTTTGCATGCACAGTAACTGCTGTTGCAAAACAAATGGAATATCTCTGTACATATTGAAGTGATTCATTCAATGCAAGCACAGCTTTATACAAGTCGTTCTATGACCAGCAGAATAATGAAACCTGATTCCATGCTGATTTGTATCCTGAGTTTTTAGAGCACCAGATAGCCCTTTCAACCCCCAGGGTTCCCTATGGCCTCATGTCCCTGCAATACCCGCTGCTCGCGACATTCTCTCCGTTCTCCCTCTGCTTTCCACAACATCATCGTTTCTCTTCTGTGTCACTGAACTACTGGCTGAGCAAGAGGTATCATGCCTAGCTCCAAGCTAGGAGCTGACTGGCCAGCTGGCACGCTTATACTGTTAACTACACAGCTCATATTACTGCCTTTGTCTCACTGAGGGCACGGGTTTGAATCTTTCTCTTTATTTACCTACCCACTGCTTCTTTTTTGTTAGCTTGTTTAACCATATTTGGAGATAGTTAGTATTAGTATCTCTAGGAATCCTTGTGTCAGACGTGGTTGAAATTGGCCCAAATGTTCAAAAATAGTTAGAAGGAAGAATTGGCAGGTGGGTGGACAGAGCTAAAAGACAGTATGACTGCTGCTGCCCATCACCATACATTGTTGGCTGGTTGAGACTGAGCAGGATGTATGGATTCTAGAAGCTTTTTACACTTCAGTACACCTGCCTGTCTTCTGTGAGTTTAAAAATATCCACATACCACTGGTACTAGATTATTGAGACTAAGAACAAATGAAATTTAAAATGTTTTTTAACAAATGAATATTGCCTTTCCAGTTAGCTAAAATAGATTGCATATGTTCAACTTAGCTGTAGTTAAAACAGAAAAGAGACTGTTACACCTCTTGAAATCACACTCCGCACTGGCTGTTTTGGTTAGCATGTCAGCTTCCTTTGCAGAGCAGATATTGCCTCCTTTTTACCAGCGTCCAGTGGCTGTC
Source organism: Himantopus leucocephalus (assembly GCA_003993805.1). Classification (NCBI taxonomy): domain Eukaryota; kingdom Metazoa; phylum Chordata; class Aves; order Charadriiformes; family Recurvirostridae; genus Himantopus; species Himantopus leucocephalus. The sequence continues at coordinate 66,267,230 of RSEF01000001.1, forward strand.
CAGTTTGTTTTAGAATTACTATTACTATTTTTCCTTCATTTTTCTTGGTATCTACATGCACAATAGGGCTTGGGGCATGCTTTCTCTAAATGATGGTTATAAAAGTGAAAAGATTTTTGATTACTAGCTACCCATCAAAGGATTGACAACCAATCTCATACCTTCTTTCATAGACTTGTCTATGTCTCTGTTGTCCAGACAGTCTTTTTATTGGCAAATAAATGGGCAAATTTCCGTTGTCCTTAATTCATTTCTCTCACACAGTTTCCTTTGTTATTTATAAGGGAAAGAGGTCCAGATCATCTATCATATTTCTGATTGTCTGAATTTGTTGAAGCAGATAATTATCAGTCACAAAAGGAAATTGCATACATCCTAGGAAATACTTGAAATCCGTGGTTTTGTGCCAACATGGTTTGTGGTTGCATTGCTACAAACCTCAAAGTATACCGTGAAAACCAGCCCTATTTATTTCTTTTATTTCTTCTCATAGTGCTATAATAAATAGGGATAGTGAGAATAGTTTACGAATTTTTTCTTTTAATATTGTTTTGAATATATCAGTCATATCAGTTGTCAGCCTGCTTGTAATTACCCAGATTGCTTTCATCCCCTCTTTTTAAAGAAGAAACTGTTTCGTATTTTCTAGTCATATGGCACTGTCCCCAGCTTTGTAGCTTTATTAAGAAGCTGTTTTACATAACAGGTTTTTCGTAATTCAGACACAGAAATTATCTGATCCCCATCCAAATGTAGTGCATTGATCTTTAATTGTATCTCTGCCTCCCTTTCCATACCTTATTCTCATTAGTCAGAAGCCTCAAACTTATTGTTCTCAATCAAAAGACAGACTTTGGATTTTACTTTTATTTTTAAAAATCTGTTTAAACCCCTTTTGTAGATTATATAAATCCCTTATTTTACTTCTCTTTCTGTACTTTGTCTGAAAAAAAGCTATTGTTATTTTAATTTGCTTTGCAAAGACTGACTCAACCTTTTGTTAGTTCATATTTGTCCCTATATCTTCTGACTGGGAAGATTCAGGTAAATTTGATTAACAGGCCTTTCTGCCAACTCCATGATTTTTTCTAATACCTCATTTCCTGATTTGTATTTGAAGATTTTTGCTTAAAAGTCCTACTTCCTTGTTAGGTTCTGCCATTAATTGCCTTTCAGCAGTGGTGAGGCAGGATTGATTTCTCAGTATTAGGTCTTTGTCTTAGCCACTCCATACTCACCAAAATAATTTCACAAATAAAATCATAGGATCATAGAATGGTTTAGGTTGGAAGGGACCTTAAAGATCATCTAGTTCCAACCTCCCTGCCATGGGTAGGGACACTTCCACTAGACCAAATTGCTCAAAGCCCCATCCAACCTGGCCTTGAACACTTCCAGGGATGGTGCCTCCACAACTTCTCCAAGCAACATGTTCCAGTGCCTCACAACCCTCAGACTGAGAAATTTCTTCCTAATATCTAATCTAAATCTACCCTCTTCCAGTCTGAAGCCATTACCCTTCATCCTATCACTTCACGCCCTTGTAAAAAGTCTCTCTCCAGCTTTTTTGTAGGTGCCCTTCAGATGCTGGAAGGCCGCTATAAGGTCTCCCCGGAGTCTTCTCTTCTCCAGGCTGAACAACCCCAACTGTCTCAGCCTGTCCTCATAGGAGAGGTGCTCCAGCCCTCTGATCATCTTCTTGGCCCTCCCCTGGACGTGCTCCAACAGGTCTGCATCCTTCTCATGTTGAGGGCTCCAGAGCTGGATGCAATATTCCAGGTGAGGTCTGTCTCATGAGGGCAGAGTAGAGGGGCAGAATTACCTCCCTCAACCTACTGGCCACACTTCTTTTGATGCAGCGCAGGATACGGTTGGCCTTCTGGGCTGTGAGCGCACACAGAGTCTTCTGGTGACCACAGATATTTGTTCTGCAACCAAACAACGGCCTAAGCATCAGATAAACAAATCAGTTCAACTACAATAAACAAGGACTTTCTCCTTCCTAAGTGGGGACAAGATCTGCATTACTCCTGCCTAATCGTATCTTCTTGGAGCAGCCCATTGCTATGTAAAACATCTGGGGGGAAAAAAGTATATGCTTGATATGCAAGTAGACAACTCTAGAGTAAAATAACAATAGGAAAATTTTATGTTAGTGCCGTTGTGTTCTGTAATGTAGATAGAACAAGCTGATTTAGTTTTCTATTCATTAAAGTAAAAATTTGTAGAACATAGAACAGCCTAGGTTGGAAGAGACCTCGAAAGATCATCCGGTCCAACCTTTTGTGGGAAAGGGAGCCTAGATGAGGTTATCTGGCACCCTCTCCGGTCACGTCTTGAAAACCTCCAGTGAAGGGGATTCCACCACATGCCTAGGGTGCTTGTTCCAGTGAATGATTGTTCTCACTGTAAAAAATTTCTTTCTTATATTGAGATGAAACCTCTTCCAGTGCAACTTGTACCCATTGCCCCTTGTCCCCTCCGTGTGGCTTCTTGTGAAAAGAGACCCTCTGTCCTTTTTGTATCTCCCCCTTAAGTACTGGAAAACTGTGATGAGGTCTCCTCTGAGCCTTCTCTTCTCCAGGGAGAAAAGACCTAACTTCTTCAGTCTTTCCTTACAGGGCAGATTCTCCAGCTCTCAGATCACCTTCATGGCCCTCCTTTCGACCTTCTCCAGTCCATCCACATCTTTCTTGAATTGTGGGGACCAGAATTGGACACAGTACTCCAGGTGCAGCCTGACAAGCACTGAGTAGAATGGGATGATCATGTCTCTATCTCTGCAAGTAGAGATGGATGCAGCCCAGGATCCATTTTGCAGCACACTGCTGACCTATGTTCATCTCGTCCACCAGGACCCCTGGGTCCCTTTCAGCAATGCTGCTCTCCAGCTACACAGATCCTAGCCTGTACTGGGCCTTTTGGTTATGTTGTCTCAGGTGCAGGACTTTGCACTTGTCTTTGTTGAACTTCATACTGTTCTTGCTAGCCCACTCTTCCCACCCTGTCCAGGTCTGTCTGTAAGATGGCTCTCCCTTCTGACGTGTCCACCTCACCACCCAGTTTAGAGTCATCAGCAAACTTGGTAAGGGTGCTTTCAGTCCCATCATCCAGGTTATTTTTTCAGATGTTGAACAGTGTGGGCCCCAGTATCAATCCCTGGGGGACCCCACTTGTGACAGGTCCCAGCCCAAGTAAAAACCATTGATCACCACCCTCTGAGTGCAACCTGTTAGCCCATTTCCTACTCATCTCACAAACTACCCATCCAGTCTGTAACCCACCAGTTTGTCTAGGAGGAAGCTGTGGGAAACTGTCAAATGCTTTGCTGAAAATGGGTGTGACATTTGCCCTCTTCCAGTTGTCAGGGATATCCCCTGATCTCCACGACTTTTCGAAGATTATAGACAGTGGCCTTGTAACAATGCCACCCACTTCTCTTTGTACTATAGGGTGGTTTGTTTCATAGAAATATTTTTTCCAATGGGAAGTGTATCAACAGTTGTCATGGAGAAGGTAGACTCTCCATCATTACCATTCTCTTAAAAATCAGTTATTCAGACGCTTCTCTTGTCCTTTCAACCTGAATTATGAATGGTAGAAGATTATAGTTAATCCTACTCTGTGCCAAAGGGGAATGGATAGATTAACTCTTGAAGTCTTCTCCAGCCCTGTGATTCTGTGTGTGAAATCTGTGTTTATGTTTGTGGTAGTGAATGCATCTGCTTCGCGTTATTTATACTTGCCAGCAATACTGCCCTAGAAGGGTAATCCAGCAGTGGCATAACTATGTAGTACTTCTGTTGTTCAAAGAAGAGGAGGCAGTAAGAGGGAGCTTCACCTATGAGACAGCATCAGATCAAACCTTTTGGAGGAATCTTTTACACTTATCATGAATTAAAACTGATCTCCAAATATTCAGATTTCCAATATGGATATTCCAAATATCCAGTGATACACCAAATTGTAGCACAAGTTTTTTGACTTATTTTAGTGCTTGGTGTTAGCCTGCCTATAACTAAAATGTTTCTCTTTTTTACTTTTGTATGTAGGAGACTGTGGTAAATATGGAGGAAGCTGGTGAATTTGCAAAAATATTGCCTACTAGAGGAAAACAATATTTGAAAATTTACCACTTGTTCCTTTTGTATTTCAGGTATTGGTGGTAATCTAGTAGCTATTCAAGCTAGCAGAATTTCTACCTACCTCCATTTACATAGCATCCCTGGAGAACTGCCAGAAGAAGCCAAGGGTTGCTATTATCCATGCAGAACCTATTATGGTACAGGTATGTATTAGTCAGTTAATTGTTAAAGCTACCATCTCATGTCTCCTCTTTTCCCCGCTGGGCAGTTTCCGTTGTCTGCAGCTGTTTCCCTGTGAGAATCACAAGGAAACCCCTGCAGGAGGCGATGCATGGAGAGGAACACAGGGAAAGGTGTAACCCTGGCAAGGATGGAAGATAGGGACTGATGAGGCAGGACTCTATGATACCCATGCAGAAGGATTTCAACCTTCATCTTTCCTTAGCTTGCGTACCTGCTCCTAACCTTTCTCATTTAACTCCAGAAGTTCAAACCAATCTCCTGTTACTTTAAATCTAACATTATTACTAAGCCAAGGCCCTGCTTTCCATTTCCCATTTGCCATTTTCTTTCTAGGTTTCTGCTTCACAGCTTATTCCTCCCCTGTATTGCCCCTTTCCTAATAATGTACTAACTGTGATGAAATGTGATGTGTTAACAGCATGTATTACACTTTCATATTTATGAAATGAATTGGAACAGGTGAGAAAATGGTAAATGTGGGATTACTTTTTAGAAATGTAGGGTAATTTTGAGGATGTCTTGAATATGGTGTCCAAAACATCCTCGTTAGGATGTTAGGAAGGCTTTAGGAGATTAGTGCAGCTCCAAGAAAGTAGATGGTATTACAGGAGTAGAGCATGAAAGCAGACAGGTTACACCCTCTTCTGGAAGGGCCCTGCTTAAATTTTCCGGGAGACACTATAGGTGGCTTTTTTCCCCCCCTGTGAAAATCCTCAAGGAGTCTTTTAGCAGAAAATAATACTTGCTGTTCCACAATAGTCAATGCTGTGGAAGTCCAAAACTGCTTTTCATATTAAAATGAATAAAAATCTGATATAGTAATTGAAGAGCTCAACTGAATTTTGGTTTATTTTTTTTTATTGTAGGAGTAAATAACAAATCAGCCCAAGTTCTGCTTCTTTTGGTGATTCCTGGACACCTGATTTTCTTGTACACTATCCACTTAATGAAAAGCGGCCACACTTCCTTAACTCCTATCTTTATAGCAGTATATTTGTTTGCAGCTCTGCTACAGGTAAGAACAAGCACAATTTGAAAATGCTTGTATAAAATCACGTTCTTGATGAAAATAGTGTTTTATCTGGTTTCTGAAATCTCATGAATAATACAAGAAGGTATGTGTTAATACAGGCTGTCAGCACAGTTTTGAAGTAACTAATTATCTCTACATGTGTATAGCTTACACAGGTGTATCTATATTGTGAGTGCTTCTCAGAAGACACTTGACTGCCTTATTTCCCAGTCATGCATATTGTGCTTTCTCTTTCACGTGCTTCTTTGAACCATTGCATCTAAACCCCCCCATCATTTTAATCGTCTAGAGGGGAGCTGGAGACAAGGAAAATGAATACATAAAGGAAAACTCTCAAAGAAATCTCCTAAGTGGTTCACATTACTATTAATTAACATAGTCAAATATGCAGTAGATGAGAATGCTATGGCTTATTTGGTGCATTCTTAATATTTATTAAAGTCGAAATTAGTCTGACAGCGATCACTGTACAAGAAATTGTAATTGCATTAATTGTTAAATATTGCTACGTTATTTTGGCTGGTCTCACCTAGTGGCCTGTTCACACCCAGCAAGGGCAGTTCTTGAAAGACGCCTTTTGAAATAGCAATGTCTTAAGGTGAAATAATGTCACTTGGAGAAATCAGTGATACAAAATGAAATGTTTTTATTAAATCCACAGCTAATTTTTAGCTAAAATCTGGCTGAATTGACTATAATGTTTCATTGTACCTTAAAAAGACGTATTGACTGTTCATGTTACGCAATAGAAATACAGTTGAAATATCCATAAGTTAAATGCACACCCTGCTTCTAAAAATGAGACCAATTTAGTTTTAAAATACAAAAAACATTATCATCAGTCAATTCTTAATAAAAAATTATAATTTTTAATGTTCTGAATTGTCTTTCTGTGTTTATCACAGTACTATTTCAGTAAAGATAAGTTTCAAAAACTTACTATTTTAATTTCATGTGCAAACTCTATACTTTTTAGATAGAATATAACTGGTAATGTTTCAAGTTTTGTGAGTGAGAATGTCATACTAGAAGTCATAAATTACTTTTCCTCTTACACAATATTCCTAGTTTGCAGCCTTATAATTTGTTTTGTCATGTGTTTTCCTGAGGAAATGACACTATTCCTTCACTCTGTTCTGTTTGTCCTTTCTAATAACTTTTGAATCCTTTGGCCCTTTTCAGTCAAGTTTTTCTAAGTATTGGCTCTCTTAGTGATACTAAGTTCCTGTAAGCTTAATAAAAACAGGTTGGGGAAAGAGTCCCTGTTAATGCCTCTGCTGAAGGTAAGACTTCAGTATGATTTCAGCCATTATTAGACTTCAGAGATTTCACGTGGGAATCAACCTGAATTCACAAATCCGTATGAAATCCATACAGCCCTCCTGCTCACAGAACTGCAATCATAGTATGTTCAGGGATACAAACCTTTTCTTCAGCAGCAAAGGAGAGGGTAAGATGTGAGAAATGCAGAAGTTCAGCTGAAAAAACAGTTAAGGCATTAGGGAAGGACTTTCAAATCATCCAGTAATTCAGACCCAGAACACATGTAAAGCTTTTTGTATAAGTTCAAGGTCTTATTAGAGTATTCAGTTTTGCGGTCGTGCATCTCCATTGCAGTCCGTAAGGCCAGACCTGATTTTCTTGATTTTTCACCTATAAAGCAGACATATAGCTTTTTTCTTTTTTCTCTGCTTCCTTTTATAGATGATTGTTTCCTCTTTATCTTCTGTCTTTAGCCACAACAGGCAGTTTGAGATGTATTTACTTTGAAACTGTGCGACTGTATTGCACACTGTAACTTCTCATGGGTCTTGACAGATTTACAATTTGGAACCCCATGTTTCTTAACACCTTCTGAAAATATTTAATACTTTTTCCTGTTTTAATTATTTTGGCATTTTTCTAGTAGTGATTATTGTAGTTTTGCATACCTCTAATTAGAGCAGATTTAAATTTTTCAGATACATTCTTGCTTTAACCCTTAAATCCTGAACATACTTTACCTGTCTGTGTGAAGCACTTGCCTGCTGCAGTGCTGTGCTTTTAAGTTTCTCCTTTCTCAAGGAAAACACTTAAATATTTGCACTCATTCCTCTTTCCTTTTTTCAGTGACATCATCTATGCACCTGGATATAGTAAAGAACAGTTTTCAAGCTGCCATTTCTTTTGGCATAAGCCAACATCTACTGATCTCATTTTTCCAGAATTCTTTTATATTTTTGTCCTCCCAATGGGAGCTTTTCCTGTTCTGCTGTAAAACTGAAAAAAACTGACAACTAATTATTGTAATTTCAATTATCAACAAAACAAATCCATTGTCAGTCTTCTGAGCAGAGGGAGATCTGCATTCCAGGCCTTTTTAATAATATATTGGACTTTGCATTTATTTTCGCTTTGCATGGAAGGCATATGAAAATGTATGTCAAAAATTACAGGCCTGCTTGCAGGCTATGTCTTTTATGTTTGAGATGGTAGATGATAATTTAATAGAACATAGTGATTCCCAAAGGTAAGAGTTAATTATGGGCAGTCCTGTGCTTGAGGAGGTTTGATATCACTACTTTGCCCTTTCCAGTTCCTTACTTATATTGAGCTGGGGGGCAGAAAGGGTAGCTGAATAATGATTATGACAATGTACTACCTATTTACTTTTTTTTCCCCACTATGTTAAAAAATTCATGCTAAATTAAAAAACAACAGCAACAAAGTGAATTTTCTGTCTTTAAAATTCAAGCCACTATTGTAAGATGTTAAATTATTTAATGACATATTTTACAGTGGACTGAAATAGATTGTTAATTAATTTCAAGATCTGTTTATTATCTCTGATTGTCCAGCTTTGACTTTGTTTAAAATGGAGAGGAAAGGGTTAGGGAAATGACAAAAGTAGAGCTGGAATATTATAGTAAGCTGAAGAAAATCAAGGAAATATTAACACAAAAACTTTAATTATGACTATTGTATTCCTCTCTTCCTCTGTCAGTTTATGCTATTGCACATTATCTCTACAGTAAATTTGTAACATATATATGAATTCTATTTGGCATTTTAACACGATTTTTTTCAGATTGCCTGTAAACTTCAATATTCTTCTTCCCAAAGTGATAAAATGGAATCTATTTGCATTGTAAGCTGTATACAGTATTACTGAAGTTCCAGTCAGATAGTTAATTTCATTCTCATCCAATTCTGGTACTTTCATGGTTTGATTACTTTTTTTTTTCACCACCCATGCCTACCAGCTTCTTTCCTCTCTTCTCCCTACCTGTTCTTAGGTATTGTCTCCCCAGCATGTGATTTAATTGAAGTATTTATGGGAAATAAGTAATTAACATGACATGATGTACATTAGCAATAGTATGATTTAGTTATTATTGTCCAAAAATATGCGATGTAGTAAAACAAAGTACAGTTTCACTGAATATGTAGGTGTTTCTAAAAATCATGAAATTAAGATATTTTAAATAATATGAGTAGCCGGTATTATGATCTGCATTCTCTCTGATTCTCTATGAACAAAACAGTTCTGGGTTTCTAGACTTAAGAAAACCCATAAAGTGTTTTATTTTCTTTTATTTTAATTTTCCTAGCTTTAATAGTACTGTTGTTTATGTTCTTTAAATTAATGCATATCCTTGAAATGTTCTTCAATTAAATTTATAAATTGATTCTATTGAAATCCAAGGCTATCCTCCCTTTAACTTTAGTGGGGCTACAATTTCACAATTATATTTTCATAAAGATGGGGGAAACAAATATTTATATTAATCTGTATTCAAATAGAACTTTTAGGCTTGAGTTCAAAAGATCTAAATTAGCTCTGTAGTGAGGAGTCTGTTCTGTGTTTATGAATGGCAGTGCCAGAGGAAAACACAAACAAAAAATAATATTATGAGGTAGGTATACCTTGTAAGTATGTAGGGTACTTCACGTAGTGCAGTGTACAGTTTCTGGGCAAGCCAATGTGCATTATTGAAAACCAGTATATTGATTTTAAAGGTGGTTTGGATTTGGTGAGTAACCTCTATTTGAAAGAAATAACCTTTTCTTGAAAATTTTACAAAAACAAGTCACATACAAACACATACCAGTATCCTACATGCAGTTACAACCTGGCGTTTGACCAACAAAGAATATATTTACTGAAAACCAGTCCTCCTCTTATACCTCACAAAGGCATTTTTTAACTGTATGAGGCTATGCACTGAGCAAAGTTTCATCCTCTGTCTTGTCAACCTGCAGTATAATGAGAGCAGCACTGGAACTGCAAAGCCATCGGTCCTGGCACAGAGCTCTGAGCGTTCAAAGGCGGCCTCTGTTCTGTGCGTTCTCACTGAGCCAGTAAAACGCCCTCTAAGGAATTTTCACACCTCCTAGCCAAATCTGAGCACACAGTTATGTTAAAGACTCAGGGAATAAACAAACAATAGGAGATTCCCAGCTATTTGCTATTCCCAAGCAAACAAGTAATTCCAAAAGGCAGTCCTTCCTATCTGATGAAGGTCAGATGTCTACTGCTGTGAAGCAACTTTTGCGGTGCTTTGGCGCTCTTTGGGGCAATATAAAACCAAGAATTCAGCAGTGTTCATAATCATGTCCTGCTCACATGTAAAAAGTCTTGGATTTCTCACTAGTGTGAGGATTCTAATGATGGTATGGGCCTCTTGAATGTGGAAAAATAACTCATGGGGTATACTCTATAGAGAAATAAGGAAGGTTGTGTTTATATAGAAAATACTTATGCATTTTAAATACTGCTTTTGCTAATAGGAAAGGTTACTTCCGAAATGTAGAGCCTATAACTGCTAAAGAGACTACATGATTCAAGGAAATACAGAAACTAAGGTCCAAACCTGGACAGTTCTGCATGTTTGGTGCTTTCTTATCACAGCATGAGAAGCAGACTTGCCAGATCCATTGGGACCTGAATCACCCGCTCTTTCACTTCCAGGCCTGTTGCTGTCTGTAGTCTGTCTGTTGTCTGCTCTCTGCTGGCTCCTACCAAGTCATTAGCAGGGATATATCATTTTTGCTTCCAGGAGGCTGAGCTGCCAGTCCTTATGTATGTAGCACGACACACTGAGTTGTGCTACAGCTATTGCAGGTTGAGCATATCTGAAGGCTTAATGGTCTGGGTTGTGCTCCTCATTCAGACAGCTGACAAACAGCCTGAAATTAGGACTGTCTCGGTCCAACCAGGGTGGCAAAGCTCCGAAGAAACCAAGAAGACAGTCCAAGGAATTTGGATTCAAACTGTGGAATAAAAAAAAAAGTGCCTTCCCACAAAATTACATCAGTATAATCAAATTGATTTAGAAACAACTTCAGTTAAAATGGTATCCTCTTTTTTATGTAGGTGAGGTTTTAGTCTTACATAAATGTATGCTATGCTGCCTGGGTGCTTGCATACTGTAGTGTAGCTACGCTTAGCTACAACATGAACAACAACAGCAAGAAAAAACTTGCTGTTCAGTGGTTTCTTTGCAGCCAGACATCGAAGGAATTCTCTGTATGTTTGGAGGAAATAGTGACTTGTTTCCCCTGGACAAGACACACACCAGATATACTACCTGAGAAGACACGGGGAAAAAATTTCTTTTGAAAAATATACGTAGACTCTACTCTGAGACTTCACTTGACTACAGAAATCTAGCTGTTGACAATGGAAATTCAGCAAGTAAGTTCAGTGTAGAACAATTACGAGTGCTTTACAGTCACTACTTAACTTCATATGAAGACATCAAAAGCCATTTAAAATCTGAGAAATGTCATAAATAATTTAAAAATTAACTTAATGGAGGGTCAAATCCATGAAAGGACCTATACCATAAATCTGGTGAGAATGATGTCAGAGTCAGGACATAGTAGTTTTTAGAGATCCCTGGGTTTTTCACTCATAGGGTTTTTTTTTTAAAAAAAATGAACTTACCTTTGAATTTCATGGATTTATAAGAGTGCTTATGCAGTAATTTTACCAGATCTTGTCATGGTTACATTATAGGGGAATTTTGTGTCAATATAAGTTTGAGAGTAAAGCAGAATTAAAATACATTTGAAAAGAGGCTACCACATCTGTGTTTCCTGTCTAAAGTAACAGAATGAAACTATTTTGTAATGCACCTTCACATGGAAAAGAGTTTCAGGTGAAAAAGCAGTACTAGTAACATGCAGGATATCCTACCCATCAAAGGCACGGTAAATAAACTGCTAAAAGGTCTTGGTTCTACATCCTAAAGTTATAGTAAACTTTTGATAATGCCTGTGTGAAAAAACATATGCAAATATACAACCTAAACTTTCTCATTCCAGTCAGGTGTTGGAAATCACTAATCACATCGACCAATGTATAAACTAATATAAACACGAAAGATTCAAACCTGGTTTACAAATATTATGCATTTGAATGTTATACTTTTTGTCACTGTAAATTTGACATGAATTCACTGATGAAATATGGTCATCCCAGATGAAAGAAACAATAAAAATATTATAGCATCCTGCACCATATCAATTAGGATATCGGAAGCTTAGACAGCATTAAGAATGTTTGGAGGGAGTTATGTATTTTTATTTTAAATAATAGAGTTACATTCTTTTCCCATTTCAGAAATCATGAGAAATTAATTACATGGGAAAATGGAGGTAGCTTTCAGGGGTCCTTACTACATGCAAATGACCAAAAGTAACTTTTCTTTAGCTGAACTTGTTACTTGTATCTAAAGACGTGCAAAGAATGAAAGCAAATTTTGTGCCCAATAACAAAGGAAAAAAACAGCTTTGTAGTGTATAAAGTTCCCATTTCTAGTCTTGCAATCATAAGATCTGAGCTTTAAATAGTGAGGCTCACTCTTATTTCAGCATTCATATTCAATTTCAGTTTCAATCTGATATTCCTAATTTGAATCAGAAAGTTCAATGTTAAGAATTACTCTCCATTTCTGTCCTTTGTTTTACAAAATTGTATGTGTACTTACACTCCTTATTTTCAGATTCTTCATCATTAGGGTTTGGTAAAGACTTCACTCTTGCTCTTCCCCTCCCTTGCTCCCTCCTTCTCATTCTTATTGCTGTATTCTGTCTTCTGAGGACCTTTTTTGACAATGTGTCTGATAAGTCTTTTTACAAACACACATTTACAAATAGAAAATATCAGTCATTATTGGGATGCTTATTTCATGTTTTGTTAGTCTAAAATTGACAATGTCTTTAGTTTCGTTTTCCTCAATTTTGATTGTCCTTTTTTCCAGAAGCGTAGTAACTTAGCATGATCTTCCTTTTAAAATATCAAAATATCTGGAGTGTTGCCTGTGTTTTTGCAATCCTTGCTCTGGGCTTTTTTTTTTGTGATCAGTGACTACAGAGTGTCTCCCTTTTCTTAGTTTTTTTTAATGTATATTGATATTTAGTTATTTTTTTACCTTTCCTAAACCTCAGGGTTATTTAATTCTTCAGTCTGGAAGAATTCCTAGGGCTCTGTTTCATAATTCTACTACTACTCATCTCTTTTTTGCAAAAAACACTTCATTGTTCTCTTCCTCTCTCTATTATATAATTTTAAAATACTAGCTTACATCTAAAACAGTTCTGCATATATTTACAAGCTTTTCTTATCACTTTTCTACAGTATTTCATGCTAAACATATCATTTTTGTACTATCTTATTAGGCTTTTCTGTAATGTTGATCCCTTTATTTTTCCCTCAAAACCAGCTGGTTTTCAATTTGAAGTATGAAGGCTTTCTTCATAGCATGAGTGCAGAGTAGAAGTACACAGTGTTTGTATTGCTCTGCCATCTGCGTGATTTTGCTGAAATAAGTATGTCACTGATAAATCCCAGAAAATTAGAAGTGTTGTGCCACTTAAAGTAACAAGACTTGTAATGTCTTTTGTATGAGTTTGCTCTTCTTTTTACCTCTGACAGATCTTTGTGTGTGATTTTTCTCACCACTTGAAATTCAAGGACTGTCTTACTTTCAAAAATGAGCAAATTCATAGTAGGGCTTTTGCTTACCTTTTTTTTAAAAAAAAATAATAACAGTTGATTGATGACTTTAATTGCCCCCTTTTAACTTTGATAAGAAGTAAAATCTCATTAAAGATTTAAGTCGCACTGATCTTGCAACACCAACTACTGTAGCCAAATAAGTAACCATTTCCAATGACTGATCTGTATAATTCTTAAATGTTAGTGAGCTTCTAGCTGTGCAAATGCATGATGTCATAGCATTATTCCTTCAACAAAATACAGGCTGGTGAGCTGCAGTCTCATTCCACAAGCAGTAGGGCCCAGCTGCCATCATATACTTCCGTAAGCATCGGTTAATATAATACGCTATAACTTTTTTCTTATGACTTAGAGAAGGCAGGTTTGTTATAATTTGTGTTATGTGGTACACACCTGTAAGTTAATATGAGATAGTTCACAAAACTTAATTTTCGAACTACCTGTTTTTCACAATAGTCGAAGTCAGATATTTTAGGGCGGAAAATATATAGACAAATTAAAGGGTTTCATGTTATGATTTTTAAAAGCCAAAAAGTGCATACTGTCTTTTAAATGGAACTGCGTATGCTATGTCTATTTGGTTGTGTCATATAAATGCATTATAAATTATTCTTGGAATGGTGAGGGGTCTGGAGCACAAGTCTTATGAGGAGCAGCTGA
>RSEF01000001.1:66281742-66312818 GCA_003993805.1 Himantopus leucocephalus
TTTTTTTTTTTTTTTTTTTTTTTTTTGTCCTTCACCTCTAAGTGCTGCAAGATGGAAATAGTGTCTCCATGGCAAATATGCCAAAGAAATCTTTGGGTTTTCTTTCTGTGGTAGCAGAGCAGAGATATTTATGGTAACACCTTTCTTCTGCTGAATTCATAAGTATGTTCTTCAGAAAACCATGTTTACTGATCACCAAGAGGCATCAAAATTACTGGAAGTTGAGGGAGTGAGCAGCTCCTTGGCTGTGTGCAGTGACAGCACCATAAGCTTCAGTTTTGGGGGGCTGGGAGCCATCGTTTTATGTTGTTCAGTACTATTTTCAGCATTTGGATGAAGGCAAAAGCATTTGGCAGAGACAAGGGAAGGAAAAGGGTGCACTGGAGCTGGGGGCAGGGGTCCCGGTGTATGCAACACATAGGGGACAAACAACTTTGGGAGCATGGGAACATACTGTCGTTTATATTGCACTGGGGACATCCCATGGTCAGCTGGGTCCCATCAGGACTTTATACCCCTCGGATTGTCTGCCATCCAAAATACCCTTTTCTAAAGGACGCCCAGTCCTCCCCCTGCATTTGCATGTAGCCGTAAGCAGCTGAATGAGACTCATGTCAAGAGCCAAAGGAATGATCTCCAAAGGCTTCTGACTCTGCGACTTTGTGCACATATTTCCAAAGCTCCCTCCTCTCCTGCCAGGGCATCCAGGCTGTGAGGTCGAAATAAAAATCCCTCCATTTGGCTGATGTTGCTTTTACTCTACAGATTGACACAAATGCTTATTTTCCTGATACAGAGATAAAAAAGGATGGACACTAGAGAGAAAATTATTAGCTTTGATTGATAGGCTGATGGCCACTGGGATTTTCCAATTCTCTCTCCTCATGCCCCTCCACAGTCATATTTGGCTAAATATGCATTTTTGAGGTACCTGGATCCCTCCTGTTGCACCCTACAGCAAGAAAATATAATTTTCTTCAACTGTAATCCTGAGCTATTTTGTGGTTAGCGTGCCAGGAGACACATGGGAACCATCTTTGAAGGCCTGCCCGGTCCTGGGGTGAACAGGAGTTTTGCCTGATTGATAAATCCAACTCTATTTTTTCCTCTGTACTTTACATTTCTTTCCATCAAGTTGTTCAGGAATGTTGTTTTCTATCCTTCTCTCTTATTTATATGCAAATAATAGAGCAAAAGGCATTTTGGGCTCCCCATGACTTCCAGAGGACTGTCTCTTGCTGCTGCCAGAAAGAATGGTGCAATACTAAAAATGAGTGAAAATAAGACATGAAATTACCTGAAATGCCCAGATCACACACTGCTAAATTAACAGTCATTATCTCAGCAGGTCTCAACTTCTTTTTTCGCTTTGAGGACATAAAAATAACATACCCATTTCCCAGAGTTGAAAGAATCCCTATAATAATGAAAAAAAGAAAAACAATCAAATTAGAATTCTCCTCAAAACCAGCAATATCCCAATCCCAACCTTCCTTGTGAAGTTCTTTTATATTTTCAGCCTGAACCTGGGGTCCCAGGGCTAGACATTTTATTCTGAAACATGACCATCTCATCCTCATTATGCAGCTCATAGAGACATCCACTGCAGACATCTCCCTCCCACAACAAATGCTAATTTCCCCTCTGCAGCAGGGCATTGCCTTCACCCTCTGAGCCTGCACAACTATTGACTGAATGAAAGTAATAGAAATCCCATAATTCCTCTGTTTTCACCCACCCCATTTGTCTCTCAAACATTTATGCAGCCACAAGAATGAAAACCCCAATCTCTGACCAACCTTAATTTTATTAAATACTATAATCAGAGTTTGAGGGATACATTTCTAAAATGATGTAAATTAAGATATTAACATCACATCTTAAATTTTACAAAAAAAAATATTTCTATCATGAGGAAGAAAAATGATAAAATATATCTGATTTTAACTTCCCATTGGAATTCAGCTCATGAGGAGGGATCCTGTTCATGTTGGCTAACATCTCTTTTGCCATATCACCAACCAAGAACCCACAGGGACCAACCCTGCAAGTGGTTAATCAGCCATGGAGCTAGTCACACTGGTACCACAAATTGCAGGGTTTCCAGTTTCCTTAAAGAAAACAGTTTCCTCATAAGTCAGGTTTGAAAGGGTTTGAGCCTGGAGAGAGCGTTTTGCAGTGGAACCACAGGACAGCACACAACATCCCCCTCAGGAAGCAAGAGTCACCCCCAAAGGTGAACACCCCGAAGGGACCATGGCCCACAGAGGCCTCACGCTGGAGCAGAGGAGACAAGCAAGAAGGAGGGAGACGCAGAAGAAAAGAGTGAAGAGCAAAGAGTGCCGCACACCCCAACCTCCTTTGCCACCATTGACTCACCAAAGGGACCTACAACGGCGATGAGGGAGAAGGATAGATGTTGGAGTGAAGTTCAGACTGGGAGAGGGGGAGGAAAGGTGTTTTCCTTAAGTATTTTATGTTTGTCATCTTTGTTTCTCACTACCCAAATACTGTTTCCATTTAAGTTACATTCCCCACAATGAGTCTGTTTTGCCCACAACAGTACGTGGTGAGTGATCTCCCCATCTCTACCTCCACCCTGTCTTTATCTCCACTGCTTTTGCTCTTCCTATTTCCTCCCTGTCCCACTGCAGGGGCTGTAAGCAAGAGACTGCCCTGGGTGCTTGGCTGCTGGCTGTGGGCAACCCTCCACAATACTATTAAAAAAGTCATAAATAACCCTCTATTGATGAGGCAGAAAAGTAACTCTTTGTGGTGCCTTCCTACACATGGCTCTGGTGGTGCAAACTTATTCCGTGTCTCAGAAAGACCCCAGCAGCCCCACATCCACCCAACAATGCCACCTTCCCCAAATACGCCTCAGCAATTAAATGGGTATTTCCCCTGGCCCATCAGTGGAATGATCCCCTTGCAAGGGGATCGTGTTCTCACAAAACCAAGAAACCCAACCTGGGGACATCCATGAGGCAGAGAAAAAAGTGTTTTGCAGAGGCTAAAACCAGACTACTTCTCAAGAAATATGAGTAACTGTGGAAACAATGTTTCCCAAACTCAGGAGAAAAATACTTTGATTTTGAAATTTTCAGTAATAAATGCAACACTGGTCTAATTGGAAACACTTCTTATTTTTATACTGACAGTATTGCTTTCTATATTATTTTTAAAAATAAACAGGACAGAAGCTGGCTTAACATTGAATCTTAGGTTTTCTCAGAAAATTTGATTTATCCTTGGTGAATTGAATTTAAAGAACATCCTATTCTTATGGCTCTGAAAATTTAATCTGAATTATAAGTAGGTACAGGTATTCATATGAATAATTTTCTTCCTTGCAGCTAAGGGAGCAAATCTCAGTGTTGCTGAGCATTATTCATATATCTTAACCCTTTTCTCTCTTAATGCCATTTTCTCTCTAGTGATAATTAGGATATCTAATGTGCCGGCATTTACTTTGAAATACCTTTTGAAAGCACCTGACATTTTCCCCGAATCTTTTTCAACTGACAGATAGTCCAGAGAGATGTCTTCATCAGACAAGTCTCTGAAGCAGCCGCTCATTATTAATGACAACGTTTCGGAGACCCCCAGCCCACTGACCTCTTAATCCTACAGCTGGAAGGCGTCCAGTGATAATTTAAGTTGCCTTTTGTCTATACCTGCATCTGACAACTGCTTGTCTGAACTCTTTTTTAACTCCTTGGTCATAGAAACGTCATAATCTCCTTAGGTGAGCCACCTAATGCTTCATTTTTACTACCATTAAAAAGATTTTCCGAACAGCTGGCTGAAGTCCTTGCTGGTGCGGGCTGCCAGCTCTGGTAGGTGCTGGCAGACTGGTGCCTGGGTAGAGCCCGGGCTTGGAAACAGGGGAAAAAAGACTATTCAGATATAAAATAAAGGCTGTTTTCTAGGACTGAACAGTTCAGGGCACAACTGTCCATGGCACCGTAACACTATTACATGTATACACACAAAGAGCCAAGGATGCGATAACCAAAAAAGTGACACCTGCAGAGAAAGAGCCACCTTGCAGCGAAAGGTGAAAATGTATAAAAGTAGCAATCTGAACAAATAAGACCTGACAGCAGTGCTAAACCATCAGAAGGGGGAAAAAAAAAAAAAAAAGAAAAAAAAAAAAAGATAGTTCAGGATTTTGTTTTCAATTAAGCTGTTTCATAACACGCTGAGGAAGCATGCAGCAACAGTTTGCAAATCAATAGTTACTTGCCACGGGCTTTCAAAGGAGCTGACAGCCAGCGGGTGTCCGCTCAGTAGTTAGTCACCCTACACAGCCGTACAGTAAATCAATCAAGTCAGTGATGAAAAAGCTAGTGGGGGAAGTGTCAAAGTAAAAAGAACTGGATTCTTGTAACCGCGTTTACCGTTGATTGGGGTTTTTTTTCCCCCAGACAATTAAAAAACTACATGTGGAAATGAACTAGTTTGGACAAAAGATCACACATTCGCAGAGGATTTATCACAGACTGGTCAAGACCTGTGATTTTCTTTAAAGACAAAAAAAAAAAATGTATTTTTGTATTTTCAAACTGCAACACTTCAGTCGTACAACCAGCCTGATCCTAAAAGCTCTGCCGGGTTTCCTGATAGGATCCCAGGCTTCTTCGCTCACCATGCAGCTTCTTGCCCTTTTTGAAATAAATTTTAAACTCGCTTGCACCTTACATGCCTCAAGCACAAAAAGATGCCCAATAGCAATCCCCACCGCCTGGCTTCCCACCTTTCCGCAGCTAGTGCCTCTCTCTGCTATCAGGATGTCCACGCAGGACATCCTCAGGAGGGGCCACCATGTCTTGGAAGGGATCTGCAAAGGAATAGGGAACACGCTTCAGTGGCAGAAGGTGTCAATGGACAGGTCTGGCCTGAAACACAAGTTACAACAAAAAACCACAGATATACCCTCTCTGGGGACGGGAGCTGAATGCTCTGGATCTGTTTTCTGCAGACTGCCCTGTTTATAAAGTAAATCTGCAATACTGCAGAGTTACCCCAAGACACCACTAGCACATAAGTTTTGCTTATTATTTTGGATACTTGGGAGCTGTGATTAATTATAAAGCTGTCAATTAAGCAAATTTACAGCCTCAGCAAGCCTCTGGTGTGGAATTTGATGTCAGTGAATAGTTTCACAGAGGGGGACTTCCTTCTTCAGTACCTCAAGATCCACGATCCACCACCAAAAATCTCTGCACAGCAGTGCTTCATGTCCCAACAGAAATGTGGCTGCTTTGAGCTGTCAGAAATCAGCTTAGTAGAAAAAGAAATTTAGGATTATTTTTGTAAATTAAAATTTTTGAAAGTAAAGAAAGCCACTCGGAGATTTACGTGGGAACAACAAAGATTAATTTCCTTCTAAGTTCGCATATTTTTGCAGGCCCAAGCTATTACTAAAAAGTTGCCATCCACCTAGACGTGAATGGGCAATAAAATACGGATCTGGACAGCAGCAGGAGTTAATAGTGGTATCCCCAAGGCGCTAAGCTGAACCGATCTTGTAAGCATTAGCTCAAGCAAAGCCTTTTTTTCTCATGGTAAGAAAAATGTGTTTAAAGACTACTTTACCTCATCTATTCACAAGCACAGAAGAGGACCTCACATTGTTCCTTCCACCGGTTTTGTTTTATTCCCTCTCTTAGTGGCGGAGCTCTGAGGTGTAATTCAGCTTTATTGGTAAAAAGCATAACACTCTCCTCCTTCACACAAACCCCTATAAAAGGGGGGGTTCTGTACTTCTCTTGGCCTCTGGCAAATTAATATCCATTACTGTATTGCACACCGTGCCTAAAACGCTGCCGCGCTGGTCTAGAAAACGTGAAACTGGTTGCTGTTTCATGGCTGAAGTCATGACTGACCAGTTAAGCAATGACTGCTTAAAATCATTGCAATGATTGTGAAAAGGAATTAAAAATATCTGCGGGGGATACCAGTGGCATTTTATGCTACAGGTGCAAGTCCAAGCAAGATGCGAATGCAGCAGCATTTCCATGCTGCATTACCAGAAGGGTACAGTAACTGACCAAGTAAAATGAAAGGCAAAACAAACACATGAAAAAAAAAGTTAAACCCCAAGCAAAACGTAGGATATGATGTCTGAAGCAGAGTTACCCATGTATACAGCAGAGCTATGGCTTGAACTTTCCTGGCTTGGGCCTCTGGGCACAGTGAGTCCCCCGCAGGTTGTTTGATGTTCAGTCCACGACACTGAGAAGGTGGGAATCTTACTGGTAAGTCTAATATCAAAGTGATTATCAGCCCTTTTTTAAACTATAATTTCAGTCTCCTCACACTGCTTATGTAAGTCTGTGCCTTCAGGTTTAGATTTCGAATTTTCACTGGAAATCTGTGATTTTGTTCCTTGCCTTAATTTGGTTATATCTCTGTTTTTCAAGATGTTTCAAACCTGGCAGAGGTATTTCTTTGGAACTGAATAAATATACACTAAATGCAGACAATATAACAAGGCAGCACAGTGTACACTGGAAGGATTCGTTTCAACTACTCTGGCATATTTCCTGGGATTAAAACTAAGTTTGCTTAACTGAGTGAAAAAAAGAACCAAGGGGGGTTGTTTTGGACAGTTGAGTGAAGACATCTGTCTGCATAGCAGCAGAAAGAAATATATACACGTGAAAAGATAGCATACATACAAAAAGGTGCGTGAATACCATGAACAGCACAGTGATATAGCTTCACCCGCCACCTCTGCTGCTCTGGATTCCTTTTTCGAGATAGGTATAAGCAGAAGACAAATGAGAAATAAGCTTTATCCAAGCTTTCATGAGACCTCCACCGCAGAAAAGATTAGATTACTTAGAGCAGCTGGGGAAAAGGTAATCAGAGAGAGTAGGAAGGAGGGATGTAAAATAGTGAATGAGAAACATGAAGGTAGGAGCGAAAGAGCTTTGTATTTTGTGCAGAACTGGCAGAACAAGAGAATGAATGAAAACCAAAATAAATGGCAAGGAGCACACTGTGTATACCCTGTGTTCAGCCCTCTGACACACAGAGCCCCGTTTGGCGTAGCACAGTTACATGACCTTGGCTCAGCTTTACTGAGAAAATAGCTGCTGAGCTGTGAGAAACTGCATTAAATAAGGTCACAAAACATAAGGAAACCTAAACCGTGGAAAGAAGTGTGAGCGTTGAGGCAACAGTTAGAAGCTCGAGTACTTGAGAGCAAAAGTATTGACACAAAAAGATATAACCCTGGCCCCATCCCCAAAGCAAAGATGGTAAATCACCAAAACCAAGGACCAGTTTATTCCTGGAAGCAACAAGAGACCAGTATTTCCCAGGTGAATGACAGCTCCTCAGCGTGTGAGAACTTAGCGTAGAAATCAGTCCCAGCTATTATCTGTGTGCACTAACCAATAAGTAATTGCAGTTATTCTGCTTGCAGAGTCATTCTGCACACGGTAAAAGACTCCAAAACAAAAGGGAGGGAGGGGTGTTAGGCAGAAAATATTGTTCAATATAGTATATAACAGGACAGCTGATGCCAGGAGCTGAGCAAGATTCAAATGAGCGCGTCTGTTCTCTTTGCTGCGCAGGCACATGAGAAAGGCTTTGAAAACACGCCATAAAACCCACGTGGCATAAGGGCAAAAGTTAGTTCTGGTCGGGAAGGATTAAACTGCAAGCTTGTAACTGATCAGCAGAAAAAAATAGAGTATTTCTTCACTTTTTGCTGGAAGGTCCCCGCTAGTCACTGTTGGCTACCTGGAGCAGCATTGTCTGTTGGCACTAACTGTTGACACCATATTTCTAACACATTTCTCCTCTCCCTCCTCGGTTTTTCTTTCTAGTATGAAGAAATATGTAATTACACA
Organism: Himantopus leucocephalus; assembly: GCA_003993805.1. Taxonomy (NCBI): domain Eukaryota; kingdom Metazoa; phylum Chordata; class Aves; order Charadriiformes; family Recurvirostridae; genus Himantopus; species Himantopus leucocephalus. The sequence continues at coordinate 66,289,611 of RSEF01000001.1, forward strand.
TCTAGCACGCAGTAGCTTCTGCCTTCTTTGTGAGTGTCTGCAAGGATGCAGTGACATAGTCATATTTCAAAGACAAATTAAAAGTTCATTACCAATTACTGTCAAATAAAAGCCAGCTACGATGTCAGCTTCTCTAGAAAGCTTTGATGCAAAGGGGTCTTCCTCCTGGAGATAGTGAGGGAGGTATTCTTCCTGGGAGGAAGTGTTGTGATCTGATGCCATCCCATTCATGTCCAGTTCAGTGTCTGAAAAACAAAAGAACAGAGTTTGCCATAGATCACGTCTGCCACCAGAGAATGCAAAGATATTTTTTTCTTACACAAGATGCATCCTCCTGTCTTCATTTCTGCTCTGCCGCCTCCCAGGGCGTTTCAGGATCCAATTCAAAATTGCATGAAGCATCCTGCCATGATTTATTTCATGACTTACTTTATCCAAGAATGTCATTATTCATATGGCACTCATCACAGTAACCCATCTGAGCAGTATCTAGGTACCAGTGTGTTGTAGCATTCAAGACGGAGCCTCTGAAGCACCTTCCCTGAATACCTTAAGGAGCTTCATGTTTCCAGTGGGGTATAAGTGTCACCCAAGACCGACAATACGGAGAAACCAAGCAGGGCAATTGTTTGCGTCTGAATAGCTTCATTGCTCAATGTGTTTGATGCATACTGAACTTGCTGTCTTTATCTATACGTACTGTTCTCGTAATCCCAAGAAACAGGGAATTATCAGTAAGACAGTCCCAGCAATTTCTTCATATCCTGAGGGGCACTATGTCTACAGATGGTAGCTCTGCAAATTTTATGGTTAAGTGAAAAGTTACTTCCATAAATTCTCCTTAGAGTTATTTAGATGGTGGGTTCTAATGTAAATAACTTTACATGGTTATGGTTATAAACAGTAATTGGCTATTACAGTTATGAAGAAGCAGCAGGAATATTTAATAGACCCATCTGGCCAAGCTTGTTGAGTTTTCTTTCCATTTCCTTTTGTGTGGAACTGGGCTATTGAGGTCAGATGTGCTAAGATCAATAAAGTGAACCCGGATATGGGAAAACTAGAATCTGGCAGGCATCCGTGAAGGCTACTCCTCCAGGACAACTGAATAAGTAAAGTAAGGAACTCTAGCATAAGATAAAAACATTTCTGCAATGTTTGAAACGACCCAGCCAAGAGCTGTTTAGGATGTTCAATCTTCCCAGTTCTTCCTGCCAGTGCTTAGTGGAGCAGGAGTGGTGTGCAAGAACTTAGCACTTGACTCCCAGGGCTTCCAAACTTCTTGCTGGGACAAGTTGTGAAGCTCTAAATGTCACCCCTCAATAGTCCAAGCTTGCAGGGAAACTAAGCAAGAAGAGAAAATATTTCATTATTTTACCCATTTGCTATCTCTTCTGCATCTTGAAGGCAAACAGTCTTCTCAATAACAACCCTGTATGACCAGAAATAGCAGGTGACACCTACCTACACCTAAAACATCCACAACCCCCTCCCTGCTATCCCTTTAGCTTTGGAAAAAAAACTCATTTAAGAGAATCAGGTCATGGGGGCACATTGCCACTCTACACACAGGAGAAGCCAAAAGGTGTCCCAGGCATGTGGCTCCAAGTAGCTCTAAGACTTTAAAGTTCAACAGCTTCATTGCTTTTCTTTTTTTCCCCGATAAAGGAAAAAATAAACAAAGGCTGATTAATTAAAAAGAAATACCTTAGGTGACTCCGTGAGCACTTTCTCCTTTCACAGCCATGGAGAATACGCACTCCAAATTAATCACAGCTACAGATGGCAGAGCAACCATTTAGTTTTGGATCAGGTACCATGGTACAGCAGCCTGGATACAGTCTAAAGTGACTGTCTTGTACAAAAGGGTGAACTAAGGCATGAATCTGGGAAACAAAATAGTCAGACAGATCATCCTTTCCATCCAATCATAGCCACAGCTCCTGATCCAAATTCCACCTGGCCTTTAAAAGGATCCTGACAGTTTTCTGTCCCCGAGCTTGCATGGTCCCACAACTCTCACATCGCTGCAGGATTTGAACCATGTGGGTGACTGAAGTGATGCAAATGGAAAAGCACATCTGGGACCTGTCAGCACAATTTGGACTTGATATAAATAACTGTCAAAGTGTTCAAGGGCATGTTGCTTTCTTGAGACACACCAAAATCTCCCACTCAAGTCAATATTAGGTGGCTCACAAGGACAATATTGTCTGACCTACAAGCACGCGAAAAAAAGGTAGCATTAAAGAGGAAATTTCAACTTCTGTATACGTTAAGCCCAGCCAGAAGCCCAGTCATTGGGATTTTTAACCTGCCTTAGAAGGAAAGCTGCAGGCTTCCCAAACAAATCACAGCCGTGGGGCAGGAGGAAGCCTTCTTAGATCAAACTGGACTGCTACAACATGGCAGATTTTGCTGCTTTGCTCAGTATCATTTGTTACCTGCTTGCAAATGTTAATGTAATGACAGACTAGTCCTGTCTGGCTGCTGAAAAAGAAGAAAACCCCTTATTTTGGCTTTAAACAGAGAGAGCACATTATTTCTTGAAATTTTTCAACAAAAAGAAGGGAGATTAATGTCTAACTTCCAAAAAGACACACAAACTTCCCTCATTATTTTAAATCATGTCTGGCAAATTAAGAGTAAAATAAGTTTCAGGTATAACAAGATAAAAACCCAGCTTTGCTTGATTTACACAAAATGTGTTCCAGTGAGATATAATACAGGATTTTAATAACAGATGATGACTTTAGAAGATTTTCATCACCTTAATTAGGCAGGAATTAATTGTGTTTCCCAAATGAAGAAGAATCAAATCTCACTTTTAGAGTTTAACAAACAGAAAGGGATGTAATTAACAAGGCAGAATAATTACTCCTCTCATAATTCCAAGTCAAGAAAAGCCATAATCCTCATCAGCATTTAGTGCGTAAATGTTGAGTAAAAAGATAGGGAGAAACATAACCTTTAAACTATTAGGTAAAGCCTAGCAAATGTAGGGGATGTGCATTTTCCCGGAAGAATTCTTTCAGGAACCGAGATCTGAACTGCTAACTCTGTTGGTTTTGTTTATATGTGAACTTTCTAAGATACCACAGTGTTGAATGCCTGATAAAGGTCATAGAGGTTCTGAACCAGAGCCCCTAAAAGTTAATGAGACAGGAGCAGGGACTATAAAATGTTATTTTAATATAAGCTTCAGTGGTATAACTGATCCATACTTGTACGAAATCTTCTTTCCTTTCAAGTTCCTGTGAACTCCTAAAACATACTGGGAAGCTGCAGAGGTGAGCTGTACTAACCCAGATTCAAATTGTGCCTTCTTCCACGTGGCTCAGCTAAATATTGGCAGGTATTGGCAAAATTGAAGTCCCTAATGTAAATTAGTAAGAAAAGAATCATTATACTTATGTTAGCCTGCCAAAAAGGGATGCATTCAGTTTATGGAGAATGGCCAAACTGGTAGGAAGTGGGGAAGGTATTTTTGTAACTTTGCAGGCAAATGAAGGAAATATTAATACCAACCATTTAAAAAAAAATGAAAAAAAATTAAAAGTGTGTTGTAGCTCAGAGACAGAAGTTACGTAGTATGAGAAAGAACGGTATGTAGTACGTGCCATAGGAATGGCAGAAACTGAGCTACAATCGGATGCTGCAAAGAGATTCCTCTGTGAAAGCGGTGATGCTTTTATGTGCTTGAGAAGAGAGAACAAGGAATGAAATATTATATTCAAAGTCTTGGACCACATATGAATGTTGCGATCATTTGTAGAAGCAGCTGCATTTACCAAGGGGTAAATGGTAGAGTGAAATAGAAGACGTCTGTGGACCCAGCGCCACCTCACAGAAAGAATTAGCAGAGCTCATTGTAGAAGAATTAACACAGCTAAAGTGATAACATTATCAACTGTGTTAAGAGAATATCTTTCTGCCTTCTCATGATGTGTTAAAAACAATAAAACTATGAATAATTTTATCTGAGTCGGTAAAATATAAAAGCTAAAAGGATACATTAGTGCCAAGAGGGTATTGTTGTCTTTTTAAGAGGAAAAAAAGAAATGAACTTTTTCTTATTTGTCCAGTGACAACTATTTCTCAGAGTCTCCATAGCAAAGTTAGTCAGCTCTCAGTGTCTGCTGGATCCCAGTTCACACTGTCAAGTGTCATTCTTATTCTAAACTTGCCCTGTGTATTTTGCGGAGCCCGTCTCGCAAGCATGGGCTGTGGAAGGCCCGGGCAAAGGTTCCCAGCAGGCATCGCCTTGTCCTCTGCTGCCCATCCTGACTGCTGCGTCGTTAACACAGACCACGAGTCCAACACACCTGGTGACAAACACCGCTTCACTGTTTCGAAACCCATTTCTCAGTACTTGCTTTTCTCCAGTTTGATGATGACTGTCAAAACTCATTTCTGTGACACACATCCATAGCCAAGTATTTCCCAACAGTCCAACCAGCTGCTCTATTTAGGAATGTAAATAACAGTGACCAGAAAACTTATCTCAAAACAACCACAGAGCCCCATCCTTTTCTTTCTTTTTTTTTGACCTCCTAATGCAGTAGAAGAGATTTCCTTAAGAAAGAAGGAAAGGTTGATTTAATCTCAGTTTAAGGCAAAAGTCTGAAGGCTTAAACTATGGAGTGGGAACCTGTCTTTTCTCCTTAGTAGGCTTGTTTAACCACCAGGCTGCTGGTGATTCTCAGGTAGATTCTCTCACACCTGTTGAAGATGATTCATCACCTTGAATTCACTAAGTTAAAAGTTTAGACTAACATTTCCTGCTTCGTCACATCAGACTGCTGCTTTTGCGCTACTCACAACAGAAGTCAGTAAAATTGCAATGTCTCATATTTCGCCTATAAGAAAGAATCAGAGACCTTTTGGAACATCAACTTTTTGGATGATGATACTAGGAAAATACTTTATGCCTACCTATCACAGAAGATCTGCCCAGCCAACATAATATGACATCATATCACAACACTGGAAGGGCATGGTTAGGAGAAAAGCTACACTCAGATTTATGCGTCCCCCATCTCAGGCTAAACAACCTGCTGAGAGGTGATTAAAGCCTTGGTTAGGTGCTTCTATTTCCTTTCAGTCTTAAAAGTATGAAGTGAGACTTATTACTGAGTTTCAAAACAATGCAATAATTATAAAAATTGGGACGATAATAAATTCACAAGTACTTACATGGGTGTCTGCAGCTACTTTTACATTAGTAAGCAGTGCAGACCTACAGCAGTGGATCTGTAGAGCAAAACAGTTGCTGCTGAAGTCCTGCTGAGGACATTCATTTTTCCAAGCANCCTCACGGAAAGGGTTATCAAACATTGGAACAGGCTGCCCAGGGAGGTGGTGGAGTCGCCATCCCTGGAGGTATTTAAAAGACGTGTAGACGTGGTGCTGAGGGACATGGTTTAGTGGTGGTTTTGGCAGTGTTAGGTTGATGGTTGGACTTGATGATCTTAAAGGTCCCTTCCAACCTAGATGATTCCAGAATTCTATGATTCTACGATAAAACAAGCTTTTTTTTTTGAGTCCTTGACGGTGATTAATAAGCATAGATTAAAATCCAAACTTTCAAAAGATGTTTTGCAACACGAGTGCTTCACCTGGCATGGTAGGCACACTTGGACAGGCACTGGAAATTAAAGCAGTTATCAAGGACTGTTTTCCTCTCGCTCCCTTGCAGGACCAAAGGATTCCACTTTGCAGTAGGTCTCCAATCATCAAAACATGGGAACAGAGAGCGCTACACCACAGCCTACCATCTAGCTCATCTATAGACCATCTTTCCAGCCCATCCCGTGCTGAGAGGCCCCAAGTGCCTGTGAAAACAGATTTAAAACCATAACAAAAGAAACCAATCTGCTGCTTCCTATTAGAAATGGACTCATACTTATTCCTGTGCTGCAGACATTCATATTTAATTAATACAAACAATTCCACTTTTAAATAATATATTCTTTAAAATGGAACTGTTCCACTATAGCCAACCTCAGGAGATCTGAAATCCTGACTCAAACACTATAAAAAGGCAATATAAAGCCTCAAAACTTCTAAGTCGGGGGGGGGGGGGGGGGGGGGGGGNGGGAAGTGATTTGAGGTTTTATGTTTGATTTAATCAATGCCATTTTACCAGCCCTACATTACTTTTGCTCCCTGCTCTCTCCTCATCTCCCGCTGGAGTGTTTCACCACGTCCTTTGCGGCTTGGCCAGGCTCTTCTTACCCTGAAGAAGGTAAGGACATGCCATCCCCACCTCTCGCAGGAAAGGAGCAGACCACAGAACAGCAGCAACCTTCCTGATCCTTCCTCCTACGGGGAGGGCACTGAAGGAGTGGGGAGAAAAATCTTGGTTTCTCCTGCAGAGCAGTGACCTCCTGATGCTTTTCCTAAGGTTTGGACAAATCCAGGGAATTTTCACCTTCAGGATGTTTCACAGGAGGTGACTGACAGCAACCTGAATGGACCTGACCGCTATCTGTCATTTATCGGGCACTGACATTTGGTTTCAGGGTTTTGTAGACCCCTCAGTGCACCCTGCAAAGAGAACACGGGACTTTCCATGCCCCAAGCTAACTCCAGCCTGTGAGCTTAAAGTTACATCTGCCTCTACAACGTCATCTGGAGAAGACAGGAACTTCATGGTAACTGTGACCTCAGCAGCTGCAAACCACTGACACACTCTGTCCAGGCTGTGTTTTTGTCCCTTTATATTTCATCACACACCATGGCTTTGCCACTGTCCATCTTTTCCATCCTAGTCCACCTGTCTTCCCATCTTCTGAAGGAGATTCTTATAGTTCCCTGTCCTCCTGAGGGAGCAGAAAGGTGTGGAGGACCAAGCACAGAGCAACCCCCTGGGTCCTGCAGGGTCTCGTCCCTTCTTCTACTTGATGGGCAATTTTCAGCAAATCGCTAAACCTCTTCCCCCAGAAGGAGAACAGAGTGGATTTGTATCTACGGCAGAGGTGGGCCAATGTGTGCGGGTGTAATGGCTCTCAAGTCAGTGATACGAGCAAGAATAATGTGTTCTGCTGTTTTGGAAAATTATTATAAACCACAAGCTGTCCTAAGAGATGTAAAGGCACACAATGCTTTTATGAAGTAAGAATGAACTTATTAGCTCCAGTAACAACAGACTATGATTTTGCAGGTGATGTCATACTCGGAGACCTGAAGCTGTTTTTTTCCCCAAGATAGCAGCTTTGGAAGACAACTGATTTATTTACAATAAGGAGATCAAAACAGAAATTTCACATTCACCTCGGCAGCCTGTTACGTTTTCAATTTTTGATGTGAAAAATCACAAGCATTATGTTTTCAAAGTGCTGCATTTATACAGCTAGTCCTCAGTATCCAAAGGGCACATAACAACATCCACAAGGCTGAAGTCATCTGAATTTTACAATTTATTTGTGCGTTTGTTTTCCTATAGCTCAACAAAACAACAAATAATGGTCTCTGTGCTGTAATGCCTGCTAATACCCCTGACAGCAGCCAGATAGATGTTTGTGTCCAGGAGCAGAATCTGAAGGTGCTGGGGCATGCAGATCATGGAAAATTTCCTTCTTCTGAAAACAGCAGTATATTTGAGCAAGATGGGTAAAGCAGCAGCCTTCACAACAGTCACTTCTGATTAGGAAGATAAATCTCTTAACTATTCACTCTGGCTGCTAATAAACCCCCCTGTGTGTGGTTTCCAAGAGGCCTGAACCACGATGCTCAGGGATAATTCTGGAAGATTGGGTGGTGTTTCCATGAGACCCAGCTGAGTGGTGACTGGGGCTTTACACCCTGCAGAAGGCAGACACTGAGAAACGCAAAGGTGGCATACGATCGTTACAGCCCTTATGGCTGAAAAATGGGCTGGAGAGGTCACCAAGCAAACACTCCTTACCTGATTTCAAGGCGGGATAAATTCTGGTTATGTTGTTACAGGTGATTGTCCAGCCTAGTCCTAACGATGGAAAAGTCACAGCCTCCCTAGGTAAGTTGGTTTTTTTTTCCTGAGGTTAATTGAAATCCTCAAAGAGAGAAACTTGAGACCACTCATTTCTTAAACAACTCACATCGTTAGATCAGAGAGACTCCTTTTCCCCCAAAATGCTTAATATCTGATATAGGCAGATCCTTTTGGGGAAGAATAAAATTAGGGATTAATTTCACTATTTTAGGAGTGTAATTAGTTTAGATTGAATAATCTGCTGAATTCAGCCTTGATAAAAGACTTGTTAATGCAAAATGGATTATGAGCAGGGTTATACACAAGGAAGGAGAATTTAAGTCCCCTGAAGAGGTAGCACACATATGGAGACATGCACTTGTACAGTGACAGGTGTCATTGCTTTGGCAAGAAATGGGCATCAACAGTGCTTTTTAGGGACTCTCAAAAAATTGGAAGTCACCATGATATTATATGACAAAATATAAATGAACTGCAAGAGATGCAGGAAGGAGAGAAGGAAGCGTTAAGGAATTTGGAAGAACCTGAATTCAAGCTTTATTTTATCTGGAGAATAGAAGGTGATTAATAATCATTGAGGGTAACTTGGTTTGGGAACAAAAATTAAAATGAAAAGCCATGTGAAAGTTTGATAAACAACAATACTGATTTCTTTCTACTTAGGCTTTAGTTCATAAAATCAACCTAACTGCAAAGCATCGTGCACACCAACACGACACCAACGCACCACGCAGCACCTTGCGCCTGAGGCAGCGCCCACAGCAGAGGACATTCCCAGTGCCCTCGCCGAGGGGCACGGGAAATCTGCACCTGAAACGCATTCACAGCTTACCCAAGAAGAACACATTATACCAGGGGCTCTGCTTGGATTAAAAAATTCATCTCCAGCTTCGAGCCCTCATTCCCTCATTGCAAAGTTCTGCAACTTCGAGAGACAGCATATTAAGAGCCCGCTGGCACACCAGAATTTCCTCGCATCCATGTCTGAGTTCACCCTGCTTACTAATTTCAGGGCACACATCCCTGCTCTTGTCTGGGGCAGACAGGACTATATTTTCCAGCAATAGTTTTCCTGGCAGTCCTGGTGGTGAGCAGATCTTCAGCGATGTGAACCTGCTGCAGCGGAGTAACGCTGAATTACACATGCTGGATATCTGGCTCTACCCCCCTCCTAATCTTGCGGAGGGAATTAACGTGTCTCTATAGACCTGAGCCAAAACAAAGCAAAAGAAAACTGAGCTGACTCCACAGGATCTCAAGAGGCTGCAAAGGTTTTATTGAATGAAGACATTTCTATGGTACCTACAGCACAGCAGCGATGAAGCAGGTTTCACACTCCTGCTTTCCTGAGGTTGAAAAAAGCGTTTGCCACTCAAAATACGGGAGCTACATAATCAGCAGAGACTGTCTCAAAGCAAAAGAAAAGTATTCATAGTCAAGGCATGGTTCAGAGAGGACAAAAACAGGGCTACATAACCCAGCAAGTACAATTTTAACCACGAAAACAGTACCCCCAAAGTAGCACCACAGGAGAACAAGCAACAAGGAAAAGCTATGAAAACAAGACCAGCTAAAGAAGAATAGAAAGGCAATGCCAACCCACAAGACACAGCACCTGCAATTTTGTTTTAGGCTCCTGGAACACTTTTAGGTGGAGGTTTCCTATTGCAGAAGCAATCCTGTTTCTCAGCTTTGACATAGCTGTCCATTTGTCCATTAAACAAGTGTCCTGGAGACACACAAAAGCCTGATCCTGCCCCAAGGAGAAACAAGTGGCTTCCTGGTGGACCAGCTTATGAAATAACATTTGTTCCCTTCTTATGTAAAACAATAAGGCCTGGGGTAAATACATACATAACTATTTTCCAGCTCGTAAACCCAATTAGAGTGGCTCAGTGATTTACGTGCAGCCATATAGCGAGTCAGAGCCTGGGAACGTAACTTGGAAATGCTGACGCCCTTTCCCTCACTCTCTCTGCTGGATCTCTCTCCTTTTACAAGCTGAGACTGATATTGAAATTGTCCTTTTGCTGCCTGTTTGCTACCGAAGCAGCAGTTCAGCCCTGCGAAACTGGGGTGCGGGCAGGCAGAGCGGGTGCCTGCATCCCGCCCAGCGAAGAAACACTCTCGACCGGCATGCAGACACCAGGGTTTGCTCATGCCTGACTCTCGGATGAGCACTTCAGTGCTAATTTGCAACTAAATGCAGTTTAGGGTCCTGCTAAATACAAAGAGCTGGTTTTTTCTCTGGTGTGAAGTGCCATCAGGACACTGTGCTGACTTACAGTTTTACACCCCCGGGGCAATTGCCTTTGCTCTATGAACAAGCAAAGCTGTGAGGAAGGGACATGAACACAGTTTCTGCAAATACTCTCTCTCTTGTTCCAAGAGAGTATTTGGGGACATTCGTTTTAATTTCTTACTTTGAAATCACCCAATAACCAGTATCAAATCAATATCAATCAGATAACCAGTATCCAATCAGGCCAATCAACACTTGATGCTCCTGATATCGCCCAAAGACACAAATGATCAGTTCCCTCCCAAATTCATTCCGTAATAAAGATAATGCCAGATCTGTATAGAGCTCCAAAAAGACTAAGGGAAAACTATTGTCCAAAAAGGCCAATATTTATCAAAATGCCATTACGCTGCCTGGGCAGGTTACATCATGAACTTATCCCTGGTTATATCACACATGCCTGGAGACCCTAATGCCATCAGCAGCGGAGGAGCGAAAGAAATAAAGGACACTGTGCAACCACTATACATCAAAACTTTCAGAAAATTTGCCGGACTTTCTCAGCTACCTTTCAGAAGGCTGCACCCTAAAATCTTTATTCCTACAATGAAACTTTTTATTCCACAGGAAAGACAAGAAAAATAGAAGAGCAAACAAGAGGATTCTCTGTGAAACTAAGTATTAGTGAAGCTAATATGAAGATGGACCTAAATTAATAATACAGTGAAAATACATAGTGTAAGCACCTAGATGTGCACGTCTGCATGCCATTTTGCACCTGCATTTTTTGCGTGTACACACCCATATTTTCAGGATCTTACAAGAACAAGAGGAGAAACAGGACGTACCTTATTCATGAACTCCGTACAGAGCATCCCCCCTAGAGCTCCACAGCTGCTTTTATTTCAGCGTCCGGACCGGAGCTATCTGTAAAAGCATAAATCCACAGCGCTCTTGGTGTTTGGAGTTTTGGAATTCAAGAGGGAGAGGGGAAAATCACGCCGTTCCTCAGTAAAAGGCAACCTCTCTTCTTCCCCCGCTTCCCAACTGGGGCTCCCAGCCTCTGGATGCTGTGCTATTCCTCCCTCTCTCGCTCTTCCCAGCGGGGCTGCTGTCGATCATCCACTTTACCCTGTGAAAATCACTCTCCGGAGCATCCTGCCCCTGCATCCGTGCCGATCAGCTTTCCAAAGAAGCAGTGACACCTCGGAGAGATACCCCGGGAGGGTACCACTGGCAGAGGAAGGGGCGTAAGCCAGACCTGCCGGAGCCGGCCAAATTCTGTGCAACCACATGTCACATGTTGCCGGATCCCTCCTGCCAGCACAGCTGTAATCCTGTTTATCGCCCGCGCCACAAAACGGAGAATGCTTTTAAACTTGAAGGCTTACATGCTTTTTCTCATCAAGTGATTCTTACTGTCTGGTAAGAGAGGGGAAAAAATCTGCAGTACTAAAAGGTGCTTTGACAGAGTTAACAAAAGCATCTTTTAGCATTGTATTTCACTCCTGTTCACCAGTACCACCAGTCACTTGTAAAACTGGGCTGGATAGTAAGAAGAGGTGTGTAAATCATCATCACTACCCTGAACTCAGTAAATTTTTATATTAGCTGAAGACCTGACTTTCAGTCCCCACGGCAATAAAATAAAATGTAAAGCCTGCAAAAGAAGTTTATAAATAAGAAATACAAGAATCAATCCCAGATTTCTGAGTCTGCACAGCTGTGCCCCACAGGGTCACTTTGCTTTCATCAGCCAACAAGTTAAGAAGTACTTTCCTGGGTAACACAGTAAAATGAATCCAATCCTGGATATGGAAAGAATATTGCAAGGAACATTTTAGTTGCTCTGTAAGCAGAGACTAATGCTGCCACGTTTCTGCCAGGGGCTAGGAATTAAGAGGCTGCAGAAGTCACTGAAAAATTTTGGTAAATAACTTCCCATGACATTTTAATACTGAAGGTCAATACAGACTATTACACTTTTTTTTGCTTCATTTTAAAAAAGGTTATCACCTATTTCATGGGTGCTTTCTATGCTTGCCAAGAGGTGTAAGGATTGTATTCGACAAGTAAAAGAAAAAAAAGATTGTGTCCTGCAACGGCAAAAGAATATAAGAGGAAGCAAATGATTTCCAGAAATAATGGAGATTCTTCTGAGCCAGGGCAGAGTCTTACAGTAAGGCTGGATATCATCCTCTGATGTGATAAAAAAGATAATCAGCATGTTTTCTTCTCTCCTAATGGAGGGATTGGGAGCAGCCGAGTTTTTGGTTACAGACTGGCCCCGGTTAGTTCACCTAGACTGCAGCCTTCCTTGGCGCACGCAGAAATCCTTCAGCCCATAAGCACAGCATATAGAGGGAGGAATCGTGAAACGCCAGAGAGTAACTTTCTAACTGACCCAAAATCCAGGCTACATCATCAAAAAACTTGCATGGCAAGCAACTTCAGGACAGTTCACTACAGATTTGACATGAACACAGTGCTTTATGCTCAATTGACTTGAAGCTGCTTTGCAGAAAGTGCTCATCGTTAATGTGATGTTTTATTTACAGGGTGAAGAATCAGTGCAGAGAAAGATGAAAAGCACACGGTTTTCCAAATAGAAAATTCACTCTAGGGTCAGATTTTCAGTCTTCCAAACTGCCAGTGTATGTCAAAACAGCTGTAGCAATCAGGAAATCTCTTGAGATGCGAAGCTCCAGAAGCTCCAGCTGCTCCAAAACCACTCTTGCTCTGCTACCCTGCAAGCCTCAAGAGAAGGAGACCAAGGTAAGTGGCCGCTCTGTAGGTGATGAGTCCCAAAACCACATGTTACATGGTGTCCCTCCTCTCCTGACCTCCACTTTTTTCCCATCAAAATGGAGAAATGTGGTAAACAGCAGCATTTATTGAGGGTTAAAGAGAGCGCTATAACACAAAAGGGTCAGGACTTGGAAAGGGCAAAGAAGAATGGGTGAAAAGGAGGAAAAGGGAAAGATGAGCGTAATTTGTAGCATCCCTGAGAGCCTTTAGCACTATGAGACAACAGGAGCATGGTTCTCCTCCAAAGCAGTAACCAAAGAACTGGACTTTCAGGGCTACCACTGATACTTTTGACCTATAGCATCATTTTTTAAGGAAGATTTTGATATTTGATATGGAGTCAAACACCAGTAGATGTAAAGTGTAAATTTAAGTCCTTCTGGGGCATGCCACTTATTTTCAGAAAAGAGTTTGCTTTGCCTAGTTGCAGAAATCATGGCAAAAAACTCATGAAAGGCAGCAGTGGAAGAAAATTCAGTTTATTCCTCAGTTTATTGCAGGTGGTGTTGGTGATATGATGTTGTTATTAGTAACAGACCACTGATCTCAAGTCCTCCTCTTAGCCCTCGTCTTAACTGGGCTTGACTTGTTCTGCTTTCTCTAACTGCAAAGTAGTTAGGTGACTAAACTCTTAACAGCAAAAGAAAATGGTCAGACAGTTATTTTTTTAACTGCAGTCCTTGTTCAGTAGCTTTAAAACTTGGACTTGTTCATATTTAGTAAGGTTTAGTCATATCATATATGGCAAAAGTCCAGCAAAGAACCACATGTGAGTGAAAATCCTAGCATAGTATGGGATCATAGATCACTGGGAAAGAAGTTCACTCACAAACCACAGTATAAAAATATCCCCAAGCAAACCGCAAAACTGAAGAGTATCAGAAGAAGAAACTATCGCCATCAACAGCAACACTGGCAACTTGGGGCACTGACATCTTGCCATGACAGCCCACGGCCAGCAACCAAAAGAAATCACAGGCAACTTTGAGGGTGGGAAAGTAGCTTGGTGAAGAGGGACAGCAAGAGGACAGTGTAGCCAGGATATTGCTATTAATTACATTAGTAATTTCACACCTTTTATTGTAATTAAACAATTTGAATTATTGATGCATGGGTGTCATTTTAATTGGACCAGTAGCAGCTTTTGCCTTATTTTGATTTGGCTAGCAATCAATTCTTGTGTGTGTGTGCAAGGTCCATAACAAGGTTTTGACTCCACCAGACCAAGTGTAGGAGGATGTGGTACCGTTGTAAATGCTGTGAACTGTTTGATGAACTAGTTCAGGCATGTGGGGCTTAGTGAAGATGTGAGACTTAAAAGATTCAAGTTGTGGGACATTTTTTCAGGACCATTGGGGGAAAAAAGCCATAGTTTGGAAAATAAGGAATCGGATTGTTCCAGTGGCTGAAGAGAACCAAGAAGCTGCTGGTCTTCCCAAGCTTGGAAGAATTCAGGTGGTATGTACCTTTCATGTCCAGATCGTCATAAATAGAGAAATGAAAGCCAATAGTGAACATGCTCGCAAGAACACAAATGAATATTTAATTGGGGTTTTTTTTTTATGAAAAAAAAAAAGTACAGGGGGAAAAACCCTTCAGCCTGCCAGTTCATTCATAGATTTCTTTCTGTTTCTAAAGCAGCCTTATAACAAATTATATATTTAATATAAAAGCCAAAAAAAAAAAAGATCAAAATAACTATACTTCAGCTACCGGTACACCACAGCACTGTAACATATCTTTTCAACAAACAACATGAAGCACAATGAAGCCCCATGTTACCTGCATCATTTGCGCCACTAGGCAGTACTCTTGGTGCAACAGGTAGAACATCGGTCCAAAGTAAATGTGGTCATGGGCTAACTGCAGGTTGTCTTAAATGTTCTGCGTGTTCATTCACATGGTTATAAAAAAAATTCATGGCTTGCTGCTTAACATCACAGTGAGCAACTGAGATAAAACTTAAGTAACTCTCTGCTCTGCTTATGCAGTTTCAACTTGGCTACACACAATGACTTGAAAGAGGGAAATCTGAGTGCAAGAGCCTCATCCATCGGGATGTGTCCACCCAAATTACTCCTATGGCACTTGCACTCTCTTAATAAGAAATAAATGCCAGGACTCATTAGAGGGCAAGGTTGTGCAAAACTCCAAGACAGACATCATGCCATGTGACAGAGCGAATTAACACAATGACAGTGCAAAGCTGAAGGCACAGAAGAGCTTAGTGGTGGTTGGTGCCGTCCTTTCTTGGGGCCTCATCTTCTAGCTGCCAAAACATGTTAACGAAGTCATTGACTATGCTAAATCTAGTAGCACCATTTGGGTGATATTTTAAATATTAATGCTGGGACAGGATTTGCCACGTGAAGCCATTGTGCACATTCCCAGGCCTTCGCTGTTGGCATGTTATCAACTGGTCACCTGTAAGTTCTCAAGAAGTTACAAGGCAACTAGAAGCATGAAAACTCCAGCGTGTTTTCTTCATCAGAACACAGCTCTCTCCCTCTACACATTGTAGGTAGCTGCTTGCAGTACCGTTCCTTTTGGACAGATAACTTGGGTCAGATAGGAAGGTAAAATATTTTCATTTTCTTCTACCCCCTCAAAAATAACCTCATTCTTCTTAGCATGTAATCCTCAAGAGAAATAGAATGTTTTCTATGTGAAAAGAAATCCTTGTATGGGTATATGGGTTTCTCATACCTTGTGCAAAGTGGCTATCTCCACTGCTCCACCAGCAACTGGGCCTTCAGGGCCACATGTTCCACCATATCTAGCTACGGAGGATTCCTCAAGGCCCCTCTCTTCTATTATTTTCTGCCTATCTTTGTCTTCATCCTGTTACAGATGACTCTTTTCAACCTTTTGTCTTGCTTTAAACCCTTCCTGGTTTCTTGACTCCCAATTCATTTCTTCCTCGCACCTAGAACAACATTTCTCAGATGTATTGTCCTAAAATCCCTCAGCCACTTTGCGATACCATGGGATGGGATCCATCTGCATTAAGCTCATATCAGTCACTGCAGAGAAACAGTTTGAGTGTTGTTATCACCAGAGGCCATTTCACCTCGCTATGAAAAGCATAGCTGAGAGCAGTAAAATGAATTGCTCTCTAAAAATGCCAGGTTTTCTAGGACTAGGGAACTAGGTCTAAAATTAGTCCCAATTCTAACTTGTCCTGTACACCTCCCTCCAAAACAACTTGTACCAACCTCCACTGCAAACGTAAGCAATGTCTCCTTTAACATGCACGCATGTAGGAATATTTTTCTCTTACTCAGGCATAAAAAAAATCTGTGTGATCAATCAAGCCACTAATTCTGTCCTCTGGGTCTACAGAACATGCCCAAGACAACCTTAAATTAAGCCACCTGCTGACAGTTCACTCAGGCCATCTGGGTACATCTCACTTCAAAAAAGTCCTGTCTCAGGCAATGACGACACCTTGGCATCTGTGGTCCACAGTCTCCCAAGAGGAGCAACATGAAAGGTACAAAGCAAAGACACAGTCAAATGAAGTGCAACCGCTTAGTTTGTACAGGTGAGCAGACTTCTAGACTTAATTCCATAAACTATGAAGATAATTATACATGCAGGCTAAGATTCATTTTACCTAACATTAGCTGATGTTATCAACATTTAATCATCTATACGCCTTTCATCTTTAAGCCTGAGAAATGAACAGAAAACAACACCTCCTTCATGGAATCATTCAAAAGAGGAAGTAGGTTAAATAAAGAAAAATGGAAAAATGTAGTTTCCTTAAAAAATTGAAATTAAAATTTATGAAGTTGAATATTTCTTAAGTACTCATTTTTAATTTCTTTATCCGTGAATATATACATTAATTCTGAAAATTGAATGAAAATTAAGCAGTTGACTTGCTTCTCGGTTTCTTAAGGAAATGAGGACTACATAATTACACTGCCCAAATTTTCCTCAATAACTTTTGAATTTATTAGTACCCTTCAAAACAGAAATGAGTAGAAATCTCTAATTATATCTCTTTTAATATTTTGAAAAATCAGTAAGAACACAGATAAAAAGATGCAGAACCATAACCCTCAGGAAAGAAAGGAGGCAGAACCATGACCTGTGCCGTTGATGGTGGCTAATGAGGGCATCAAACTTTGTTTAGTGCCTCACCAGATAACTTAAACACCAATATTTCTGTGTACAATATTTCTCTTTTGACATCTCTGAAGGTTAAGAGGCATGGAAAGAACGTTGAATGATTGTGTTAGAGGGAAAAGGGAAGATATGCATTAATGGATGAAGAATAATAGAAAAATCAAGCTTCATCAATTCCACTGCTCGTGATAAAACTGGTTATTTGTTTGTATTTATTTGAAATTGTAAAAAGCTCACCAATTTGAGAAGCTGTACATATCACCAATTGGGTTGGTAGGTTGGTAGACCTTACTGGGTTTGGTATTACCTATGTGGGTTGGTAGGCTGGTAAGTATCAAAAGACCCCATATTTAAAATGAGAAATGCATCCACTTGAGAGTCTAGAAAAAAGGCAACAGAATAAGCAGAACTGCAGGAAAAAAAAAAAATAAAAAAACATATATGGAAAAAAAAAAAGTTTAATCTGAAATGGAAACTATACAAGAGAGACCTCTGAACAGTGTAAAAATGTTTAGAAGAGTGAATAAATTTTCTTCCTACCCGTGTTAGAAAGGACAAGAAGGGAATGGGGCTAACATTTCAACGAGAGAGGTTCACACTGAACATTAGGAAAAAACCCAACAAGCTTGGACTGACATCCAGTAGAAATGGTTACAGAAGAGTTAGGGGAAGAGAGATGGACTAGATAAATTCTCAGATTCCCTACTCCTCTTGTTTTGAGTCTATATAATGTAACTATATCCATTTATGAAAACAGCTCATACGCCAAGTAAATATTGATTTAACCAGCACACTTTACGTATCAAAATGAGGTAACAGATACTGAAATGCATTAAATAAAGAAGTTCAAAAGAATATGAAACAGCAATTGATTGATTTGTGTCTACTTGCATCATACATTCCTCTACTTCATACCATCAGTTCAAGAAAGAAATCAAACACGTTTGGTGACAGAGATAAACCTCGGGGCACTGTACATTACTGACATTAAACCCAAAGGCAATTCTTACTAGGTTTGAAACAAGGAACTGCCTGTTTGAATCTTGACTGCTTTAATAGTTCACACTTCATTTGGACTCTCTACTTTGCAAAAACATATAATGAAATAGCCTCTTTAAACGTTTCCTTTGATGGAAGAATTTCTTCTGAATTTGAAACCAAAGACCCTCCAGCAGTTTCAGCAATGATTTTGTCTTTTCATTGCTAGAAAGTGGGGCAACTTCTTGCTTTATTTGATTTCCATAGATATAAAAAATGGAGTCCAAACACCTAATTCTGCCTCCATCTAATTATTAAACACATTGGTGGCAGTCTGAGGAAGGGGAAAATCACAAGTCACCCTCGATCCATCATTTCCTCACATAGAATCTCGCTATCTTCATTGCAAATGAAGAAAGGCCAAAGGACACTTGTTTGTTTGTTTGTTTTTTAATTTCCCAGTATATTAGACAAGCTTCAGCTTCTCAATTTCTCTGTTTGTCTCCATTTAAAGGAGACGATAAAACTTAATAGTGTTTAAAACACTTCATATTTATCATATTATTGAAACAGGTCAGGCAATACTGAGGTAAGACTATTTAGTTAAGACAACCCTAAGTTAAGGTACTGATTTTTAGAATAGTATTAGAAGAACTAATATTTGGTTGAGATGGTCAGAGTCTTTCTAAGGGCAGTAATATAGCTTAATAGCTAATAGAAATGAGAATGCTTTGACTTATGCAGGGTTACGGATCAGTTTGGCATTTGCAGAAAAAGAACAGAATCTCTCCCATGGAGAGCTCAAACTAGGACTAAAGACCGAAACTGATTTTTTCCCCATAAGGAATTTTAATATTTTGCTACCATTTTATTGTGGGTGTATTGTCTCAGCAGGCTTTTTTGGACCCATTTCAGAATAGCTTGGCTGATGCAACCCTGATCAGTTCACAATCACATTAGGCACAAAAGGATTCTTCCACTGGTCTTGTTTGCTTGTGCGAGTGTGCACGCACACACACGTGCACGTGCTTCCCTGCTCTGAGGTCCTTCATGAACGCGTGACTTAGCATGACTCATAACGGGGCACAGAGCTGCTAATTACTGTGCTTTGAAAGTTACACAGCCCGATTAATCCACTGCAAAATGACTAACAGCAACTGCTTGACCCCCTTTCCCAAGAGCAGTGCTCCATAGCAAGGAGAAGTTGGTGGTCATGAACAAAGTTGGTGTCTTGAACAAAGTTTTGAACATAAGGAACATGAACCTTACTTCCTACACACACAGAATAAAACAGACTAAAAAATATAAGGTCCATATTCTCAGTTCCCAAGCCTTTTACAAGCTTCTATCGCAAAAATCCTCTCCCTGCCTTCTCTCCAAATCACTCAGTGTCTCCCCAGCAAAGGGAATCTCCAAATTTCCAGTTTGGAGCAGCTCACTTCTGTGACAGCAAATCACTTTCCTGTGCATCTTTAGCTGGAGATGTGTACTTGGGTTTGTATCTGCTATTACTTCAGCTACAAACTTCCCTGTTATTTGTATAAGTTTTGTTAAACTAATTAGCTTATGCCAGTGGGTTTAGTAAGTGGTTTTGATAAGATGTCATGCAACACATCAGAGAAATAAGTCTCTGCTTGTGCAGTTACCACTGCTCCAACACCATCCTTTACAGATAATAATATTTTAACTTTGTCGTTCTCATTCGGCTCCTGTTTGTTTAGTTTTTGAACCCACTGGCAGCCTGTTGGTTTGTCTGCATATATGACTACCTCTTGTTGAGTCAATAGCTAGCGAAGGATGGATGAGAAGTTGAAGTTATTGATGAAGCCCCATATCCTTGCAGCTGTTGTGTCTTCACTCAGGGGTCCAGGCTTTTCTCAAGTCCATGCTCCTGGGAGAAAGAGAGGAAAGAGACAGAGGGAATATTTTTTATTCACCTTAGTTGATTTATCCCCTATCACACAGCCCTATGAGCAGTTGCGTGACACAGATGAGAGAACAGAACAAGAATAAGTATTCATCAAACTTAACATTGCTGCCAAAAAAAGGTACCTGCAGCTGTATCCTGACACAAGGGTTCATGTAAAAGCAAAGTTTTGCATAACCACAGAGAAAGGGGACTACATATCACGCACTTCATTCCCAGGATGTCACATGAGTCTTCACTGGAGTCACTGGTTTATTCACCACGGTGAAAGGATCTTGATTGTGTAACCTGCATGACCTCCAACAAGGTGCAGTGATCAAGGAACAGTAACCATCAGATCAGGCAGTTTAATGCAAGCATGACCCAGCTGAGGCCGCCAGCTGAGTTGTCCAATGGCAACTATACACGTAAATGATGTTTTCAAGTCTTTCTTTGGTGCTCTTTGGGTACAAAAACCAAGAAAGAACACAAACTCTGGCCTGTTAAGCAGAATCTCTTGAAGAGAGAAAAAGTGAGTGCAAAAGAGGTGAAAAGGAAAAGAAAAGAATCATAGAATGGTTTAGGTTGGAAGGGACCTTGAAGATCATCGAGTTCCAAACCCCCTGCCACGGGCAGGGACACCTCCCACTATACCAGGTTGCTCAAAGCCCCATCCAACCTGGCCTTGAACACCTCCAGGGATGGGGCATCCACAACTTCTCTGGGAAACCTGTTCCTGTGCCTCACCACCCTCAGAGTGAAAAAATTCTTCCTAATATCTAATCTAAATCTTGCCTCTTCCAGATTGAAGCCATTCCCCCTCATCCTATCACTACATGTCCTTGTAAAAGGTCCCTCTCCAGCTTTCCTGTAGGCACCCTTCAGATACTGGAAGGCCGCTATAAGAAGAATGGGCAGAAACAGCAGTAACAGGTAAGCAAAAAAGAAAGGTATTCAAAACACTAAAAAGCAAGAGAGGAAAGTTTTGAAGGACAATGAGTCAGAAGATTAAAGAGGCTCAAAGGAAAAAAAGAAAGTGGAAGAGTTTCTGGAAATAAATTTTCATTCATTTAAACTACATCATCTGTGGTTCAACAAACCCCAACGTCCCCTTTATCGTTTCAGGGTAGGGACATTCTCCCTTTTCATCTCCCCGTGCAATCCGCCCTCTCCCCCCCCAAGTCCCCCGCTCAGCCTTGTTTATCACTTGGCTTTTTTTTTCCCCTCTTCCCACTCCCTTCCCAGGCACTGTTGCTTCCCTGCGCATGTCACACATTTTAGCCCTTGGACCACAGTCTTCTCATCATCCCAGTCCCACAAGTGTCAGGCCGAAGTCTATTTACTATGCTCTATTTACTTCCAGAGAAAGAAGAAGTTGTGCCTGGGCTGGATTATGTTGATCATGCCTTGCCAACAAGGATTGTACCAGCTCTGTAAGAACAAGTGTGGTAGCAGGAAAGTCTCTACACGCAGGTGCATGGTAAGCAGACTCTACCATCAAATTAACACTTTTATACTACCAAAACCCTACCCCTAAATAGCGTTACCTTCAATGCAACAGGAGGTGGCAGCAAAGAAAAATAATGTTTCCCAAGTAATGCAGAAGGTGGTAAAACAACAAAATTAGTGCTTGGAGATGTGAAATATTAGCTTGGTGAGCTTTTGTCATTTATTAATTTCTAGTGGATTAATTAAAAATGAAAGACATTAAAAAAACACTTGCGGTCTCAAGTGGTGCAGAATGGGTGAGTACTGGTATATTGATAAAAAAAAACAAATACTGGTTAAGGTTTTGGATAACTGTTTAAAATGTAATGTGATTTTTCCATCCATATTTGAAGTTTGTGAAAAGACCATGAATGATTTGATGTCAAACCTGCATCTGTCACAAACACATTCAAATGGACAAAATGGAGCATTTCCTTTGTACTATTTTTCCACCAAAAAAAAAATAATAAATTTGCTCATGCAACAGTCTTCTGCTGTGATTATCTTTTTTTTTTTTTTATACCCAGCCCCTTGAGCTGGAAGACAGGGTCGGGGAACAGAATGAGACCTCCATAATCCAAGAGAAAATGGTTAGTGACCTGCTGCACCTCCTAGATATACACAAGTCGATGAGGCCAGATGGGTTACAACCAAGAGTGCTGAAGGAGTTGGCAGGTGTGCTCACCAGACCACTCTTCATAATTTATCAGCAGATCTGGCTAGCTGGGGAGTTCCAGACAGACTGGAGATTAGCAGATGTGATGCCCATCTACAAGAAGGGGCTGAAGGAGGATACAGGGAACTACAGACCTGCCAGTCTGACTTCAGTGCCGGGGGAGCTTATGAAGCAGACCGTCTTGAGTGCCATTACATACTATTTACAGGACAACCAGATGGTCAGGCCCAGTCAACATGGGTTCATAAAGAGCAAGTCCTGCTTAATGAACCTGATCTCCTTCTATGACAAGGTGACCCGCTTGGTGGATGAGGAAAAGGCTGTGGATGTTATTTACCTGGACATCAGTAAAGCCTTCAATACTGTTCCCCACAACATTCTCATGAAAAAAACTGGCTACCCAAGGCTTGGACAGGCATACACTCTCCTGGATCAAACGCTGGCTGAATGGCTGGGCCCAGACAGCGGTGATGAATGGAGTTAAATCCATCTGGCGGCTGGTGACAGGTGGTGTTCCACAGGGCTCAGTGTTGGGGCCACCCCTGTTTAATATCTTTATTTATTAATATCTTGACAAGGAGATTGAGAGCACCATCAGTAAGTTTGCAGACAGCACCAAGTTAGGTGGGAATGTTGATCCACTTGAGGGTAGGAGGTTCAACAAGGCCAAGTGCCGGGTCCTGCACTTGAGTCACAACAACCCCATGCAGCGCTACAGGCTTGGGGAAGAGTGACTGGAAAGCTGCCCAGCGGAGAAGGACCTGGAGTTGTTGATTGACAGCTGGCTGAACATGAGCCAGCAGTGTGCCCAGGTGGCGAAGAGGGCCAATGGCATCCTGGCCTGTATCAGGAACAGTGTAACCAGCAGGACTCAGGAAGAGATTGTCCCACTGTAGTTGGCACTGGTGAGGCCGCACCTTGAAGATTGTGTTGAATTTTGGGCGCTGCAGTATAAGACGGACATTGAGGTGCTGGAGAGGGTCCAGAGAAGGGCAATGAAG
>RSEF01000001.1:66313818-66324136 GCA_003993805.1 Himantopus leucocephalus
GTAGGGGGGTTGGAACTAGATGATCTTTAAGTTCCCTTCCAACATAAACCATTCTATGATTCTATGATTCTATACATGGGGCTCAATGTTATTAAGTACCTTGATGGACTGGGCCAAGTGTCTGATGAGAATGCTAGTAATTAATGTGTTGTAGATCTGGGACAAAAGTTATTTGGAAAGAACATAGGCTTGTCAAAACTTCCTGCTGTCACGCACAGCTGCACAGCCATAGCTGATTTATCAACTTGCCCTTTGGTCCATGGCAAAGTCTGACACACTTTTGTTTTTCATCCTTTTGGTGAAGAAATTTTTCCTAATATCCAGTCCTACCCTAGTCCAACTTGAGGCCAGTTCCTCTTGTCCTATTATTTGTTACTTGGGAGGACACACCCTCCTCACTACACCCTCCTTTCAGNTTGGGAGGACACACCCTCCTCACTACACCCTCCTTTCAGGTAGAGAGCAAGAAGGTCCCCCCTCAGCCTCCTCTTCTCCAGGCTAAAGAAACCCAGTTCCCTCAGCCACTTCTCTTAAGACTTGTGCTCAAGATCCTTCACCAGCTTCATGGCCCTTCTCCAGATACGCTCCATCACCTCAATGTCTTTCTTGTAGTGAGAGGCCCAAAACTGAACACAGTACTCAAGGTGGGGCCTCACCAGTGCCGAGTACAAAGGGATAATCACTTCCCTAGTCCTGCTGGCCACACTATTCCTGATACAAGCCAGGATGCTATTCTTGGTCACCCTGATGCACCTGGTGGTCCACAGCAGCTGAGAAAGCCTATGCTCTTGAGCCAATTTTTATCTCAGCCATGTTCCTAATGCTCACCACTATTGAGTGAACCTTGCAACTGACCGCCTGGTAGACCTCCACCGCTGCTACCATAGCAGTTGATTCTCCAACCGCAAAATGACGAGCTAGGAACATGTACTTATTCGGGTTGCCTGGCTTTGGAAAGCACTAACAAACTGTGTCGGGAAGATTGTTGCTTCTCTCATTTGCTCATCTTGGCACTGAAGGACCAGGGTGAGCTTTTCATACGTAAGTTTTTCATCTATTGTTCATAGATTCAGATCTTTAGAAAGTATGACTTTCTCCCACTCTGCCGCCAAAGATCTAGTTATATTGATTATATTAATCTATGTCATTCTGAAAGGAGGATGTGGCTGTGCTGTACACCGTGGGGACCAGCCTTACAAGCCATACCACAGCAAGCGGCTGCCTTGGCATGTCAGCAGCCACTGTGTCTGAGTGGGCAGTGGGTGGCCAGGTCATACGTGGGAGTCCAGATCAGGTCCCCTCTGCACTTTAGTCATACATTCAGACAAAGCTGATAGGTTGCCCTTTAAAAGAAAACGTTGACTGATGTAATCAATGACTAATGCAACCGGCTTTGGATTCCAAACTGAGATGAGCTGGGCGGCAGCTATAAAACAGTAAGTCATCCATGCTTCTTGTGTCAGGGCTTAAGATGAAAAAAACACCTTCCCACAAAGTTTTCTTGACTGATATTGATCATTGGAGGCATCTTGAAGTCATTGATGAAGAGACTAATAGTTTCCCACTTGTTTCAAAACAATATCCCTTTGTCCAGGCTGCAGGAAAATCCATGATTTGTTAGTGCAAAGTAGCTCTGAGCTGATAAAGGTGTCAGCCTACAGCTCTTGCAAGGAGTGACTGAATGTGCCAGTATTATGACTGACTTGCTGGAAAGCACATAAAGGAGTAATCCTGAAAGTTTTGCTACTCATGGAAGCTGTAATGTGAGCATCTTTTCCAAGCTGTGTTGCTGAAACATTTTCTTCTGTTGCAATGCTGTGTGCTGGTCTGTGCTTTTTGGTCCCTGTTTACCTCAGAGCTCAACCCATGACTCAGCTCTGGAAAATCTATTTTTAGAGAAAAACTGAAAGAGATCTAGCAGCAAACTCTTCACAAATGAAAAAGTTTTCAAGTAGCCCAGTTCTGCGCAGCCAAGGAAAAACATCTAAAAGATATATGGCACGAGTCACTGTCTTATCCATACTTACAGAGGCTTCCAGAGAAAACAAAAGTAAACAGCAGATATCTCATTAATAAATAAAACAAATGTGTTTGAAAAGCCCCCCCCCCCCCCGCCAGCTACTCTAGCACATTACTACAGATGCAGACATTAAGAAACTTCTAAAAAATACAAATGCAGTCGTACCTTTGAACTGATAACCAGAAAACTGAAAGAAAAACTTTAGAGCTCTCAGGAAAACAGCAGTAATTAGTTGCTAGTTTCTTTGCATTTTTTAGAGATCTGCATGCTTTGGTATTCTGATACACTGTGTCTTTGCTTCCTAACAATTCTTTTTGTTTTTCAAACTGAAGACATTTTTGGAAATACTGCAATTGTCAATAAAAGTACTATTAGAGAGTTTACAACATTGCTTTTGGAACAATTACTTTTGAGAAAACAGGAAGAAAAGAAAGAAACAAACAAGACCAAACCTAGGTATTAATTTTCTGAGGGATCTTTGTCCTGAGGCTGTGCTGTGTCTGTACCCAGATACAAAGCTGACAGCCCAGAAACCAGAAGTACAATTTGAAATTTTTGGAAACACATGGAATTTTTCAGCTCTCTGTTTCAAAATTGTGCTCTGCTTCTCAAGTAATTAAAACACTTCAGCAGGGGAAAATAAACAGAATTGAGAATAGAGTGAAAATATCCCTGGGAAAGAAACGATCATTTTATCACTCTTTCTTCAACAGTGCTCTGTAATCCTTTCATCAAGTTCTTTGTAATATCAGCCAACATTCTGATTTTATTTTTAGACTGGACTTACAAAAGCTATATAGTCTAAGGCAAAAATAAATATGTAGCAAATGAGATTCAGTCTCCCATTCCTTCACCATTGCTGCAAGTTGGTATATACACACTTGGGTTCACATTTTTCTCTTCTGCGAATGTGTCCTCACAGCCACATCTCTGGTGGCAGCAAGCAGTGCAGTGCTAGGGGCAGGATGTGAATTAGATAATCTCTTGAGGTGCCTCCTCGTCCTGTTTTTCTGGATTTGTATGACTTTTATGGCTCTGCAGCACCTTGCCTCATAGGATGGTGGCCAGGGCTAAGAAAGCTTGTTCCTTGTCCTGTTTCAAGCAGACAGTGATGAAGAGCCCCCCTGTCCTAGTCTAGGTTGCAGATGAATCAGAGCACCACCCCAGACTGCCTGGGCTAAGTCCCCTGCTACAGCTTAGATGAGTTTCGCTTCTGGCAAAACAGAAGGTTTGTTTGGCTAAATCTGGATACAGATGATGGCTTGTGCGACAGAGTCTTCTTGGCAAATCATTCCATCCAAGTGGGTCAGGAATTCAAACTGCTGCATTGTGTCCAGAAAAAAGCAAGCCTTGGCTGTCTTCTGAGACTGGGCGAGGCAGTCAGTGAGTCCCTTTCTGTTCATTAGCTCCGATGTTTTGCTTATCTCGAGGACATGGTTTAAACTTCAAACTAATTTTTTTCAAGCTACATTGCCTGTTTTTATTTAATCACTTGCATTTTTTCTTTCCAGTATAAATGTTATGCATTAAACCCGAATTACTATGTTTTCCTGGGAGAGGTTCAGGTGACTTCTGCCATCAGAAGTAGCCGTCCATTTGGTTTCAGTGGCTTCCTGCACTATGAACCCTTTTCTCTTGAATTTAAGTCTTATTAGAGGGTGCTAGCAACTGAACGGTATAATTAAGCTGCAGATTATTAGAGGACAAATAGAAGTCAAACGCATTTTTACATTTTGTCTGCCACACCAAGCCAGCAGAAACGAAGCTTAGAATAACAAACCAATTAAATGGCTACCACAAGGCAGCTACTTTACCTTATTTCAAGCTTAGGCACATTTGCTCATGTTAGACATATGTCTGGGTGAGGCTTTTTTGTCCAAATAGCACACAAAGCCCAAGATGGTTCAATAACACCAAGAGGGAAGGATCATTGCAGAATTTCTTTTGTTCTCTTCAAATTGTGGCGAAGGGTTGAAGCTACCTTCCCTTGCAAAGGGGAAATGATCAGCTTCACCTACACCAGGCCTCAGTGTTGGGGCTCTGGGGGATCAGAATTCGGAACAACTGATGAGGTGACATTTCCAGCCCTCTGTGTTAAAGTGCAGGGCCACTTTGCGGCTGATATTTTGGTCTATAGGAGGGATGAGAGTCTGTAGCCTCTCTGCAGGAGTTGCCCATGATATTTGAAACACTACAATTGGATAAAGGTAGTTTAGTGGCTCCTCTCTTGTTTCACTCCTCCTGTGTTACTGTGTGAATATTGTTGGGTTGAAGTGTTCACACCAGCAAGCTGGCTGTCCAGTACAGAGGACTTCTCTTTTCCTTCTCCAGCATTAAACAAGGTGTTAGGAGGCCCAGAAGAACTTGGAAGTTCTGTTCAGACAGAGTAGGAACTTCAGCTGGTCCTGAAGTGTATACCTTAATCTCCCCATTGCAACCAGCTCCTCATTTGTTAGTATCTTCCACAGGTATTCTGCCAGGCCTAGAGTGTACCTCTAAATACCCTGCTGAAGGTAGCTGTTAACGTCTAATCAGACATATTTTACTGGCAGTGAAGGCAGATGTGTGCACGTCTGGTTCTGAGCCCGTCACCCAGCGTAGGCAATCACTGGTGAAGGTTAGGTCTTTACTGTCTCTTACCTAAATAATGCAAGGNGGGGGGGGGGGGGGGGGGGGGGGGGGGGGGGGGGGGGGGGGGGGGGGCAATCTATTCGTACGGCTGTAGCATGCTTCAGAATAAGACCACACATATGTTATTACGGTATATGTGTTTTTCTTTTACCTGTCTTGTATGTTTGAAGTAAAGAGTGTCATATTACTCCCATCACCCCAGAGTACCTTAGGAGCTTTATGAAGCTGAGTCAAATCCCTTCATGCTGCTATCTGGTAGGATCCAATTTTGCCACGTATCAGCAGAAAAACACCAACTGTGCCTGTTCAGCTGCCCTGCTCAGTGTGTTGAGGAGGCAGAGCCAAGGTTTTACCCTGACCTTACACAACTGCTTTTGTGGGGAAAACAAGTGATAAGCATACAGTGCATATTTCTTTTCAGATCCCTTAACCCAGCCACTAGTAATTCAGGGCTTTAAATGTGATTCTTGTTTCTCTTGGCAAATAGTCCAGTTGTATCTAATTACTTAATTATACATATTGGCTGGCTAGTGATTAGGTGCATAAGATTGGTGGGGCAATAACACTGCTAATGGCTGGTTTGCAGTAAAATATTAATTTGACTGGGAAGACCTGAAGTGAGAGGGCTGGGACATGACCTGACAGAGCCATGAAATGGTAAAATGACAGTTTTACTGATGGGAACTAAATGAGCAGTGTTAAAGTAATTCTTTTTCATTATGAGCAATAAACCAGATTTTAAATGGATGACCATAACTCAGTTCATTCAACTCGCTCAGGCTTGAATGTCCAACATTTCCAGTGTTGCACATGGCATAACCTCAACGTAAAGGACGTATTTCAAGCATCAGTAGACTTGAATTTCTTCAGTACATGTAAGATTACTTTTTTTAGCTCAGTTTCAGTGTTTCTATTGTCAACAGTATATTCATCAGCCTTGCTGTGGGCTAAATCAATTTGGGTCTAAAACAAATGGTGTACCTCATACAGCTTGAGACAAGCTGGCCTACTGACTACTAACAGTGAGGAAAGAAATTTTTTTCTGTGTGATAATTCACTGACAACATGTTCCACACTGGCAGGGGAAGATCAATGCTGAGAATGGCCAGTCAAAAAATCATCATTCTTTCTCAGAAATTGACTTTCCACAAAATGTTAAGCTGAAAGATTTTACTGTTAGCAAGGTATTTTCTGCTGAAATGTTTCTGTTTTAAAAATCAAATACAAAAAGCCAAATAAACAAATCCAGTTTTCAACCCACAAAACACAAGCAAAATTTTTCATTTTCTATGGTTTCATTGGAATAAAAAAACTCTAGGAAATGCTGACTAAATTAAAACATTTGCACAATCTATTCTCTCAACATTCCCTCTGCTCCCATCATTTGAGGGATGCTATTGACTAGCTCTGCTTTTGAGGAGCTTTTTGAGCAAAGAGAAGGGGAAAAGAAAAAAGAGGAAGGAATATAAGCATTCCTTCCAGATACATAGTAGTTATATACTGTGATTTGTAAACCTTCTTTTATATTCATTTTATGTAAAACTTTAGCTCGTATTTTCTCCAGCTGCACAGGAAAAGCAAAATAAGCCTTAGGCACCAGGGACGCAGAACAAATGTATTCCTAGTGCACATGCTTGCCTTCAGTAGGACACTAAAGCCTGCCTGGAGGAGACACATGTCTTTTCCACAAAATGTAAAAACCTGAAAGTTCTCTAAATGTTGGATTTGGGGGGTGAAAATACTAGTAAAGGTAAAGGAGCTTTAACACTTACAGTTTTCAGGAACTTTGCTGGGGTGCCTCCTCTTTTAGACATCCCTCTCTGGGAAAAATCTACCATGCGTACAGCTGTACAATCTGCCAAGAGCTGATTACCTCTCCTTACCTATCCTAAGAGTGTCTCTAAATATTAATTTTGTGTTTAGATTGATAGGACCTTTTTTTCCACCATCAGAAACGTAAATGCCAATCAAAGATGTGCTTCCTGGCCTGCTGTAGGGGGAGAAATTTAGACTGTCCAGATGGTGCCTCCATCAGGCAGAAAAAACAATGCTGTGTGCCCTGTGCACCAGTCGGCTCGTGGTGAAGCAATAGAGGATGGACGCCTTATGTTTTAGCCACGGTGTCACACACTGGTGAAGGCACCGTTGAGACTGGAATATGGTTCAGACAGATGATAACTGAGTACCCAGGAAAGGCTTAT
This sequence comes from Himantopus leucocephalus, assembly GCA_003993805.1. Lineage (NCBI taxonomy): Eukaryota > Metazoa > Chordata > Aves > Charadriiformes > Recurvirostridae > Himantopus > Himantopus leucocephalus. The sequence continues at coordinate 66,320,671 of RSEF01000001.1, forward strand.
TTGCCAAGGTGAAGAATGGAATAGTAATTGCCCCAAAAAACTCTTAAGGATGTCCTAGTGGAGACCTTGCTTTAATATTGCTGCCTGGACAGTTCCTTGGAGAGGCAAGAAAATGCCAAAATTAGTTGCTTTTGGTCAGCAACAATTACAGAATGAAAACTACTCAGGTTGAAGTATGCCTCAATATCAGGACACTAATCAGCTAATAAACTAACTTGTATAGTAACCACTGCTCAATGTACGCAAGCAAAGGTGCTAATTGTATGTAGCCTGGATGGTCATCTCACACCCACTATGCATGGCTTGCTCATAGCCACTACAACACACACATCTTCAAAAATGAGATTCACCATAGCAACAGAGAGGTTCCACCAGGATTTACCATGACCATAGGGTCTCCTGACTATCTCTGTTCTTTATGGTTGATATTCCCCCTACTTGATTGCCCATATAAGCAGGGGAGATAACACAATGAAGCCCAGGATTCAGGTTAGCTGAGCGATAGACAAGAAGAAATAATGCAAGAGATGAAGGTTTAGGAGGCGTGGTGTTTTAATTAAGATTGATTTCCTTCGTAAAGGTTATTACAACAGCAATACAGTCGGCCTTGATCCACAAGTACAGCTTGTGGGCTGTTAGCAGTGCCGGAGCTTCTGACATGAAGGTTATTTCAGGATTAGCTGCTTGAAAATGGCATATTGGGTGAGAGTGGGGGTCTGGCACCAGGGCAAGAAGTTCTCAGGATCACAGTCATCAAGGAAGACAGAGAACTTCTCAGCAAACTTTCTAATTTATATTGAATGTGACGTTTATGGTATGAAATAATCCTGTTGGCCAGCTTGGGTCAAGTGCCCGGGTCTTGCTCCTCCTCATCCCTGCACCTGGTTAACTTGAAAACACTGAGACCTTGAAACCCACACACCATAGCTGGCTATAAAGTAAATATCTTCACAAATGCAGACACTAGACTTTTCTAAATGTGCAGTTTTCCCATGCATTAGAAGATAAATTAGTCCTGTGTTGCTCAAACCGGGACAACGGAGCTTGTTATGAAATTCTGTTCTTACAGAGCATAGGGCACTAAACAAAATGAAAGAAACATTTTACATGTTTATTAACAAGTTAAGAAATTTGATCGAGAGCAATCCCACATACCCATGACAATCACCTGCCTCTATTCTGCGCCAAAGTCAGAAGAGCTGTCTACCTAGACTTTCTGTATACTCAGTGAAAAGCCATATGCACTCCTGCAGAAAGATTGCTTATGTGTCTCCATTGACTGTGGGCCAGTGGCTGATCTCAATAGCTGGAGATGAGTATGCTCCTGATTTAAAAAAAATGTTAGAGGTAAAACACATCTGCGTCAAATGAGGCATGGCAACATTCATCCTAGAAACTCATTCTATGAAGAATGCTTTTTATTACTAGATTCATAATTTGATCTCATTAAAATTATGGACATCATTGATACTACATGAAAATGACAGGAAGTATGATCAGTTGGCCTGGAAGACATTGCTTGTTTTGGAACAGGCTGTACTCAGCGTTCTCCTCTGAATAATTGGACATTACTTCAGCTTTCTTTTTCATTCTTATGTCAGGCTCTAGATGACTAACCCTGCTCCACAGCAAGGCACTGTATCAGAAAAACCCTCCACCCTTTATTTCACATTGTTGCTGAATTGGTTCATGTCCAAAGAATTGAAATTGGGTGACTCTGGAGTCAAGTGAGGAGAGCTGGTAGTGACTCATGGAGCTTATAAAATTCGATTTCCCAAGTCTGGAGAGAGACTCAACTGGACTCAGATCCATTAGATGAGTCAAAGGGAGCAGAATCCAAAATGTTATTTCTTAACTGAATTTATTGTTTATGGAAAAATAGTGCACCTTAAGCTCTAGAGACTATGTAAGCAATACAAACACCCTTGTATGAGATGAACTGATTTCTGTCTTTCTGTCTGCACTATCTCTGTCTGCACTATTCTCAGTGGAATATGTAGACAATGGACGTAAACATGAACATAATATTAAATTTGTTGACCCATTCTGTGAACGAGTTGGTCACTGACATAAAAGACATTCCCCTGACTTATTCCATGGTTCCATTACAATGTGCTCAAGAAAAATTGTCTGTGCTGTTGCCAAGACTTTGTCTGGAATTATGCTTTCAGTGTACCAGGATGAGTGTCACTCTGGTCGTGTAGACTAAGGCATTCCTCAGTCAGGATTCTTCTGAATGTGTCTGATTCTTCAGCTTTTTATTCTGCATCTGTGTAGCTCAAGGTGCAGTGGGTTGTAGTAACCAAGCAGAGCTTAGCATGAATCATGGTAGCAAGGCTCTGGTCCAAGAGGAAATGACACAGTTTTTTTGGCTCAAAGATGGAAGGAGGCATTTCTTACAACTGTTGCTGTTGATGTGTTCATGTGCAGTAGCTAGCCTAACATACGCATGCTCCCTACTGGCACATAAACTAGATAAAAGGCAAGTTCAGTTTCCTGGATAGCTCACTGACATGTCTTCTCTACATGCCAGCACCAGTTCTGGCCTGTTTTGAGTCAAGCTTGAGGCAGCTGCTTGACACGTACGTGCAGTCAGTCTAGTACTGGGGTGATGATTCTCACTGGGTCTGCTGTGAAGAAGCTGTTATTATTGCTGATGCTATTGCAGCCTAATGCTGAGTTCCTGGTAGAGTGCACCATGTTATGAAGTGCCCAATGGATGATGCATTGATCTAAATTATAGGAGTGAAGTAAGTCCTTCAATTTGAGTAAACGTGTTTCACAAATAATTTATGTTTTTTTCAGTGCAAGAGAGATCTCACTCTTTTCTTCACTGCAAGTGTGGAATTGCTAAATTATATACTGAGCTCCAGCACAGAGACTGTTGGATATGGAGAGTTCTGGGAATTGAACTTAATGGTTAGAAAGAAAAATGATGTGCTGGAATTTTACCCGGGATAGCAGTTAAAAGGGCGCTTGTTGTGATTTTATAGATTTAAAGAACTTGATTGCATGTACATGAAACCACAGTCCATTGTAATATGTCATAGGATGATGGGCTTTTGTCTTGTAATTGTTACCTGCTGTAAATATTTTAGTGCAAACATTCTGAATAGTTCAGAAACACTGATGGCTTTAGGCAGAAATAAGACTTATTCTTATCCTTGGGGAAAAAGACAGTATTAGTATGATCCACTTTCATAAACTGTGGTTGCCACTGCATTTCAAGAGCCACTTCTAGCAAACTCAAGCCAGCCAACAACTCTGTGAGGAAAAGAGACGGTTAATACTACAGCTGCCCTCTGATTTGATGCACTTGTTCCCATTTACTTCCCTCACAGTATGATTCTTGGATGGCAGGCACATCACACATGTGCTGGTTGTACCTGGCATGGAGCTAATTTTCTTCATAGTAACTAGTATGGGCTATGTTTTGGATTTGTGCTGGAAACAGTGTTGATAACAC
>RSEF01000001.1:66332410-66348342 GCA_003993805.1 Himantopus leucocephalus
AGATTCACGTTTAACTTGTCCACTGGGATTCCAGGTCCTTCTCTACAAAGTTTCTGTCCAGCCAGTCAGCCACCAGCCTGTTCCATTTCATGGGTTAATTCCATTCCTTCTACAGGACTTTACATTTACCTGTGTTGATCCATCACAAACCAGTGCTCCTTATCTTCCAGCCTTGTACTGTTAAAGCCTCTAATGCACTAATAGGTCTTAATTGACCTGACCAACCTCAGATAAGACCCCTACTTATATGCGTGCTATGCATAGACACTTTTAAGATCAGGCCTGCATTTGCCATCATCTGTACTCCTTAATTGTTTCTTCAACTTCCTAGTTTAACTTTGAATTTTGCATGTGACTGTGCTGGATGATCACTGAACTGTCAATAGGACCCATCCTGCTTTGCACATCTGCCTGGTGCGCTGTGGGCCAGCACACTGCTGGAGAGGATCATTGCCTGGCTTGTGTAGTTCTTGCTCTTCCCTTCCAATTCATCTTTAAGGAACAGCATAACTCTTGCTGATAGCTGGCATGCTCTTTTAATGAGCCAGTATAGTACTTCAGCCACGTGGACTATCTCACCAAATCCCTCTAATCCCACTCAATCATAGCTACATACCATCCATGAATTTCCAATTCCTCTTCTGTTTCCCATACCGATGCATTTGTGTACTGACACTTGAAATGGACGCCCAGTTGGTCTGCTTTCACATACGGAGTGTAAGGAAAGCAGAAATTCTTTAATGTGCCCCCATACCTTCTTTTCTCTTTAGTCACCATCCCTTATCGCGTATCGTTAAAAGCCCTGCTGTTCAGATGAGGAAGCTTGCTGTCAAATATGGTCTCTCCTTGCTTTATCAGATGAACTCCTGTTTGTCCAGCAGTCTTTATTTCTTAAAGAGGGTACCCTGGTTATAAAATCTAAAAACCTGGCTGAAGCACAAGATTTACAGCCAGGTGTTAGCCTGGAGAATGTGCCTGCCTCTTTATGAATGTCTTCCCTTTCATCAGCAGTGTAGGGAAATGCCACTTAAGTTCCTATTCCTTTCATTTTTACCTTACCCCCAGAGTCCTGTTCATTTGCTGTAGGGGCAGAATTTTAGAAATAGGACACTCTTACAGTTTCCAGAGTTATGGTATGGTCATATTTTCCCACTTCTTTCTGAGTGTGGAGTTATTTTATCATCTTCCAAAAGTCATTGTTTCCACTAGACACAATAAGAATTCCAAATTCTAATAGAATTTAGAGCTACACGGGTCTTCATCTAAATCAACAGGGCTATTTCTATATTGCTAAACTTTCTTCTCTCTGTTGATTGAAAAAGATTACATAAAATACAGAAAGGACATGCATGAAGCTGGATGATATGACACAGTATATAAGCAATCTAATCCTAAATAATCATCCCAAATCATTAAGCAGTATTACAGCTACAACTGAAGGGAGTTACATTAGTACTAAGGCATTTTACTGCATTAAAAACGAGTCTATTTTCTTGTGTCTCTGATTTAAACATTTTTTCTTTTTCAACAAGACCTTAAAAGGTTCTTAATTCATAGTACAAATGAGCTTTGCATGTAATTGGTGTTGAAGACCTGTTTATGCCTATGAGGGCATAATTATTACTAGCAGGAAAAGTGCCATCTGGAAGTCCCCTTGAGACAGTCCATCAAGTCAAACTATAAATGGCATTACAAAGGTATTGACAATGATACCTTAAGAAAAAAAAGAATCTCTGTAGATACCACCCTGTGATGTTGTGACCAATTCATTTTGTCTTCACCACAAGTCACAACATCCCCTCAGAGGACCAGTTACCAGAAAACTGCTACCTAGGAATAAATGCATATACGTGAAATGAACCAGAATCAGCAGCAAAAGGAAAGAGCACTAAGGAAATGCATCTATTGCATTCAGCACTTCAAATGCCTGTTACATGTATTAGTTTTACATACTGAATAATATGGGCATTATTAATATTTCACTGCCTTTTCTTGATTCAGAGTCAAAAGCAAACAAATTAGTATTATGTAAAGAAGATAAAGAGAATTTGAATGTTTGGTTTATACTCTCCAAGACACAGTACATTTTCAGATTTAAGCAATCTGTAACCTGCAGGACTGCAGGCAAACCGAAATGAACAAATAAAACAAACCTACTGAGGCTTTACGTTGAGTGCATATTTGATTTGTTAGACTAGGCATGATGTTTCAATGTTGTTTGCATTTAAAGAGAGGCATTGTGTCACAGTTAAGGTCAAGATCTTTCCTTTATTAATTTTTGAAATGTTCTTTAGGAAAAAAAACCCAAACAAAACCTTAAATTTCACAAGAACTAATGTATTTCTGATCTAGAAGTGAAATAATTAATAGAATGCCATAACCTGTACATGATGTAAAATGCTCCACAGACATTCAACATTTCAGTTTTCTGCTGGACTTTTTCAGTGAACAGTGTTGGATTAGAAGATCTTTCAGAGTCCTTTATGACCTCTTTTTTCTGTCTTAATTACATTTCATTTCTGTGCCCTGTAGAGTGGCAAATCTATACTAATTTACAACCTGAATCAAAAAATTAGAAAAAACTTTTAATTTAAAAATATGTATGAATATACTTATATGCCAGTTTAGAAGTAACCACTTTCATCAAAAGGAAAGTACATGCTCTTATAATTATCCTGTTTATAAGAGGCCTGATTCAATAAGGACAGAAGACGACTCTTTCTGAAAGTTGGAACCTTTTGAAAGTATTTCTCCCTCAGCATCCAATACTTAAGGTATTTAATATTCACGCTTATAAATAATGTTATCTCCACATGTAAAATACTGTTTATTAGCAATATTTTCCTTTTTCCTTCTATCGATTTTAGTAGGAATTTGGCAAAAAATAGGCAAGAAATTTAAATTTAGACAATAGCAGCATTCAGTTAGTAGCCCAGAACAAGATGTTTCACTGTGGGTTAATGACACCAAAATGTCTACACAGTACCACTAGACATGCACAAATTCTTGAGTTTGGTTCAGCAATATACAGGTCACTACACATTTGCTCTCTTATAAGAACAGACTGATAGAGAAAGAGGGACAAAAAAGTAACCAAGAACAACTGCAGCCCCATACACCTTGTCAGACATTACGTCAAGGAGAGTTTCTCTTTGGACTATAACTACTCTCTAAACTAAATGGAACCAGGCTTGTGGTAAAATGTTGCTATGGTACTCTAGAAAATCTCGTCTCTGTTGTTCATTTGTTACTTCAGTCCTGAAGTTCAAGAAAGATTTGATACAACTGATCACCAAATTAATAAACAGAACCATGAAATTAAATTCTGTAACTGTACATTTATATTATAAATATTTTTTTAATGTGTTACCCTTCACTTCAAACAAATGCAGTTCAAACTACACTCTTCACATCAACTAGACCCACAGACGCATATTCATTTGTTAGTATGGATGTCTCTGTTAAACTAAAGAATATATAAACATACCTAAGAGCAGCATGACTCACAAATTTCTAACATTTTCTACAAACTACATTTAAGCACTTCATTGTCATAATTCCCTTGCAATATTGCAGTTCACACATTAGATGAAGTTATATTGCTGAAAGGTATTGTGCTTTAAGGCTAGCTTCAGAGCCTGTTAATATCATTATATGATTTCTATTTTCTTTCTTCAGAAAGTAAAGGCCTAGGTCACAGCAAGTTTTACTCTTAGTTTTCAGAAATCTGTAGATGTTTCATATACAATTAGTACCACTGAAGAAGCACATCTAAAATGTGTCAAAATAAGTCATCAAAATGAGCACTTAGTATATATACCAAGTTGTAACTCCATTTTTATTGCCATGGAGAACTTTTCCTTTAGGGGACTTCATAGGAAATGGAAGGGGGAAATGGAAACCTTTAAGGAGTGTATGAAGAGAGTTTATGCCCACCAGAAAAGTTCATTGAGCCACAAAATAGAAACTAACAGAAGACACAGACCAGAATTTAAAAACAAAATAAAACCAACCAACTAAATAAACAAACAAAAACCCCAAACACCAGCAGCTAAGGCAGAGGTAAGAAATTAGATAGTGTGCCCATGGGGAAAAAAATATCACACTTTCCTGCAGAAAAGAATTTACTAGATATAAGTTGGCTGTAGCCATGATGCAAATTCAGGTAAGACAATTACTTCTCAGCTTGGTGCCTTACCTACCCTCCAACATGAAGGGTTAAAAATAAAGCCAGAATTTTGCTTTAAAACTTCCAACATATGAACATTTCAACTTGGGTATTTCTTTACAGAGTACTAAAATATGTACAACTGTACCTGAGAATCTTCATCCAGGCATCAAAAAATTAAAAAAAAAAAAAAAAGGAAATGTTAGTGTTAAATTTGTAGACTTAATTTTTAATTATTACATTTAACTTCTTTTTATGCATAGTATTACCTATGTTATTGATCCATTGTTCTTTAGAATGGATTATGATTTTAAGTGACTAGCAAGGTGCCAGGCATTGAAATAGATATTTTCATTCTTATTAAATAGAATTAAATAAGTGTGTATTGACAGACTGTGAAGACTATACCTTACCAGTTGTGCAATAGATTTAACTCCCAGACTGAACCTCACTGACCTGTTGTTCTAGTCCACAACCAATATATAAAATAAAAAATGACCAAATGGACCTTTTTCAAAGTTCAGTCTGTTGAGATGATACTCCACAACCAGCCCATAATCTTCTCAACATTTCAAATAAAAAAATGTTAGTGTTAAAGCAATGTTTTGATTTATGTTTTTATACCAATGATGTTACACATGAATACCAGCCTTTTATCAGTTACTACTGATGAATTCTATATTTAAGTAAAATTATAATAATACCAAAACAAATAAACAAATGAGAATTCTCACTTATCTTTGGAGGCATAAGTTATAATGCAATGCTATTGTGCATACTCTGATTTCCAGAATCTTCTTCAGATTTGGTGTGCAAAATCTTTCTGAGATGCAGGACACAGAGACTGCTGAATAGTTGAAAAAGGTCTCTAAAGTTAGATTTTATTAGGAAATAATGTAGATAAAATTATGATAAGCTTCTTTTATTGTAGTTACATGTATTGTCTCCCTCATTGTTCCTTGTGTAGTAGTTGTCTTAGGTGAATTGCAAATTTATAAAAGGAAGATATGTCTAGAATCTGACTATGAAAAACTATACCTTTTTAGGAAGAACAGCTGGTAAAGGACAGGAAATCTTCCCTTGTATATGAAATGCAGAAGTTAGAAAAAACAAGACCCGTTAAAATTTCTATATTGAAAATAAAAAAGATAAAGATAAGTTCTTCCTATAGTCTCAGTAGAGTCTGCACGTGCCACTCATCACAAAATAAGAAGGTATATGAAGCAATCTATGAGCCATGGAGATTTTAATTAGTGAAATACAAGGAATATTTCAGTTATACAAAGTCAGAATTCATCTCATCTAACTCTGCATTTCCACAGTGTAGATACTATTATCTAAGTTATTTTAGACTCTTTTCTCTGAAAAATAGGCACTGTTGCAACTTTTATTTTTTTTATACTTTTCAGACATCCACACAGGATAAGATGCATCACACCCTAGAAGCACATATCTTTCTCCGCTGTTTATAAGACTGGATGGATATCTCAGAGGTAGTCAGCTATATTTGGTCAGGGTTTATAATTGTAAATACCCCCTCTCCCCATTTTAGCAGCTTTGTTAAGAATTATTTGATCCAAAGGAGCACTAAGACAAATGAAAAGGTGCTCTAGATTGATTCTGCAGTTGGAAAATACTGAATGAGAAGGTGAAAGAAAATGTAAGAACAGACATGAAATGATGGAGTTCATAAATCAAGGGAAGGGAAGGGGAGGCAAGGGGAGGCAAGGCAAGGCATGGGTGAGGTGAGGCAAGGTAAGGCAAAGGCAAGATATTTTTAAGAACGATGTGTAATTTTTGGTTTTGTAAGTGTAAGAAAAATGTGGGCAAAAATCCACCAGACAACACAATGCTCTTGCAGAACTTACCTTTGAGGCAGAGTAGATGATCCTTTGAGTTCCCTTCTAGTCCTTTTTGCATGTTCATATTATTTATGACTTCTGCAAAGAAATAGTGTAGCCTCAACTAGCAGTCAGATGGACAATGTAACTTCCAGGTTATGAGGCTTCACAAATTAGGTTCAGTCTGACATCCATCACCAGAGGCTGTCACACACTTTTTCTGTGACTTTTATCCTGAGAGTACAAGACATTCCACACAATCTGGCACTGTATTTTGTTCATAGTGATTTTGTATAAAACTTTTCAGACTTAAAATTATCTGTTTTTTTCTTACTTCGGTATAATTTTGTTAACTACAGACAGATCTGTCTAAAGGATGCATGTAATGTGATCACATTTCAGTCAAGAATACTATCTCAAAGCTGATTTTTCAGTTGCAGTTAAGAAAAGGATATAATGTTCAAATTCATTCTCTGAAGTGGAGGCTTCCACATCAAAGTAAAACTGTTACATCATTTTTGCTGTTTGACAAAAATACATTATTACACTTCTGTATGGCTGGTTCTACAAAATAAATAAAAGCAGAGCAGAAACTGATAGACTTTTAGTCCTGTTTGTAGTGTACAGTTTGCAAAGCTTTCCCAAGAGATCCCAAACTTACTGGTTAATGGCACAGTGTACTCACTCAGAGCTGATTATATTCTGCTTTATAGTTACCAATTAGAGAAACCGATTACAGCTCCAAACTGTGTCAACAGAGTTTGACCTAATTTGATCCTGGGTAATCAGTTACATAAACAAATTCTGTTAATAGAACAAATTAACATTGAGTTAAAGAATATACAATACACAATATAAACTTCAGACCATACCTTAACTATAAAAATGTAATCAAATGTATTATTTAGAATGACTTTGTTGAAATGTAAAGGAGTCTCCTGGAAAGAAAGCATGCTTGGAGAAGCACACAGCTTACTACAGTACCTACTATCTTATTAGCTGCTGAAAATATTCTATATTGAGCTGTTTTGTAAGAGATAGCAAAGTACTGCTGAAGCTCATTCTTTTTTTGATCTGAAAACATCTAGGAATATAGATTTAAAATTAGTGTTTCAAAAGTTCATTGTAAGATTAGAACTAGGAAGTGTAAGGGTACCCATCTGCCAAATGTGTGAGCTATTTGGCAACTTCTTAATTTTTGTAATTTATGGGTATTATGTTGTGATTGGCCGAATTACATTTTGGAATTCTCTGCAGCTAGAGATATTCACAGACACCTTAAGTTTGGAGTAATATATAAAAGATAAAAAATCCATGTATTTTTGTTTCTCTTGGGTATCTGATGTTAGATATCAACTCACACATAGTCCAAAACTGAAAAAAGAAAAGGAAAAAAAACCAGCTAATATCAATTCCAGATAGCAATGGAATCACAGATTATGAACAGAAGATGGAACATATGAAATCACGATTGTTGAGTGTGGAAAGGAGAGGAATGTGTGCTCTAGAAAGAAAACAGAAAGGAAGACAGTGGATTAAAAAAAAAAAAATCTTGCTCAAAGCTTATAAAAGGTGGACATTTGTGAAGGTAAGACTATGATAAAGTACAGTGATCCTAAAAACAGGGAAAAAAAGAACCAGTAAAAAACCAGAACTAGGAAAAAAGTAGCTAGTCTTCAGCAGCAGTTTATATGTGAGAAATACCTTGATATCAGATGAAGGTCATTCCTGAGGTTATCTCAGCTGGAGAGGGGGCTGAATACCAGCTGAGTCAGATAGTGGAATCTGACTCAAGCTAGAAGGAATCTATCTGCTTTACCAGTAGGATGACTTAAGTTACCTAAAGGTCCTAGATATGAGTAGTGTCAATTTTGTCTTAGTGGAAAGCATCTTTTCAAAGAAGACAATAAAAAATGTCAATGTTTATCAGTAAGCACTCATTCATAATACCTTAATATATTTTTCATTAATATCATCGTGTTTATTATCTACTTCTGCAGTCCTCAGAGTATTTTACTGCAAGAGAAACAGTATTAAAACTATCTATAACTTCCACAAAAATTAGAGGGTTCAGGCTATGAATTTTTGATGAGCAGTAAATATTTGTGAATCAGCATTATTGGTTAAATAAATAGTATGACATACTAGATCTCCATGAATAAACTCTTATGCAGCTTCTACACTTCTAAAGGGGAGAAGAATGATACTGCTAAATACCATTGTGCAGACTGTCATTTTATAATAACTTATTCTGAAGGTACATAATGAACTGAACATTATGTTATACTACAACTTGGAACAAATGTACTACAGAGCGATGAATAAAAAGATAAAATCTCAGTGCAGTTTTCAAAGGATTATTTAAGTCTGAAAATTTGTGTTTTACTAATGAATCTGTAAATAGCCAAGGCACACTACCTCTGCATGGTGTAGGCGTTGTACAGTGGCCTATAGCATAATTGCCACATATATTTCCAATAGCAATTTATCCCTTCCCCAATGTTCTTTAAAAAAAAAAAAAATTGTGACTTTCTAATAGGATGGAAGGATATTGATGTGAGATATCCACACACCAAAAAAAAAAATCTCAATCTCTTTTCCAAGGCCTGAGATAAAGCCCATTGAATTTAATGAAAAAATCCAATGAGCCTGAAAGGATTTGATTCCAGTGTCAACTGGGATCTTAGTTGCATGACTAACACAAGTACTCTCTGACCCATTTAACAATGTTTCATCATCCTGCTCACTTACTCAGGGTAGTGAGTTATTGATCATATTCCCCATGTAGTGGCCAAACTATCTTTCTGAACTGACTCTAGAGGTTCAGAAGCCAAGATATTTGAACCAGGAATCTCTTGTATTGTAGTACCAGTGTCATTTCCCTCTGGAAACATGAATGTTTCCACTTGTTTCAAGGACTTTGCAATGAGCCCTCCCTTTATCCTTCTGCAGTTCCACTGACTGTCATATATTACTTTTTATTGCCACCAGTGAGAAAAGTATCATGAACTTATTTGTCACAACCCTAGCAGATGGTAAAAAAAGGCAAGTTATTAAAGGATGGATCTAATTGTGTTTTCTTTTAATCCACTCAGGAGAACACAATGAGATATTTTTGCATGAAAATGTGCGGTGTACGTGTGTACTGACAGTGCAATTTGTGGTCTGTCTGAATGCAACAGAACTTGGCATACAGACCACCTTCTTATTCATCTAGAGTTTAAAAGAATGTTGTAAGAAAAAGCAGTGTAACAAGGTGATCTCTAGTAAGGGATTAGGTAAATCTCCAAGTGCAGACAAGTTGCTGAGACAAATAACGCTGGAACAGTGTTGGAATAGAGTGAATGACCCTGACAATCTATACAGGTGGGAAATGGAATAAGATAGAACTTCATGTGAGAGATCTTAATAGTTGTGGCCAATGCTACCCTACACTTTCATGGTAAGGTTCTATGATAATGGCAATATTTCCTCCTACTCCGTTTCCCAGCTCTCCTGCTCTTATCTTCTCTCTGACCCTCATATCCAGACAACTCACAAGAGCCTTTGAGAGTCTTTGAGCCATTGTGTTCATGGTTAAGCTAGGCTTCAGAGTTTTCAAAAGTGTACAGGATACAAAAAGACCTTGTAATGTGCTTGTATTCCTAAATTATTCAGGTAGAATTTACTCAAGGTAAATACAGCTAATGAAGGAACTACCCATATAGTATGTAGATACCCTCCTGAAACAACATGAAATAGTAAAGGACTGTGACTCGATCATATTGTTTTTTACCCTAAGAGCTGTAATCACCTATGAAGTTCACAAAAGGGAATCATGGTTCCTGGGTTGCCTCATGGTTCAAGAAAGATCGGTGAACTACAGTTTTTTAATCATTCTTTACTCAACTATGTACTTGGATTTGGTGTAGCTGGAGTGTCTTTCACCTGTAAAAAGTGTTTCTTATCATTCGGAAAATCACTGTTGTGGCGTGAGGCAAACTTTGTACATCTTAAAATATTATGATATATAAACTATTAGTGTTTTATCTGTCACAGCCCAAGTTATTTCAATATGAGAAAAAATTCTTCCAGAGGCTATACTAAATGTTCATAACCTTCTCTCATTATAATGTTTCTTTCATTACAGTGTTTTATTAAGAGCATTAAACGATTACATAGGGTGGCAAATTCATGTCTTTAGCCATTTTTCCTGGAATTGTCACAGATGAGCTTTCCCAAGATTCAGTTATTTCCTCTTATTTTCCTTCTCCTTTACTCTAAAGTGTACCCTGTATTAGATTTTCCTGGATAAGTAACATTTTGGGGACTTTTACATTGCATTATGTATAATATTGTTTTTTGTTAATAAAAACAATGAAAGAATAAAGATTTTTGTGTGGATCCAGTTTCTTTGATGGACACAGCCTTGATTGCTGGAGTTAGGTACTGTATACTATCAATAACTATGAACCAACTCCAGCAATCAAGGCTGTGTCCATCAAAGAATGAAAACATGTACACACTTATAAAGTAAAAAAAGAATGGAAAATTAAACATGATTTTCTTTTTTTTCCCATGTCAGATAATTGAAGCATTTAAATATGTAATCAAGCTGTTTTCCTAAATATTTCCTGACAAAAACAAGTTATTGTTGTCCACTTAAAATTAACATAAAGGAAAGCTCAAAATCCCCTTAAAAGCCTTATTTAAAACTGAATGAAAAAGCAGAACTATTTACTGGGTTATTGCTACATCTTCATATCTCAATATGATAACATTTCCTTTTACACCATTTCTTGTCTCCAGTTGCACTCTTCTTTCATATCACGGAATAGAGATGAATAAGGTTAGGAATATTTCATATTAAAGCAGAAATTAAGCTTCTACCACTTATCACTCTCCATCTCCCTCTTTCTCTAATATGCAGTCTGGCCTCTCTTACTTCCTAATTTAAACATGGAAAAAATACGAAGTGCACACTGGTAATATGTATAAAAATATATTCATCTATGTACAGGAATGTATACTAATGTAGTTTTATTAAAGAAAAGACGCAGTATTGTCTGACTTGAAAATCACCATTATTCTAATGAGTATTTAGCAGTTGAAGAAAGAAATTGTAAAATCACTAGCACAAAACATTGACGATTTGTAAAATTATTAAAGTAATCTATTCTATTCCACTTTCCATTTTTATAAAAGTCCTTACATGTATTTAACAGAGCCTTGAACTTGACCCATGGTGCTGCAATCAGAATAATTCAGACATATTCAGTCTGGGCATAATAAAAAAAAATATTTGAAAACATATATCAACCAAGAAATTATGACAGATTTTTTTTTTCTAGATATCCTGTTTGACAGCAACGAAAAATAGATAATAGAATTTGAAGTCACATTAAAGGCACAAGTATTCTTAAACAAACTTTGTAAGTAAATGTCCACGGAAGTAAATTAAACCTTGTGTACTCCTTAACACTGACAGAAACCAGCAGTGAGCAGCCTTCATCTATATAGGTAAACCAGCTTCTCAGTTAGCTCTGTGCCATCTGCTTCCTGGGAATTACTGACCCTGGGGACAATATCTCCAGGATCGTGCCAGGGACCTGATTTCCAAGGTCTGAGGGAGCACAAGCTTGCTTCAGCCAGGAGCAAGCTGTGGCTGTTCTCAGGCATTGTATTCCACCTTGAAAATATTTTGGGTCAATTTATGAACATAAACACAGCGTTAGCGTTCTGCTCTGTATAGACAGATAGAATCATAGAATCATAGAACCATAGAACTGTTGAGGTTGGAAGGGACCTTTAAGATCATCAAGTCCAACCATTAACCTAACCTGACAAAAACCACTTCTAAACCATATCCCTAAGTATCACGTCTTTTTTTAAACACCTGCAGGGATGGCGAATCCACCACTTCCCTGGGCAGCCTATTCCAATGTTGGATAACCCTTTCAGTGAAAAAATTTTTCCTAATATCCAACCTAAACCTCGCCTGGCTTAACTTGAACCCAAATGATCTTAAATGGGATCTTAAATGGGTGGATAAATTTTGCATATAAAGATCTCTTCAGGAGATCCCAGATACCTAGTTGGGACTAATGAGGTAAATTCCACAAATTTCCTTAAATATTTTCTGTCCTTGTCTTTTTTATTGTTGTATAATTCTCATTACTGATAGTTGGAAGAATTTTGCTACAAAGTGAAGACTGAATTCTTCTAACTTGATTTATCTAGTTGTCCTGTGCTGACTACAGGATCATAATAAATGTGGGGTTTGGTCTCCATAGCAGGGGTAATATTTATCTATGTAAGTTTAACTTACTTAAAGTTGATGGGACAGCATGTCTATGTTTTCTGTGCTTAGTCTATCTACACTGCAGCGGCTGGATCATATTGTCACACTTGAGTTCCTGAAACTGCATAAAAGCAGAGTAAGTAAAATCACTGTGCAAAAAAAAAAAATCACAAAACCTATACAGAGTGATAAGTTCTGCTATAGTCTCCTATGTTTTATTGGCCTGAGCATCAGGAACATTCACTTTACCCATACTGATAAAATTAGCTCAACGCTGAATGATCCCTTAAACTAAATGAGGGATTTCAGTATATGGATTGAAGTAATAATAAAGACAAAATATACAGCAAAGCCAAACCCTCAACTGCAGTGTTTTACAGTTATTTTTGAAAGAGGCCAGTAAGAATTCATGGTAAGAATTATAGTCATCTTGATTTATTTGGCTTAGTTTTCTGTATCTCTAGACAGTAAACCTCAGTATTCAGAGTATAAGGCAGTTAAAAGTAACAGCTTGCAAGTATTAAAGATTCTGTACTGCTTTCCGTCTGCTAGAGAGAACGCTGAGCTTAGTTTCTATGCCAACATATGATTGAAGTGCATACTGTACACCAGATGATTTATTAACTGATATTTTTATTTATTTATTTATGATATTTATTAACTGATTTTTTTTTATATACTTTTCTGAGAGATGGGTCATGTCAATTTTTGTCTCTATTGTAGGATAAGGATTTACCTAGTACACCTGCCACCTTAAATTTTAGAATTAAATGTTAAATTTTCAATGATAAGGACTCATATTTCAAAGGATTTCAGCCAAATACATATTTGCATACTTTATAAAGTATGTAACTGATTTATACATGTATGTAATTTACTTAGGTATGTCACTGATATATGCAAAGTTTGATGGAGCAGCTAATCTTGGAAACCATGTCCAGGCACATGAATGACAAGAAAATTATCAGGAATCATCAGCATGAATTCACCAAGGGGAAGACGTGCTTGACCAATTTGATAAACTTCTATGACGAAATGACTGACTTGATAGACGAGGAGAGAGCTGTGGATATTTCTACCTAGACTTCAGTAAGGCTTTTGGCACTGTCTCCAATACAATGCTCACAGGGAAGATGCTGAAGTACGGGCTAGGTGAGCAGACAGTAAGGTGGATTGAAAACTGGCTGAATGGCCAGACCCAGAGTGTGGTGATAAACGGCACAAACTCTAGTTGGAGGCCAGAGACTAGTTGTGTACCCCTGGGGTCAATACTGGTTCAGTCCTGTTTAACATCTTCATTAATGATCTAGATAATAGGGCAGACTGTACCCTCAGGAAGTTTGCAGAAGACACACAATGGAGGAATGGCCAATAAGCCAGGGGATTGTGCTGCCATCCAGTGGGACCTTGAGAGGCTTGAGTAATGGGCTGACAGTTCAACAAGGAGATGTGCCAAATCCTGCACCTAAAGAGGAATAACCCCATGCAGCAGTATATGCTGGGGACTGCCCAGCTGGAAAGCAGCTTGGCAGAAAAAGTGTCCTGGTGGACACCAGGTTGAACATGAGCTAGCAATGTGCCCTTGCTGCAAAGAAGACAAATGGTATCTTGGGGTGCAACAGGTAAGTCAAGGGAAGTGATCCTTCCCCTCTACTCAGCACTAGTGAGGCCACGCCTGGAGCCCTCTATCCAGTTCTGGGCTCCTCAGGAGAAGACAGATATGTAGCTTCTGGAGAGAGTCCAGCAAAGGGCCATAAAGATGACTAAGAGTCTGGAGCACCTACCCTTTGAGGAAAGGCTGAGAGAGCTGAACTGTTCAGCCTGGAGAAAAGAAGGCTCAAGGGGGATCTTGTCAATGTATATAAATACCTGAAAGGAGGGTGCAAAGAAGTCTGAGCCAGGCTCTTTTCAGTGATGACCAGTGACAAGACAAGAGGCAATGGGCACAATGTGAAACTTAGTAGGGTCCATCTGAACATCAGGAAACACTTCTTTTACTGTAAGGGTGACCAAGCCCTAGCACAGGTTGCCCAGGGGTGTTTTGGAGTCTCCATCTTTGGAGATATTCAAAAGCTGTTTGGACATGGTCTTGGGCAACTGGCTCTAGGAAGCCCTACTTGGGAAGTTTATTTGGGCCAGATGATCTCCAGAAGTCCCTTCTAACTTCAACCATCTTGCGATTCAGTGACTTTCTTACTGTCTGCCTGATTAGTGAAGTATGCAGTTTTACAGAAAATTGATATCTGTTCACTCTCACGAAGATGAAGATGCAGATAAAAATGACTATTGTGCATTATCAGAATTAACTTGTTAACTATTGCTATGCTCAAAACCTTTTCATGTCATTTAGGATGTTCACTGGAATTAATTATAAGCATCTACAATTTAAAACTGATCTGAGCAGTGGCTTGCTGGAATAGAGACTAGTGATTTCTGTAGAGTGCTGAAGTGTGTGGGCTTTCTGAAAATTTTGTTAACTTACTACTTTCAATATCATCCCATTCTGAAGATAAGAATTATATTTTTTAAGACGTACATGCTGTAGACCAATGAACAAAGAGGTCCAATTTTAAAATATTCGTCTTATGGGGAGTCTGATTATAGTCAATGATCTGTAACTGTTCCTATTTATAAGCACAGTGATAACCCAAATATTGAAAATATCAGTTTAAAGCTTTCTTCTTCCTGACATGGACTAATACTTACAGCTGGGATGCATCATGTCTGACATCCAGACATGTATCCAGACATAGTATCCAAGGAGTTCTGCCTAAATGTAGCTATCTAAAATTAGTTTAGGTGCTATGAGTGTCTGGCTAGGTCTTTATAACTTAACCTCCACAACTTTGCCTCCTAGAAATGAGTGAAGATTTCTGACAAACTGTTATATCTGCCAGATGTATGTATTCTTGAGCAGCCTAAAGGAGGTCAAATAGCAAAATGTGTCTCTGTTTAAACATCTGAATCCAGTCCTTGGGATTTGATTCATATGCCCATACAAAGTCATCTAGTGCTATTTTTGTGACATGTCTGACTATGGTCCATGCCCCTTTGTCTGCAGCTACTTCTCTGGATGACCACAGGTATCTTCTTCAACTTCTGTCTTTCCTGACAGGTGTCTTGGATGCTCTAGGCATCTCAAATGACAGTATACACTGAAGCAAGACCAAATTCTTTGAGTCCCAGCAGTACAAATTCTTGGATCTTAGTTCAGTTACTTAAGCATAAATACCGAGGGACAATTTGAGATAACCTACACAACACCAGAGCCTTCCATTGACAGCTGGAGGCCAAGGGAGGATAGCTTTGTGTATTTAGTAGAATATAAAATGGAATGGGATATGCATGTGTAGGTAAATACTGAGTTCTATGTGGTTAAACTAAGTGTGTCTACTAAGTATCTAAACTGCCACTGCAATTAATGGAGATCTAATGAGTAGAGTTAGAAAGAACTAGAGAGCTGGTTCAGTTCACCTTAGTAAAACAGACACATTTAGTTTACAGAGCAGCATTCAAAACTCCATTCACTATATTTATTTATTTTACTATGAGTATGAATGCTTCAGTTCTGAGCATCAGAACCACTACTGATTATCCTAGAATTGCACAAAGTAGAGTAGCAGAAACCTTAGAACCCCACTAA
>RSEF01000001.1:66355253-66375481 GCA_003993805.1 Himantopus leucocephalus
CTTTTCCAATCTAGGAGATTCTGTGATTCTGTGATTCTGTAAATATAATAATAGTCTTCCCCACATGGAATTACATCCTTATTTACAATGTGTTAGAATGCAATGCTCCATAACTTGCAAAATATAATTATTAAGAAGTACATTTTCTCTGAATACATGGATCTGCATTTTATTTTAGTTTGTGTGCTTTTCTGAAAACTATGGCTGAAGCTGATATAATGAAGCTGTTTGTTTAGAAATAATACACCATAATTTTTCAATGACCTATTCCCTTCTAATTACCTACTTTGAATATATAATAATATATAATAATGTTTAAGCTATATGTCCATTATGTGCCATCCCTATTCACTAACAGGGTCATACTAGAGTGTCTTAAGAAACATACTACTCAAAGAGAGCACCTTGCCTATGATCGAAAAAGAAAATCATGACACATCTGAACTATAATTTACATAACTATGATGGCATCACGATGATTTTCTTGAATTAAAAATGTGTGTTTTCAAACTATGCAGGTTTGACTTCTCATTTTTCCATTTGCTGAAAACTATTGTGTCTGTTTGCTTTCTTTCTTGAGGTCTGCTATGGAAGCTCCAGCCCATTAATTCTGATCAGCCAAAGCTACATCTAAAGACCAGATCCTCAAATAATAATAACAAACATACCTCAAGAAATGTAAACCATTGATTATTGGGTTTTTTCCCTATCAAAACAACTGAGAATGATCTCCTAATTATTTCTCAAACCTTATACCATGCATTTTCTAAGCTCTATTTACAGTTAGATACAACTTTTGAAGCTTCAGTCAGAGCTAAATTGTGTACAATAATGAATCCCAGAGCTAATTCTTCAGTTAAACAAGAAACACATAGGTGAAAATTATACAAGTTTAGTCCCACTCTACCTCAGGTATTATTTGGCTTCATAACTTACAGAAACTTTCTGGTTAAAAAAGTCAAGCTGCCGCTGAAGCAATCTTTCATCAAATAGAACTACATGTAGAAGAAGTGATGAATACAGAAATTGCTCCATGATTAACATGTTAATCTGAATGTTCTAAGGACTAAAATTATTTTTAAAAGCTGAACTGCTGTTTCAAGACCAGAAAATAAAAACATGTATTTCTATACATTTCTAATATATAGATATAAGTTTCCAAGGGAAGTAAGGAGACCTCAGTGACTCACTTGTGCTGAAAATTTGCTGTGTTATTTTATACTGCATGGGATAATTTCAGCTTTACAACAAAAAGACACGTGCAGAGATTTTTAAAAAATTATGTTTCTGGAATGCAAAAGCTGACTGTATGGTTTTTTGAATCAAGTGTCATTATTTTATTTATTTTTTTCCCTCAAGCATTTTTTTAATGAAGCAATATGCTTTCAAAATAGAGAGTCAATACAGAAGTAACAGTTGTCATTATTTATTAACTCGGTACTGAGGAATTTCTATTCTTTGTCTGCATGACACCTGGAACAACCAAAGAACCCCATTTAGTACACATTGTAGAATTTTTCTTTAGACTGTATGAATATTCTGCAGACCTAGTGTAAGGGACTTAGTGCAACACTTCTGAATGCATCAGAAAGGGGCGTGGATTGTTCACTTAAATGAACAGAGAAGACTAAGAAACTACAGGAAAGTGGTGGTGGTGGTGAAAGGAAGCCAAAGATGAGACAGTGCAACTAACAGTTTGAATTGAGGGAACATTCCTTCTCCACAGTCTACCTGGTGATTCTTACATGTCCCGTGAAAATTACCAGGTTCTCACCAGCTGAGCACCTAGGAGAGTTACACCCTTTAGCTGTGCCAAATTTTCAGCGCTTCAGAGGATGATGAGTGCTCTCCCACCCTCCTTCCTCTTGAAGTTATATTATATATCAAAGAGGAATAAAGAAAATTCATTAAGTTGGTGTAATATAGGTATGATGCAAACAAGCAAGATTAACAAACATAGATAAAAGGTTTTTCATTAATTGCAGGATCACAGTCAAATGGATCATAGTACAGGGAAATTCAGTAAATAACTTCTGTATTAAAATTCTCCTCCTTTGCTGTGTTTATATTCAAGTGTATTTTACTGATGTTGGAGATAATCTGATTGCCACATGGAATGACATTCACCTGTGGTTCCTACAGCCACAAAGGACAACATAGTGCAATGTCATTCTTTCTCTAAATCACCATTAATTCAGAAAATCTTATTAATTTTTCCTGCTTAGAAATAGTATCTTATGCAAAAAAAGAAAGCAAGAGTCTTGAAGAAATATATGTTTTTGATCATACACGTTTTTCACAATGCATATGCTTTGCAAAATAAGAATGCCTAGCAAATTATATACTCTATAATAACTGTCAAATGGCCCTAGTTCTTATTTTAAGACTAAGGGGATATACTAATATTAAATATGTTTTTGGTTCTGAGCAAATCATTCTTCTCTTCTGACAGAGTAATACTATTAGAGTAATATGCCCCTGATGCCTAAGCTGCATCTAACTGAACACCGCTTATTACTGTCAAGCAAAGAAGTCGTCAAATACATACAATTTGTTTCACCTCTGTCATCTAACACAGTATGGAATACAAAGTTAGTGTCTAATGTGGAAAATGTAAATCAGACTATAAATAACTTTTAAGAAAGCAAGCATAATAAAAGTAATTTATGTATTGAACAAGTACAGAACTTGCATTAATATCACAGTGCTGTTAAGCAAATAAAAGAGAATCTAATTACATGGAAATATGCTATTTTCAGATAACTTTCTTCAGCTTTTTTGTGTGAAGTTTCTAAAGGGGCATACAAAGCTGGCATAGCCACTTTATATGTCAAAACTTTGCCATAATCTGTTTTTATGTTGGCACAGTCATCAAAATCAATAAAATACAAATCACATTTCCATTTATTTTCTTTGAGGTAAGATTTCAACTGTGAAAATTCATTCTATCCCAACACAGTTATAGGAACTATTCCTGAAGAGGAAATCTGACTTACATAGTTACTGGTTTATCACCTGCAGGTTATGGGTTTTTCACAGAACCACAGAATGATTGAGGTTGGAAGGGACCTCTGGAGGTCTTCTGGTCCAAGCTCCCTGATGAAGCAGGAACACTTACAGCCAGTTGCCCAGGACCATGTCTAGACAGTCTTTCAATAATCCTAAAAAGGGAGACTCCACAACCTGCCTGGGCAATCTGTCCCAGTGTGTAGTCACCCTTACAGTGAAAAACTGTTTCCTGATGTTCAGGTGGAAATTCCCATGCTTCGGTTTGTGGCCATTGTTTCTTGCCACTGAGCATCACTGAAAAGAGCCTGGATGTGTTCTCTTTGTACCCTCCCTTCAGGTATTTATATACATTGATAGGATCCCCCCAGGCCTTCGCTTCTCCAGGCTGAACAGTCCCAGCTCTCTCAGCCTTTCCTCACAGGAGATGAGCTCCAATCCCTTGATCATCTCAGTGGCCCTTGGTTGGACTATCGCCAGTATGTCCATGTCTCTCTTGTACTGGAGAGCCCAGAACTGGAGACAGGACACCAGGTGTGGCTTCACCAGTGCTGAGTAGAGTGGAAGGATCACCTTCCTTCATCCGCTGGCAACACTCATCCTAATACAGCCCAGGATACCAATTGCCACCGTTACTGCAAGGGCACATTTCTGGCTCATGCTCAACCTGGTGTCCACCAGGATCCCCAAGTCATTTTCTGCCAAGCTGCTTTCTAGCTGGGTGATACCCAGCATATACTGGTGCATGAACCTCTTCAGTTCTGGCAGTGAAAACTAACCTGGCCGGAGCGTGCCGATCTGAAACTGTCAGAATGAAAAAACACAGCAGTTGCCATGACAGGGAAGTCAATACCTTCTTCCAACTCCTGAGGACTGAGGAACAAGACTGGGAATCCCCAGAGCTGGAGAAGACCTTTGGGAGAAGAGAAGCCCCATCTGCAGCACAGGGCCATAAGCTCCTCAACACTTACTCTGAGATAAAAATACCTACCATGTTCCTAGGTTATCTGTAATGTTTGCTTTAGAAACTTGGAGAGTGTGGGGCTGCCATACAGGTTCTTAGACATCCAGATGGGAAGCCAGACTTTAGTCCCAAGGTACCCAGACTGCAAGCTAGCCTTAGTAATAAGGTCCCAACGTACACACAGTTTTAGATGGCAGATGCTCTGGAATCTCTGCCAAGCAATGAAAACTCACCTGCGCTTTGGAAAACTAATGTGTTTCTATAAATGATTTCAGCTTTTAATTGTTTCATCACAGTAATTTTGACCAGCTCCAGT
Organism: Himantopus leucocephalus; assembly: GCA_003993805.1. NCBI lineage: Eukaryota > Metazoa > Chordata > Aves > Charadriiformes > Recurvirostridae > Himantopus > Himantopus leucocephalus. Next base: position 66,359,540 of record RSEF01000001.1, read on the forward strand.
TATTCTTGTAAAATTTGCCTATCCACTGCTGACATTTAAACAAGTTTGATATTCAGCTTTAAACACTAACTTCTGAATATTCACAGACTATACATTTAAGAAGTTTAATAGATATTCCTTTATGACATTACCCATCACAATTATTGTATTGCACTTTGTAATTATATCCTATAAATGTGATTGCATGTATTTACATTAATTACACAGTTACAGATAATTTCATCAATTATGGAAACACCTAAAGAGTCACTAAGCTTTACTGAGAGAAAAGAAATAAGTAAATCTGCAAAATAAAAATGGCCATAAGAAAGCATAGAGAAAGTGAAAAGTTTCTACCCAAAGTTTCTCAAATTAAGCATTTCCTTCCAAAATACCTTAGTGTAAGCCAACCATTAGCCAAATTCATTGTTAATTTAGTAAATATCAATTAACTGCACTTACTAAATCTACTACAAGCTCTCCTAGTCTTCTTGCAGTCGTATACTCTGTTATGAACATATACAAATATATGGTCAGACACACTGTTTAATTCTGTGAAAATTTCATTGAAACTAATTATGTACCTATGTTCTAAGTACATATACAAGTATGAAAATCTACTACATCACACCTTTAAAAAGAACCGAATATATAGTTGGAAAGCACAGAGTTTATCATCACACGATGCAAATTCTCTATCCACTTGCATCTCCTGTAGTCAATTGAATCTTTTTATAACAAACCAGAAGAGGGTGAAAAATATGACCAAAATGATCACGGTAATATATCCCATACAGTGAAAGTGACAGCAATGCCTATAGGGACAAATACTGTAATGAAAGTTTTTAAATTGGAAAAGAATATGTTCACTGCAATAACAAGAAAACACCAAATATTCAAGTTGTTGATCTCCTTTCTGAACTGATTAAGACAACAGCATAATGAAAATCAGAGAAGACCCTTCTCTGAATATCCAGTATTTCTTTTCAGGCACTTGTCTTATACCAACAAACGAGTTGATTAAAGCTAAAAGACCACTTAATGGCAAAAGGATAGTATATACACCTACTGTCCGCCAACTGCACTTAAGGATATAAATGGATTTAAGTAAACAGAGCCCAAATTTTCCAAATATTTATGCATACACCTAATATTTATATTATTGTATTTATACTGCAAGATGTCCAACAGAAATGTTTAAATCTACTCCTGATAATAAAGTCTTTATGATATTGTAACATTCATTTATTTAAGTGTATTTAATAATACAAGTATCTCACATAAGCATAACAGAAATCATTAGAATTTCCACATTTTGCAAATGGTTTAAGTAAGTATGAACATAGACATTATAAAAGCTTAGCAGATAGATAATAATTAATGAAGCTGTTACAGATAGTTCATATGTGATAATGTGCTCAGCCTATAACTGCATCAAAAGAAGGTGATTTAATTTCATATTTAAATTGTATGTACCACACCTGCAATGATTTTGATAGGGAGCAAATGCAGAGTAACACACTAGTGAGCCAGATCCTATCTGTGTAACACACATTTTTTATAAGACTAATACATTTTTACGGTGATCAAAGCCAAAAAGATAATAACGACATATTCCATATGCATGGGACTACATGGTATGTGAATTCTTTTACAAATAATAGAGAACTAAGTGATTTCTAATGGTATGCTTACAGAAAAACAATTAAAAACTTGTCTTTTAGTATTTTAACAATTTGTCACCACACATTCACAACTTTCTGCATAGGAGAAGCAAGGAGACGTCAGGAAAAGTATTATAGATGTATTGAAAAACATACAAACAACACCTGTAGGGCGTAGTACAAATTTTGCTATGACAGATTTAAAACTGGAAGAAGGAAAAAAAGTCATCACTGAAGAAACAAGGAAACTTACAATTGCAATGCTTGAAAAGAAAAAATCCAATTTGCAACAAAGGTGAAAGGAAATTCACTGAAAGAAGTTGTCTAGAGTCACTAATCCAGAAACAGAAAAGTTTTTTGGTGCTGCTAGTTCATCTGCTAATGCATGCCAAGTCTACTAATGCATAGTCTTGAAGGACTCAAGTAATTAGTTGTACCAAATAATCATCGCCAAGCCTGACCAGGTACCTCCATTTCTGCTCCTTCTTTCTATGTCGTATTTCAGTTCTTTAAGATCACAGCTTTGTAGCTTAACTTAAATTACCACTGCAGTCACCCCACACTGTTTTATCATTTCAAGAACCCTTGATTCTATGTGATTCCTTAACAACTTCAGTCAATTTAGTAGCTAGACTTAAGCAACAAATATATATGGCCTACTTTTCGTTAAATAAATCCATATGGATTATATCCATAATGGATTATATCAAATACATATTGTAACATAGTCTGAAAATGAAATTAGCAGTTGGCAATGATTTCTTTTTAAATAAATGTTTATTTAATTGTTAGAGATTAATAATATTTTTTAATTCATATCTGATTTTTTATTTGTATCTTCCCCATATTGGCTTGAGTCTGAGGATTATAAATTGTGACCCTGCAATAAGACTTCAAGAAGGGATGGCATAAGGTTACTCTGTAAGGCCTATGCCAGCTTACAGTTAGTCAGTGGAAAGCATATTTTCCTTATCTCATACTCAGATAAACAGGGATCTTGCTATCAACACCCATGTGAAGTTAATTGGATTTATACTTTTTGTGGATGACAGAGTTTAGCTGTCAAGAAGAGTCCAAGTAATCCGGCATTGAAAAATAACAAGTAGAAGTTTTCATACGTGCTGAGATAGTAGGAATTTACAAATAGGGACTAAGGAGATGGAAAACCACAAGAGGGTGGTGAACAAACAGAAAGGCATTACAAAATGGTTTAAGATCATCACAACCAACATGCTTTTGTTGGCTCTCACAAGAGGTTGTGCAGAAGCAGAATAATGGTGTTCACCAGAGTATCATGGGATTCTCTTCAAATTGGAATGTCTTGCTTCAGAAAACAGAAGAATAAAATACTGCTCGGTTCAAATTTCACCTGACTTTAATAAATCATCAGCACTGTTGGCTGGGAATTCTCTAATGAAACGCTTTTCTCCCTGTAAAGTGCTTCTATTCTCTAAATAAGTCTTTCACCATAATGTGTTGGCTTAAATTATCTTCTGACAGAACAAACAGGGTTCTGAGACAACACTTCCTATTAGATTTCTGCCCCAAACTTTCCTGCTTACCTCCCAGGTCCCATCCCTGACTTTTCTACCTATACAATTGCCGCTGAATTAGGAGTTCTGGGGCTTCACAAGTCCATGACTTGAGTCAATCACATACTGAAGTCAGCTCTAGGCATACAGTCATATACAGGCTCTTGACTACTATGTAGATAAATAAATAAAGTCCAGTTCAACAGTCACCCCAGGTGTACGGTTGTACAGCCTCAGGGTTGCCCTTGTTTCACTTCAGCTAATGAGCTAACTGTGACTGTTTGCAAGTGCTAGGCAGCAATGGGAAGCCAGAACCAAATGAGACTCAGTAGAAGCCATTAAGTAGTCCTAGAGAGAATGTTTCATTTTGGAAGTGCGCAAAATACTGTACAGTTTCAGCTGTAAAAGGTTTAAGATTTTGCCGTTCCTTCCCAACTTCAGTAAAAAGAAAGTTTGAAAACACTAAAAATACTGTGCAATAGACTTTCCATTTCCTGGAAACTTCTAAGTGTTATTCCAGTGTGATAGATGAAATGCAAAAAAAAAGACGATGATAGCAAAGAAAATCCAACCACCCTCTGCCCCCACCATATATATACAGGATTCCAAGCCCGATATGCAAATAGAAAATGTAATCAAGTCTTAATACCACACTGAAACATAAACACAGGGACAAGGAGCTAGAAATAATACTGCTAGACTTCGAAATGGCAAACACGTGTTTAAGACTAGTAATTCAGTAGTTTCCAGGACACTGGTAACTAAAATGTCCAGACCACTTCTGCTACAGGGATTTGGTTACCTACTGCCACTTACATCAAAATACTACTACCTGAATCAAGAAGCTCCACACCAAGATTGAAAGTGTTTGCTCCCAGTGATGCTCTTGCCAGATATTCCACGCTTCAGGTACAGAAATATTAACTGTCTAATGTTGCATTCATATTGTGTTTGCAGTCAGCTAACTAGTGTTGCAACTCACAGTCTTTTAAGAAAATGCATTTTGAGAGAGTTCATTCATGTGTACAAGAAGGGAGGACTAATAAAATGTATAAATGGGGAAGAGAGAGCATTTAGCATTACTCCTTTGGAAGGACGAAGACAGATGAAGCATAACATTTTCCTAAAGTGAATACTATGACAGAGCTGGAGAACCAACTAATGCTTTGACATAATGCTTGCTGGGTGAAGAACTGGCTGAAGGGCAGAGCTCAAAGTGTTATAGTGAATGGGGCTACATCTGGCTGGTGACTGGTCACCAGCAGTGTTCTTCAGGCTTCAGTGCTAGGGCCAGTCCTATTCAATATACTTCTCAGTAATCTGGATGCAGGAGTTGAATGCACCATTAGCAAGTTTTCTGCTGATACAAAACTGGGGGGTGCTGTTTACTCACTTGAGGGACAGAAAGCTTTGCAGAGAGATCTAGATAGTTTGGAGCACTGAGCAATCATCAATGGGATGAAATTTAACAAGTCCAAATAACATATTCTGCACCTAGGCTGGAGTAACATGGGGTACAAGTATAAACTGGGAGAGGAGTGGCTGGAGAGCAGCCCTGCAGAAAGGGATCTGGGGGTGCTGGTCAATCGCAGGGTCAATATGAGTCAGCAGTGTGCCCTGACAGCCAAGAGGTCAAACCCCATCCTGGGGTGCATTAAATACAGTATAACTAGCCAGTCAAAAGAGATTATTATCCCACTGTATTCAACATTGGTGTGGCCTCACCTTGAGTACTGTGTGCAGTTCTGGGCCCCAAAATTTAAGAAGAATGTGAAGGCTGTTGAATGCGTCCAGAGAAGGGCAACAAAGCTGCTGAAAGTACTGGAAGACATGTCCCATAAGGAGTGGCTAAGGACTTTGGGTTTCTCTAGTTTGGAGAAAAGGAGTCTGAGGCGTGACCTCCTTGGTCTCTGCAGCTTCCTGAGGAGGCGAAGTGGACAGGGAGGTGTTGATCTCTTCTCCCTTGTATCCAGTGATAGGACCCGTGGAAATAGTTCAAAGCTGCACCAGGGGAGGTTTAGACTGGACATTAGGAAACATTTCTTCACTGAGAGGGTGGACGAACACTGGAACAGGCTTCCTAGAGAGGTGGTCGATGCCCCAAGCCTGTCAGTGTTTAAGAGGCATTTGAACATTTGCTTTAACTTTTGGTCAGCCCCGAAATGGTCAGGCATTTGGACTAGATGGTCATTGTAGGTCCCTTCCAACTGAAAAATTAAATTCTATTCTATTCTATTCTATTCTATTCTATTCTATTCTATTCTATTCCATTCCATTCCATTCCATTCCATTCCATTCAGATTCCTATATTCATTGCTACCAAGCCATGCATCAAAGCCTCACCTGTAGCACAGTGTATTCATGTACAATCCCAGAAGTGTGAGGGAATGAAAAATCCTTATGTTCTGTAGAAACCACATTACATTTGTAAATCTTTGTGGAAGAACAGAAAACAGAGTGGTGAGAAACTGCCATCTAACTAACTGGCAAGGGTTTGGTCACAAATACCATAATACTTTAAGGCCTTCGTCTCCAAAGAAATGCATAGAACTGATTGTATGTCAATAATTTTTGAAGTGATTGTTATTGGTTCTCCTGTTTTAATCTACACTCAGACCCCTGACTTGCATATCCAGGTATGTGACCAAGCTAGTTACACCTAACTTGGGTGTTTCTCTTCTAACTAGCACTTAATAAGGAGTTTTAGAGGCGCCCTGACCAACAACAAAAAAAAGATTTAAAAAAGTGCAGGAATAGCTTGTTATCCACTATGACATGGCACCTAATATTAGTGGGGAAAAAAATCCTTCCACCTGGAAATGTTTGCTAGTCAATATTTTTCCCAGGTTACAGAGATTTAAATGATTCCAACACCATACTTAGTATGAGGCTTTTTTCCTCTCAATACGAAATTGAATGAAAGTTCACACATAAAATTTTAATCAGGAAGGAGATAAGCAATAAATGGCTATTTCTCCCTTTTAATTAAAAGTATTATATCTCAGTGTTTTTATTCCAGCTGAATGAAAGGTTGGTAATTCTGAAAATACTCTGACTATATTTTTTAATTCTTTCCAGTGCTAAAAGCATGAAGGATTAATGACCTGATTACCCTTTAATCCCCAATATGTCTGTCAAGAAAGGTATTTGATGCTGCTAAATGTAACAGGTATACAGTAACATAACCAAGGATTTAGCATAAGAGTTAAAAAGCAGAAGATAAGAGGAATACTTCTTAATAATGCCATATTTTCAGAGGGTGAACTGAATTCTGAATTCTGGGGCAGGTTGGTGTCATATAGTGCACATTACAGAATCCTGACACAAAAGGCACAAGTCAGGGAAATAATCTGGCTAAAGCATAGGTGTGGGATCACTGGTAGCTAATGGAAAGTCAATCCTTTTGTCCTTTCTATTACAACAAAGACAACAATGTGTAAAATGAAACTGGATACACCTGAAGCAGTACATCCTAAATATAAAAAATAGGTCACAACATACACCAGACAACTGAAAATATGATCCCCACTTTCTTAACCTTTTCCAACTAACGGTAAAAGATTAGAGAAGTGAATGAAAGAGATTTCTCCATCTAATATCCACTGACAGAAACAAGAACAAAGCACTGCTCAGCTGTGAAGTATGATTTGTAGCAAACACAAAAAGACGTGAAGAAAGATATATGTAAGGCTTGGCTACAGGTATTAGCAGTGTTACAGACTGTATTGCAGTAAACTAGGGTAGCGTTGCTTTGGCCATGACGGTCTAGCACCACAGGCAAGACAAGGTTTATTGGGAGAGGTAATAGCTTTTGTTAGACCAGCTGGTGTAATTGAAAAAAGAAGCAGACAGGCCTGAGACGTTCTGTGCTGTTTCCAATCATACCAGTTGGAGTCTGATAAAAGAACCTGTCTTTCTCTACAATCTTGTCTTAGGAAACTATTAGTCCACCAACTACAGACACACGGAGAATTGTTTCTAAAACACATGTCCTCCCATATGACCTTAGAGCTTGAGCTTATTTTAAAAGTATTCCTGGTGGTTATTGAATATTCCTGTATAGATCTGAAACATGACAACAAGCTTTTTAGAAATAGGATTCCAGTAACTTTTGACACAGGTTCTAAAAGTACAGGTAAAGGTATATAAACAGTACATCCTTAATGAAGGGCAGGTTTTATCTGAATGTACAGGTAGAAGTTGTCTGCACTCTTTGCAAAGGTCTTTAAACTCAAACAGAGAACAAATTTTTCCCACTGACCTGCTCTAACTGTTTTATCACACTTGTATTCAGAAGCAGGCATATTTAATACCAGAAGTATTCTCTGCCACAGAAGCATAAGAGGTTCTTGAAGCTGCTCTGAAGCAGAAGCTGTAGAAAATACTAGTAGATAAAGCAGATAAATGAAGCCTCAAGAAAGAATCTCAAGTTATGCAAATCAGTAATGAAATTAATTAAAAGGGTACTCTGGAACCATGCAAAAGTGATGATATACTATTTTAGAGGTTGAAAAAAATTAAAAAAGCATATATAATCCTAATAATAGTAAACTATGGGCCATAAATAGTATTTCTGTAACATTAACTGAAGGAGAACTAGGTCACTAAATTAAAAATTATCAAGCAAGCACAGAAACAGTTGCCTTGAAACAGACATCATGTAAAATAACAGGCTGTCAGGAGACAAATCTATGATAGCATTTAGGGACATGGCAATAAAATGACAGTATAGCCAAAGCTCACTTATAATTGCCAAATTGAGTTATTCAATTATTGATGCAACAATGGTCACTGTCAGTTTATTTTTCCCTCAGCTGTCACTCTCTTAATAGAAGTAAGGATGAGGGAGATTGACCTCTGCCATCTTTTTGACTCTTCATGTGGTAGGAAGACATTAGCAAAGAATAATTACAATGTTTTGCAAAAATCATTCGATTAAGGAATCAAATATTTCTGCTTGTTCTCCATAGAAAAAAATACATACAGGAGAAGATAGCTGAGGAATTACTTACAGCACCTCTCCTTACTGCAACAGAAAATAATACATAACTGCAAACTTTTTACTATCTTGTCCTGTTTTCTGAGATCAAATCACTATTTCCAGTTTGTATATTGTTTGTGGTATCAGTGGCATAAAATCTATATTTAACATCAATCACATATATTCTTCTTTAAACTTCAAACTAAAGTGCCAACTTTATGTTAAGTGTGTGTAAAAAAATTACTTGATCAGAAATCTAATGTTTATCACTTTCCTCATTTTTAGCACTGTGGTATCTCTTTTTTAGATATTAAACCGAAATAAAGGTGAGGTGGGGGGATGTTCCCATTTACTTAGAATAGGTATCTACCTCATTCTCTATGACTTATCATTTTAATCAATATTTAAAGCTTATAATTTTCACATGTTGTTCATGTGAACAGGTAAACTTATCTTCATATGACTAAGACATGGAAGACAGGCCCATTGTACCCAAAGATTACATACACTCATGACTTGGACATTGTCTCATAAAGGTTTTGAAATGAATCAAAGATTTAAAAAATGAAACACTGATTCCAATGGCCTGTGTTCAGAATAGTACTGATCAATGACCCAATCAGAGTAGAAAAGATTCAGCAGAAGGGACCCAGTGGCTATGGTATTCATTGTCTTGCTGGATCAATATCTGAACCATCCATTAAAGTCCAGTACTGGTAGGTAGAAATTGCAACTCGTTATAATCTGAAGGCTATTTAATGAGTGATATGGAGCTGATAGAAAAATCTCAGTGCCCAGTAGCTGTGTTACAAGTATCTATATAACAAAAGTCATCATCACAATTGGCATTTCTACAGCTATTCCAAGACAGACATTAGCTCAGAATGAAATATACTGATGCTGGAGGCTTTTAGCTGCAGCAGATAGTTTTTACTTTAAAATTCCCATGTCACTGTGATTAACATGATCAATCTACTATAAAATGATTGATACTACATTAGCTACCAAAATGTCTAAATCTACTTGTTCTTAATGCTTTACCCTCACAAGGTGATCCTTACGTGAACAAAAAGAAAAATTAATCAGATAGCATGGAAAATCACTTGTCATTTTTATCCATGATGTAACTTCCTAGGGAGACACAAAACTGATAATTTTCAGAGTAATTTTTGAACATGAAATTCACTCACACAAGCTGTATAATGTTTCTTCCTTATGAATGATCTTCAAAGCACATACAGAACTGACAATTGACTATCAGATTATAGAATGTGCATGTGTTTTGTCACTTAAAAATATTTATGCCATGTGATTTTATCATATAGTGAATCATTTCCTGATTTCCACAAAGTTAAAATATTGCAGCACAAAAGCATTCACACTTTTCACAAGCCCAGGGAAAGGGTAACAGTGATGGCAGCCAACATGGCCAACACCATATGAGCATTATTTACCTAGATTGAAGACTGTATGAATTTCAGCCATTTGATGTTTAGTACATTAAAAATTTATGAGAATGTATGTATACTAGTATTAAATAGTCCATATTCTAGTCCATCAGAAACTATTTCATCCATGACCTGTGGTAGTTTATACTGTCTTCTGATGCTCAGGTTTTCCTGAAAACTGTAAATAGCAACAGCAGTTGCAGAAAGATTGGTTATGCTTTAGCTGATGTAATAGGTTTCAAGTCACAGTAGGAAACCATGATGCTTTCAGACGGGGGTACAAAGATTATATCTGTGTACAGTAAACAAAAACAAAAACAAAACCAAAACCAAAAACAAACAAAAAAAAAAAGAAAAAAAAAACCACACCAAGAACAAGAAGTGGTAAGAGCATTTCAAACACTGTATACATTGTGCATTTCTTACAAATCTTAGGAAATACGAAATAAAATGAAAGTGTTGGATCTGTCAAATCTCCAAGACTTCCTCAGGCACAGTGGATTTTCAAATTCAGAATCCTTGTGGCACAATGGTCCTATTACTGAGGAGTTCTATGAGAACAGCTTTGTATTAGTTTTTCTGTTCAGAGTTTCAAACCAATTCAGATATTTAAAAAGAACTAAGAAAATACTTGGGAAAAATCCATACAAGTAAAGTATGAACATGAGACCTACAAGAATGGATCAGGATTCTGCTTTTTTAGTAGTTCAGAAGGGAGGGGAAATAAAAGTGGAACTACAGCACCTTGCTTTCAGAAAAAAACAAATTCACCATAATTTGGATAACAAGATATTTGTAGCTGCTAACAGTTAAAGAGTTAATAGTTGGCCATGTAATACAGTTTGGATGAGAGATTTTGCTAAATAATGCACAGATGTCTGGAACACATATTCATCTTTTGTTTTTATGAGATTAGGTGGATGGGAGGGTGTAACACAGCCCAGGTAATGCTAAAATATACAACTAAGCTGAGACTATAAAATAAGTTAACACAGAGGAAAAGATCCTGAATTCTAGAAGACTGACTAAATATGGACATCTAATGTATTGCCAGGCAACAAAAGAGTCAGATGTGGTGATTCAACAGCCAATATAGCTACTGAACACTTTTGGAGAGGTGTTCCTTAATATTTTCTATTTCAAAAGCTAACACAATCCATGTATGATCTTATTAAACCACACAGTTCCAGTATAACTTCTACCCATAAAAAGGAAATCACATGGGACAGCCTCCCTTTTGTCATTGCAAAGCTCAGCCATCATGAGCATGTCAGTCTACAATTACCCAACCAGAGAACTGCTGAGAACATAAAAAAATAAGTAAGTTTTCTGATGCCTTTCATTATTCTAAGCCACCTTCTTTTGTGCTTTGGAATTGTTGAGGTACCCCATATTGGTAATCTAAGTCTTGGCTAGTTTGCCAGTTCAAATTTTTCTTTGATAAAGTTATGAATAGCAACTGAATTGAACACTTTCACATTAGGACTCTAAACTGAAAATACTGGAAAGTAGTATAGATTACCTTGTAAACATCAGTTTAGTGAAATTTGCAACGTTCATTTCTATTTTAGCAATGAGCTATTTTTTCTTATTACGCCGGTAAGTCTGTTTCTGTACTTCACCAAAGTGTTTTGAAACTTGACGTTGCAAGTTTTGTTTCATAAAAATAAAAAAAACCAATCATGATGCATATAATTCTGAAGAATGAGTCTTAGCAGATATTATAGATTCGATAAAACATCTTGACACAAAAGATGATTACTGAGCCACTACTAAAGATTTTATTATTTCTAGAAAATCTCAAGCAGCATTTCTTCCTGAAGGTACAGAATGTTCGTGGTTGTTTTCTCCCTTTTCCTTTCCCATTTAAAGTTGCCTTCTGATCACAAGGAAGACAATAGCAAAAATCCTCACTGCAAACTCTTTAGTCCTACTGTTTAATCTACTCGTAAGCAGAAACAATTTTAAAAAGGATAAGCAGGAAAATTATTTTAAAAGGAAGAATAAAAAATTTTGAACATGCAAGGTAACTTTTAATCTAACTGGTAGAACAATAATAATCTTAACAGTCTAATCTACATACCACTTAAAACTGTAAATTGATTCAGACAGTATTAAAGATGTACAATAATCTTAAACAGCGCAGTTTAAAATCAGTAGAGAAATCTGATACAGAACAGATGATAAAATATGAAATATAAAAAGAAAAAATACAGATTAAACATCAAGAAGCACTTCTAAACACTGTTGGCTAACATTCTTTTAGATAGCCTAAAGGCAAGTTTGTTGAGAGAAATGCTGTAATGCAATCAAGCAGGAATTAGAAGGAAAAGATGTATCAAAATGGATAAACTTCAGTAGACTAAAGAGCTCTCATGCCCAATCACTTTTCCACCTTTATGAACTGCGAATACAATACATAAAAAGGCAAATTCACCTTCACAAAATTCCAGAATTCTGGATTTCTTTTGCTTATTATGTTGATACAAGAAATTGACTCTGCTGGTTAACTTTCGAATGTCTTTACAAGATGCAAATGCTGAGTTTGAAAGCAAAAGTGTGTACTGCAACAACAAATGTAATTACAGTATATACAAATAGGAGTGTAAGAAAGGAGAGAATTCTCATGAAGTTCCAGCTAGTGCAAAATATAAAGCACTATGTGTGCTAGCATGCATACATATATGCAAACTGAATTTTTAGACAGTCAGTTTACTTAAAATTCCTTTTTCTCTAAAACTGAGGCAGTCAGGGAGAATAAATTATGAAAGTCCCTCCAGAGCATACAGTGTCTTGGTGATGTTGTTATCAGTCACTGTATGAGACCACTGAGATAAACTACCTTTTGAAATTACTCTCTATGCAATGAAACCAAATCAAAGTTTCCTTTTCCAACATCTGTCATCAAGTTTGTATATAGCCTTTAATCATATGATCATAGAACTATATAATAATATGTAATATATATAAAATAATCTCAGATTTCATTGTGTGATGACTGTAGAAAAATGCTAATTTTATCCCCACTTCAAGACTATGTGCTTTGAAGTATGAATTTTGAACGCAGGAGTATGTCTTTCCTAATTTTAGCTGCCAAGAATTATTGCTGTTGTACTAGCTTCTAAAATTGAACTCACATTAAATTTTAAACAAAGTTTAAGTTTGAAAGACAAGGATATTTTAATTTGCATTAACTTTAACGTTACCATCACGTGGTCAGCAATTTTCACTGGAAAAAAATAAAATCATAAATAGAAAATTATCTCTAGCAAAATTATCACATCTAGCAAAATTAATTAAGAGTTTTCATGAACAATAGGTAATGGTGGTAATTCATAATTAGACAATTTGACCTTACACCATTCTATGATTCTATGATTCTATTTAGATATCATCTCATGAAGCACGTCACATAGATTTCTTCCAATTCAATAAAAAGCATTAAACCTGATTTCATTATTGTTCTGGTTATTATTATATTATAGTTATTAAATGGAGGGTTTTTAATGAAAATCTTGTAAAATCTTTTAGTATTAGTATCTTTTATTTATCAATAAAATATATGTTTCCACTTTTTATACCTGAGGAAACTGCTTCTGGACCCTTTGTTGAAGACTGTAATGGTTTGAAAACTGAAATGGCTATTATAGCTCGATAATTAACCTATTTCAGTGTGGAAAGGAGCTTATAAAATAGAGAAAAAATAAGGCCTTATCCACATAGAGGAACTATGAAAAAGGAGCCTGACTTCCAGTTGCTTTGCAAAGATGAACACAGCCCCACAAAAATTTCTTCAACAAAAAAAAAAGAAATTCTGTAGAATTTTCTTGAAAAACCTAAAACACTAACATTAAACCCAGACAAATTAATTAATAAATAGTCACACACATGACATTTTTGTTTGAAGATAAACTAATGACTTACTTTGGAACTCACTATTTTCCATTACTCTGAAAGCAAGAATTTCACTGACTACCAATTTCTTTTTAGGATGGTAGATATTGCATGTTCCTTTATAATTTCCTTTTAAATATATGCTTCCTAGAATAAAGAAGACACTTTTATAAAGTATTTTGTCTGCTTACTATTTAACATTAATTCAACTATTTTTCTTCTATTTCCCCTCTTCTAATTAATTTTGTAAAGAAATATGCCAAACACTGTTACCTTGTTCCTAGAAAAAGTACAGAATTAAAGTTTAACTGATAACACTTTTTGGATATACTTAATGCCTAATTTCTTGCAAAAGTAATCTGAATTAATCATTACCTAAAGGCATTCATCTACAGACTCAATACATAAAAATACCTTTAGTTTGTAAAGCCATGCATGAGAAAATTAAGAAATGCTGATTCACAGTTTTTATGTAATTTGTTTCCTCTTTTACATCAAACCCTATAGGCACTAAGTTTTCCACATTATTCAACATTATGCTGTAAAGATAATCAGCACACACACAAGAACAAAGTTGCTCACTCAGTTCAAGACCTGCCACTTTTTAAGTTTCAAGTGCTTCATTTTGTGACTTATTATAAACACAGAATGAAAGCTTCGTATATTAACTCTTCCATTATTTCATTAAGGAAAATTTAACATATTCAGTGTAATACCTTTCACAACAACAAAAAGATTTGACCCATTTCACCACTGGATCACAAAAGTCCATTGTTTAGCTATAAGAATTGCTATCAGAGGCAATGGAAGATTTGCCATAGCAAGTAATGGGTTAGATCAAGACATGCTAAATTTTGAGATAAATGGGATGATCATAAGGATTTTGACCTGTTTGGCCAATGCAGAAGAGGAAAAGGGGATTTTCTTGTCCCAGCTCAGGAAAAAACTGCTCAAGCAATTTATTTTACTTTTCAGAAAAAGCCCACGGAGTCTAAGAATGAACAAATTATTTTGGCAACTTCAGTGTCTTTTTCCCTGAAGAGAAAGAAAAGAACATTTCTGAATGCACTGAACTCAGGTTAGCTGATTTTTAATTTCATGGAACACAGAAAAAGTAATTTTATGTCAGAGATTTGCTTCTGATAAATATTGGACACTGACACAAACAAAGTGATAATATTACTTAAAAATACAATTCAAATAATTCTAAATAATGTGAATTTGTAGTAAAACTACATACTACAAGTAAATACTAGCGCTCTCTACCAAAAAATACTTCCTCTTTCTTTGCCACCAAGATTGATTAAGTATAGAATTATTTTAAAGAGATTAAAAACTAATTTGTATTAATGTCAGGCAAACTTATATTATATTGGTTTGAAATTTCTTTGCAAATTATTTACAAATGTCTAACAACTAGAGGTACAAGTTATGCTAGTATAATAATTCGCTATCTTATTCATGCAGAAGACAATTATTAATGACTTCCATTACTGCAGTTAAAATAGAATCATAGAATCATAGAATGGTTTGGGTTGGAAGGGACCTTTAAAGGTCATCTAGTCAAACCCCCATCCAATGAGCAGGGACATCCTGAACTAGATCAGGTTGCTCAAAGCCCTGTCCAATCTGACCTTGAATATTTCCAGGGATGGGACATTTACCACCTCCCTGGGCAACTTGTTCCAGTGTTTCGCCACCAACACCGCAAACAATTTCTTCCTTATATCCAGTCTAAATCTACCCTCTTTTAATTTAAAACCATTACTTCTTGTCCCATTGCAACAAGCCCTGCTAAAAATTTTGTCCCCATCTTTCTTACAAGCCCCCTTTAAGTACTGAAAGGCTGAATTAAGGTCTCCCCAGAGCCTTTTTTTTTCTCCAGGCTGAACAACCCCAACTCTCTCAGCCTGTCCCTATATGAGAGATGCTCCATCCTTCTAATCATCTTTGTGGCCCTCCTCTGGACTCCTTCTCAGCCTCCCCGATGCTATGCAGCCTCCTCACCTCCTCCTGCAGCTCAGCCACCTGCTGCAGGAGGTCTTCTACCTTGGCACACCTTTTGCAGGCAGTTGTGCTGTCTATCCCTGCTCCAGGAGAAAGGTCCAGGCACCTCCTGCAGTCTGAGGTCTGCACCGCAGCCTCTCCCTCCAGCAGTTCCATTTGGGTGGAGGCATCAGCCACCGCTGGTGTGGATGGTGCAGAGCGCCAAGCTGAGCTGCAGCATTTGCTCTCAGACAAGTGCCCACCATTCTGCCTTGAGTGCCTTCGACCCGTGCGCTTGTATCCCAGAACTCCAACTGTATCCTAGGCTGCATCAAAAGAAGCGTGGCCAGCAAGTTGAGGAAGGCGATTCTGCCCCTCTACTCTGCTCTCATGAGACCACACCTGAAATATTGCATCCAGCTCTGGAGCCCGCAACATAAGAAGGACATGGACCTGTT
>RSEF01000001.1:66391429-66403783 GCA_003993805.1 Himantopus leucocephalus
ATTCAGGTCGCTGACGGGAATTAACACAACATTGGGGTGTAAGAAAAATCACTGCTGTTCTTGCGTTGATGAACCGCAGATGCGGGTGCTCCTGGAGCCCCCGGGGCCACGGAGCCAGGGGTTTTGCAGGGATGGAGGAAGGCGAGGGTTTTATTTCGCCAGTGACCAGTGTTTTCTGGTGTTGGTATTTGCGATGCCGGCAGGGATCCGATCTTTCTACAGTTGGCTGAATTGTTGCAGTTTTCAAATAACCGACAATGTTTGCACACTTAACTTATTTAGTGAAACTTTACCAGTCTCCAGTGAAGGTGTTTCTAAAGAACATCAGTTGTGAAGGGACAGTCACACTCAGTGAAGGACGTCCTTAAGGTCAAATCTGGATGGCCTTCGCTCTTTGGTACAGTTTTAATTACGTGATTTTGTTTGGCACAAAAGAGGAGGAATGTGTAAGCAGTTAGATCGCTTAGTTTATTGTTATGAAGTAACCCAATCTCTAGTTATTCAAGCCCATTAGAGCTTTTTCCTGCCCGTGGGATATTTTGGCTTTTGCTGCTCCTCTGGCAGAAGGACTCGATGTGGTGTTCTCTAGCTGGCTCTAAGCAAAACCGCTTTGCCTTACAGGGTGGTACTAAAACAACTTTCCCTATCTTATTTAGACAGCCCAAGAGAAGTATTCCGTGGTCCTTGGGCCTGGAGAAGGCCAACAGACGTGTCTCAGGAAGGAAATACCTGGAATGGGCAGTTTGAGGCCAGCACGCCCAAGCGAGGGTGCTGAGGTCTGGTCTGGAAGGGTTTGCAAGTGGTGGGGAGGGCAGATACGGGCTCGGGGAGCGGGATGGGGTCGGTGGTGGGTGCTTCCCGCCCCACGGCCGGGGGAAATAAGTCTGTTTTGGTGGGGGATTCTTTTTTTTGGTGGGGGGGTGGTGGTGTTATTTTTTTTTTAATGAGTTAGAAAGAGCAAAGCATTTAAAGAGGAAGAGTGGGGCAATGAAGGTCTGTGCTGGATGGGACTGGTGGAAGCACGGGTTCAAACAGGCTCTGCTGCTGCTTGCAGGGAAGAATGAGGATGTTTGGAAGAAATGGGATGAAGCTTTGCAGATACTAAATCAGTCTACTGTTGTGTGGAGAAGATGAAGGCGGGTAATCGCAATCAGTGATGAGGGAATTGATTATAGTAAATAAATGCTGAGTTTGTGCCAAGGAGAGAGGTGCATTTGTGCAAGAAAATTTTAATTTTTAATTGCATAGGAGCTAGTGGCTGTACAAGTGTCACTCTGCTGATTAATTCCTTCCTATACCTGTGTTAAGCTGATGGTGGTGACCTGAAGAGGTGTCTGTAGATGGATGACTGAGGGCTTTCTCCTCCATCTGTTCCACCTCGCACAGCTGTGTCATGTTGATCCCGAGAGATCAGGGGCTTTTCCAGGAACCAATAGCTGCTATCAGAACGGGGGAGATGGATTTGGTCCCGTGAATTCTGCATGGGCTGTTTCTCTGAACGCTATTATTAGATGTTTGCAAACATTTTTAGTTGGATCTTCCAGCAGAGGCACCCAAGGGTGTTGTTACTTCCTTTAAAAGTGTGTCAGAGATCAAATGGGCTAATCTCTGGTTGTATTTACATTTTTTCTAGACTGTTTAATTTGAGTTAGGTACAGGGTTGTTTTTTTTCTTGCATCGTGCAAGCTGTTTCATTAGAGGGAAAAAGTATATCTTTGAACTCCTGCTAATCCGTACTTAGTAGCTGAAGGTTTTCTGGTAAGACTCACCGGTTGGGTTACTTGTGCTCGGGTGAGGAACCGGGGACGTGTGCCCATCTGTGCCGCAGAAGCTGTTTACAGCCCTTCCTGTAAAGTGAAGACTGGGTGACTTCAGTGAATTCCTATTTAACCCTCTGCTGCAGACCCCGCTGCTTCAGAGGTGATGATAATTTAGCAGCAAGAGGACACGAATAATGCAGTGGTGTTGAGTGAGACGCTTGTTTGAACGCTCCTGATGAAACTCCCTTCAGCTGGAATCTTCTACCCACAAAAGCCGCTATGAAAATAGCGGGTTGGCGTTCCGGGGCTCTGAGGGAGGTGGATGAGGTCTGCGTTTGCAGTGCCAGCGAGTTGTGTGCGACTCCTTGATATGAGGAGAGTGGCGCGTTGCTGCGGTCCAGGGCGGGATGCCGTGCCCTGCCTCCGCACCTCCCAGGGGAGGAATTTCACTGCCGCGGGAACTAGTTAAAAAGGAATAGGGAAAATAGCACGTGTTATAATCCCAATTCTGGCTGACAAATTTACCTTTTAAAAACCCCTGGGTTTATGTGTGAATATTCACATGCGTTTGTGGACAAGCATTACGTGTTAAACACGGAGTGGTGGGTGACAGTTGTATACAGTAAATAATATCCATCTGTACAGTGTAAACTTGTAGTATAAGAATTCTGTGAGTACTTTTGTGACAGTGGAGAGGACTGTATACTCTCAGAACTCTGTCAGGCTCTATTGTTTGGTAATTCGAGCTGGAAACCTGGTGGTTACTGTGCCCTTTTCTGCCTCGCTCGCCACGCTGCTGCTCTGTAGCCTTGCAAAATATCCCGGTTCCCTTTCGTTGTCCTCGGCCCTCAAGGGGGAACGGTAATCCCTCTGTGTGTGCCTTACAAAAGCGTTTAACGCTTTCGTTAAAGTTTATGAAGTTGTCCTTGGCTTTTTTGATTCGAAAATCAGAGTTTTAGGGGAGCAACCCTGAGCAAGGAAGTTAAGCTGAGCCCTTGTTTATATTAGTGAAATATGTAAACAGTTCTTTTTCTCCAAATGTAAGACTTTTCTTGGCTGCCGTTCCAGTGTTTATAAAAGCCAGTTATGTAATGACAATTCGTATAATTAAACTGCTATCTAATCCTATCCCAATGGCTGCTCTTGTTATAAAGCTCAGTGCTACTGGGGGCAGTTGGTGGCAATGGCATTAGCACAGCTTTTCAGTGTTATTAAAGATAATGGGACCTCGTAGAAGAAAATTGAGAGAACCTGAAATTAAACAAACAGAATTCTCATTAGAGAGAATCTCCCACGAGAAAGGAAATACAATACTTGGATGTTACAGAGTCTCTGAGGCTGGTGGGGACCCCTGGAGATGGTCCTCTCCAGCCCTGCTCAAGCAGCGTCACCCAGAGCTGGTTGTCCAGGGCTGTGTCCAGTTGAGTTTTGACTGTCTCCATGGATGGAGACTCCCCACCCTCTCTGGGCAACATGTTTAGGTGCTTCTGACCACCCTTAGAGTGAAGAGCCTTTTCTGATATTTAAGTTGGATTTCCTGTATTCCAGTTTGTGTCGCTGCCTCTTGGCCTTTCGGAGCAGGCTGAGCTGACCAGGCAGTCCCAGCAAGAGAAGGTGTGGGACTGGAAAGTATCGTTTCTCCTAAGACATTTCATAAGACATGTCTTTGTAATCTGTTCATAAAACCAGCCCAGGCTGATTTTCGTGGTAGATATCACTCCAGCCCTGCTGGGTCTGTGGGTGTGTTGGGGATGTCCTGGCTGGTGGCACCCACTGGGAGGGCAGCAAGGTCTGCTGGTGGGAGACTGCACAATACCTCTAGTGGGGAGAGCGAGCCCCGAGGGGTGAGGGTGGGTGGGGGTGATCCAGACCAATGGCAGGAGGAGGGGTGCACAGATGGCATGTGTTGATAGCGCCCAGGTTAGCGGGCCATCCAGACACCCATGGGGCGGGAAAGGGACTTTTTGTTGTGAAAGGAAGGACAGATTGTGGCTATTAAGAGATGATAGTGGGAGATAAAGAACGGGGCTGGAGGCACAAACCAGCAGGATGAAGAGACAAAAGACTCCTGATGACTCAGAGAGGTGGGGTGGGAGGGCCGAGCTCCTGAGGGGTCCAGTAGTCACACCCCTAAGTCCTGGTGTGGTCTGCCACCTAAGGACAGGTTGGGACAAGTGATGGGACCAGACAGCAAGTGCCTCTTTTGTAGAAACTGCCGTAGGAAAAATCAGTGCTAGGCCTTCTGGAAGGGGAAGATGTTAATTAAACAAAACGAATTTCACATTCATTTCAAGGCTTTCACTCATGGAATGTGCCGCATGTTGTATCTCAGTGGCCTGACGTGGAGCATCATTGCCTGGAGCACAAGGCGTGCTGGCTATGAAGCCCTCATGTACAGCCGGTCAAGAGGAGCCCAAGAGATGACCTGGCTTTTGGAGAGGTCTTTTCTTTTTTTTTTTTTTGTCTCCCTTGAGACAAATGTTATTTTTTGATTAATCTTCCACAAATCTTAGGCAAGGTTGCTGCCCCTGTCTTTGTTTCTTCATGTTGGGTATTTTTACAGCTGCAGGCTGTCTCCCCCTTGAGATAACGGGGAATGGCCCATGCCCTCTGGTGAAACCTCATGACTGTTCTGTTATCTGCACAGGGTCTTCTGCTGATTAAATCACTTGTGCCCTTATTCAGGCCTTGATGCAAACGACCAATTCATCGCTATTTACCGGCTTGATTGCTGTGGATTGCGTACTTGGTTATCAACACATACCATTCTTGCAGCCATTGCTTTATTGCTCTTTCTGCTGCTGGCACAGTTGTGCCTCATTCTTCTTTGCATTTGTGTTACAAAGACCCAGGGGTTGTCCCTGTGGCTGCAAGGAGTCTGGGCAAGATCACTTCAATACGTGGGTCTTGTTGCCTGAATGCTGGATGGACGGCTTGGACAGGCATGGTTTGGGGCTCAAGAGTTACGTGATTATGAGAGTGTTAATGTGAAAAAAACCCACTCTTGTTTTATAACAACATGACCTTTCCTTCCTATAATTTGGACTTTGCCAGAGCGTTGATACGTTCATTGCTCTAATAATAAGCACAGGCTCAGAACAAGATGATCACATAATATTTTGGGTGGTATCTTTTAGCCTGATTTCATTTTTCCTTCTGAAGTCAAGTCCAAAGGCAGTATGAATACGATGACCATCCTGTGTTCTTGCTCTCTATCACTGAGATCAGCGTGACAAATCATGGCACAAAAGGCCCAGCCCAAAGTTCTGCGCTAATTTTGCAATAGCTATGAAAAAGCTCTTGCAGGGTAGGAGAGGAAAACTGAATCTGTGCTAATCAACGTTAGGGCACCCAATAATAATTAAAATTCTGCCAAGTTCCTCTCCCTTGCCAATCAGAATCAGCAGAAATTACACAGATGAAAAATTGCTTCACCCTGGTTGCTGTGAAGTCCTTGGACAATGCTGTGCCGCGCTACGCAGTGCTGTTAGTCACCCCTCCACCTCCTGTTGCCCCGAAGGTGGGATGGAAGAACAGATGCTTCCCGGCACACCCCAGCAACCGTTCCTCACGCCCTGCCCGCCACGGTCCTGTCCCTGGCTGCTGCTTTGGTTGCCGTGTGTTGCTGTACCAGATGTGTTTCCCAGGTCCAGCCGCAGGCTCCCTGAGCCCAGGTGTCCCTTATCTCCACCAGCTTCCCTGGCCAGGAGCAATGCGGGGGAGAGGACAGCCCCGCTGTGCTGGGAAAGGGAGAGCTTTCTCGACTTGCTCACTGGTTTGGGGGACCAGTTTGCAGGGCCGCTGGACTCTCTTGGCCCTACGGACAGCCACGAGTTGGTGCAGAATAAACTTCCTGAGGCTCATGAAGCCGCAGGACACCAGCCCTGCCTCATCTGGAGCACACAGGTATCGCCATCATTGTCCAGGTCATCTTGCTGTATCAGTCAGGAGGAGCAGCGTGTTCCAGTGCTTATTTTCTTCTTCTTCAGCTAATGATTGCAGAAAACCAAAACTTTAGACGGAGCCTATTGCCTCCTGCCCCAAGCGCAGTCTTTGCCGTGCTGGACCTGAAGGGAAGGGTCTTGTCTAGACCCTGGTTCGGTCGTGGGAGCTGGTGTGGGGATGCAGCTCCATGTCCAACAACAGGGGCACAGCGGCTTGTCAGTGGAGGGAGGAACCGCTCCTTTTATGACCTTTAATGAATTTTTCTGTTTCTTACAGGCATTTTATGTGTGGTGCTCTCATAGGGAAACTTGAAAAAGTCTGCTTTACTCAGCTCTGGATAATTTTTCATTTCATTAAGCTGAAGCCAGCGAAGGGTGAATGGACAGCAATAGGTGTGTGAGGTGACTTGGGCTGGAGAGAGAGAAAATGGCCATTAATGTAATTTGGTAGAGATGGTTGAGTCTTTGCATTTGGAAATGAAGCAGCACGTGGCCTCTTGGAGTGCCCTGCTGCAGGGAGCACGGTGGGTCCAGTTTTTCCCAAGCTGAACCGTTTTACATTTTCTCCTGTTTTTTTCACAACTACACTCAGTAGAGGGAGATTGTGCCAAAAATAATAATAATCATCTTTCTAGATACTGAAACCAAACGTATAAATTCAGCCCAAATTATACCAGTTCTAGGTCTGGCACTACTTGTAACCCACAGAAGTGCTGTGATGCAAAACGTGTTGTCATTGATGACAATGTCCTAAAAAGAAGCCACCAAAGACGACCCGTGCCCCAAGCCCCGGTGGTGGGTACCGGGGTGGGTGGCAGAGCAGGGTGCTGGGGGGGCTGTTACACCCCGAGGGAGCAGAGCTGAGGGCTCTGTCCTGGCCGAGATGGGTGCACCTCACATCACCCTGGTGGGTGAGTCTTGTCCGGTAGTGTGGACTCCTGCTCAGCTGGGTTTACCCAACTGGGGTGAGATCTCCGTTAAAGCATCGACAGCCATGGACAGCGCTGGGATGAAGCCCACCAGGAGCTGCTGGGGATGGTACCCACATCATCCATACTCCCCGCTGCGCCGTGTGTGTGCCTATAGCCTGATCTCTCCTCAGTGCTATTCTGCAGCAGTGGATTGTACGGCACGTCATGGAATCATAGAATCATTGAGGTTGGAAGGGACCTTTAAGATCAAGTCCAGCCATCAACCCAACACTGCCAAAACCACCACTAACCCACGTCCCTCAGCACCACGTCTGCCCATCTGTTAAATCCCTCCAGGGATGGTGACTCCACCAGTTCCCTGGGCAGCCCGTTCCAATGTTTGATAACCCTTTTGGTGAAGAACTTTTTCCTAATATCCAATCTAAACCTCCCCTGGTGCAACTTGAGGCCAGCAAAGCCTCTTCTCCCAGCATTCCATCACACAATCCGTCTGTCTGCCTGTCATGTGTCCCTGAAGGATGATCAGGTTTTCATGTCGAGAGAGCTCATTTTCAAAAACTGCTTTTGTAACAAAAACGGGTGCCTCCCCTTGATAAATATGGTTTGTCTGTGGGCCACCAAAGGCCACCTTGGAGAAGTGGGGTGTCTGAAGGGCCTTGGTGTCTGATGCTCCCTGTGTGTCGGTGTCAGGGCTGCAGCTGTAGGTACCGGGGACGTGCACGGTGCCGGCAGGGCTGTCCGCAGCGGCACCGAGTCATGGAGCCGAAGACCCCATTGGGACAGTTTTCTCACCGGGTTTGAAAAAGAGAGGCTTTGATGCAGGACCCAAACCCGCGGTGAGGGTGATCAGGGCACGCGCCAGAGCCGTTCCAGCAGCTGGAGGGTTGCACGGTGTGGCTGCCCGTGTCACCCGTTTTAAGGGCTTATCTACCAGTTTGTACCCCAGCGTTGCAGATGAGAAGTATGTTCTTCTTAAAAAGCTCTAAAGTATAGACCAGACCTGGAATTTTAGGGTAATTCTAATTTTTAACATTTTTTGCTTCATAGTTTTGAGGGCTTTTGCTCTCCCTGGAGCAGGGATGAGGGCTGCAGGCTCCCGGCCTCGGGGTGGCAGGGCACGGGCGATGGCGTGCGGGGCGATGGCACTTATCCACACTTAGTCATTGTGAGCAGCAAAGTGCAACTGGATTTGGATATTTAACGATGGCAATTTTTGGCACGCGTGCATAAGGCGCAGTTGTTCATGCGAGGTACAGGTAGATTTTCGTGAGATGGTTCGTCCAGCTCCTCGCGGAGAGCACTTTTCCCCGGGGCACTGAAGGGTGATGGGCTGGGAGGGCCTCCTGGGCATCTCACACGAGCTCGGCAATCTCAGCGGGGTACCTTACATAAAAACAAAACCCCACAAAAACGCCTTTCAATTTATCATCTATGTTATTATGCATTGGCATATGGAATTAGTTCAGTATTTGAAACATTCTGGTGCAAGATCTGTAGCTAAGATCTCAAAGACACTGCATATGTCTATATATGAAGACACCAGAAATAATGGTTACAAGCATAATATAAGAGCTTGGTCTGATTTTAATAACGCTCTGACATCCATCTAAGTGTTTCTTGAGTGACTTTGTTTTAAGCAGAATATGGCTTTGAAGAACATAGTTTATTCTCCTGCAGATAAGTTAGAATTAAATTCCTGATCCTTGGCTTATGTTCCTCAAAATTAACCCCCCAGTATTTTATTCAGCCTTCTGATTGGGGACACAAAAATAACAAAGCTGGCTGTGAGCCATATATTTAGTGTGGGGACATAAGATGAGGATAATCAACGGTTAAAAGCTGGAAAACAGCCTTACATTGACGTTGGCATTCTAGTTTGTTGTTTGGGGTTGGTTAGTCTGTTTGTGGGTTGTTTTTTCCGGGGGGACTGGGGTTTGTTGGTTGGGTTTCTTTACAGTGAGTTCTTACAAATATCCAAGAATAATCAGGCTTGTGGCTGAAGCTGTGCTCGGTCCAGGAGCGTTGGTAGCTGGTATCACGTGCACAGGAGCAAAACCTGCCCTGGAGCGGCGGCGTACGCATGGGGGCGAGTACCCGAGCGTGGGTTTGGGGTGTTGTTTGGGGTTGGGTTGATTTTACCCAGTCCAGGAGGGTTGAGGGATGCGTTTCCACTGCGGAACCTGGACCTGACGGCATCAGCCGGTGTCAGTCTGGCCTTCCCTGCGTGGGAGGCTCTGTGCTCGTGTATGGAGATGGGCGCTATGGCAGAACCCCAGATGGGGAAGGTGGGTCCAACTGGTCCAGCCCCCTGCTCAGCCAGAGCCGGTGGCCCAGGACACCGTCCAGATGGGTACCAGGTATCTCCAAGGATGGAGGCTCCACCACCTCCCTGGGCAACCTGTGCCAGGCACCCTCACAGTGAAAAGCGTTCCCTGATGTTCAGAGGGACCCTCCTGTGTCCCAGGGTGTGCCCACAGCCTCTGGTCCTGGCACTGGGCACCACTAGGAAGAGCCTGCCTCCATCCTTCTGGCCCCCTCCCTGCAGGTACTGGTGTGCATGGAGGAGACCCCCCTGAGCCATCTCTGCTCCACGCTGAGCAGCCCCACCTCTCTCAGCCTTTCCTCACAGCAGAGGTGCTCCAGTCCCTTCAGCATCATCGTGGCTCTTGGCAAGTACCTCTCCAGCATGCCCATGTCTCTCATACTGGAGAGCCCAGCGCTGGAGCAGCACTCCAGGCGTAGCCTCCCCAGTGCTGAGCAGGGAGAAGGATCATCTCCCTTGACCTGCTGGCCTCGCTCCTCCTGATGCAGCCCAGGGCACCCTTGGACACCTTGGTTCATGGTCAGCCTGGTGCCCAGCAGGACCTTCTCCACCAAGCTGCTTTCCAGCGGGGTGGCCCCAGTCTGCGCCGGTGCCTGGGCTTCCTCCCCAGGGACAGGACCAGAGCAGGGCTGTTGGCAGCCGGGTCTGGTGGTGCGGGGCCTCAGTGTCACAAGCGAATTGACTGAGCGGATTCTTAAATGCGGTAGGTAACAGGTACTCTCTCAGAACCTCTGTTTTAGAGGCTTTTGGACTTCCTCTGGGATTTTTTTTTTTTTCCATAGGGATTGTGTAGTATGTGCTGAAATAATTAAAACTTTTAAAAACTCGTGTGGATTTGATGTTCAAGAGTCTTTCGTACTGATAGTGAATCCAAGTACTTGCTAGTCGTGCGGAGATGTGACAGAGGTGGAGAGTCCAAGTGACCATCTCTGCGTAGCGAGGTGAGCGCGTGCCCGGCTGTTGGCAGCACATACAGTGTGTGCAGCAGCAGCAGGAGAAAATCCCTCTGCTTTTCCTATAAATAAGCTTGTCTTAGCTCGAGAGGGTCATCTTAGAGTTTGGGTTGAGCTCATAGGTAATTTGGACTTTTCTGCTTAAACTCCCAAGAGTTCAGCCTGAACTTGCTTTGTTTTTTCAAATGTGAGCCCTTTCTAAGGGGAACTGGGCCAGGAGCTATTCGACTGGTTTCACAGCGATCGCGGAGCAGTTCTTAACCGTTCTCTGCTTATGGTGACTCTGATACGGCCTCTGTGAAACAAAAGGGTTTTTCTTAACGTGTGTCATACGAAGATCTCACCTTTGGGGGATGTTTCCAGTGCCTGGCATCGGTGTGTCGGTGCTGCAGCGTTGGTCTGTGGCTGTCGCGGCGAGTCACGCCCTGCCACGCGGCAGTGCCGTAGAAGGGATGGATCAGGCGCGTTGGGTGCTTGCATGGACTCAGGCATGCAGCAAAGTTTAAAGTGTTAGTGTTTAAACAGGGAAAAATATGTGGAAAACAAGCCAGAAAAATCCATTTCATAATCAGGAACGCAGCTAACTTTTTTAATTGACGCATTATATAAACATACAACTCTTACTCTCCAAATGTCCTCGCTAGACCCGGTGCCAACACTAACAATCTCCGAGGGAGAAGTGAGGGTGGTGAAAGAGGGGGTGAAGTACAGCTGGGTCCTGCCCTGCCCCTGCCAGCGGGGCATCGGTGGACACCGCGGCAGGAGAAGGCTCCGGCGGTGAGACCTGCCCTCGGGGCACCGCGAGGCCCGGGGCGGTGGAAGTGCTTTTCAAACACAAGAAGCTTAGTGAGAAAACACGCTGGCGGTATTTTCGGTACAGGCTGCCTAACGCTGGTGTTTTCTCCCTCAGCAGAGTTCTGCCGCATCGACAAGCCCTTGTGCCACGATGAAGACGAGCAGCTCAGCTTTGAAGCCGTCCGCAACATCCACAAGCAGATGGATGACGATGCCAACGGCAACGTGGACGTAGAGGAGAGCGACGAGGTTAGTTCTGTGAGGCGTCGTGCTGGCGTGGCGGGGTGCCTGACATTCAGGCGTGCAAACTCTGAGGCTGTGGGCTGCCGAGCTCGTCGTCCGGCTGAGGAGGCCATGTGCCATCCTGAGCCAAGTTCCTGATCCAAATGGTGCATTTCAGGACTGTGATCTTTAGTGTCTGTGGCTTTCCCGCTGCTCTGGGGGTTTCTAGCCATGTAATCTTCTTCTACACACAAGGTATTATCGATTTATTCCAACACTGAAAGAGAAGGAGATTGGTTTATGTGATTGTTGTTATTATTTCATTCCTCTTTTAATTGTGGGGTTGGGAACCACCTCTGAATTCTGATGGAGCCTCTCTGTTGCCGTTGAGCAAATACACTGGCTGCTGTCTCCACATCACAGTCTTTACTATGCTCTTCCACCCACCCAGCGGCAGCAGTGGGTGCATGCTGCTGGAAGAAGGAACAATTTTTTGTTGTCTTGGCCTTGGAGTTTTTAACTGATAACTTTATGGAAGAGGAATAAAATTGTTGTTTTCTTACATGAGCACCGATAGAAATAAGCGACTACTAGAGGAGGGAAAGCTGTTTATTTATAGTGTTGCCCCAGTTGCAGTGGATGCTTGTTCACAAGGCTCTGCTCAAGGTGAGGAATTCTCTCTTACAAGGAGACTGGCATCTAAATAAGAAAGTCAGAATGTTGGAAACTAAAAGAAAGGAGACTGGTGAAGGGATGTGCCTCCAGTCCCAGGCAGTTGTCCAGTCCCAGTTCTCTCAGTCCTTCAATCCGTGGCAGAACCACTGCCCGGGGAGGGATGTGCTGCCTGTCCTGGCCTCGCCGCTGGGCTCAGGAGGGCCGTGCACGGCTCTAGAGCTGCACAAGTTGCTGGAAGGGTGGAGGTTTGACGGGTCTCGTGCCAAGTCCACGTCCTGCGACTGAGGCGGGCGCTGCTGGGAGCAGGGGCCGTTGAATGGTCTGAATTCTTGGCCCTGGAAGGAGACGAGCCAGGAGCTGCTGAGACACTGCTGGTGGTGACCCAGTGCCCAGCATGCGCCCGGCCAGAGGGGGATGGAGGGGCTGGCAGCCGCCGGTGCTGCGCCACGGAGCTCTGCTGAACGCACCCTCCGCACCTCGGGCCTTTGACTAATGAGGATCAGAGAATCATGGAAGGGTTTGGGTTGGAAGGGACCTTAAAGACCATCCAGTGCCACCCCCTGCCCTGGGCAGGGACACCTCCCCCCAGCCCAGGTTGCCTGGAAAAATGCCTTGTGGGAGAACCCGATATAATCTGTGTGGGGTTGGGAGTTCACAAAATTGTGACATGCTGCTTCTGGACCAAAAGTCATCTCTTGGATTTCCCCCCCACATTCTGGTGCGGATGACAAACTGAAGGCACATGACAGG
>RSEF01000001.1:66404783-66426289 GCA_003993805.1 Himantopus leucocephalus
AAATACTGTGTTCAGTTTTGTGCCCCTTGCTACAAGAAAGACACGGAGGTGTTGGACCGTGTCCAGAGAAGGACAACAAAGCTGATGAAGGGACTTGAGAACAAGTCTTATGAGGATTGGCTGAGGGAACTGGGGTTGGTGAGCCTGGAGAAGAGGAGGCTGAGGGGAGACCTTACCACTCTCTACAACTACCTGAGAGGAGGTTGTAGCAAGGTGGGTGTCAGTGTCTCCTCCCAAGTGACAAGCAATAGGACAAGAGGAAATGGACTTAAGTTGTGCCAGGGGAGGTTTAGATTAAATATTTGGAAAAATTTTTCCACCGCAAGGGTTGTCAAGCATTGGAACAGGCTGCCCAGGGAAGTGGTTGAGTCGCCATCCCTGGAGGTATTTAAAAGACGTGTAGATGTGGCGCTTAGGGTCATGGTTTAGTGGTGGAGTTGGTGGTGTTAGGTTAGAGGTTCTACTCCATGCTCTTAAAGGTCTTTTCCAACCTAAATGATTGTATGATTTTAAAGTGATATGTCATGCATGATATCTTTTTTGTGAAGTAATATTCATATCACAAATATTTGGAAAACATGTCAATAAAAGTGCTGGTATTAATAATGAACATTATTCATTAATTTAGAGATGAATAAATTAATACAGTTAATTTGTTCTTATTTAGGACTTTGATGGTATCTGTGGATACTAAGCAAACTTCTCATTCATGGGTTTTCTGAGTACTGAATGGATCTGTTTACAGTAAACACAGTTTTTAGGAAGATAACTGATTCCCTCAGTCTGTGAATCAAAGTAGAAGATGTAAGTTGACCGTAATTTCAGTATTTTAGAGGGTACATCTAACTTGGGTAAGTTAGATTATGAATGAGTCCACAGAGGACATCACTTTCCTTTAGGAAGGTCTACTTTTGAATTGCCAGTTGCATTAATAAACATCTGTGTCACACAGTACAAATGGTTTTCTCACTTAAAAGGTAGTCAGCAATTCAATGTAGTGGAGATAGCTCAATTTCCAAGTCAAGACAGCCATGGAAGGCAATTTAACAGTGAGAGCACCAGTGATGATCTGTCTTCTGATGGAAGTTATAGCTCTGGAAGTTGTTGATACAAAATACTATAGATATTAACAGAAAATTACTGGAAACAACAGAAATATGGAGGTATCTGGTTTTGTTTTGTTGGTTGTTTTTTTTTTTTGTAACAACAAGGAAAACAGACTGTTTTCATAGTTTTCTTGAGATGATTTTTAGCTGGATGAATATTTATATTGTCTCAAAGCTCTTGTAACCAATTTCCTTAAAGGGAGTATGTTTTTGTACCTCACATTTGATCTCTAACACTAGACAGAACAAGATTGGGACTGGCTTGTACTGAGTGAATTCTTCCCTTTATCAGTCCTTTCACCCTGAAATCTTTTGGAAGTCTGGTTGTCAGTTCCCACCTTTGCCTTCAGAATTTTTAAAAAACAGGTTACTGGATAAAGTATGTTTTTACACTGTGCTTGTCTCAAAGAAATTAGTCTCCACCAGCTGTTCAAAACTGGATTCTTTAGACTTTTAATGATGCAAGTCACATATGTATTCTCTGCCAAAAATGCAAAGGAGGGAAAGGAGACTTGATAATCTGGGCACTGAAGCTTTAATGAGACAAATTCTGTGTAATCATGCAAATCACCATTTGCCTGGTTTTTTTCGGACAAAGTAGCTCATTTTCCACCTGCTAAATGGTAAGACTGTATGGCACAAAAAAAGAGAATTCTTCCTACTTTGTGCCATCAGAGTTCAGTGGTATTACTGTGCCACTGCTGTTTGCATTTTGCTATACTGATAGTTGATGGGGTTTTTTTTATGTAAGCTTTCTGTTCCAACAGAAATGTCAGTCTGAACGTTCATTTTGTCAAAGATAGCCTAATACTAAAAGAGGACTATAAAATTAGTGACTCTCTCTGACGTATCTCAGAGTAGCAATTATAATTTTTCTTGTTTAACAGTCAAATGATAGTGGAGACTGAATCCCTTGGGATTCTACAATGTTTTCACATATGAAGAATATCCTAAACCATATTGTGCATTGAATTTGCATTGTAATCTATACCATAAGGCTGCTGAAATTTTCTGGGCTTTATACAATAACATGCAAGTAATATCTGCAAGATTTCATTTTAGCCAAGGCTTTCTCAACAGGACATGTAAGTAACATCATGCTGGTAGTATGTTTAGATTTTCCTATTTTGGAGAGCTTTGGCTGTATTTTTCATAGTTGACCATATGGATCTTTTGCTAACACTATTGAACTATGATCTATGGCTTGATACTAATTATACTGCATTCACTTTTTTTGTTTTGTTTTTTTTAATTAATTGAAAATCTTGTTTGTTAGAAATTACTAATAACTTTGTGGAGCTATTCTTATCTAATCCAAAACAACATTTACTTAAATCCAGATGCCTTCATTAGCATCTCACTCACTGTCCCAATTAAAGAATATTTTTGAATTATAGGCATACTAAGTAGATATTCATATTAACTGTAATAAAACACAGCAAGATACTTCTCCTTTCGCGTTCTGATAACCATACAACTGCCCTTACTTTCAGACTACAGCAGACCCTGATTAAAACCTGAAGCTTACATACATTTCAAACAGTTTACTCCAAGTTTATCTTAACATGTCCAATGCAGTTTCATACCAAGCAATGGGTTCTTGGAAGACGCTTGCCATTTCCCCCTGGGGGTGGCGGTGCCTGCTGGAGTGCCGCTGCGCTCCCTTCTGTCTATCCTCCCTTTAGCTTGCTATGTAGACTAGCAATCTGTAGAGCAGGCAACAAGCTGTGAATGGCGTTTACTGTCCTGGTGCTGCTTCAGTTCTGTCTTATTACTGAATATAATGGAACTCCTGCCCAAGAAAATAGAGAGTTTTAGCCTGGTCTTTCTTCAGCAGGGTGAGTGTTAGTTTACACAGGCTTCTAGGAAGCCTCTAAGGCAGCCTAAGTTTGTACTGCAGATAAAAGAAGCATTTATTAGCTTAGTCCCACTTCTGTGCCATTACTTTTTTTTTTATTGGCACAAGCTTTTGAGCAGCTGTGTGTTGAAATGAGTAAGGGAAACAATCCAGATTAAAGTTAACACAAGCAAGGAAACAAACAGAAATGGTTACTTTGAAATCCAGCTGATGGTTCAGACCTGATAATACTTAGAAACCCTGTGATCACAGCCTTTCCAAAGAAGAATTATTCAGAACCATCCATCATATATATTTTCAAAATGAGACCTTGTTAGGATACCAGGTCTCATGTGAGAGGTTGCTCAGATCTTAAGTAATGTTCCTGAAATAAATGATAAGGATTCAGTTGATGTTAAACCTGATATTAAAGGGTAAATTCTGCACCAGATATGAAGAGTAGATTTTACGACATCCATGAACAGTAAACCACCTGTTTTTATGTTAATTCATGTACATCGTACATCTCTGAAATCGGATCCATAAAGCAGAAAGAACCTTTTAGCACTTAAGGGGGAAAAGGATAAATGGCCTTGGAGCACTTCTCTAGTAATTGTTTGGAGCTGTTTGCACTATAGTTCTACCTTTTTGTTCCCTGTGAATCAAAAAATGAGATTTAAAAGTATATTTTGTTCTTTGTAGTCTTTTCAACATTGAGATCCATGACAGACACTTGGCCATAGCTGAGTATATAATTTTTTATAAAGAAAAAATTTTATATTAATTTTGTATCTAATTTTACAAGATAGTACTCCCTGTACTGTCAAGACATGTTTCAGTCCAAAGTCAGTCAATATTTTATATTGCTTTTGCCTTATATAGAGCATACCTGAAACAGTGAATAGATTATACATATCATACACCAAATCAAGAATAATTCAGGAGATTGCTTAGAGTGCCACCTTTTACTGTGCTTAGAGTGCCACCTTTTACTGTGCTCTTTGTGTTGCACATATCACAGTGGGATGGGTTCTCCATGACATATAGTAATGAAAAATATAGAGTGAGAATAAGGTATCCTTTGTGATCTTCCCAAAGCTCCTCGGTCCCAAATTTCTTTCAACTTTATGGTTTGTCAACAGAATTACATAACAAAGATGAGGTTTTACATACTAACATCTTCATTGTTAAACCATTAACTGCTTGTATGGTAGGAAAAAATCGTTGTATATTTGTGCTATCTAAAAGAAATAAAGTACATGGAGTATTACTCTATAATTTATTAACTTACATTTGATCCCTTTTTTTAATTATGAGCACTTCTCATAGACATAGGCAATGCAATAATATGTTTAGAATGTAAGTAAATCAAGGAATCATTCATTATACCTCGAATATCCATAACACAATGCAAGCCCTTAGCAGAAAAGCAACCCGTACATTAAGTTAAGGGCAATAGCATTCATATAAATGTAGTTAGTAGAGTAAGTGAAACAACCTGGAATATGAAGAAAATCAAGGATTAAAGACAAGCTAGAACATTTTCAATGCTTACTATTTCTTCTCTAGCTACACATTTTCCATGTAATTGTATATTATGCCAAATTTTGTCCCCAGTTGCATCCAAGGAATTTCACTAAGGGCAGTTCGTATGTGTGGTATCAGAGCAGACAGTCAGTGCACAAAACACAAATATTGCAAGACGAGCAGGATTTGGAGATTATGGAAGGGATGGCTTCCAAATCCACGGAGAAGTGAACAAAATGAGACATATTTAATTTATTTACTTATGTAATAATCTTTCATTTTGAATGGTGTTCCAGTGTCTTAAATTTATAATATTACAATGGTATGTTTACAAAACAGAATGTTTAATACTTAACACATACTTAACTATCTTAGACAATTGACTAGAAAGTGCATAACAATGATAGAGTGAGATATGGACAGAATATGGAGGTACCTAAAGAGATTTTAATATACTTGTTTTAGAAATGGTTGGCAACTGCATGCTCTCTTTCAGGTTGGCTGCTCCATGCCATCACACAGAAGAGGTGAGATGGCCACTTAATAAGTGATTTGATTTACAAATTCCTATGCCTAGTTTACAATCATTTACACTTCAACTGTGTTATACCCAGTAAGGTGTAATGGCCTGTTTCAAAACAGCAGAGATATATGGCTGTTGAGTGCACATGTGACACAAGCAAACTCTGATCATGTCTTTGGCTGAATTATTCCTTTCATGATCTGCAGGGCTTTTTGCTGATTAACAGTGGTCTTCTCACTTACAAGACAGGACTTTCTGTTGTTTTCTTTTGACTCGTGTAAGTGGTGACCGGAATAGGGCCCAAAAAGGCTCAATCACCCATCTTCTCCGGAGTAAGTATTCAGACATGATTTGCGTAGCTATGACCTTGTCGTTTATGTTCAAGTTGTGATAATTATTTAATGGTCACTTGAGATTAGCTGAATATATATTGGCAAAACCACTGTGACCTGATGGAATTTTAATGCTACAGAAGAGCTTTTTGCCACTGAGATCCTTCAGAAACCATAGCCTCAGGCAATTCTGAAAAGTGAGGTTGTGTTCTGTATTTATATGACTTTTCCAAGACATCCTTATATCTGTTTATCTGATAAACTTAAACATACTATCTTTGCATATTTAAGACAGATAAACTTTAAAGTACTATCAAAACAGCATCTAAAATGCTCACTTTTAGTTGCCAAGATGTCTCCCACTAATCAGTAGTTCTTGACATATTAGTAACAACTCTAAAGAGTTGTCATTGTTCTCTAGAAGAAAATTCAAGAGTGCAGCAATTCAGTATACAGCTTTTCTATTTCTAGCCAGTTCTGACGTGCTTGATTTCCTCCTTGTTTAACGGTCATATCATAGTTAATATGAAAAAGTCCAAAAAAAATCACAAACAATTTCCCTACATCTAATGACTTTAAAGAATAGAAGAACACATTTTTACTCAGTTTCTTCATGTTTGATACCAATGAAAACTTAGGGAAAATTAAATACAAGCAGAAACATTAACACATTGCAGTTATAGAATCGGAATATTTTGAGTTGGAGGGGACTCGTAAGGATCATTGAGTCCAACTCTTTGCTCCTTGCCCAACTACCTAAACCTAAACTATACGACTAAGAGCACTGTTCCGATGCTCCCTGAACTCTGACAGGATTGGTGCCATGACCACTGCCCTGGGGAGTCTGTTCCAGTGACCGACAACCTTCTCCATGAAGAACCTTTTCCTAATGTCCAATCTGAACTTCACCTGATACAGCTTCATTCCATTTCCACGTGTCCCATCGCTGGTCACCAGAGACAGGAGACAAGCATCTCCCCGTGTGCTGCTCCCCTTGAGCAAGCTGTAGGCTGTGATGAGGTCACCATAGCTTCACTTGATTTCAGAGCAATGGCTAAAGTTACTTTGTCTTTCAAGACTCAAACGCAAATTCAGTCCCACTAGTATAAACTTTGTGAATCTGTGAAGTTCTAGATATGTGTGTGGGTTCAATAACAATCCCAATGCAATAAAAAGAAGGTGATATAAAATGGTAACTGTAGACCATTTCTTAGTCCCTCTAATATTTAGATTGTTCTTTGTGCAATACAATAGCTAGAGTTTTCACAATTGTATTCAATCTTTTTTGACTCTGATAAAGTAAAGCCGTTCTGTACAGAACAGCAGTCAAGAAATTGAGCTGCTTTGATGCAAGTTCTTTAAAAGATTTCTGGTTACAAATTAAATGTATCCTGAATTATGAGTACTAAAAGTTACTAAAACAGTTCCATATAGCAAATCTAGATGTTTGTTGTTCCAGTGATAATGAACCATTTTGTGATGTGGAAATATAATCTGAATTCCACCAAACTGTCACTGATATTTCTAGTCAGGTTTACTAACAAGTGAATGAGTAAATGGCTAACAATATTGGGTTAAATCTTAAGTGTTTAAACTTTGCTTGACTTTAACTACTATTGGAATCTTTTCAGTAGGAAGAGCTAAGTAGTGATATTTGATTGTTGCTTCTGTACATCGAGAAATACGCAAAAAAACATAAAAAGAGGTTCTTCCTCTTAATGCTGTACTCAACCACAGTTCGGTGTTTGTTTTTTTTCTTTGCTTGCTTTTTCTGGCATTCAAAATAATGCGATATTGGCTGAGTGCCTTTTTTGCAGGTCCAAGTCTCATTCTTCATGATTATGGTAGTGAGGTCCATCCATCTGCGAGAGGCCTCAGGGAAAATTGAGTTCCCTTTTTTTTCCTTCCCATATTTATGCTTTATTTCCCCCTCAAGAAGGTTACAGAACATACAATGGGCCAGAGTAGTTTCAGATTTAAATAGGGTAAATTAAGCACTTGTGATTTAGCTATTTGTGTTTTGATATGTTTAAAACTTAGAGGTTTGTGTTGCTGAAAGGGAAGGTCTGGTGAAGCGTTTCCCAGCAAAAAAAAAAAAAACCCTCTAAACATTCATTCTCTGAAATAACCCTTTTATCTTATTTTACATATACATTTTTCAAATGTTTTGTAATAATAACAATTAGTGCATCAGGAGCCCAATTCTTATTGGCTTTATGGATCAATCTTTTATATTTACATAAATCCTGCATCAACAATGTTACCATGGTTACATAATTACAATTTAACCTTGCAAGTGGTTTATCAAAATATCAGGTACTAAAGCAGTGCTGTGACTGAGTTGGCTGCATATGCCAACCAAACAAGTATCATATTCTTTGTTTTCTAACTAACTACAAGTTTCTCTGTATAAAAATATTATTCAACAGGTTTGTGTCAGTCAAAATTCTTAAGCCTGAAACTTCTCTTTTTGTTTTACCGAAAAGCTGAAAATATTAACCGAACCTATTGGCATGATTTTGTGATTTTCTGGATCAGCATTACTCTGTCGAAATTTGCTTTCAGAAAAGATTTTCCTTTTGAAGGTGGTAATCTAATTCACTTGCTAGAATGTCTGTATTTCAGTGAAACAGGATTTCAGACAGCTTTCATTACTTTATTGATTATCTGAGGATGAAGATAGCAGAAAGAGCTAGTATTTTTCATGAGAAATTGCTGATATTGATCAGTTGGTGATGTTGGGATGGATTACATATCATTAAATTGTCTTTTTGAAATGAAAAATAATAATGCCGTTCAAGATTCTGTCCTGGATTTGCTAACAAACACTCTCTCCAGAGGTTGGTTTTTTCACTGATAAATACAAGTCTACAAGAGGAAAAAGGCAAAGGACAGTCCTACAGAACTTCTTTTCTTGCAAAAGAGATGCAAAGAACAGTGACTATTTGGAAAACTGATTAAATGGTGGTCTTTGCATTTTTATTAATTGTTCTATATAGACAGTTGAGGACTATTTTTCAAATATCCTTGGAAAAATCGGTTTTATTATGGTTTGGTTTTTTCTTATTTCTATGGCCTTCTAAAAAAAAAACAGTTAAAGGTTCTGTTAAACTGAAAACTGAAGGGTATCCTTTACTGTAGTGGATGTACAGATACTATCATAATGGAAAAGTAAACTGTGAATTTGTTGGTTGTAAGTTAATATAAAGTTGTAAGCAATATATCCAGATGCTCAAGAATATTATGTCTGTCATTTTATGTTTTACTTAGTTCTATTATTCAATTTTTTATTTTACTTTGCGTATAAAATGTTTTCTTAGAGATAAATTCATCAATGTGTGCAGAAAAAATAATAGTTTTAGGCATGGGTAGTAGGAATATAGCTGTCTCATTAAAATGACTGATAAATGTATGTCAGACATTTATAAATCACACATTTTTAATCCAATGAGATAATTTCTCTAGTATTGTCTGCTGAGGGATGTGGCTGGAGTAGGGGATTCCACTCATTTCATTTGCACCGAAAAGACACATTTCTGTTGGGATGTTCATGCAGGGATGCTGCCTGCCTGGTACACCTTCCCTGTCTGTATGGAATGTGACCTCTTCCTCTCAGCTTTCAGGGCATGCTGCAGGTTCCGTCTGTCTCATTTGAGTTTTCAAAATTAAGGCCATCGATGCATAAACTAAAAGGTAGTGCTAGTAGGTGAGGTGAATTGTTAATATTTTCTAGGTACTGGTGTGACTGGACTAAAGGTTTTGTGATTTTTCTTTCAAGTTTACAACTGGTAACGTACTCAGACCGCAAAACATACTGAGTGACTAATTGCTGAAAGCTTAACATTTCATAGGACTGCATATGCAAGGGATTTTGAAAAAATTTCACCTTCAATTCAGTTTCAAAACAACCGTGTGACTAATTTAAGTAAATTTAACAACCTGTGCCATGGACATCTATTGTTTCACAACATCATCTCAACAGCTGGCACAGAAGTGCTTCTGGGCAGTTGATTTCTGCTAGCTTAGCCTTTCTTAGGTGAGTTATTTCAGTGCGATCAGACCATTTTCCAGACCATTTGGTTCCTAGTCTTTTTAGGAAGAAAAAGTTCATCAAAGAACTTTCCTTTGGAAAAGCCATAACATTGGAGACACTAAGAATATACTTCAATAGGTAGATGTCCTCTACAACTTTCCCGTCCAGAAAAATTTGTATGGTAGCTTAATTAGTCCTGTCCCTCCAGAGTGCTGGTGCTGGATAATTGCAGTTTCTCACAGTACAAAGTTCACTTCTTTTCTTTCTCAATAAACCTTATACAAACATAGTAAAGAAAATCACCTCTGATCACCAGTCATTTATTTCACGTGTTATTGTGCTTAGAATTTCTGATAGAAGACACTTTGATTCTTCTTATTTTGTTTTGCTTTCTTTTGGATGCAGACTGTGGCAAAGTCCAGACTCTGCAGCACTTTATACGCACGGGTCTAGATTGTGTAGAACTCCTCTGGGAAGCTGTGGAGCAGAACGTGAAAGGGAGAGGACTGCAGCTGCCTCGTGCTGTGATCTCCTCTGTAAGGTCAGTAAGCCGTATCTCACTCTCTAATGTCCTGCTACCTCTCTCCTCCTGAGCTGGGTCAAGGTAGCGGAAGAAAGTTACATATATTGGAGAGAAAGGTGAGGGGAAAATAGCAGAATCTGCACCTGATGCAACTGACAGCTTCACCAACTTTTTATTATTTCAGAGCTGCCTAAGAATTCACAAGATGAATTTTTTCAATACAACTCATAAAGTGTAGTTGAATTCAAGGCTGGCAGAATTAGGGGTCAATAATCACTCCAGAAAAGCACTACACACGCTTTGTCCCATCTTGCATCCCCTTTTATCGCAGACGTAAAAATGAAATAAATGTGATTCTGAGTGCAT
Organism: Himantopus leucocephalus; assembly: GCA_003993805.1. Classification (NCBI taxonomy): domain Eukaryota; kingdom Metazoa; phylum Chordata; class Aves; order Charadriiformes; family Recurvirostridae; genus Himantopus; species Himantopus leucocephalus. Next base: position 66,415,031 of record RSEF01000001.1, read on the forward strand.
TCAGAGTTACCTATGCAATGCTCTTGTAGAATTTGAGCATTATTGATTCAATTATATGTCATTATTATTCAACTTTTTTAATATACAGAAGCGCAGTTGGCATAAAAATTGTAAACTCTCATTTAATATTAAGACTGTTTTTTCCCTGGGACATTTTTCATTTAGAAATAACATTTTTACTTCTATGTTTTTTGAGACTTGGCAGTCTGAAGAGTCTCTCAGGGAGTCACTTATGTGAAAACTCTTAGTTTTCTTGGTTTGTTGTTGTTTGGGTTTTTTTTCTTCTCACCTGTGTCACTCTTTTTAGAGAGGTAACAGGTCCCAGTATGTTAATAAAACATTTTTATCCTTCTTCTCCTGTTCTTAACTTGTTTAAATTGCTACGTCTAGAAATATTTACAAATGGTGCTGTATATCTCCCTTGGTACAACAGTAAAAACAGGAAAAGAATCTGATGGGCTGAAACATAATGTTGTAACATTAAGACACAACAAAATAAAAATGTAACATCTGATGCCTGGATTATTTCATTGTTGATCATTCTTAGCCGATGAAATAGTAATTAATCATGCAATTCATAAAGTGAAGAATAACAAAAACTATTCAGGCTCTGAGGAACTCTGCAGACTCTAAATTATTTACCTAAAATTGAGACCCTTGCAGCTACAGCACATTTCAACTAATACGTCTCTTGTAGTCTGCTGCAGGTATTGGTACTTAAAAACCATGTTGTCAGTAAATCAAAGAAGATTTGATTTGATATTTAAACACCAAGATACTAGTTTTTAAAAAACATATAGTCAATAAATCAAATAAGATTTGTCTCAAGGAAGTATGGTAAGGGTAATATTTTGCCTCAATGTTTTGGCAAAATCTGACTCTTTGGATGAAGGGAATGCCGAATTGTGATGCTGTATAGCATCCTACCTTCTGAAGTATCTGTATAAATATGAAACTAGCATTCAATTTTAAAAACAAGGGTTGCCAGACCTCTATACATATTAGGTCTCTGTTGAACTAAGCAGTATGAAAGTATAACATCAAATGACTGTCCTGCTTCTACTTGTTGGTTCTTCCCACTCTGTCCATTACAGCCCAGTGTTCTAAATCAGCTTTCTAAAACTAAGACTGTCTCATCCTTTATGTTTGCCACATCAGAAATTTAGTATTAGTGGTGAGGTCATCTTAAAATAAAGTCATTTTAAATTCATACTTTTCTCCGTCAATCCCAAAGGCAAGACTGAACAGAAAACCTCATGGCCTCTACCATGTAATAAGAAATATTCATTCCAAACCACCTCCAGGCATCTCGCAGTGCATAGTTTCTGATGAAACCACACTACTTTAGTTGTCAGTCCCCCAGTGGAGACTAAGACTGGCAAAGAGAATGTTAATAAACCCAGATTTAGCAATGTTGATTCTTAAGAGGAGACCGAAGGGTATTTTCAAATTATTTGAGTATCCATGAGTTTCTAATAATAACTAATATTTTTCTGGGCTTACAGAGTAATTGTAACAATAAAACTATGTAATTTAGTCTCAGCTGATACTTGTTTTCAAAGAAACAAAGTATCATAACACCGCAAATATTGCATGTGGGAAAAGATCAGGAAATGTTTGGTAATAGAAGCAGCAAATTACTCTAGGAAAACACCCCAAAAGAAACAAGATGTGACATAACTAAGGAATGAACACCAATTTATATATAAGTTGTGTTTGAATTCCCAGGAAGACATAATCCAGTAGGGAATTTTTGGTAGGTATTTACCATCATGTAGAAGCTAAACTTCAAAGCATTGACTACAACTGTCATTACAAGAGATGACATTTCATGTTTGTAGATATAATAAACTACTGATGTATGTTTTCAGCAGGAAAATGTTTGTGATTATTCATGTTTAGCTGCTCTCTCTCCTGCTGCTAAAGTGTGTACCAGTGTGGGAGCAGTGTAATCAGGGAATTACTAAGTCTTAGTTAGCATCGCTATATTTCTTAAGTGATCAACACTTTATAGAGTGGAGTAATTTAACATAGAAAACTAAAACTCAGTGTGAGAACTGTCAGTACAGATTTTGTCTCAAACAGTTGACACTTGCTGCTGACAAGGGAGTCTAAAGATTAGATACCTGCATTAGCACATCTTCTCTGCCTGTTTTTTATAGCTTAAACTTTTCCTCTTTTTGCCCCTCCTATTCTGAACAAATGCAGATGTATATCAGCTTTTCTTTTTCACAGTTTGGTGCTGCAGACTTTCATTTTAATAGCAGATTTAGAGTGGGCTGATTCTAATGCCTCGTTATCAGCAACATTCTTGATGGTTTCTGAATCATTGTTTGAGACATCTGCTTGCACTGTCAACCTGAGAGCTGTCTTTAAAATCATACATCCTCGACATATATAATTAACTAGCTTGGAGAAAGATGGTTGACTGAAAGCTGTACAGGGTCAGGAAAATAGCCCGTTACTTGACATATTCATATGACCTAATTGACCTAACGGAGCAGGAGGAATTAATCATGCTTTCAGTCATTTCTCCTGCCATCTCTGTCTCTCCTTATACTGTGCTTAATGTTTTCAGTTTTCCCACACAAGATATCCAATACCTTTCTGGTGAAGACGACCACAGGCTTGCCTGCATTTTACTGACAATATGTAATTGTCCACCAGGAATGAAGGCTAAAAGGAATAACTTTCATTAGGTGGAAAATAGATTGAAGGGTTTCAGCGATGTTGTTCACAACGGATCTGCAGAAGAGCAGGTAGTAAGCAGTGTGGATGGCATGCTTAGAAGGGGGAAAAAATCGCTAAAAAATGTAGAAGGACGAATATCACTTCAAACTCTATTAGTCATCTGAACTGGGGCATTACTGACTGGAAATCACAAATAATATGAATTCATTTTAGTTCAAACAATAATCTGTGTTTTGAAAAGCACAGGTATTTTTAAGTATTGGATCCAACTCTTGATTTAAGAATTTTCTTAAGTAGATCGTGCGTAACTCATCCTGGATCAATTAATATTAGAAAGTGGTTGTCAGATTTACTTAAATGCCATTCCTTGTCACCAAAGTAAACACATCTGATCATTCTATGGAATGCAATTCTTCCATATTTAAGCATGGGACCACTTTTCATCAGTGAAAAGGATCAGGGTGTTGAAAAACTTAATTATTCTAGATTGTTGTCATTTCTGCAAATTTGCACTGCTTCTATAATATTTGAAAGAGACCTGAAAATTATGAATTAAGCTAGGCTCATGTTTCAAATACATATTGTGCCTTTTTCCTTTTGTTATTTAAATGTATATTACTTTTGGTTCTGCTGAAACTCACAAGCTATAAACATGAGTTTTGCATGCATGACCGCACACAGAACACTTCATTAGTCTTGAACGTTGTGGTAGGATTCTTAAAATGACTTAATATGTCAAAGTTTTGAGTGCAGGTTTTGCAAATGAGAATATTTGTAGACATACATTTCGTCAGAAATATGCTTTACCCTTTTCACAGTTCAAGGTGAGACCGGGCAAGGGACAACCACTTAAGAGGGCTCCTAAACAAATAAACAGCCTCAAGCTCAGGATACTCTTTGAGCCAACAACAGTTATATGATAATAGATTACTTAGGAAATGCTCCAAATAAACTTCTTGTGACTTCGCATCCTATATGATAATAGATTACTTGGGAAATGCTTCAAATAAACTTCTTGCGACTTGGCATCCTTTCATAGTCCTGCTGGAAAGAGGATGCTGGACTAGGGGATCCTTGCTCTGAAACAATACCAACATTCTTATAGTGTGTTAATAAGTTTTAGATTAACGTGACTTTTTCATGAGGTGACTATGGCTGGAGTAAGACTTGCTTTGTCTCTCAGGAGGAAAATCAACTTGCTGATTTCACAAATAGGATTAAAAATAAATGCATAAAAATAGGTCTGCTTGTAATTAGTAAGACTTCCAGCCTGCTTCAGTGGGTTAATAGTTAGTGGGAAACAATAATATTCCGGTCTTCTTCTTAATAATGTATTGGGTGGAAGAAACATAAAATCTGTTTGTTTGATTTTTTTTTTTCAATGTGTTCTACTGTTCTAGGTAAGAAATGTGTTTAAGATTTTCTTTTTCTGTTACATAAGTGTGGTTCTAGGTAAGAAATATGTTTAAGATTTTCTTTTTCTGTTACATAAGTGTGAACGTAGAGTAGTTTGGTAATTTTAGTCAAGTTGCAAAGGATTTTCATTTGGCTAGCCAAGTAAAAAAAGACTATAGCTTTCCATGTTAATTTAATGTAAGCAATATTTCTTATTTAGGTAGTATATTTGTTCATTTGGACATCTTTGAACATATTATGTTACGTTATACATACATATAAAATGCTTCTCCTACCGTGAAAAAAAACTTTGACAATAAAGATCAGAAAAGAAACTAAAAAGAATAAATTCATAGAAATAAACTTATTATTCACAGGCCAATATTTGTACAGGTAGTATATCCCTCTCCAAAAGCCATAAATTAATATACCTGGACCTTAAACAAATATAATCAGAATATGATCATTATAAATGTTTTTTCTTACAGCTTCAGAGAGCTGAAAAGATCACAATTCAGTGCACATTAAAACAGCTAATGATATACCATTATTTTCTAACTATTTTAGCAAGTAGCTCAGACATTGATTTATGGTCACATTTTGATTCTTTTAGATAGAATAACATAACATGTAGATAACATAAAAAAACTAAGATGGAATATTTATCTTTAGGATATTTCTTGGGAAACAACTTTGAGTGATAAGTATGACAATGATAGTGAAAAGCAAGTGAAGAATTTTATAGAAAACTTAAGGATTTGTTGGGGATTTGTTGTAAGGGGAGTTGGACTAGATGATCTCTAGAGGTCCCTTCCAACTCTGAAAATTCCATGATTCCATGATTTTAAGTGTCTAAGCTAGTGATATGTTTGGGTGTTTTTGTCAGCGCCGCCTTAAATTCAAGATGTAATCCTTTATTTCAAGTCATAAAATCATTTTCATAAATATACTTCTGTGTTCTGTGTCTCATTACTGTTATGCTCTGAGCATAACTGTACTTGCGGAATATTAGCAGCTCCCACTTCTAATGAGACTATTAAAGCTAGGTGTCAGATTAGGCCTGACACTTTGGTATTTGTCAGAAGATGGCAAATTATAAACAAGGTTTTGGAGGGCTGTCATCTTGGACCAAGATAAAATTAAATCATCAAGTCCTTTTGCAGATCTCGTCCTAAAGTTCAAAACCAGGTGTCTGTGAACTTGTGTATTTAAACAGATACCTTAGAAATTAACTTCGAAATGTTATGTCTAAATGGGGCTTTTCATCTTTCTGGGTCACGTTTAATAGTACACAGATGACATCAAAACTAAGTTTGAAAAACAACATTATTTACAGTCCAGAGGAAAATTTAGTGTTTAAATTAGGCTTTGGTCTAAAATCTATTGAAAATTGTTTAAAAAATTGTGATTTACTGTCTCTGAGGAAGGCCCACTGTGAATTTAGATACAAACTCTCAAAACCTGTCACTGGACATAATGGAGTTCATAGCATTCAGTGTTATTTTCTGGTGTAAACTCATTTGCTATGAAATTTGTAATCTGTCATGACTACTTTTTTTGGTTTTAATTGACAGGATTTATATATGAAAATAATATAATACATATATATAAAATTTAACATTTAAAATTGTTATCTTAGAATATGAGAATCTAATTTAAACCGTAGAATGAAGCTGCAAATGTAGGTACAGTCCTCATAACTTTCTTATGCTGCTTCACTAAAATACTCCAACACAGCCTAGAACTGAGGCACAAAGACTATTTTCCAGCATGCTCACCACCCGAATTCTGTGTTCTTAACGGCAAAGGGCTGGGCGCTCCTTGTCCACTCTCACAAGCAGTCACAAAGTGATATTTCGGCACTGATGGGCACCTCTTCAGGCATCCGTGCTCATCGGCTTCCTCCCAGCAGCTGCTGCTTCCCATGCACCCAAACACCCGTGTGCCTCCTCTGAGGCCGTGAATGACAACATGTGGGTACGCTGTCTCTTCTCCCCCCTGCCTGCCAGCGTTATTCTTCTGTTTGAGCTCTATTGTATCTTTGAATTTAGGCAATAGAATCACACTTCTTTTACAACTGCATGTGATGTCTATATACTTCTTCAAATAAATGCAAGCCACAATCCATAAAATACGTGCTCAGGCGTTACTGTGCTACAGAAGCAGTGAGAAACTATTTTTTGCTCACTGTAAATATATGAAAGACTATAGTGTGTTATTCATAATGTCTCCAGCTGGGTAACTAAAAACAAGAAATCAGTTACTATTTTGACTCACAAAACAATAACAAAAGCCCTAGTGTTGATGGAACTTGATTTAGTTGATCAAAACCTTTCTACCACAAGTATATATTTTCCTGTTTTAAAACTGGATATATACTATATCTCTAAAAGAGCTATTTTGCTCGCATGAATGTTTTGGCAAACTGGCTTACAAAGCTTTTCCAGTGCAACCCAAAACTTAAACCATCATAGACACATAAATGTAAATTACTTTTCTGAAATACTTCACCCACTCTGAAAACAAAGTGGCATTGCACATACTTCTTACAAAGAAAGAATTATAATACTTACCAAAAAAATTATGCTCATGGAATTCTTCGTTTACCATGCTCTCCTCTGCAGAAAAGGAATTTTGTAACACATTTATTTAAAAGAGTAAAATACACTATCTTAAACTCCAAGGTGAAGAGGGCTATACAGATGTGACAGTCTTGCTCTTTATATAATGCCCAACGTCCCTTGCTGAGAAACAGTAACTTAATCTTCACAGTGCTCTGGATTCTACATGAGACCACTTTCACTATTTATGCTAGACCAGGTCTAGAACAGTAGATAACTTACGTGAAATTTTTTGCAGATTATACGCATGTTACAAATTTAGAGGGCCACTGTTTTATCACATATTCTGCTTCTAACATTACACAAAGAGCACTGGGTGTTCCTGTTTTCGTAGGCTTTCTTCATGTGAGAAAGTAAAGTACGCTGAATCTGTTCTGCAGCTTTCACATGCAGGGCAGTCAAGTCTGCCAGCGCGGAGGGAGATTGGAAAAGTGGCTGGAGAAATAAACTTGGAATTGATAATGGTGTTTAGTGATTATTTCCGTTAGTGCAGAAGTTCTAATAAGTTACTGGAGAAATCCTTTGAAACCTAACCTCTCAGGTAAGCCCTGACAGAAAAAGTAACAGGATTCAGTCTCCCAATTTAATTAGGTGAAAGAAATGTCCATGGCTGAAAGCAGTTACTTGCATTTTCTATTTGTTCTTTGCTTTTTCTTCAGGCCATATACAAAAGTAGCAACTCACTCTTGCTGAATCTATTACTGTACTTTGAATCTACAGTGAGCAATATTTGCAATAATTTAAAGGGAAAAAATAAAGTAAAACTCTTCTTCGTTTATCTTGTCTTGAGCATGACAGCTTAACTTCAGATGAATGTACAGTTGCTGGACTGTTACGTTATGCTTAAGACAGCTTGCTAGCAGCAGTTGCTGTATTGAATCTTTTTTAACTTCTGTCTAATATTAGCTTATAAGTATGAACTGTTCTCTACACAGCAGTTCATGAAAAAATAAAGCACTGCCTTTATTTATTTTCATTAAAATTTGTGTTCTTATTTTAAGGAGCCAGTCTGATGTCTTGCATACCAAGAGAACTTACTATGATACAAGAGTGTCATCTAGTGAATGATTTGAGTGAAGGACACAAACCCAAATGCCTCAACAGTATCCAGATTTCGAGTCATACTGTAAGTATTGAAGGTTAGACAGCAGAAATACTCAAAACATTTTAAAATTTTTCTTCTGATCAGCCCTACACACTAACGAATAATTATTTGAAAATTGTACCATTGAAAAGAAAAGGATAAATTGCCATTTACTGCTTCAAGATAAGGTATGTATGCTTCCTTAATGCCTTCAATTTTCATGAACTAAAACCACAATCCAAAATTCCAAAACTGAAAGCCTAAAAGCAAAGTAAATTAAATAGGAAAGTTAGTTAGGAGTTTTATTTTTCTAACACAAACTTAACATTAACCTGAGTTGTTGAAAAACTTAAACATTTGTTTGCTTTACCCTAGTAAATAAGTCTTTTCTCCAAAAACGTCCGGAAAGATATTGCCTGTGGAGAAGACTTATGTTAAAGGATCTTTGGTGCCTTTACAAAAGTTCACCACGCTCTGCAGGAGTCTATTTTAATAATTATGCCAATATGTTATGCCTACAGTGGAAGAAAAGATTTAAAGTGAATCTGAATATAAACTCTGTTCTCATTATAGACGCTTCTTGTTCTTTGGTATTCAATAAACCAGGGATATGTCAGGAAAGATAATCAGGAAATACCTATAGAGTTGTAGCTATCAATTGCAATACTTGCTAAACAGATCATTTTGTTGCGAGAATGAAGAATTTCGCTGCATGTGAAGGACAAAAATCTATATTAGGCAGTGATCGTTGTTAATTTTTTTATCCTACAGATAGCTAAGGACTACGGGGGGACAGAAAGGGATAATTTGAGTAATATGATTTTATTTTTAATTACTCCAAAACTATTCATTTTAGTTTTTTGATATTACATGTGCATTCAAGGGTATTATAAAAAGAACACTCACTGAAGTTTATTAGACTTCTAATATGTGCAGTTAAATAAAATGTAATTGTAATGAAATTAAATTTTCTGCTGAGACACTTAAAGTGATAGCAAATCCTATTATTGTCCAGACCATGAGGATGGTTCATCTGCTTCACTTCAGATGTTCGTTTACGTTCTTCCTATTTGTAATAATTCCCTGGCCCTTTTTCTAGATTCCTTCCTATTATAAACTCTTCTTTTAAACTCAGGTGGGGGTTTTTTTTCCAATTCTTCTTGTCTTGTCTATCTGTTATAAGCTACCCTTTCATTTTCTGACACATCTGCTTTTCTTCCCTTTCCTTTCAGCCCCTTAGATATCACTTTTTATCAGCATTTTAGGGGACAATAGCAGAGAAATGCAATAGCAGTTGTGGAAATAAAAGCTACAAAATAGATGTTAAGTAAGAGAAATGGGAATCAGTAAGTGATTCAGTCACGGCTGACTTTTCAGTGTGGTGTTATCCATAACAGTTACAGGTTCAACACTGGTCTGACCATCTCAAGCATTTAAATGCTATACTTTGAAAGTCTCTAGGCTTGAGAATATGGTAAGCAGAAAGTTACCCTTTTCTTGTAATCAGTATAAAATAGAATTAGCCACTCAGTGTAATACTAGCACAGATTTATAGCTGTTCCCAGAATACAAGTCTATGATAACTGCTTTAAAAAGTTTCAGGACTATCTTCTCATTATTATAACTAAACACTTTTTTTAGCTGTATGTTCTTTTCCTCAGCTATGGATTCATTGTGAACTTAGAATAATGATCACGTTTTGTAAAATATTTCAGCTTGTCTTTGGTTTGTGTGTGCTGACTCTTTCCTTTAGGAGTACTGTCAAATTGCTCTACTCATTAACCAAGCTGTGGACAGTATTTTGTTATCATAATAAAAAATCATGTTCAATTCTCCATGTAATATGTGGCTCTAAATCTCTTAATGTGTTGAAGCTGGAAATATCCTTTAATAACTCAAGCAATTACAATTTTTTTATTCTTTCATACTTTATTCATGAAGGAACATTTTTTCAAATTACGATCATTAAGGATGACCTCTCCACAGAGAGGGTCATTCTTGGACAATGCTGGCATCAGCTTCTCTTCTGCCATTTTTCAGACCATTTTTTACCCTCTGTTTTCTTCTTGTAATGGCTTTTATGTGTAATCATCTCCTCCTTCAGGGAATGTATCTCCCTTCCAATGTAGGAGACAAACTCTGTGCAGTCATAAAATCAAGTTTGCCTGGAATTAAAGAGGAAGATTTTAAATTGTGCTATTATGCTCATGCATAAAACACTGTAATCTAGCTCTAAACCAAAATAGTCCTTGAGTGCATTGCCAGAGGCACTGTAGCAATATCTGTCACGCTACGCTGCTGACATGGCAGATTTCATTCCTCTCCCAGACAAAAGCCCATATAGTTTCTTTAAGTTCTGAATGTGCATTTTTCCCTTTGTATGCCATAAACAAACTTGGAATTTTTCAGGTACATCACTGTTAAAATTACATCTGCTTCCACCCAATCTTCTTGCCATCTGTTGTATAGATTGCTACCTCTTTTAGAACAATAGCAATCTCTTTACCAGTTTGTTTCTTATGGTACTAAGTTTCCAACTATATTTTCTATTCTACTGCTGGCAGCGCACTCAGAGCTGCATTTCCTGCCTTTCAGCAATTTTTAGAAGATGAATTGTTCTCTGGCACCACGCTGAGACAGCCCTACTTCAGACACCCATGGAAAAAATCAGGAAGGCAGCACTGCTTCAGATGCAGCGTGTTCCAGGAGGTCCTACAGCACTAGGAATGCCACAAGGCCACCATGCAGTGGGTGGTCCTCAGCAAGAGAGAGATGATAAGGAGGAACACCTCTGTGACTGTGACACGAGGACTTTGCCAAAACAATGAAAATAGCACCAGGACAAACCATTTGTGAAGCATTCTGATGGGCTTCCTGGTGTTAGTATTAAATCATTAGCTGCCTGGGTCAGTCTGCTAAATTCTGTCCTGGCTTCTTCCATCTAGGCATCCACTGGCCTACTAGCTATTACTTGGGAGAAAAGGCTGCCAGGCTTTCACACCTAGGAGTCAATTTCTTTTCCAACAGCTATACTGGGCCCTCCTACTTAAACAACTGACTATTTATGACAGCCTCTCCCCAGGTGCCTGTGGTTGTAATTACATGTAAGGGAGACCTGTGAAAGGGAGATTTCCCTGAATCATCTGGGCTGCAGGTGTAGTGCACTAGTGGTTCAGATCCTGTCTCATTTAATCCTCATGGAGAGGAGGGCAGCTAAGGCTTTTCTGGAAAGATTTGAAGAGAAGGTTAAAAGCAGCAACTTGAAGCTACTCCTGACTTACAGAATACAAGGGGAGAAGCAGGGTAGTTCCCATTAAAAGGTCAGCAGCTATGCTTCCTCAAGCGTACCCACCAAGAAAGATCATGCTTGTCTGATCACGTCATCATTAACAGCACCTTCCCTCCAGGTAAGTGACACCCATCCCAACTGTCCTGGTTTGAGGTAAAACAGGACCAGTTTTGTTCAGT
>RSEF01000001.1:66427289-66474159 GCA_003993805.1 Himantopus leucocephalus
CTCTGAGGTCTCCCCGCAGCCTTCTCTTCTCCAGGCTGAACACAACTCTCTCAGCCTGTCTTCACGGGAGAGGCTCTCTAACCCTCTGATCATCTCCGGGGCCTCCTCTGGCCCCGCTCCACCAGGTCCAGCTGTGGTGCCGGTACTCGAGCCGTGAGTTGTTGCCGTCATTGCAAAGGCAAACCCGGCTTTTGGGGTGCTTGAAGCTCGGCTCAGCACGGCCCAGCTCACCCGCTTTCCAGCTGGCGGCAAAAATTGGGCAACTTGAGGTTTCTTCAGCCTTGGGGCTGATGGACCTTGCCCAACGGCGGCCTTGCAGCTGGGAAGGGCCGCGCTGGGCGCTTCCCCAGCACCCGGCGTAGAAATTAGCCGAGCCTTTGGAGACAGCCCTGAGCGAGGAGACGGGGATTTGCTCCGTTTTACTTCAAAAAAAAAAAAAATTGCATCCAACTCAGAGCGGCTCTAACCGTCTGGTTCCTTCACAAAACCTCCCACCCCGCATGCAACTGTCCTCGGCTGTGCGCACGCCCAGCGCTTCCCAGCTTAGATCTGTTCCTCCTCCGTTCGGTTTAGATTTCCTCGGGGGATAAACTATTATTTATGGTGGAAGCTTTCCAGGAATTAAATTGCCCCGTTCTGGATCCTAACCCGGTGACTTTATTTATTTGGAATTGGCGTTCAGCTTAAAAAAGGTTAAACGGCCGAGAAGGTTGGTTGTCTTGAAAGATGCTCGCGTGCTTCGGCGCTGCAGACAATTCTCCTGTCTTATCGGATCTCTGCTACGATTCGAGGCGCGCTTGGGTGCGGGGAGGGGGTGTGAATTGGAGGGAGGAAGCGGGCCGTGGGGCTGGGGAGCCTCGGGCGTGAAGGTGGCCGTGGCTCTGCCTCGGTGGGGCTGAGGTGGACACCAAGGTGGTCTCGCTTGGGAAGGAGCTGAGCCGCCGCCGCCGCCCTGGAGCCCTTCTGCAGGACGCCCTGACCTGCCTTAGCTGCCAAGCGGGACGACGTCTACGTCCGTAGGAGAAGATGATCCAGGTTTTAAAGGGCTTTGGAGATTAGAAGAAGGTCACCCTGTTTCTCACGCTGCCGATTATTCTTGGGCCGGTGGAGCCTGGAGGACATGGGGAACGTGCTGAGCGGTGCCTGTGCCGGAGAAAGGAGGTGAAACCTCCCCATCGTTTCCCCACGCTGGGGTTTTGGGGGGCTGGCGAGTTGTGCACGGGGCATCTTCACCGCCCCGTGCCTCAGGCAGGAATCGAGGAGCAAACAGCGATGGCTTCTTGTGCGTCCGAGCTTCCAAGGCACCCAGCTCCTCTGGGATGAGATCTTCCCCTCGCAGCACCTTGCCAGTCTAGGAGGAAAAGCAAGGAAAGTCAGGGTGGCGGACAAGGGGAGAAACACCAGCAGCACGGGGTTTGTGCTCTGCCCCGGGCCCTGCTGGTGTGGTACCCCACCGCTGGGGTGGGGACACCTCACTGGGACCCCGTCCCCACTCACGGTGGTCCCACCAGGACCCCCCAGCCACCAGTAGGCTGCCAAAGAAGTCCGGTGAAGGAAGGTCTCATGGGGGCGAGAGGCTGCTGGGAGGCGGACCACCCCGCACCAGCCGGGTTTGTCTCTCATTATCACCGACGCCCCAGGCCAGATGCTGCTGGAGAGGAGACAGACTCTGGTTGAGGTCCTCCCCGTGCCGAGGGGCAGGTCGGTGGCTGCCGAGGAGGTTGTGAAAGGCCCCTGCGAGCCGGGATAACGCAATCTCTCCGGCTGCTGGCTAAGAAATGGGGTTGGGCCCTCTGTCCCGGGGTCCATGGCATCGACCGATAAGCGTCAGGGCGGCTAAAGAGGAGGTTTCCAACCCTGGGGCTGGGGCGGAGGTGGGCTGCGGTCCCGGGGCCCCTCTCAAAGCTGGAAGAGGAGGGAGAGGGTGGAGGTGAGCTGGGGCAGCGGCCGCCTTCCCTGCGCCCGTAACCGCAGCCTCCGTGCACGGGTGGCGATTTTCAGCAAGCGAAAGCAAATAGGAGGAGAAGGAGGGGAGTGTTTGCCTTCCTGCTGCTGGGGTGGATAAGGAGCGGCCGGTAAACAGCCGGCACCGGGAGACCTCCAGGTTTCCTTATCCTTATCTTTTCATCCCGCCTGCCTGGTCTCCCAGCTGGTGGGCGCTCGCTCTCCGCTCCCTATTAATGGGAAGGAGGTGAAAGCACCGAGAGAAATCGGGAGGAGATATTTTACCCATGGCGCCGGCGAGGATGCCGCTCCCCAGGGAATAAAGCATCTCTCCTGGAGCGAGCTCGGCCGGGCTTCCCTCCACCCTCCCACCTCGCCGCGGCGAGCGGAGCAACTGGGGATTCAGCTTCCAAATTTCCAGCAGAGCTGGTGGGGGATAAAGGATACGCCGGAGCATCCCAAGCCTGAAACGCAGGCAGCCGAAACCACAGCTGAGCTGTTTTGTTCAGCCCGGGGTCCGAGCGGCTGCATCCGTGCGCGAGGTCACGCCGGGGCGGATGGCTATTACTCGCCCACAAAATGCCCATTTCCTATAGCGTAGCCCTATAAAAAAAAATAATATTCATGCTTGATTTCTGATGACCTTATGTTACGTGCCTACAGACAGGTGAGCTAACTGGGTGGAGTTTTCCTCTTGACTTCGCAGGGCTTGCAGCTGCCCTTTAATTAATTTTAAGTGAAGTTAATTGAAACAGGGCATAGTTTGGGAGCTGGCAGTCTGTCCGCCTCTCCGTTTCCCTTCCCTGCTCCGGCCAGGCTGCGGAGACATGCACGGTGCTAATGGATGGGGCGGGGAGGAGTTTTTCCATCCCTTTCCCAGGGAAGACCAGACGCTTTGATGGCGTTTGTAGAAGGAGCCGGACATCTCCATCGCCTCAGCATGAGGGTATAGACGATTGCCAGGAGCAAGGGGGGCGGATTTCTTCCCTTTCCGGCCACGGCACCCACTTGTGTCACACAGCGTTGTTTGCTCAAGGGGGTTGAGTAGCTCTCGGCACCCCTTTGTAGGGGTGATCTCAGCAGTGAAGAAATGAATGGGCAGTGGATTCCTGCCGAGGATCCTTCACGTAGGAAGAGGCCCTGGGGGTCAAGGTCAAGGCACATTGCTGCCGCGGCGTAGGAAGGGCTCCGTGGCTGGAAAACCTCCGGCACCGACCTCCTGACTCACAGCCCGGGCAGGGAAGGTTGTCGAGTTTGGGTCCTACTTCTGTCGCAACCTGTTTGGGTGCCCGGAGGTGGATGAGCGGAGAAGATGCTGCGGAACATCGGGAGCTCCTCAGGGTTCGGTGTCCCCCACCTTGGCACCCATTTGGGCAAGGGGATGCTGCCGAGGAGGGCGCGGGGTGGCATTTGGTGACCTCTTTGGAGAGCGGCCCCGGATGCTGAGGAAGAGGTGCAAGAGCGGTGGTGGGCGTTATCGGCGTGCCTGGAGATAAGCTCTTGCAGCACTGCCGGCGGTGCCGTGTCGGCAATGCGCCGGCACGGCCGCGTCCTCCCCTTTGGGGTGGGTCATGACCTGCTCCTGCTTCTTGCATCAGCCCCAGCAGACGTGAGGAGGGGGGCCTGAACGCTGTCCTGAGTGTGTCATGGGGGTTGTGCCCGTGTCCCCAACCCTCCAGCTGACTTTTTGGCTTTATCTCCTCCTTTCAGATCGACAAGTACCTCTACCACATGCGGCTCTCCGAGGAGACCCTCCAGGAGGTGTCCCAGCGTTTTGGGAAGGAGATGGAGAAGGGGCTGGGGGCAGACACCAACCCCACCGCCTCGGTGAAGATGCTGCCCACCTTCGTGAGATCCACCCCGGATGGGACAGGTACCGTGAGACGGGAGATGCTCCCTCCCCCAGAGCAGAGGGAGAGCGCGGTGGGGAGGACTCGGTGCCAGGCGAGCGAGCTGGGGCCACCCATCCCCATGGTGCTGCCAAAACAGCGATGGCACCCATGGCCACCTTCACTCCGCGTCCCTGGGGCTTCATCCTGCTGCTGCTGAGCAAGGCTTGGCGTGGGGACAGGTCTCGTTCCCTGCTCCGTGATGGAACTGGGCGGGGGGGGGCTCCCAGTTCCCGCTGGTGCGAGGCGGGGTGGGAACCAGCTCTCGCGTGCTCTTGCTGGCAGGACGGAGACAGTCACGGGTCCGGCTCATCAGATTTCATTAGCACTGAAGCAGGCAGCCGTGCCAGCCGCTCTCTGAATGCCACGAGGGCCACCGGAGGAGAAGGGGGTTCTCCAGACTTGGCTTCTCACAATACGGCCTTTCTGCCCGCTTCCCGCGCCGGCAGGAGCCGGGGCTGCCTGCAGCACGCTGCCGGCCGGGCACATCCCCGTTTTGGGCTCCGGCTTGCTCCTCTCAATCCAAAAACCGCTTCCTCGAGCATCCATATGGGAATTTTCCTTGTGTCGCCTCTCCTAGCTCGGTGCTTTGGGAAGGAGCTTTGTTGCGGTCCCTGCAGCATCACCTCCTGCCCGATGGCGCGCGGTGGGATGCAGATGCCACTCAGGACCTGCCAAGTCTCCCGGTGCTCGAAGCCAGTGGAGCGGTCCTGGCTGCTGAAGGGCAGGGAGGGACAGAGAGCCCCGAGCGACCAGAGCTGCCCCCGGCTCTGCGTCTGGGCTGGCAGCAGCCCCGGGGAGAGACCCCGGGCCGGTCGGTCCCGTTGGCTGGAGGTGCTCAGAGTTGGAGCTGCTCCAGCGTCGGCACCTTCATGGGGGTCCTTGCGAAACCTCGGCGGCAGAGAGTGCTGATAGCCAGCAGGAAAGGTGGATAAAGAGGTAGGGAGGTGATGGAAAGACCCATCTGCCCTTCCCTCCCCACCCCCAGCTGTTTTGCCACCGCTGTGGTTTCATACCTGGCTTCTGGAGGTGAGCGGGTCCCTGCAGACGCCGTGGTTGGAGTCCCAAGCGACTCGGCCTCGGCAGGCAGCGACTGGGCAGACTGGAGTTTCCTCTCCCGAGGAGCGCACCGAGGCGGCACGAGCCTGCCGGTTAAGTGACGGTGTTAAATAGGGCGTACCCGAGAGGTAGCCGGGCTCAAACAACCAAAGAAAGCCCCATCGCTGCTGGCTGTCCCCTCTCGAGGCAGGGACCGAGGTGATGAGCGGAAGGTCTGCATCCCTGGCCAGCTCCGGGCGGGTGTTTGCCGGCAACATCTCGGTGAGGTCGGAGGGGACAGGTCCCTGGGGAGTCACGAGCGTCGTAGAGTGGTTTGGGTTGAAGTGACCTTTAAAAGCCATCTAGTCCAACCCCCTGCCAGGGGCAGGGACATCTCCAACTGGATCAGGTTGCTCGGAGCCCCATCCAGCCTGGCCTGGGACGTTTCCAGGGATGGGGCAGCCACCACCTCTCTGGGCAACCCGTTTCAGTGTCTCACCACCCTCGGCATAACAGATTTCTTCCATATACGTGGTCTGAATTTCCCCTCCTTTAGTTTAAAGCCATTACCCCTCGTCCCATCGCTACAGGCCCTGCTAAAAAGTCTGTCCCCGTCTTTCTTATAAGCTCCTTTAAGTATTGAAGCATCCCTGCACCCGGAGCCATCCTGCCTGCTGCAGCCCACGTGCTCGGCTCCCCCCCGGTGCACGTACACCCGAAAGCCGGACCTGGCTACCTGCCCCGGGATGGAGATTTCANCAGTCAGAAATACATTTTTAAATTTTTTTTTTTTTTTTTTTTTTAATTACAGGGATAGCTGGAATGCCGCCCCTGGGGCACGGCAACTATTGCAGCCAAAGGTGCTGGGTGCCGGCAGAGCGTGTGTCAGAGCTCCTGGGAGGCAGGAGCAGAGCTCTCGGCACCCTGACCCATGGCGGGGAGAAGGTGCAACCCCTCTCCTTGCCCTTACGAGAGCGAGCCGAGGCTCCCGTCACCGTACCCTCCCGCTTTGCAGCGTCTCCGGTGTCCCAGCTAGCATTTCTCACCCAAAGCAAGCTCAGCGCCGGGGGCGAGAAGGGGCACGGCCGCACGGGAAAATGTTACACGGAAGGGATGCTGGGGCCGCGGCGGGGCTGCAGCTGCCCAGGGACTGGAAAATGGGAGGTTTTCGAGCAAGTCCCAGGGAGCCAAGAGCTGGGATTGATTCCCTGAACGGCTCCAGCTGGATCCGGGCTGAGAGCGGCACCAGTGTCTCTGCCGTCGGGTTTTGGTGGGGGGACTGGAAGGTGGCAGGTCAGTGCCAGGGGGGTGAGCCGAGGCCAGCCCGAGTCCCGGCTCGCTGCCAGCTCCCCTGGCAC
This sequence comes from Himantopus leucocephalus, assembly GCA_003993805.1. Taxonomy (NCBI): domain Eukaryota; kingdom Metazoa; phylum Chordata; class Aves; order Charadriiformes; family Recurvirostridae; genus Himantopus; species Himantopus leucocephalus. The sequence continues at coordinate 66,433,519 of RSEF01000001.1, forward strand.
ATCGCTTCGCGACAAGACGGTGTGACAACGGCTCGGGAAGAGCTCAACGTCCAGGGACACCCTCCTTCCTTCTTCCGCTTTTTATGAAGCTTCTGGGCAAAGTCTGACTTCGGCTGAGCGCCGAGTCCCGCTCCCACCCGCTTCGGGTGTCAGCGGCTGCCTCCCACCTGCGAGACAGGTTATTCCTCCGCTCCGGCCCTGCTTGCGGCCACGCCAGCTCGCAACCAACGCCGGTGCCACGCCGGCTTCAGGGGCTCCACGCCTTCCTCCTCCAGAGCATCCCTGCCCTTCCTACCCCTCCCTGCCACAGCACGAGTCGGCTCCGCTTTCGGATTATGCCCCGTCTAATGCGCAGGCGGCAGCTCCCCGGGATCCAGGCGGATGAGAGGCGCTTAGAGAAATACAAGGTCACATCCGCGGGTTGAAGTCAAAACACAGCCCCGGCTCTCCCCGCCGCTCCACCCTCCACCGCGCTCTCGGTGCCTTCGCCGTTCCTGATGCAACATAAAGGGCTGATTTCTGCTTCTTGAAGCGGGATCTCGCCTAAAAGCGACTTCTCTTGCTTTGCTCGGCTCCAGCACCCCCCGAAACGCCCGCTGTGCCGTGCTCGCGGCGAGGCGCTGGGCATCCTACCGCAGGCTGGTGGGGGAAAACCGATCCCAGATGAGCTTTTCCTCGGAGCCCCAGTGGCTCCGAGCGAGGGCTCTCCTCGCTTAGTGCAAACACCACCTTCCTCCCCGCTCCTCTCCTGGTGTTTCCAGGCTTTACCGGCATTACCGCGTTTCCTCCTCCACGCCGATGTTGGCGCAAGGATCTTTCTGGTGCGTCCACCGTTAAGCCCCAGCAGCTGATATCCACGGCCCGGGGTTTTCGGGAGGGTGCTGCAAGACTTTGGTGGTCGCATCCCTGAAAATTCAAAGGGCGGTTCTGGGCTGGACGTCTTGATGGGTCTTTGCAACACTTTTCCCTTGGCCGACGGGCTCAGTTCCCGCTGGTGACCGTCTGCTTCTGCAAGAAAACCAGCTCACACAGCGCACAATATTGAAAAGCTTTAAAGAAAATGCCATTTTCCTGCCCCTCACCCAGCGGTTTACCGCACTCCCCAGCAAGGAATCACGGTGGGGAGTCGCTGCCGGACGACTCTCGCTGCGGTCGGTGTGAGTTGCTCTTTGCTGGACCCAATTCTGTCCAAACCAAGCCACCAGGTTAATCCCGGATCCTTTGTTGCTGCAAACCCACTATTTCGCTCCCAATACATCATAAGCCCCTTTGCTGCTCTCCGGCGCTAATTCGGTGGAGATGCTGATGCAAGCACCGGGGCTTTTCTCTTCCCTCTGCTCCTTGAATCCTCTCAACTCGCTGAAAGGAGGATGGGGAGGGCTGGCAAGGGCGTCCGCAGACGGGGATGGGGTGGAAACCAGCGGGGTCTGCGCCTGCACCTCACCCTGCATCTCCCTGGGGAGCAGAGCCGGCACCTACTCCAGCTTTTTCCTCTTATTATTTTTTTATTATTATTATTATTAAGCCGATTCGACCAGAATTCCAACAAAAATGGGATTGCAGTCACCTTGAGATTTGTGGTGGGAGGTCTGGGGTGACCGATCCCCGAGGTGCTGGGGGGGGGTGATCCCGCACGCGCTGCTCCGGGTTCCCCATCCCCGGCTCTATCTCTAGGGGCGGCAGAGCCCGCTTCGCCCCGTGCTTTCTTCCGGGGAGCGCCGGCATCTGTTCAAGGCACTAAGCACTCACCCTTAGGTGGTTTGCCGAGAGCAAACAGACACTTGAATCAGAGCTCCGTGTTTGCCTCGGCTGTTTGGTTTGTGAGCTCAGCATCGCAGCCTCTACCTTATCACGTAACGAGGGAGCCCTAATCGGAGGGAGGACCCAGACGCGGTATCGGCCAGCGGAGCCCATCACGCAGCCGTATTGCTTCAGCCTGGGAATTTTCCCAGGGAGATTTTTGCTGCCTTTTTCCTCCTGGGAAGCTGATCCACCCAGGAGTCCACCCCTCGACTTCAGCGGTCGCCACTCGAACCACTTGTGCCTCTCCCGTGGCCGCTGAGCGGCTTTAAAGGGGGATTTTTTTGGTTGTCAGGTTGGGTCCTGCTACTGCTTCGTGGTGAGGGTCGGTGAGCGGCGGCGGGTCAAGGGAAAGCTGGTTAGGTACGGTTCCGTGGGCCGTGAGCCTCGCAGGGATGGTTTGGCCAAAATACCGGGCGTGCGGAGGGCTGGGCAGGGCGGGAGGACAGCCTTGTCCCCGGCTCCTTGGCCTTTTTCTTGGGGTGATGTCCGTTCCTCCTGAGTTCTCTCCAAGGAGCTGAGCAACCTGTGACCCTCTTGGCTCCAGCGTCCTTAGCCCTGGCATATTTATCAGCCCCCTGAGGTATTTTTCATGCTCTGCTGGCAAGCGGAACGGCATCTGTGCCGCTGGCAAGGGAAGCAGGAGTACGGCTTGACCCTGGTTTGGGGCAGAACACGATGCCAGCGGTGCCAAAGCAGACATCGCCTCCAGCTCTGCCCATCCGCGGCTGAGGCCAAATCCCCACGGTGGGCTCACCGGTGACATCAGGACAGCGAGGAGCTTCGCCGAGGGTTTTCCCGGTGCATTTTTCGGCATCCGCGTAAAGGGACGTGGCCAAGGCATGCCCTGCGGCTGGCAGAAAGTCTGCAGAAGGAGCTGCCAAACTGGTTTAAACCTCATCCCTGCAAAGGGTCAACGCGGGCGCGAGGAGAGGAGGAGAAATGAGTATCCGGGCTTTGACTGCCCCAACACACGAGCTCAGGCACTGCAGTGCTCCGCCGGCTCCCGTGCCGTTCTCCAGCGCCGTCTTGGACATCTCTTGGCTACTCCGCCTCGCTCAGAGCTATGCCCAGGGCGTTACTCGAGGAGGGATGAGTTGCAAAGCTTCGATGGGGTCGAGGTTTGGGGTGCTCCGTGGTTCTGGGTTAACGGATCTTGCAGGGGGTTGCTCCAGAGATGAAGCGAGGGTTGGCCAGAGCCTGCGCGGGGACTTGGCTGAACTTCAGCTTTGGTTAAAATAACAGTTTAACTGCCTCGGTACCTCCTCGTCCCACCCGCCGGTTGATCTTGGGGCGTAACCTTAACCGCCGGGAGCGCAGCCAGGGCACCGCAGCCTGCGCAGGGGCGCTTGGCATGGGCTGGCACCACCGACAGCCGGGTCCCAACCTGCCCGCCATCACCCCCAGGGTGATAAGGTGACCCCCCCCCGGAGCGATGCACTGACCCACCAGCGCTCTCCCCGTCCTCCATGCCGAGCAGCGAGGGCACCAAACACTGCTCAAGACCTCCAAGCCCCTCTTATTCCTCATCTTATTTCCCCGGAGCACGCGGACTGCCTTTCATAGACCTTTTCAGCAGCCGAGGGACTTTATAAAGCTGCTCTCAGCCCGGGCTCCGAGTCCGAGTCCGTCACCATCCGCAGTTCCCTCGCCCCGGGTCCTCGGAGGGTCAGCCCCAGGAAAGACGCCAGGACAGATGGACGCCCCGCAGGCTTGGCCGGGCGAGCTGCCTTTTCAGCTGGAGTCACTGGAGATGCTGGCTGGCCTGGTGTCATTTGAATACTAATAAACCACACTTTTTGTTTCAACTGTAGCCCCTTTGTAAAAGCATCGGCGGGCACAATGCGGCCCCCGGGCACCGTAATCTGCCCGGGGGAGCCAGCACAGCACATTTAATGCATTCAGAAATCAAACAGTGCTGATAGAGGGCTTTCCCCCATCCCTCTCTCTCCCCACACCGCTAGGTATTTAAAACAGCCAGCTTGGCGCTTTTCCCGCATCCCAGGTCTCAGCCGGTCCGAAATTCAGCGAGCTGCCTTGGTGCCCGCTACGATAAAAAAAAAAACAAGCAGGAGGTGAAACCTTTGGGTCTTGGAGGCAGGAGGACCCCGGGGCTCCTCTCGGCCAACGCTCTGCTTCCCACGGCCGCCCGGGGAAGGCAGCGACGAGTCCCCGAAGGNTTTTTTTTTTTTTTCCTTTTTCCCCCCCTCCCCGGTTTCCTGCTAACACCTTTCAGTCTCGCCTTCGGCGAGAAGCCACGTGCCAGGAGCGCGCGGGATTCCTGGGGCAGGGCAGGGGTGGTTGTCCTGGACTGCGGCAGCCAAGCCTGAACACGCAGGGTTTGGTTTTTTTTTTCCCCCGTATATCAAACGTTTAGCCAAACTCTAGTGTTTCGACAGCTTGCTAGCATTGTTTCAACCGCTTGGGCTGGAGATTTAGGAGCTTTCGCAAGCATCCGGCATCAATAGGGTCAGGAACAGCTCTGCCGTCGTCTTCCTTATGGAGCCTGAGGCTGGAGCTCTCCTTCCCCCGGAGCGCCGTTGGTTTGGGCATGGGCTTGTCTGGATGGGGCCGGTGGGATCGATCCTCCGGCCAGCCGGNCTTGTCTGGATGGGGCCGGTGGGATCGGTCCTCCGGCCAGCAGATGTGCTTCTAGCTCAGCCACCGCCTCCGCACACCCTACCCAGGGCATCGGGCTCCGTCTCAACGATGTTGCTTTGATTCCCCCATCAGCTATGGGGGTGCCAGGGATGCAGAGGGAAGGGCAGGAAATACAGCCACAGCTCCGATAAAATACCGAAAAAAAAATAAAAGATGGTAACAATAAATAAAATAATGAGAAAATATTACAAAATAATACCTTCCCCTCATATTTTGAGGTGGCCGGTTGCTTCCTTGCCCGCTCCGGGGCTGTCTGGCGCGGGCACTGATGCTGCGGAGAGGGACCCTCCGAGTTAACGGTTGTTCTTGTCTGGGCTCCCGCAGAGGATGGGGACTTCTTGGCGCTGGACCTCGGCGGCACCAATTTCCGCGTGCTGAGAGTGAAGGTGTCCGACAACGGCCTGCAGAAGGTCGAAATGGAGAATCAGATCTACGCCATCCCCGAGGAACTCATGCGAGGCAGCGGGGTGCAGGTGGGTTCACCCCCCTCTCTCCCGGGCAGCCCCCCAACCGCAGGACTTCCCCCCATGGTGGGGGGGGGAATCACCCATCTCGGGGCACCCCTCCTGCCTGAGGGGAGGGCTGGTGTCACCCCAAGACCCTGAGCTGTGTGACGGGGTTGGAGCAGCGTCCCATCGCTGCCTTGCCCAGCGGGATCTGGGGAGATCCTTGCCTTCCTTTGCCCGGAGCTACTAATCCCTGACACCACGACGGGCAAGGACCACGGAGGCGTCACGTAGGTGACAGGCCACCAGTCCCTCAAGCGGGCAGGGATGCTCTGGTGCATGGGCTCGGTCGGGGCGGCCGGGCGAGGGCTCACTCTTTGCCTTTCCCCCCCCCCAGCTCTTCGACCACATCGCCGAGTGCTTGGCCAACTTCATGGAGAAGCTGAAAATCAAAGACAAGAAACTCCCCCTTGGGTTCACCTTCTCCTTCCCGTGTCACCAGACCAAGCTGGATGAGGTGAGTGACGGTCTCGCCTCCTCGCGGGGGTTGGGGCTGGGATGCGGTGGGATGGGGGCAAGGTCTCGCTGCGGGGGCAATAGCTGTCCCCCACCAATTTAACTTGGGCTTTTAATTAGCTCGTTGGGTTTGGGTTTGACTTTACCCAAGTCCTGGTGCTGATGGGTGTGTAGGATGTGTCCTGGGGCTTGTTGGGTTTAATTAGCTTGTTGTTGGGTTTAATTAGCTCATTGGGTTGGGTTTGACTTTACCCAAGTCCTGGTGCTGATGGGAGTGGAGGATGCGTCCCGGGGCTCGCGGGGGTCTAGGAGGTGATGTTTAACGTGCCGGTTGCTCCGTGCTTCCGCTCTGCGCGGATGCCTCCACGGAAAGCGGCTTTTTCCCCCCTCTGCAGCCAGAGCTGAAGGAGAGCGGCTGCGGCAGGAGAGCAGCTCCAGCCGCCCGCAGCCAAAGGCAGCCCAGACGTGCCGAGCATCACATCCCCCGTCACGCATGCAGGGAGAAGGGGAGGCGGGGGGGGGTGTCACCCTCCCCGGCTGCTCACCATGCTCCGGGCAGCCGGGAATCGATGGCTGTCAGCTCCGCTCAGCCGTGCCGGCTCTCCGCCGGGAGCTGGTGACCTCGCTGGGAGACTAAACATCTCGGCAAGCAGAGCCCAGCCGAGGCACGTGGCCCCTCTCCTGCCGCCCACGGCTTCTGCCGGGCTCCTGCTCTTGGAGGGGAGGGGGGAGGCTGGTGCTTTCCTTGCCCTTATCTCACCCGGCTTCCCGGGCAGGATCGGAAAGGAGGGCGGCTCCATGGCGTGCTGGCGATCCAGCACGTCCTCCCCGGGGCGGGAATGCGGCGGCATTTCGTACCAGGGATGGGGCAAGTCATGCTCTCGTGCCTGAGCGATTCAGCAAAAGTAATGAGGAAGAAGATTTAACGCTTTCCTCGTGGTGGTAGCGAGGGCTGTAAAAGAAAATAAAAAAACCCATAAAGAAGCTGGGAGAGGAAGCATCTGTCCCCCGTGACCTTGTGCGGATTGCTTCTCTCCGTGCCTCAGTTTCCCCATGTGAAAGGCAGGGCGGGGTTTGCCTCGCTAAGGTGTCTGGGGCTCTGGGGTTGGAGATTTCGGATGCCATCGAGTCCTTTCACTTCCCCCAGGGCTCAGCGCAGCCTCTGGCCGGGTGACTGAGGTGGCTCTGCTGGGTGGGGACGCACCCGGTGCCTCCGGCCGCAGGGGACGGTGAGACCCCCATCCCTCCATCCCTCAGGGACGGGGCAAGGAGCTCTCCGTAGGCTTTGGGAACAGGTTTTGCTCCGGGGCTCCATAAAACCCAGTCACGGGAATCACATGCCCTCCTGCTGGCAGGAGCAACGAGCGACTCGCGTGCTATTTCGCGGCAATAAACCTTATCGACGCGGAAATCGTTGCTGATACGGCGGCTCACAAGCTGGTAACAGGGAGGGCCTCGCCTGCGGTGCTGTGTGTCCATCCAGCCCTTGCCTTGCACCGGGGAGCCCTTGAGACACACGGCTTGGTGGGTCTGTCCTCCGAGCGTTCCTTCTTGCTGTTCCTCCGTAGAGCATCCTCGTTACGTGGACGAAGGGATTCAAATGCAGCAGCGTGGAGGGGAAAGACGTGGTGTCGATGCTGCGCAAGTCCATCAAGAAAAGAGGGGTAAGAGGTTGGGCAGGTCTGTCACCTCCTGGCGTGGTGGGATGAAGGCACGTGGTTCCCTGGGACAGGACACTTACCTCGGCTCTCCCGGGACAGCAGAGATGTTTCAGTCTGTTTTGACCATGCTGACTCAATGTCTCTCCTTCTCCACCATCTCAGGATTTTGACATTGACATCGTGGCCGTGGTGAATGACACCGTCGGGACCATGATGACCTGTGGCTATGACGATCATAACTGTGAAGTTGGCCTCATTGTGGGTGAGCTGCAGCGAGTGGGGGGAGAATTGGGGTCCATGTATCCATGAACTCCAGAAAGAGATCACATTTCTTGCAGATTTCAGGGTTTTTTTTTCTGGGGGAAAAAAGAGAAGCGATAGCGATGTTAGAAAACCAGCATTGCCCAATGTTTGTTTTCTTCCATTTTCACTTTCTATGGCTGTTGCTAATTATGGGGAATAAGGGGAATGGAGCATCATCTCCCCGCGTCCCTGTGCTTGGTTCAGGTACCGGTACCAACGCCTGTTACATGGAAGAGATGAGGCACATTGACCTGGTGGAAGGGGACGAAGGTCGGATGTGCATCAACATGGAATGGGGAGCCTTCGGTGACGACGGCGTGCTCAACGACATCCGGACAGAGTTCGACCACGAGATAGACATGGGCTCGCTCAACCCCGGCAAACAATTGTAAGCAGATTCTTGGCTTCGGCTCAGGCTCGGGGTTTGCTCTGCATTGTCCGTCCTCCCATGGCGCTGGCGTTAGTGGGACCGAAGAGGTCGTCCTAGTTAACTAGGTCACCGCGTCCTCCGCCGTGCCAGCTACACCAATGCAAATAGGGGCCGTACCACGAATTTGGGTTGGTACGCCCAACTGAACCGCTCAGCACCCGCTTCCCTCGCGAGCCTTTCACTTGACTGTGTTGATTTCTGTTTCTTTGCCCTTCCCATGAAGTTATCTGCCAGCCAAGGTAAACACCACCACCTAATGTCCACATCCAAGTCCTACAGATCTCCCATTCCCCAGGTGGCTTCCGGCAGCATGGGTGGGATTTGAGGGGTCTCTGCGAACGGACAGACCCCCCCATCAGCTAGCCATAAAGTTCTCCTTGGAGAACGATGGTTACGTCATCGTGGCTTTATTTTTTCTCCGTGAGGGGATAAACTACTCTGGAAAGAGATTACCTGGATTGCTTTTGGGCTTAGAAGGGTGCCAGGTGTTTTTAAGATCAACCTGCGGCCGCCTCACGGCGCAACGCAGCCAAACAAACGCGTCTTGTGCTTTCCCCCGTCGGCAGGTTTGAGAAGATGATCAGCGGGATGTACATGGGAGAGCTGGTCAGACTCATCCTCGTGAAGATGGCCAAGGAAGGGCTCTTGTTTGGAGGAAAGCTCACACCAGATCTGCTCACTACCGGCCACTTTGAGACCAGATACGTCTCTGCTATTGAGAAGTAAGTAGGATCTGGATGGTTTCCTGGGGTCCCAGCCCATCTCCTGACATCTGTGCTGGGGGAAAACAGGACCCATCGCAGGGTTATCCACTGAGCAAACCAGGACACGTCGGACGGCAAAAGCTGGATTTCCAGGCGTGAATCCTTTTTTGTTCTTTGATGTGCAGGGAGAAAGAAGGGCTGCAGAAAGCCCATGAGATCCTCACCAAGCTGGGCCTGGAGCCATCTCAGGAAGACTGCGTGGCCACCCACCGCATCTGCCAGATCGTCTCCACCCGCTCGGCCAACCTGTGCGGGGCCACCCTGGCAGCCGTGCTGCGACGCATCAAGGAGAACAAAGGGGTGGACCGGCTGCGGTCCACCGTCGGCGTGGATGGCTCCGTCTACAAGAAGCATCCTCAGTGAGTCCAGGAGGATAGGCAAGGCTGGTGGGGAGAGAGGGTGAGAGAGCACAAATCTGTTCCTGCCAGCAGTGGATAAAGCTTGACACAAGCAGAGCATCTCCAAATATTCCCCATGGCACCTCCATTTGGATCCCAAATGGTCATTTGCAACCTCAGAGGGTCACATCACCCGTGGTGGCATACTCAGGTCCTCTTTTCTCCTCCGTAGCTTTGCCCGGCGCCTCCATAAGACAGTGCGGAAGCTGCTGCCGGACTGCGAGATCCGTTTCGTGAGGTCAGAAGATGGAAGTGGCAAAGGGGCAGCCATGGTGACGGCGGTGGCCTACAGACTGGCCGCCCAGCACAAGGCACGGCAGAAGATTTTGGAGGCGCTCAAGCTGAGCCACGACCAGCTCCTGGAGGTGAAGCAAAGGATGAGGATAGAGATGGAGAAGGGGCTGGGCAAGGAGACGCACGCAGAGGCAACGGTGAAAATGCTGCCCACCTACGTGTGCTCAACTCCAGATGGGACAGGTGAGGTACCATGGGTATAAGCCCGCGTGGGGCAAAGAGCCAGCGTCACTGCTCCCAACATCTGCACCGCTTTGGGAAGGGCCGGGACCTTTGCCGTGGCCAGTTGCGTCTTCGTGGTGGGAGTGGCACAAAGCTTTTTAACCACCAGTATGATACTGGGGAAAGCGGCTGAGCCTCCAGGACGTTCTGCACTTGACTTAAGACAAAGCCTGGCTTTCACTGTGGTTTTTGCCGCCGCAGGTTTCTCACCACCATTGTCCTGGGTTGTGCTCCCGTTTCTCTGTGGCTTGGGTGTGCACCTACCCCTTGGCTTGAAACCCTGGGATTTCCCCAGGTCTGGAGCAAACCTCTCCATCGCCTTCCCACCAGAACCTGCTCTTCTCCATTCCCAGCCACGCTTTGGTTTCTGGGCCTCTCCTAGGAAGAGGGCAGATTCGGGTCAGCTTTGTGCCACCCTCACGACGCCCCTTGTCGGGCTCTCTCTCCTAATGATACTCTCTTGGGTTTCAGAAAAAGGAGACTTCCTCGCCCTGGACCTGGGAGGTACCAATTTCCGTGTGCTGCTGGTGCGCGTGAGGAACGGGATGAGGCGCGGCGTCGAGATGCACAACAAGATCTACTCCATCCCGGTGGAGATCATGCAGGGGACGGGAGAGGAGGTGAGGGTGGGCAGCTGGAGGTGGAGAACCAGGGCACCTTCCCTGGGGTGGCAGCAGAAGTGGCAGGCGGTAGATCAGCTTGTGCAGGTGGTAGACCAGTGCTGGCTGACCATGGGAGCTGGTCTTGCCTTGCTCTGCTTTCCAGGGCGCAAGCTCAGGAGAAGGCTGCCGCTCTCCTGCCTTTAGAGCGGCGAGTTCTGCCCGAGGCTCCGGAGTTCAAAATGTGCTTTAGGAAGCTTGAGACTGTTCTTTAGGTTAGAAACTGTGTTATTCCCAGACATCACTGAACCCCTCCCTGAATCCCACACACTCCACAAGGGCAGATAAGCATCACCCCCGTTTCCCAGATAGAGAAACCACAACACAAGCAGTAGGACATGTCTCCAGAGTCTTATTTGCAGATGGAAGGAGTTTTGCAAACCACTCCGGGCAGCGCTCAGGGACTGGGAGTGTTTCTAGCAGCCAGGCTCTGGGGATACCTTGCAGAGGGACCGGATTCCCGCGTCACCCCTGGGAAGCTGGTCACCTCCCCGCTAGCCCCTCCATCCCTCTGGGTGCAGTACAGGACCTGCAAGGTGGAGGTATCACAGGGATACGACCGCGTTGTCAGCGGGGAGGAGGATGAAGGAGGAGCTGGTTTGGGCTTGCTCACCTCACACGGTGCAGCTGAGCAGCATCCCGGTCTGTTCAAAGCCCTGTCGGCTTGGGAATGGATCGGCATCTCCAGCGGGTCAGGCGGGCTTGTGTCCAGCTGAGTTTCTTGCTGCGATGGTAACTTCTCCTTTTGGCTTTGTGCGCTCAGCTCTTCGACCACATCGTGCACTGCATCTCCGACTTCCTGGAATACATGGGAATGAAGGGCGTATCGCTCCCGCTCGGATTCACATTCTCCTTCCCTTGCCAGCAGAACAACCTGGATGAGGTAACTCCCAACCCACCTCGTGGCACGCGCGTCCGGTACCCAGGTGTCGTGGTTTGGGCTGAAAAGCCAAAACACACTGGAAACTACGTACCGGCATCAATGACCACGTGGCCGGTCAGACAGAGACCCAAGAGAGGGGGAAGGCAGGAGCTCGGACCTGCAGGTGCTTCTGAAAAGCTCCTTTGCTGCATCAAAGCAGCTGCAGATCCCTTGAGCTCTGGGGACAACCCAGTTGAGGCGTCCTCCACGCGTGAGGATCTGACCACCGAGAGCTGGTGGACGTGGGGTTGCTGTCCCTCCCGCCCTGGGTGATTTACCGTGGGGGTATTTCCACAACAGGGGATTCTCCTGAAGTGGACGAAAGGTTTCAAGGCGACCGGCTGTGAAGGAGAAGATGTGGTGAACCTGCTGAAGGAGGCAATTCACAGGAGAGAGGTGAGTGTCCACGTAGCTGTGAGAAGCTGGCTGCTTGCTCCCACATCTCAGCTGTCTTCGGCATCTTTAATTGGTCTGCAAAGCAAATTAATGGGCTGAGCACAGGGCTAATGACTGTCTGAATTTTAACAACCACTCTTAGTCATCACTCGAGGTTGGATTTTCAGACCCCGGAGCTAAGAGTTGGCTTCCGGCCAGGGCTGGAGCAGACTTGTCTCGCCATGAGTTTGGGAGACACCGTGCTCGTTTCCTCGGTGCAGACCATCCAAAGCTCCTGCCCTGGGGGCTGTTTCTGGCCAGGGCTGGAGCAGACTTGTCTCACCGTGAGTTTGGGAGACACCGTGCTCGTTTCCTCCATGCGGACCATCCAAAGCTCCTGCCCTGGGGGCTGTTTCTGGGCAGGGCTGTCCCAGTGTGCCACCTCCTCTGCAGTTGCGTCTTGCTGGAGGTGTCTTGAGGTTGGAGCATCCACCTGTAGGCAGGTCCTTTCCCGGTCCTGGGAGCAGACGTAGCAAGCTGTGTCCTCCAGGAACAGCCGTGTCCTTCAGGAATAACCCACACAATGCCATCCCTCTGCAGGAATTCGACCTGGACGTGGTCGCGGTGGTAAACGACACAGTTGGCACCATGATGACCTGTGGGTACGAAGACCCGAATTGCGAAGTTGGGCTGATAGTCGGTGAGGACTGAAACTTTCTTATGGAGTTTCTCTACTCGCGGTCCCAAATGTGCTCCCGTGGGGTTCTCCTGGCTGCAGAAGGTGTCTGAGGGCTTTTACCTTGCGTACGCACCCCGCTTCTCTGACGGCCCCATTGAAAGATGCTTCTCTCTCTGCAGGCACAGGCAGCAACGCCTGTTACATGGAGGAGATGAGGAACGTGGAGCTGGTGGAAGGGGAGGAGGGCAGGATGTGTGTCAACATGGAGTGGGGGGCGTTTGGTGACAACGGGTGCTTGGATGACATACGGACAGAGTTTGACTTGGCAGTGGATGAGCTGTCTCTCAACCCTGGGAAGCAAAGGTGTGTGGTGGCTTTGGGGAGCTGGGAAGGGGTCCGCGATGAGGCTGGGCGTCCAGGAACGGTTCAGTGCTGCCCCACCAGCCTCTCGGTGGATCATCAGGGGCTGAGTCTGGCTTTGCAACGCACCCATGTGTCCCTTGTCCCCTGCCCGCAGGGTTGGGACCGCGCTGCCGGACTTGCTCCAGGGTGTCAGGCATCTGGCAGAGCTGGGATCCCGACCCGGTCACCCTTCTTGTCCTGACGCCCAGCCTTGTCCTCTCCTTCCCAGGTTTGAGAAGATGATCAGCGGGATGTACCTGGGGGAGATCGTTCGAAACATCCTGATGGATTTCACCAAGCGAGGGTTGCTCTTCCGGGGACGGATCTCAGAGAGGCTGAAGACCACAGGGATCTTTGAGACCAAGTTCCTGTCCCAGATAGAAAGGTGAGGTCCTACCGGCGGGGCGGGCACTGGCTCTGGCCTTCCAGCTGCGGAGCAGAGCCGATGTAGCTTGGGGAAAGCGTTCCCAGGGCTTGTGGGAGAAGCCCCAAGCGCTCAGTCTGGAGCCAGGATGGCATAGGGTGGTGCAACGCGGATAACTCGGCAAAATCCACGTGGTTCTGGCAGCGCCGGTGTTGAGAGACAGGGAAACTGTCTGGGGTTGGCAACACAGACGCGTCTTTGTCCTCTGCCCTGGACAGAGAGAGGCCACAGGTTCAGTAGCCATCATGCTCCAAGTCAACGTCTTTGTACTGAAATAACCTCACTGATTAGGGTGTGACATCAGAGCCACATCCAGGTCTGGAAGCTGAGGTTAGAGGGGAACTGTAGAGTCCCTCCGGTCAGTGTCACGAGTCCCTGGGCTCTGCAGGATGTAGATAAGAAAGGGGAAGCCACACCTCCAAGTTGCTCCATCTCCTAATGCCTCCTGGCCCTCGTGTCCTCCCCAGCGACTGCCTGGCCCTGCTCCAGGTCCGCTCCATCCTCCAGCATCTCGGCCTGGAGAGCACGTGCGACGACAGCATCATCGTGAAGGAGGTGTGCGCGGTGGTGGCCCGGCGGGCAGCTCAGCTCTGCGGGGCCGGCATGGCAGCCGTGGTGGACAAGATCCGGGAGAACCGCGGGCTGGACTTCCTCAAGGTCACGGTCGGCGTGGATGGGACGCTCTACAAGCTGCACCCTCAGTGAGTTCTCGGTGGTGGATGGGTGGCTGTCCTCCAAGGAGGCTCACGCTTGGCTCATCTGCTCATCTCAGGCAGATGGGGTGCTAAGAGCCAGCGTGGGAAGCTTCATGGGGCAGTTGGAGAGAGGAGAGGAGGTATTTTAGGGTTTCAAGGGCTGCCAGGAGCTCACTGACCTAAACTCTGTCAAGGCACAGCAGGAACCCACTGCTCCCTAAAGGACGGGGCACCAGGACAGATAGCACAGCAGGGACCTTGTGCCAGCTGGGACCCCGTCCCACAGTACCTGAGGTCAGGTTGACCCAGAGACGGTGACCAGGTTCAACCAGGAGTCCAGCTCATCAGGCAAAGTCACAGGGGTGAGCCGGGTCTAAACCAAGAAGTCAGTGCATGATCTGGGTGAAGAAGGCCCATAGCCAAACAGAACTGGGACTACACCTGAGCTGAAGGCCGGTTCTTCCAAGACAATGGAGCTCCAGCAGGGACTAAAGGCCCAGGGCTGAGCTTAAATAGTGCTCAGCGATCCGTGGGTAGAGGGAGGGCTCTGAAGATCCCCCCAGGTGAGGCTGGTCAGGGCTAAAAAGGTTTATTAGTGCTCTCAGGGCTTGGTGGGACTTGAGAAGGGACCAGATTTGGTCTGGAGTTGAGGGAAAACGTGAGCATGTTGTGCTAACTGTGAACTTGGGCTGAAGCATGGAGACTTACGCTTCCTAGTGCCTCTTACCCGGCAGCTCTCTTGCTGTCCGTCTTTCCCCTCTGTGTCTGTAGTGCTCTGAGACTCTGTTGAAGGCAGAACCACACAGCCAGGTGCGGTTTGTCCCCTGTGGGGCCGGCGCCTTCAGCCCAGGGCAGGTTAAATCAGCATCTCCCCCTTCCCCGCCTGTGCCCCACAGCTTCTCCGCCGTCATGCACGAAACAGTGAAGCAGTTGTCTCCAAAGTGCGAAGTGACCTTCCTCCAGTCGGAAGATGGCAGCGGCAAGGGCGCAGCGCTCATCACGGCGGTGGCCTGCCGGATCCGGGAGGCCGGCCAGCGATAGAAGGAAGGAGGTTTGCCGAAGAGCTTGGTTTCAGCAAAACAGGACGTTTCCCCACCCGGTCCCTCCCTCCCTCCCTCCGTACACACACACACACACACACGTGGCCTCCCCTTCCAAGCAGACTCTTAGCTTTACTTGTTCTCTTGAGATACCACCAGTGGGACTGGAGATGCTGTGTGCTTTGTATAAAGAGTTGTCTTAGGAGTTTTATTGCATGCCATAAAACCGCGTAATCAAGTAAAGCTAAAAGTGTCTTCTGGCTGTCTACCGACGCTTCCAGTTAGAGCTGGACCTGCTCCACTTGCAGCCTCTGTCAAGCGCCAGCTCTCCTTCCCCACACCTCCTAACCACTCTCACATCTTCCCTAACGGCAGAAAGGATAATGCTAGACTAATTAAGACACTGCATTGTCACTTTACAGTAACTGGTACCTATTTATGTATGTCGGAGTCGTAGCGTGTCCGTGCTGTAGAAAGCAAACCTCTTTAAGATTGGGCTAAAGACCTCCATTAGTCTTTTACCCTGATCAAGGCTGTATTATTTCCATGAAAGTCATGGTAACTCTTAAAGCACAGGGTGCAGAATTTCAACCGGCGTGTTCCGAGTCTGCACTGAGAGATACCAAGTATCTCTGTTGGTGAGCAATACTAAAGAACCTGCTGGATCCACGTTAGAGGTGTCCCTTTAACAGCTCCAGCAGAGCACGTGCCTGGAAATAATTGGGGACTCAGGGTCTAATCCCATTTCCCGACCTCTCACCCGCACCCTCCGTAGAGCGTAGTAACGTGGCATGTACGCACGGTTGTGTTACACCCCCTGGAAACCACTAGCGCCCTTCCCTGGTGCGTGTGCGGATACGAGGAACCGCCACCGAGACGGAGCGGTCTCTTCCCTGCCAATGCGCACACCCAAACGTCGTGGCCGTGTGTCTACGCTTGGCGCGGTGAGTTCGGTTTGCTTTTTGTCTGTGAAATAGTTCTGCGTCTTCAGCCTTTTAGGTGACACCTGGATTTATACACTGTATATTTATGTTTCGAGAGATCTTACGTCTTTTTATGTACATAGTCTCGGGGGGGGTTATATTGCTTAGTTTTGACGTCACCTTTTAATGTCATTTAAGAACGGTACAGAGTACTTATTTTCTTTTTTGTTTTCTCGTGTTATTTTTTTAATTTAAAATTTTCCTGGGGTAGACTGGAGAAAGAGACCCAAATTCCCGAGGACGGTTGTACAAGAGGTTTGGGCATTCTGAATTCATCACCAGAACAAAAGGGAAAGCAGAAAGCCAGGGATGCGGCGCGATGTGACGTGACGCGCGGGGAGCGGCGGGGCACTGGCAGCGAAGCTTTGCAGGGTCAGGCTGCTTTGAAACTCAGGAGAGGTTTTATTTTGCCCCCCTGCCCTCCCCAGTACTGTTTTGCTCTGGGAGGGCACATCGCTTCCCACCGCCGTGCGCGGTGAGATAACCCAGGGCTCTGCAGGGACCCGCGTCTGAGCCCGGATCCCTCCCGCTCCCCCAAACACCGGGCACGGACACGCGCGCTGGAGTGCTGATGGCGCACGGGGGGGGCTCGCAGCGAGGCGAAGGCGATCTCAACCCCCTTCGGTGAAGTTAGCAGCAATAATTGGTGTCGCCTCATTTTGGCATCCTCAGTGAGGGCTGTCGGCGAGCGTTCCCCGCGACGCGCGTGCCCGGAGCATCACTTTGCGTGCCCGGAGCATGACTTTGCGTGCCACGGGGAGAGGCAGTGATTAATTTTTGCCAACAGCAAAGGCTCCGGGTGCCCTGAGCGCTGCAGTTCTCTGCCTGAGTGAGCAGAGGCATACAGGTGGGGGTGGGCACGTTTCTGTAAATATTTAGCAGAAGATAATGAAATTCCAGTGATGTGCAAAAAAAGTAATAATAATTAATAATTCCCACGAACAGACCTTCAGTTTGGAGGATAGAGTTTTTGTCTATTTTTATGTATATTTTTATATTGCTTGGGGTAACCTAATTACCAAAAGTATCTCTTCTATGTTGGGGGTCAAGTTCAGTAGCACAATTTTAAAGCAAAATTACTCTTTGGGCATTTTAAATGCTTATTTTTTTTACAAGCCTCAAGACAATGATAACAAATCAGATCCGATTGTATAGCAATGATGTAAGAAACCAAGTTTAGTGGAAGTTCGAGAAGCTGTTAAATAAATTTTTGAAAGACGATACAGAAATCCTCTAACGTGGTACCCAGCAGCTGCGTGTGATTCTTTCCTGGGAAAACCGGCATTTTGCCTAGCGAAAAATTGAAACGGAAATGTTTTTTACCTGCTGCACCGTGCAGAAGGTTGTGTTAGCGGCTGTACTTTTTAAACTCTTATCCAGCTGTACCCCTTCTGAAATACGTAGTGTTTTCATCAGGTAGCGAGCTAAGTTTTATACAGCTGTAGTTTTTTGGGGGGAGAGTGGGAAAGATTGGGACTATGGGGCAGCCCGGCTTTTCCAGCTGGTTCAGGCTCCAGCTCAGCGAATGTTTGGGAGCGAGTGACTGAAAGGGTGAGAAGAAAACGCGGGCAGTGAAGTACCTGGTTAGCAAGGACGGGCGGAGCAGGGTCACCTCGCTCCCTTTGCCTTTCTGTGCCGCAAAGGATGGGCTGTAGCTTTACGGCGGCGGGGAGGACGAGCCCCGGGCCCGTGGGGCGGTGGAGAATTGCCGAGCGCTTTCTCTTCGCCTGGAAGAGAGGAAATAAAGGTTACGAGTTACCTGGAGCTGCAGAGGCTTTGGGTCTGTGCCACGGTGCCCGGCCTGGGGGGTAGCGGTAGCGGCAGCTCTGTGGGGCTGGCGACGCGAGGGAGCCGCGTGCCGAAGCTGGAGGAGATGGATCTAAACTTTCTGTGAGGTCAGGGAGGAGTTTTGGCTGGGCGGATACCCGCCTGGAGAGCCACGAGGCTCCTGGAAGGCCTGAGAGCTTTTGCTTCCCTTTCGCTTTGACTCAGAATAACGCAGGGGCTGAAATGTTCCTGGTTAAAAAGCAATACTTGAAGTGTTCCAAGACACCTGTGTTAACCTGTGACCGCAGATACGCTCTTGGCCCTAAGAGGGGTTTTTATTAAACACTTTGGGAAGTTTCTGCTCCTTTTTGGCTCAAAGGGGACGAGCACAGGAGATGTTTGCTGTACAGTCTGATTGTAACGTCGGTGGGACTGTAACCTCACACCAAAACGTTGCCATGGGACGTCACGTGAATGTGTTTAAAATGAAGAAGGGAAGATTAAATCGTAACTATGGATATGAAGGGAAGATGAAATCTATTACGTGTAGGGAGAGATGGACAGACTGATCAACCCGACTTGCCCAGTCTGTCTCTCTCCTCCAAGTAAGAAGCGCTGCTTTGCGGATTTAGGATGGCTTTTGTTTAGTTTGGTTGTTCCCATTAGGATGCATTTTCTTTGCACTCCTGGTGCGGTGCTGGCACATTCTCTGGCCACACCGGCAGCAGGAGAAGAGGGTCTTCCACCGCATTAACTGCTACGCTGGAGACACCGACCTTTCCCCCCCCCCGACACTTTGGACAGGATTGTATTGTTACTGCTTTTTTGAATATATATATATATATATACACACACACACACACGCACGCATACATATATATATATATATATACAGACAAGCAGCAAATTGTGGAGCCTTGCAAGAGGAATTTGCCTTTTCCCTTCTTGGAGTGAAAGGCGGTGTAGGGAGAAGCGTCGTATTCAGTCACCCGAGACGTTTGAGGAGCGCCCGAGACGCACCGATCTCTGGCCTGGAAGCAGCTCAGCGGTGGTTTGACCCGGGATAACTTGGTGCCTCTGCGCTGTACTCTTATCGGGCAATCCAAACGTGCCCGGGCTATCTGGCAGAGATAAGAGGGTGAAAAGGTCCAGTGCGTGGGAGGGGAGCGGGGACAGGTGTAAAACGGTGACGAAAACCACAAGTTCCCCATGCAACGGGTGGCGGCAGCAAACTAAACTGGCACGGGGGGAGCCTCGGTCCCCCACCTCGCCACGATCTCCTCCCCCCCAGCAGATAAAGAGAGGAAAATACCTTCTTTTGATAAATCGGTTTGCTTGCTCTGGTAGAGAAGTGGTCATGGAAGGCGAAAGAGGCGATTCCCGGTCACAAGGTGATATTATTCCCCTCGGGACATCCCTGACAAGTCTGGGGTCTTTCCGGCCCGAAGCAAAGAAAATGCATCTTACGGCGGGTGTTGGCTCCGTGCGGGGCAGGGGGAGTTACGTAAAGCCAAAGACTGTTCGGCTGCTAGCAGAAATGAGTGACTGTAGATTCACCCGATGTTGTTATTTCGTGTTTACAATATTTATTTTTAGTAATTGACTGCAATTATATTATATATAGGCTTCCTTATTTTTGTACTTTTCATACCGTTTTCCTGAGTGTGGTGTTGTACTCCTCAGCTCCCCTTTGCCACCATTGCTGCTCCTAGTCAGTGACAAATAAAAGAGAGAAAAAAAAAAACCAAACCAACCACCCATTTTCTGGGGTAAGTTGTGATGTTTTTGGGTTTCTGTGCTCCTCTCACTCCCGCCCCCTGCGCTTCCTTAGCAATCCCTTAAGAAGGGACAACTGCACCACCGCCCCATCCCAAATCCCAGATCCCGTCCAGTGGGAAGAGGGACCAAAGTTGGGAAGGGATTTGTCTGATCGCACTGACAGTCCCCCCACAACCAGGAGGGCGAGGGAGGGCACCGCGACACCCGCAGATCACAGGAAGGAGTCGTTAACGACTGGAAAAAAATATCAAGATGAATTTCACATACGCTCTTGGCTCCATATCCCCCACCCTCACTGCGCTGCAGGGCGGCGGTTCCCCAGCCGCAAGCGCAGATGCGCATGGGGCCGCGCTCGCACACAGCAAGGGCCTGGCCGGGGCAAGCAGGGGCTGTGGGTGGCGCTGGGAGCCGGGAGGGTGCGAGGGCAGAGCAGGATGCGGACCTGACCGGGAGGCGCTGAGCCCTCAGCACAAAGCAGGAGCCCTGCGGCAGCTCAACCCGCCGGCAAAGCTTGGATTTCAACATCAACAATTCACATCAACCCCAACAATTTTAATGTACCTGTTCTGCCATTAACAAGCAGCCCATGTTTCCTTCCACTGAATCCATGACAGTTTTAAAGTCTCGGTACTTCTGGTTAAAAACCGAAAAAAACGCTTACTTAAGTATCTAAATACCAAGGTCGATGCCGTAGCAGATGAACGCCTTAAAATGCTTCTGCTCTCTGCTTCCAAAGAAGTATGACACAACACAAGATTATCCAGAGCTGCATCCACGGGCGGAATCCAATGGAAAAAGCGATTCATGGCAGAAAAGGACAGACAAGGGTGAGTATTCCACTTGAAATCATTTATTGACAAGTTGCCATGTTTTTCCATCTTGCCCAACGCATTTTTCTCCTTGTTATAAAGTACAAATGGTTTTATACTGTTCTGACAACATTAAAAAAATAGGCTACTAAAGAGGCAAAATTGCCACTTTGGATCCAAAAATCCCGCCGTAAGAATTCAAAATTGCAACAGACAAACATAAAACCCAACACACACAAAGAACGGAGACAGTGTACCTCTTACACTTAACTCATTCGTCAAACCAACTGAAAAGGAATCCCTTGTTCCCAGCTCTTCCTTCGGATCCTGTGACCTTGCTTAACTGATGTGAAGTTTGTGTTAACACGTACAACTCAAAAGGCACTCAAAGGTCACAAGTTCCTGAGCTAAAAGGGGATATAGTCCCAATGTAACAGTTAAGTCACAAAAACCCCAATGTTTAAAAACTGGTATTTGGTTCCTGTGAGTATAGTAAGCGTTCAGGAGAATCTAGCTGAAAGCTGCTGCTGTGTAACAGACTCAAATGATGGTTACTACATTCGAGTATTTTCAGTACGTGGAAAAAAATAATTCGCTAATGAGCATCCTTATTAGCAAATACACGGGCTAAAAAAAGGCAAATATTTTCTGTAACGTTAAAAAAAGCCCCAAGAACAAGAGATGTATGCGTATGAGATGCAATAAAGGCTTAAAAACAAGCAAGCTGGAAAGTCCGTACAGTTAAATAACTAACAAAAGCTGACAGGCAACATTTACGCAGATGTTTGGCCCTAACGGAAAAGGGCCACAAAAGCGAGTGGAATACGGATCTGGTATTTACAGATCAGTTATTTAAAAAACCCAAGAAACACACTAACAGAAAAGCACATGTCCCACAAGGTGTGCTCAGAATCTGACAGGTAACTTCGTAAGATGTCATTCACACAAATTCCCTATTTTCAATTCGGCTCAGTTTTCGCCCAGAAAAATAAAAGCGTAACATTTCTCAAACACGGAATGGCTACTGGCTGAAGATGCAGAACAGAAATAAAAAAAAAATAATAATGGGATAACTAGTTTTGGCCTATATAATTTCTGATCTTCTCTTCAGATATGCATAGGAGTATACTAAGGCCATATATATATATATTTGCTACAGTGTAAGGCCTTTTTTGTTGTCAAAGCTCTGTGCGTCAGCGAGGCATTTAACTTAAAGCAGGCATACAGAGTTATACACGTGCTACTATATTCCACGGAAGAGGTCTCAGGTTTCCGAATGATCCGGCAGCGTCTCACTGTCAGCCTTCTTCTCCGGCGATGTGTACAAGAAGTTACAGCAGATATAGAGCGGGAAGATCAGGAGTCTGCTGTCCAAATTCATCACTACCTCCTCCTGTAAAGCAAACGCAGCAGACGTGCGCAGTGAGCGATGCCATTGGGGGGGAAGTACGTCAAAAAGCACACAAGACTGATCTTAGCAGTCATTCTATACATTTTAATTACTATGTATTAAAAAGCAGAGGATAAAGCCAAGACAGTAATTCACCTTCACCTTAACCAGATGTTTTATAATATTAACACCGATAAGATATTCTCAAAACGCTCATAACCCTTTGACCCAGTTCCGCCAACCCTTCTGTGTCAAAGATAAGAGAACCATAAGAAATAGCAAACTTTACCTTCAAGCACGCTGGAGAGAAAGGGAGACTTTTCTGCCACTATCAGTTTCAGGAGATTTAACCAACAATGCGTAACAGTCTTCACTTTAACGCAAATTACACTTTCTAGGTAGGAATTTTTCAGTTTTCCTCTAGGAACTGGGTTTGGGGTAGCAAAATTGAAACTTTATCCTTCAGTAAGGATGGCACTTACATGGAAAAGTTTTCCATGTACTCACCACCTACCTGTCACTGCTGATTAGGATTTAAGAAACTTGGCGATCAAGTCTTTCACGTTCCTTACTAAATCCTGCTGTCGCAAATGGGTGGAAATGGGCACGTTCTCTTAAGAAAACTCCATTCTCTCTGAGGCTTTTATTTATTTTTTTAGTAGAGTAATAAATAGCACCCGTGAACAATACACAGACATTCTTTTAGCTCTTCAGCTTACAATACAAGAAAGTCTTCAAACAAACTCCAAATTTGCCTCTAAATAAGCAGGAGTCTGATGGCCGTATTATTCAGACGGGTAATCTCAGCAGCGGTGGAAGTCTGGGCAAGCCTCAAACCAGGACAGTTGTCCAGCAGAACACCGCGCTAGCAGCAGACAGCTTCCGCAGCGCCACGGGAAGGAATTTCACTGTTATCAACATTAACAAAATCCAGGCTATCCTACTCTAGTTACGCTTCACAAATTAGCTTAATCTTCCACTACCTACACAAGGAACGCTTGAAATTCCACATAAGCAAAAACAACAAGCAGAACAACTTCTCTTCAAAAGCATTGTTGACTTCTCGGCATTTTTTTTCCTGCCTTGGGCTCCACAACTCAAGTTCAACGGCTCAAAAATCCACAAACATACCTGGTCCTTCTCAAGGGTTAGAATCCGATATCCCGTCGTTCTACTGCAAATAATTTTCCCACTGCTATCAAAAGAGGCGAGACGTAACCTAGGGATAACACAATAGTTAAATCACTCAGTCTCCCGTAACTTAGTTTTTCCAGCGCAAAGAGTTTCTCCCAAGGAGAGAGAATAACATTTTCAAATGTAACTAACTTGGCGGCACCAAAATTTAATGCCAGGACAGATGGAAAGACTTCATTACAGTAAGATATTTTAGCACACCCCACAGGGTCTGCCTTCTCAGTTACCGTTTACCTGAAGGCTATGTTCCTCCGAGGCTGCAGACTGACCGATCCACTGCACGGCTGATTCAGCGTATTCCGTTTGAAAATGATGTAACGATTTGTGTAAGTAACAAGAAGGTCAAAGCCAAAGTTGAACCCCGTCCACCGCCAGCAGTACTGAAGAACACGAGTTAAAAAAAAAAAAAACAAACAACAAAACCAAACAAACCAGGCTGAGTATTGGCTACAACACAAACCATAAGTGCCACTTCTCCAATAAATCAAATTTGGGAATGGGATTCTCAGCTAGAGATGTGTGGTGGGCTCAAGGATCCTTGCCAACGCCTATTTGAAACCTAAGACACCTTGGTAGGCAACTTTAGCAGCCAGCCCTGGCAGACAGATGATACACGAGACAAGCTTACTATCAGCTGCCTCCCAAACGTACAAAAATACATTCTGTGATCTAAAATACTTCTGCATTCTGGTAACTGGTGCTGTATTTCTGAGTAGCCCTTTGCTACAGGTCCCATTCACGCACAAAGCACGCCTTGGAGTACAACATCCTCGGGTTAAGCGACTTCAGCGGGAAAACATTCACGTTTCCCCTTTTTTCGCAAGACCTGTTACCTCAAGACACACATACGTATATGGAACACCCAGGGCTTCTGGCTGTGACTATTACACATTTTATCAAGAAAGCTTCCTTTTCCAGTTAAAAAGAAAAAGACATCAGTGCTCAGAGCTATGTTTTAACTGCAAGTATTTTGCAAGTCTCAAATGACAAGTCGCAGGTACATTCCTTCCTTTCACACACACGAAGTTTTTCCGAACATGGGCTTGCTTGCACCGCAAGAGCGCAGTTAAAACACTGAATTCCTTATTCATCGTAAAGACAGCAAGTGTTTTCATCCTTCTAGGGAGAACAAAATACTTTCTTTACTGCATCTTTTTGATGCACTTTGACAATTAAGACCCACATGTTGTGAAAATATCTAACATGTCTAAGACACGTCAGCTGCGCACAGACTTCACCACAAGCCATACTTACATCACCATCCTTTGCAAGTTTTCGACCACACCTCATGCTGTTTGCTTCCAGTTCCTCTTTATTTATNCCTAAAAAAAAAAAAAAAAAAGGGCATCTTTAAGGACACTTGAAGAGCTCTGTATGGTACTTTAATGTGGGAAAGATGAACCGGCCTGAGTGAAGTGACCCTTCTTTGAGCAGAGGTCAGGCTAGTGACCTTCCAGGATCCCTTCCAACCCAAATTTATCCCGTGAACATCCAACTACTCTACAAAACTGCAATATAAACCTCAGTGAGGTAGGACTTTTACAAAAAGAACCTTTCCAGATAAGAAAATAATAGTTGTTGCAATGAAATACTTTCTCTAATCCTCCTAAAAACCCCCTAAATCCTTTTTGAAGGCAGTAGCCCCGACTCACTATGCACAAACATAAATGAGCGCCACTGCAAGGAACAGCTGCAGGACTCTGCAGAACAGTCGCGCTATGAAGAAGTGCCCACAGAGACGTCGTGAAAGATTTCTCAAGAGGCTGGTTATGCAACTTGTCTAAAAATTTTACCCACAGCGATCATGAAGTGCCATAAGCCTCTCGATTCTCTCATCCTATACCAATGTGAACTTGTTTCACCCAACAGTTTCCACTGGCACTTCAACACCTAGAAAAATCTTGCCGAGCCAGCGTAAGGAAAATCAGTCCCAGTTTTGCAGAGATATGTTACTCACTTAACTTTAGACACGATTACATCATTAAGCAAATAAGCAGCCATTGCCAGAAAGTCATCAAGTTACGCTGAGGACAAACGCTTACAGTATTATAAATCACAATGAAAGGCAACCCCCACATGCAAGTTAAAGTATAAACCTGCAATATCAAACAATATACTTCAAGCTATATACGCCAGAAGAAACGCAGCGTCTGTTCTCTTCCTACTGTACACACACCACAAGAACTTGTGGCTATAGCTTTTACGAACAAACTCAGTCTGTGGTCTTTCTCCCCCCCGCCGTTTCTGTGAAAACCAATCCTGGAAGATTAAGTATTTTATGAATAAGTTAAGGAAATAAGCTAATCGCGTTAACCAAATTCATCCAAGAACCTCCCGTGTGCTTTTTCCACATCTTCTAGCTGAACTGGTTATGTAGCTGACCTAAATTCAGTAATGGTGATAAAAGATTTATTTTGGTTTAATTAGTGACAAATTTCACAAACATTAGCACATAATGTTCAGACAGACATTAGTATTCCTGCCTCTCAGTTCCTCCAGCAGCCTCAGAAGATGCAAAACTTCCAGCTTTAACCACTTAACACTGGCCTACCATATGCTTAGTGAATAGTCAAGTTACTCTACTTTGTTCTTAAACACTGCCGAAGAGACTATTAGAGTAGAAACGATTCCAGTCATGGGCTCGAAAGATCTGCCTTGCATCTGCCACAGAACAAATGTTTAATTAAAAAAAAAAACAAACCAAGGGATCCACTTCAGCACAACAAGTAAACCTTGAGCAGCTACAGTTCAAAGTCATAAACTCCAGTATTACACTAAAAAATTCTCAAATTTTGAAGAGTGAATAAAATGTTTAGTCCTTTTAAATGCAAACTACAAAGTAGAAGAGAAACATTTTCTTCTCCTCTCTAAAGTTATCAAAAGAGCAAACCACATCACACATTTCAAAGCAATGTAGTTTCCCTGTTGGCAGTCCTAGAATAAGCAGGTGCAATTATGCGGTGCACCAGGTGGGGTATGAAAATAGAGCCTTACTTCAGCTCACTGGGAGTCAGACTTCACATTTCATTCAGCTTACTACGTTTGCACCCTGACCTCTAAGGCAGAAAACGGGTTAAGGTACTGATACAGGCAGTAAGCGCAAGAGGAAGGGCAGCAGATCTGGATAAAAGGATGATCTTTTAAAACCTTAATTCTTTTCTTTCAGCTACAGGTTGGTTGAACGTCCAAAACATTTGCTTTAATGCAAAGGAACAGTTGCATGTCTTGCTTTCTAAGCCACCAGTTATGAACCACAGGCATCTCACTGCGGGGTGGCACTCCAGCTGGCCAGTAGAAGACAGACAAGTGATCTCAGGACTTCAAATAACATTTATCATCTTCTTTTACCTTCTATCTTTATCTTCTTCTCTTCAGAGATTGCGTGCTATGGACTAGCGACATTACAACTGCACAGAACTGCAGGGAAGCACTCCACGCACACATGCGCAACCCCCCACCACCTCCCTCCCACACAACTCCAGAGAACACCATGTTCAAAGACAATTAGTCCATTATCGACTACTAAACAAACAGTAACCTGCACGCCACCTTGAACCATTACGTTTGTAAACTACTAAAGTCAGAAGCTAACACATATTGAGAAGAAACACTACATCTCACCCACTTCTTACCATTGCCATTAATGAAAGATCTCAGCAACGAATGCCAGAACAAGAGATTTGGGCAAACAGAATCTATTGTTCAGTAAAACTTTCTCTGCCTGAGATTTTCAGTTTTAGCTGCCTTAAAAAAAAAATTTAAAAAAAAAATCCCATACTGCAAAAGAGAAAACTAGACAAGCAAGAAAACCATGGAAAAATACTCTGCTCATTCCAAGAGTCACTGAAACCACCAGCACTGCAGGTGAACATGAAAGTTGTTCATTTTAAAAGCTGCTGTGATCATCATCTTCACTTCAGCTCTGTATGAGAGCTTACTTTTTCAGAAGCATGTATATGTGACGGCTGACAATTAAAACACTCACTGCATTACTGTGAGATACCAAAAGACATCAAAAATAAGCTCGTGGTTCCCATACGACCTAGAAGGTAATGCACAATGTATGATCTACTGTTAGATACATCAATGATCGCATGACAAGGAAAGTTTTCCCAAGAAAACAATAGTATCAGGAACAAGCTACGACCACCCAACATTAATCTTTAGGAGCTGAAATGATGAGATTCACAATTACGTGCTTTACCTCTACCATTTTGTAAAGCACTGCGACTGACAAAAAGAACCACTTCTTAAAGATCTTGACTTTTATTAAGACCAAAGTCAGAGTTTGGGGGATTTTTTACACTATTACATGACAATATCAAAAGGGAGTAATTAAGGAAATATTTCCTATATAATACACAATTAAGCCACGGAAGCCACTGCCACAGGATGCTGGGGCTAAAGTATAAGAACTGTCCGTATTTAAGAACAGGTCTGTTGGTGGTTGGTCGTTCAACAACAATCCAGCCAAAACCTCCAGCTGGAAAATCCTGAACTACTGACTGCCAGAGAAGTACATCAAAAGAACACTCAGTCTTTGCTTTAGAGGAAGACGGGAGATTTGTAACCCTACCGCTGAACGCTGCCACAGACTGCGCGGCCTTTGGTTCAAATCAGGACAGTGGTTCTTACGCTTTTCAGATTGCAGTTCATAAGTGATGCCTACCATTGCAACTGAACACGCTCATCTTCACAACAGCAAATGCCGGCCTAACAGAACTGATGGAAGAAAATAAAGTTGTTGGTTTATTGGTTTTTGAAAGGTAACAAACATTTTGCAGCTTCCTAACCTGACATTTATTGTCCAGAAAGCACACCAAGAACTAGGAGAGAAGAGAAAGGCAGGAACAACGCCCGCAGTCATATTTTGCCATAGTTTCGGTATTTGGAAAAAGATTAAGGGACCTGGCTGAATGCTACGTGGCAAAAAGCAAGCAGAAGGCAAGGAAACAGTTTGCGATCACAGGCATACATGTAACATACATTAAATCAAGATGCCTCGCTGCCCAAGCCATCACCACTGTTAGGCACAGGCTCAAGAAACCCAACTAAGCGTTACACACACACAGCAGTGAGGGCGTTACACAAAGTACAGCTACATGCAGGTCTTTGAAAGGGCACAGAAACATGGCAGTTGTCATGGAATTTCCTCAATGGCAACGAAATGCCAACACAGCACAGTAGGTGGTCTAGGAAGGAGAAAAGATAGGATATAAAATAGGAGGATTAAGGAGAGAACAGCATCTTAGCAGCGGAGAAGGATGCCCTGCCTGGGAAAAGGTGGAGGTGCTGGCAGCAGAGACAGCTATCACACACAAACACTGGGCAGGGGAAAGGCTGTGAAATTAGAAGGGAATGAGGCAAACAGGTCACTGGGTGCCAAGCCCTGCCGGGTGCTGGGCCCTTGCTCGCTGCCTGGGAGGCTAGGCTGGGAGAGGCAGGAACAAAGGTTAGCGTGCAGTTATCCCTGCAGAAACAAAAACTGACAGACTGCCTTCGATACCGATACAGTTAGTTCCATCGCACCACCGCCTCTTGCGCACCTAGCCCAGGGAGGGAGGAAGGAAGCAGGACAGAAAAGGCTTCTTCTCCATCCGCTGTACTTTTCCTAAAGTCGTCCTTAAAATGGAAGGCTAATAAGTTACTCTTTCACAGCCTCAACACGTATTTCAAGGCAAAGTACCGGTGAGGAGCATTAATCAACATAAAAGAACATACAGAACATCCCTCCCCAGTGTTTACCTCTGGTCGCATTGTACAAGTTTTCTAGAGTTCTACTGTTTAAAGGACAGGAGATCAGCCAGCCCAAGGGAACAGACAGCTCCACTGAGAACAATGGAGTTTAAAACCACTGAAGTATGCTTTAACCCCGCTCTTCTTAACGTAAACTCCAAAACTTAATCATGTCAGAATTTATATGACAGGACGGTTTCTAATTTAAGAAAGAAAGGAAGGAAAGCCTGTAATATACCTACCCAATATCACTGTCTTGTTCTGCTCTGAGCATGGCAAACCACTGCTGTTTGTAAACAGAGGACAGCCATTCTAAAATTAAAGAAAAAAAAAAGCTTGGTGTTGTCTTTGGAGCTGGGAAGGGGGACGTTCATAAACATTTGAAATATAAAAAAATAAAATTACATTGAAATACTAAGGTTACACTTATGAACTGTGGAGAATAACTGGCCTACGTGAACCCCCCACCTCACAGTGCACTTGTGTTATTCATCTCCAGGCCGCAGCTACAGAAGTGGTACAGATAAAAATCAACAGCCAACACTTAGTAACTCAGGAGGATATTCATCTTATCAAGCATTCACCACTGCCAGAAGTGATGCAACTCAACACATTTTCTCTGCGCGCAAAGTTCTGTTAAGCCAAGGAGCTTGTTAACAAGCTCTGGGGAGAAGATGCTTTTTTCTGAATCCCCAACAGAATACTATACAAGTTAAACAAGAAGAAAACAGAATCAAAGGATAAAAGAAACAGTGGCTTATCGCGGATATGGTAAAAACAAACAGAAACTGGCCCCTACCAAGAATAAACATAAATCATGTCTTCCTCTGAGAAGATTTTATCGGCTGTATTAATTTAACAGTTGCAACCAAGAGATAAAACAGAACAAAAACTAATAGCTTGTAAGTAAGTTACACAAAAGGGATCACAGGCACCCAAAAGCACAGTATGTAAGTTCTTCTTAGTCAAGATAACGAACACGGGCAAGTATGTAAGGTCACGCAAGAGAACAAACTCTTATGGAGGAATGGATGGGATGGAAGGAACAGTGAGAACCACTGGTACCACGAAAACAAAACAGGTAGTTGATGAAGATGACAGAGGGGAGAAGAAGCGCGATCATAGTGCTGAGATGGCCTTAGAAGTCCCAGAGGCCAAACTTGAAACGAGCCCTTGCCCTACTAACCCTAGAGTTAAGATTCAGACTGTGATAGGACCAAAATGGAAATTAATCAAAGCACAACGGAAAGCATAAAAATGATTTAAGGAAAACTACACAGGTAAGGAACAGAGAATGGATGTGCCAGAAGGAAAAAATAAATAAATGAAAAATCAGGAGCTATAAAGGAGAACAACGAACACTTCGTTTACAGACAGACACATAATGTATTTCTGTCTCACAAGTTTTCTATGCAAACAAGAACAGACTCTCCGTTGTGAACTCCTAATACAGTATTAGAGTTTTCTCCTGCAGGTCCTATGTACATACAGGGTATTAAAACTATTCAGCGTGATTTCCTTCTTCACCTCCCTGAGAACAATTTTATCTAGAACAATCTAAAAGGCCTACACTACAATACAAACAACCCAGCAATTTCCAGGTTTGTAGACTCTCTCGGGCATGGCGCAATCACCTCAAATACTGGATGCTGGCAGCCAATAACCTGTTCAAAAGTGCACCAATAATATTTACCTAAGCCTCCTTTTAAATGATGAGCAAAAAGTTCCTGACCTTAACGCAGCTTTTGGCTACAAACTGGTATCGACAGATTACAAGGGCTATAAAGTATTAAACTCTAACAGCATTTCATTACACGCATAGAGGTCTCCACATTATGCTCTTCTTCCCTTCCCGCTCTTCCAGTTCTCTTCGAATTCGAGCTTTTTATATTTTTTATTTTAATTCATAATCAGTGGTAGAGTGTAAACATCAGATACTCTTCCCACACTAACCACACAGTCAAAAATTGTCATCACACTACCTTTCCCACTGTATGACTACAAAGCAACCAAGCTGATTTCAGCATTTATCGCAGCTTACAAACTGTTTTTATCTATGGAAGAATAAACATTTTGCTCTCTAATACCTTGAGAACTATGAGAAAATGACACATTCTTTTTCAATAAGCACAAGTAAATCAGCTTTAAAGTTGCAATTAATCTTGTAACAATTTAAGAAACATTCTTCCTCTGACGTACAAAGACAGAAGGCTTCTGGGTTTGAGCACAGACACAAAATCTATCCACTGAAGAACACTAATAAAAGGCTGCCCATCACAGTTCTGGTAAGCGGTAAGAGCAGCAACATTCCGAGAAGAACATCAAGTACTGGCAAAGTTCTGATTTGCAAGAACTTACTCACATGCTGATAAAGCCACTTCACAAGGAAATAATTCACCTTTCTCCTGTGCCATCATTAAGTTAAGGATCTAAAGGGTCATTCACCCAAAGTTATCTTATTTTTTATTACACAACGAAGATGCCTTTGCACTTTGATTATAATCTGTACCAGTATCAATCTTAAATAACATGGATTATATTTACTTTATACATCACTTAAGCATATAAAATATCACATATCAAAGATCAGATCTCTTCTTCCGGGATTTTTATGCATAATATAACATTTTACTGCTTGCTCAAGGTCAAAAACTGCCTCATCTACAGGACAAAACCGACCAGATCGTTCACCCAAACTGCATCTCGGCTCGCCGCAGCACTCTAACGCACTGCCTCCACCTGCTGTTCAAAGAACACTTTTAAATAGACATTTTGAGTACAGGATAACTGAGTTCCTTCATATTTTACTTTGTCAGAACTAGTGCAGAAGACAGTCTCTTCCCGATCTATTAAGGTATGAATTTAAACCAGAACTGGGAGTAGGGAAAGCCAGTACATTTAAGCAGCAGTAATCGTCCACTTTCACTCAAGAGATTGAAAGATTTCTAGTAAGATTTCTAGAAAGGACCCTGCCCACAGGTACCCCCTCTCACAAAGGGTCACAATTCAGCTCCTGACACCTGCATTCTTCAAACATTTCAAAGCGTGAGAAGGAGCTGCTCCGGGTTATTCAGCGACAAAGAGCAACTAAACCATTATTTCTGGCAGAGACAGGAGACAGCAGTGCAAGAAAGACCAACTGAGCAGTGATGCTCACTACACCATCTTCATGGCATGGAAAGTGTTACAAAAGCATCTAACAATTTGATCAGGCTAGCAGGCTTCAAAAGAAATACCCCGACAGGTCTGTTTTGGCATTATATCATCATTGTGTTGACATCTATGGCAGCATGAAGGAAAAAGCCAATGTGAGATGAAAAAGAAAATATTTTAATTTTACAGGAAGACCGTAGTGTAAGTCAAAGACAGACATATGGCAAGAGTCCAAAGCAACCCCCAAGGCTGCAAGTATGGACAGATGACAAGAACACAGATGTCAAGAGGTTACAAATAAGAGTGCTAAACAGCTCAATAAAAGCAGTCTTAATTGACATTTGGCAATTACACCTATAAATAGACATCACAGACACACAGATGAATGGTTATAGCGTGGATAGATACTAAAAAAAAAAATCAAAGCTGTGTACATGAGAGCTAGGGAAAAAAAGCTGTCAGAGAGTTAAGATGCAAAATGCAATGCTAATACTGAACTATGATCAGGGGACACTGAATGGAGTGAAATACGGAGCAAGGATACCAGGAGCCAAATTCAAAGGCAGAGCATGACAAGTCCAAACACTTTTACAAGGAACACAATTAACTCTGGGGAGGGAGAACAAGAAAATAAGGAAGTGGAAAAAGGAGGGGTGGGTGTTTCAGACAATAAAAGATATGAAAGATAGCAGAAAAACATTTTCAAGTGAGAGCCCAACTCTTTTCCAGTCTTATTCATCTATCAGCAGCCAGGTTTACACAGCTTCCAAGCAAAGAACAAAGCCTATCTGTGAACTCCGACTTCAGCAGCAAGATGAGAACCGGGCTTTTTATTTTTCAGTGACAATGTAATGTTACTAACAATAATCTATAATAGTATTTAATGGCATTTCACTCTATGGGCTTCAAAAAGCACCATGACCTAGAATGAGGATGTATTTTTATACAAGTCAAAATGCAAATAAAAGGACAAGAGCGGAATACTTAAATATGTTACCTCCTCCAAAACCATCCTAAATACCTCTTAGTAAACAACACTTGTCTTTGAAGATGGGGCAAGAGTTCACAGCACCTTATGCTTTTGGTTTTCATTTTCAGGTATTATTCCAAATACTATAAAAAACTACCCATCTCTTTTTAGAAAAATAATGGCTACAAAACAGTTGAGTCCCAGCAAGTTTTGCTCTCTTAAAAGGAAAAGGTTTTTTGCATGTCTGGGGCTCTGGGGTCACTTAAACACTGATAATGTACTATGTATTGATTATACAGTATTTTGATAAAGTGACTGATCAACAAAATGCTTAACACACCTACGTGTGTGCCTTTTAAGATTTTTAAGTGTGTAAATTGAGTATTCAACTTTTGCTGAATCTTCAGCCACAATTCTGACATTGGAATTAAACAGGTGAGCGGTAAGACCAGTAAACGCATCTAGATCTTCCCCAATTCCTCTAAGGTAAGGCAGACTAGGAAAGGCACACAGAACTTGATCAGCCCAATACTCACTCACCTGAAGGTATCAGGGAATCTCTCTCAACAATTCTGGCTGATGCCAAGTCACTGATGATATACTGCAATCTCAAGTGTGCGAACACCGACAGGAATGCATTCCCCTGTTCTGACTCCAGGAAAGCAATGTCACCCTCAAAATCTGCAAGACAGGGCACTGCTATTACAATTTATGTTCCTGAATATTTTCCAGACCCTATTTATATTTGAGATTGAGTTTTAACTTATTGATCAGAGAAAGTTATTATGAAGAGGCAAATCACGTTTTGAAAGTAAAATTAAGAAATTACTTACTTTCAAATCCTTTCAGCAGAAATGTTAGACCAAACTCTTCCTCTATTGAAATACACTAGTGCCTTCTAGTGAGAAGGCAACAAAAGCTTATCCTAATTGAACAATAGCAAAAGCAACAAAGCAAAAATAGCGACCATGCCTGCTCACTTGAAAACATGTGGACAAAACGGTGAAAAAGCTTCGTGCTCACTTGAAAATATTTGGCAAAACAGGGGAAAAAGCTATCACTGTTGAGAATCTGATGCCGGGGACTGTTGGCAGACTTAAGCCTCCCCAGAGAAAAGGGGAGAAAGTCTGGAAGTGGAGGAAGATTATTGTATTTTCCTCCTAACCCGCATCTTCCACAATCCAAGGCCGTGCCAATTAATCCTACCTTTCCTACGCTTGGCAAACCAGGCATCAGCTTCGGTTAAGAGTTGTTTCAAAGACCCATTCCAAGAAGGCACTAGCTGAAGGAACATCCACTAGGTAAAATAAACAAACTCTAGTGAGTTAATTGAAGAAGTTTTCAAACAAGTAATACATGCATTATTAAAGTGACATTTTCATAACGTATTCATTCCCACAAAGTTTCTGATACTTTATTAAAGACTTTCAGTAAATACCAAAAAGGCTAAAATTCTCATCACATAACAAATCAACTACTACTCAGGAGTTCAACTTCATTCATAAAGCCCCTTTGCTAAGTACCTTTTTGAGAGCAGTATACACGTCCATTTCCACTTGCATTACAAATAGGTTAGAAGAGCTAATCAGCTGTTTCATGAGGTTTATGCTGCAAAAAATAATAATAAAAAAATCGTAAGAGTTCTATGAGACAGTATAGCCAAAACCAAGCAAGCAAGCTAGGTAACAAGCAACTGCCAATAGCCTCGAAAGTTATCTGTAGTGAGCTATATACTTTGGAAGAAATTGTACTTCTTCGCTCAACGTTAACTGAAGCCTGTACCTGAGTTCTTTGAAGAGTTCAACACTCTGGTGAGTCATCAGGTTATTCAAGAGCCATTCAAGGCACCTAGATTAAAAGCAAGGAATTAGTACTTTTTTTTTTTTTTCTTATATATGTCAACATTCCTGCAACAGTTGCTCAGGCTTACAAAGCCTGATTACGTACCGCATGATTTTGAAATACCACTTTAACCTTAGACATGAATGCGTAAAAACATGAAAAAGAGTCATTTCAAAACCATGATGTTTACCAAAAAATTTTCCAAAATTTTCTGTAACTTTTAAATTTGCATTTCATTTCTCTCAGTGTACAGTGAAAGCTAAATTCAAAGTACTATTAATGCCAGAAAAAGCTCTGAGAAGAGACTAATTCACAGCAGAAGGAAGCAGTTAGCACTAACCTCAGCATTCTGCTCCCAAATGTGTAATTATCCCTCCTAATTAAGATAAAGTTAAGCTTAAGTTCTGAATATTAAAGCAGCTTGGTGATAAAACAGTCAATGACCACAAGTATTATCTCATTGTCACACTGAAGACCAAACATATTGCCTTTACTAATGTACTTTAGTAATTTTAAGTTAATTGATTATAGTAGAAACTCAAAAACTAAACAGGACAAGAAGAGCCCAAGTCAGATAGCTTAAAAAAAAATAATTAACTTGGGTATTACATTACTGTTTGTAAATTCACACTTTTAATTAACAATGCACTTGGGGAAAGTAATTCTTACTTTTTCTTCACAGAGTCTAACCCGTATGTCCCCGCTGAATTATAATAACCACACACAGTTTTTGCATTAATGGTTTCCTTCATTGTTTCACCACATTGCTGGATTAAGCCATCCTGCGGGGAGGAAAACAAACCACAAATATTCAAAGTTTTAATTTCCCAACAGGAGGAGTCAAAGATTTTGCAGTTCATACAAATTTTCATGCCTGAACAATTACCAAAAGTCACATGTGCTACAGTGACCTATGCTATGCCATCCAGAAAATTTAAACCAACAGAAAAATAGATTTTTCTGAAGCCTGTATCCCGTGAAAGAAAAGCTTAATGAATACCTTCAGGGTAGAACAAATGAGCTGTTAAAACATATTTTAATCTACTTCTAGATATGATTCTCAAAGCGGCACTTAATATTACAACTGACTCTCAGTCATAGCATTTTTAAATAAAACCACTGCATTATGTTTGGGGTTTTTCCCCACTTAGTCTGAAAAGATGATTCATTTCTCTGGGTGAAACAATAGGTGCGTGTGAGTATATCATGAACTGTTATCTTTATCTGAAAAGAAACCATAAAAATATTGCATATTTATTACTTACAAGCTGCAGCATGCAGGCTGCTGCTAAAAGTGCAACTACTCGACTGGGTTTTATTAACACGTCGTCTCTATACAGTGAGCCAAAAGCCACCTGTAGAGCTGAAAAGAGTACAAGTGTCAAACAAAGACAGGACGTTGAGGATGGGTAAGTAAAAGAATCCTTAAACATAACCAAACCACTCGAGCGCACACATTCTCTACAATCTTATTTGCTCTGGATAAAAAGTGAGTATTTACCAGCCCAAGCACACACATAAACACAAAACATGGCATTAACCAATAAAATGCAGTCCTTTACACTATTTAAACAAAATATTCACCTTAAACCACCACCAAGTCATGCCACAAAGCAACGTGGAGAGCAGTAAAACCAGATAAAAAGAAGCTAAACCTCATCATCCTTCTCTGCAATCGACCTCTAGCATAATGTTGAGATAATGCTACGATGTTCCAAGTTTCTCTGTAATTCTTCTGAAAAAACACTATTTCTTCATTCCGCGGTGCTTGGAACTATAGCAAAACATTCTGTCAACTCACATCGCTCCCCTGTGAGAACTCCACTGGGTAGCGTTTCAGGACCAGACAGATGAAGATGCGATTCATGCTCAAACCCTTGGGTCTCCACAAGCGTTGCAGACACTGATCTCAAGAGCCCCGTTGCCAAAACAACAGGACAAGCGGTTGCTTTGCAGCTGCGCTTCCCAACTCAGAAGTACAAAAATGAATTCAACTCTACTGGTGACCCGAGTTAAGTGCAAAACTGAATGAGCACAGAACTCATTCTCTCAAGTTTCCCATTTACTAGTTTGAAAATTATTTAAAAAAAAAAATCAGTTATTTTTTGTCAGGTTCAACTTAAGCTCTCCCTTCAGAATTTATGTAAAATAAAAGGTTCCAACTTACCTTCTATATCAATATTTTGGTCAGGAATCTCCAACTCTATGACGTTCATGCTAGATTCTTTCCAAGATCCACTGAACATGCTGGAAAAGTAGCCTGACTGTATGAGGGAAGATGAGAGAAAAAGAACTCAAGTAAGAGATTTCACTCAAATTAAAACTGTCAAAAGCAGCACACGGAATGAAAAGTCGTTAATATTTACCTTTATGCAGAACAAAATGTATTAAGGGTGTTTTTCACAAGCTAAAATGTTCTGACATACTTGAGAAAGGGCTAATTGTAGTTGCTCTATTTCTGAAAGTGGAAATGCGGATAGAAAATTTGGACTACACGTCTGTAATCAGAGTAAGTAAAGAGCTTTAAAGGGCCAGAAAAGCCACATAAGCTCTTTTCCTATAAACCACACCACCAATGGGGATATAATTAGTCCACGAACTAAGTCCTTAATGTTACTGGCAGACAACAAATCCTGCAGGCATTAAGCAATGCCAGTTTGGGTATCGGAAGAAAAAAAAAAAGCATGCAAGACATACAAATTAATGTACAAGATTGTAGTCTCATACCAAGGACACATACACATACACCATTTACGTAAATATACCTTTTATAATAAAGTGTAAGGCATATAAAACTAGAATTTGATAGGTTTCCATCCAAATGAAGTGAAATATACTGCTCTACTAGGATTCATGATTTTCCTTCTCAGCAGCAGATGTGCCCATTATGAGATGCTATCACTCACTGAAGTTTACCTGAGAGATCAAAAAAATAAAGTCTATTTGTACAGGACCATATTCCCTGACCTCTTAACTCAGCATTTCAACTCAGGGCAGCAAATAACATAAAAACCAATTTTGATTTTATTTGATGATGTAAGTACTTCTATACCTTCAGCATATCGCCTAACTACGATGACATACAACACACTACTCTCAAAACCAGAACCTTATTCAGCTTACCAATCCTCATGAGGCTACCTTAGCTTTGCCATGTAGATCAGCTCCTCAATTTCATGAGAAATTATCATTTTAGTAAACAGCATCAGAAAAAGGAAATCCTCCATTTCTCAGATCTGCCATTCACAGGCAGAGCAGCACCTTGCCGTCATTTACCAAACTAACTGCAGTAACTTGAAAGATGAGGAAACAGAAACATTTGGACTGAGATAGTCTGCTCAACAAGGCAGAGGAGTCCTAATTTCATTGAGAGTTATTTTTAACCCCCCAAAATATTTTACCTATAGGAACATAATTCCAATGACAGAGCATGAATTGAAACAGAAACCTGACTTACGAGCACGGTTAACTTAACCACAAAATGTCATCTCACAAGAACATCACTTGTACAACAAGGGCTCGACAGAAGA
Organism: Himantopus leucocephalus; assembly: GCA_003993805.1. Classification (NCBI taxonomy): domain Eukaryota; kingdom Metazoa; phylum Chordata; class Aves; order Charadriiformes; family Recurvirostridae; genus Himantopus; species Himantopus leucocephalus. Next base: position 66,471,363 of record RSEF01000001.1, read on the forward strand.
AATTCGCAATTTTCAAAGTCTGTTAAAAAGCATCCACGGAAGCGATTTAACAGTTTTAGTCATCAACCCACACTAAGCTTTAAGGACTAGCTTCACAAACTTGAGATATAGCAACAACAGAATCACAACGACGATTATAAACATTGTCACCAACAACAGTCTAAGGACGAATCTGCAATGTTCCCACTCTGTTTATGCTGCACAACGTAACTGTCCAACCCACTTATATCCTCCCTTTATTACATAGAGTCAAAAGCCAGCAGACAAGTACAGCTGTATCTGCCAGCTGTCCCCCCTGGTCACGCACTCACTGTTCTACCCAGAGATGGCTGCCACTGGACAATCCTGGGCTATACACAAATGACGTTCCTGCCCTCAGTTTAAGCTTATTAAAAGGTTCTAACATGTAAAATAAAAGGCTTTTTCCTACAAGAAAGCAATGAAATTTCCCTCACTGTGGCCAATGCAAGTAATTGCTGTGCCTGCACTGGAATCACGGCATTAACATAACAAAAAATCAAGAATTCCCTTTGACCATCATTTGTTATACCAGCGAAACTGCATTCAACCTGCTGAGCATCTCATAGCGACATCTTCATCTTGTGACACGTAAAACTGCTTTGTGTTTGACTACAGCTAACAAACAAGCGCACACGTTTTCAGGTATAGTACCTGACATTACTTTCTCTTCTCGCTTCAAATAAATTGCTTCCAAGGTTAGACTCCCACTTTAAAGTTAACGGCACAACTGAACGAGACATTTCAAGACAAAGCCATGGTGTCTCCCCAATTCTGTCACAGGAAAAGTAATACAGAGAACAAACAGTAAAGATAACCTCTTCACTCCCAAAACACAAGTAGTAACACATAAAACTTCACCTTAATACAAACCCAAGATAAAATGCTTGTAGAAACAGCATCTTTTCTTGTAGGTATGCACTAAGATTTATTCCTTTTTAGAGCCTTTGTGCATCCCCTCCTCATGCAGCAGCAAGAAAGCCTTCATGCAAGGATGAGGGCTGCGTAACAAATACAGAGACTCAGCTCCAGCCATTTCACTTCAGGCGCCTACACTCCAGTCCCAATGAACAGTAAAACTGAACCGGGTTACCAAGTGCTTTACAAATCCATACTGGAAGTGCTTTTTTTGCTCTGCAATGCTATTAACATCACAGAGAACTCTCAGCCATTTGTTTAGCAAACAAGAACATACTCTCAGGACATCAAAAGACAATTTTCACCACTGTTTTCACAAAGGATGAGCTAAGGTTAAGACAAGTAGATTAAAAAAATTAAATAGCAAGAGACGGAACTGAAGAAACTTTTCAAACATGAAGCTACATCTACACTTCCTAACATTACTATCGAAAGCACAACACAAGTTGGTTAACTATATGCACCCGCAGAAAGAGGGATAAGTCTGAAGTATAAGGAAAATAAAGAAAAGAAAAAAATGTCAAGTCACACTTAACATTTACCGGATATTCTTTTATTAAAAATAGTTTCTAATGCAAGTAAGAAAGCCACTTACCTGACACAAATATATCTTATGCAAGTTCCACTCTTCTCCCAGAGCACAAATTTTGATATCGCTGTTCTCCCCATTCAAAAACAGAGTCTGATAAATATACTTAGAAGTGCTTTTCAGTTTTTTCCTATACAAAAAGGCAAACAGAGATACACTCCTTCAAATTATTCTGTTAGAGAAGCCACACTAAGTATAAAGTACTCGACAGAGACTTTTATCTCCCCATAACGGACTGACCGCCCCGCTATGACTTCCTCGCTCACTTCCCCTCTCTCGTTTACTGCAGCTGGGACCTTTCTGAAGCAAACAAGAAGCGACCCTGTGCCCCAGGCCCACCACCCGCCTCACACCAAAAACCNCTCCTCCCTGCACGACAGGGGCCCAAGGTCGGTCCCTGAGTGTCCCAACCCCTGTCCCCCACAACCCGCCCCCCAGCCCCGGACCTTGCCAGGCCCCTCAGTCCCTTCTCCTCACCCCACCTTCACCTCACCACCCCACAGCCGCCGGCCCTGCAGCCCCTTCCCGCCGCCCGCCCCCTGACAGGACCGCGGCCATGACTGAGGCCCACAGCCCCCTCACAGCCGGCGACCACCAGCTGCCCCCCTCAGCCCGGACCTGCGGGGGGTGTTGAGGAGCCGCTCCTCCCGCTCGGCTTCGCCGTCGCTGTCGCTGTCACCGGGCCCCTCGGCCCCGCCGCGCTTCCTCTTGCCGCCCCGGCCGCCGCCGTCCCCCCCGGCCGCCCCATCGCCGCGCGGGAGGCCCACCCGCCTCCTCAACACCCGGCTGCTCAGCGAGCCCATCGCCACCGCTCCGCCGTCGCCGCCGCCGCCGCCGTCTCCTCATGGGGCCGCCCGGAGCGGAGCGGGGAGAGCGCGGCGGATGGACGGCGGCTCCTCACCAGCGGCCGGCGGCGGCCGTTGCCACCGCGCCTCTGCGCCTGCGCGGCGGCGGCGGCGGGGGGGTACGGTGGCACCAGGGCGCATGCGCGGCGGCCGCTGTGGTTACACTGCGCATGCGCCGTCGGGGAGGTGCGGGCGGGCTTCCGGGTGCAGCCGTGGGGCTGCAGGAAAAGGCAATGATTCCACCCAATGGAGTGCTCTGGCGTCATCACAGCTCTTTGCCTGGCGGTGGGTGGCCGAGAGGAACCGTCCCGCTTCTCGAGCTGCAGCTGCATCGCTGTTGGTGCTCCCACCTGCAGAGCCGGAGGGTGCGGGCCTGCACGTCCAGGTTGGGCGGGAGCGTGGATCTGCTGGAGGGTAGGATGGCGCT
>RSEF01000001.1:66484935-66497650 GCA_003993805.1 Himantopus leucocephalus
TCAATCCACCACACTGTCCATTCATCTAACCCACACTTCCTAAAGTTGCCTGTCAGGATGATGTGGGAGACAGTGTCAAAGCCTTGCTGAAGTCAAGGTAGACAACATCCACTGCTCTTTTGTCATCCACCCATCCAGTCACGCCACCGTAGAAGGCTATCAAATTAGTCAGACATGACTTCCCCTTAGTGAATCCATGTTGACTACTTCTGATAACCTTTTTTTCCTCCAGATGCTTGGAGATGACGCCCAGAACAAGCTGTTCCATCATCTTTCCAGGGATGGAGGTGAGGCTAACAGGCCTGTAGTTTCCCAGGTCATCCTTCTTGCCCTTTTTGAAGACTGGAGTGACATTGGCTTTCCTCCAGTCCCCAGGCACCTCACCTGTTCTGCAGGACCTTTCAAAGATGATGGCGAGTGGCCCAGGAATGACTTCTGCCAGCTCCCTCAGCACTGGTGGGTGCATCCCATCAGGCCCCATGGACTTGTGGGTATCCAGTTTACTTAACTGTTCTCTAACTTGTTCCTCTTCAACCAAGGGAAGGTCTTCCTTCCTCCAGACTTTTCCATTACGCGCAAAGTCTAGGACTTTGACTATTGACTAGGAATTAGGAATTCAAAAACTTTAATTCTGACAAAAGCTTTCTGGCCACTACTGAGCTGGATATAAATCATCTTGCCATGATCAACATAAAAAATGAATTATTTTTGAAGACATTAACTATCGCCATTGTTATTCCCAATATTGTTCTAAATTCTGTATGACTGAACATATAGTATGGCGGTTATCAGGAAGTGCTAACCATTTCTTCCACTAGTAATGTAACACTGAGAATTATTATGTCAAACTTAATTCTTAAGCAAAATATTATCAGTCAGAAGAGAGGCTTTTTTACTTTCCTCAGAAAAACTAACAGTCTAATGATCAGCTGCTTTGCATTTTCAGACAGAAACCTGCTTCTCAGATTCTTTTCTCCTTCAATTGCAAAACATATTTGACTTTAAGCACTGAGATCCTTTTGTGTCCTCTCATAGGAATAAACATTTTGTAACACCGGCAAAACAAGTCTAATATGAAAGAGACATTTTGAAGCATTAAAATTTCACTTGAGAGCTAACATTTTCACAACAAATTGGGCAGCTGACAAATGTTTGGTCTCCAGATCTCAGAGAGAGAGTTAAAAATCGTGATCTCAGGATACTAAGGAAAAACAATTAACAGAGCTGGGCTTCAAGCTCGACCATTTGTTATAAATGTGTGTTATGAAAACCTGCGTAGACGATTCATTTTTTACTCCCTATAGGTATTTTGCCAGTCTTCCCAAAATCTTGCTTTTTACCAGAATCATCCTAGTTCTTTGCCTTGAAAAAGCTTTGAAATACAGACATCAGTGTTTCACCTGAATTAGTTGTTGCATTTCTATTTTGGAGCTGGGGGAAAAAGACAAAGAAAATGGTTTAAGTTCTACCAAAACAGCTTTAAAGACTACTCAGGATATTATTTTTTGTTCAAATATTTTTATAACTTTCCCATGAATTGCAATGATGCTGTTGTTACAAAAGCAACAGCAGCAAAAATATACATAATACAAGCCAACAATCTGTTTGTTGAAGTTGGTAAACTAAGACAAACACCACTTTTTGTCAATTTCTTTTGCTCTCTTTTTCTTTTATATTAGTGCAGTGATAAAAATATAAACAATGACTGATAGAAGGTTTGCTGGTTGATTTTTTGCAAAATTTGAAAAATAACTTTGTCACAGACAGTGCAAGATATGGGAACAGACAGTATCAGAAAAATCTCTACAGATGTTTGTATTGTATTCTTTGCATTAAAAAAGCCGTACAGCTGTTTTTATCTTATTCTTTGATCCTTGGTGAACTACTTCGATCTTCTGCCAACATTTGCTGTTGAAATAGATGCATGTCTATTTCATACTTGCTGTTAACTTCTTGCTGTCTTGCAAATGGAAGTAGATACATAGATTATAAAATCCATTGTTGTAGGCTGATTTATAATACTTTGTGTCATAAAACTTCTGCAACCAAACTGCAGTACCAGTCTTTAGGACAAAATAAAAGTCAAATAATCTTGAGTTTAGAATGTTCACCAACGAATGATCTAATAACAATTTGGCAAGATGTTCCAATGTCTCACACTCCTAAAAATTTGTCTTTATGTGTAGTCTGACTTGGTCTAGTTTTGGCTTCCATTATCTTCTTAAATGACACTGCCTGCTAGATTTAAGAAGCATTTTATTATAGAGGTATTCATAATCCAATCAACTTTTTATTTGATAAATTCAGAAGACTGAGCTCCCTGAGGTATTTGCTACAGGAAAGTTTCCCAAAACTTTAGTTATTCTTGTGGATTTCTGAGCTATCTCCAGTATTTCAAAATTCCCATTGAGCTGTGAACATTCACAGGCTCGTAGCAGTTACACCGTTGCCAAACATGAAGAAAGCACATTGTCTCCATGTTTCATCTTTTCCTATTTGTCTGTGAATTGCTGCAACACAGAAAAATAAGTTCCACAGATGAGGCATCATTATTCTTATGTTTTGTTTTTAGGGATACAAAGTCTTTCACAGTATTTTGTAACTATGTCCAGGTTTCCTTGCTCTGACAGAGAACTATTCAAGCATTTCAAAGCTGTATTTTACAAGGAAAAGAAAATTTCTACAGCTGAAATTTTACATTATAATTTAACTATTTAACAATTATTTTCTTTAAAGTGTCTTCAATCTAACAGGATCTTAGTTCCTTAAAAAAAGTTGCGTATCAGCAATCTTGTTTTGACACTGCTCAAAATTTTAAAAATCCAGAGTCTATTCCCTCCTCTGCTTCCCTCAAAAGCTAGACTTAAAAAAAACACTACAAAACCATCCAGAAGGATATTTTATCACAGTATTTGTATTAAATCTTTAACTTCTACCTAGAAATGGACCTAAACTGATCAAAAGCATTCTATCTTTCCTTTTAACTGCCAACTATTGGTTTGTTTTTTTCTCCTGGAGTCCCTCTCTTCCTCTTCTTATTTCTTCAGCAGTTTCAAATCCTAATTGTTTTGTTGCCATCAACCTCTTTCCCTCTTCCCATTTGTAGCATCTACATAGGTGGCATAAATAATCATTGCAAAATATGACCCAAAAGGTCACATGCTAATAGTTTTAGGTTAATGTTATAGAAGAATGTCTTTACTTCTGTGTTTGCTCTCTACATCATTTTAAGTACATCATTAGAGAAAAAAATTCTCCCAGTTCATCCCTTCTCCTGTTTTTTTTTATGAATGACAGTATTGACTGTGCCAGGAAGGCAATAATGACAGGTCTGACTGATCAGATACAAACATATATTCAGTTTGTTGTAGAAAGTATGCTAGCTGACATTATAAAATTTCTAACTATATAAAACAGTATTTGTATTTGAATTCACTAAGTTTTCTAGCTTAGTTTCTTAATATAGCCTCATTTTTCCACTTTGTGGATGATGACAACATATGTCTCTCAAGATAATGGATATTATTTGTTGATTACTTATAACAGATATAGAAAGGTATTCTGAAGAATTTTATAGAGATTTTCTCAGGTTAGTGAATAATTTTTGCTAATTCTTTTCTTAAATGTTTGACTGAAATAGTTATTTTAGGTTAAATTTTTAAAATAGTCTAAGTGTATGATATAGTCTGTTACAATACATCTTCTTAGTATATAATGTAATGTGTGTGCCTACCTCCTGGGATTTTATTCTAAGTCACAATTTTATCAGTAAATGCAGCCTCATCTGAACTGGTCAGTCATATATTAAATTTCTTAAATATAATTGCATCATTTGTGATGTATCAACTCAGTAGCATTTTTTTCTACATCTCTTTCTACAAGGTAGTTATAAATTCTAGTAACCTCATAGAATTTCATGAAAGTGTAAATAAAAGCATAATTACGCCAGTCTTTGAGGTACTCTGATGTCCTTTAAACATTATCTTATCATAAGACATCATTAAATTATTATAAGCAAATTATGAAAAAGCATAAAGAAAACATAACTTGCTTAGTGTGCAGGTTGTATGTTAAAAGTTAATAGAATAAAGATAGGACTTAAAAATTGTACAATCTAAAAACTGGGAGAAATCAATAATTAAATCATAGTTAAATATATATAGCAAATTAATTTGAAGGTAATAATGTTAAAGTAATTGATTGCATGCTCTTTATTAACCTAAAATTCTGGTATTTTGAGTTTAAAATGTAGTTTTTGACAATTTCTCTTCAGAAGTGTAAAGGGGATAATCAATTGCATTATGGTGCTCTTTCCATAAAATGCANGGTGCTCTTTCCATAAAATGAAAAAAAAAAAAAAAAGTTAACAATTTATACAGAAAATGTTAATTGTGTCTTTAAAGGCAGCTATATATTATGGCTGCGGTTAGTTCATTATTTGCTATAAATGTGTAGAGGGTGAAAGGCTAGAACAAGTACGCTTATGCATGCACAGATCTCTTATTCACTGGAAGTTGTACAAGTGCCCAGACAGGCATGGCTGACTTATGAGCAAAGAACAACCACCCTCAAAGTAACATTTTGTATCCAAGCATGAAACCACAAACTAAACTTAATTACAAGAATCAACTAATATCAAGGATGCATAAAAATGGTGAATCTCGACTTCCACCACAAAGCCAGATTTTAAATAGATCACGAACTGCTTTACTTACCATTGAGAGGCATCAGAAATGGCAGGAAGGGAAGCCAATAATGTCCAGAAAGAGAAGAACATGACAAATGCTCTCAATTATGCTTATTAAGTAGCTATAAGGAACCAACAGAGCATTACAGAATTTCACCTCATAATGAATAACTTGTACTTTGATATTATGAAAGATAATTTTAGTCATATTTAAATCCATTAATATTAAGAATATCTGTCAGTGGTAGTCTGCTTCAGCACGTACTTCTATGCATAAATGCATATATTTCTTTACACTCTAGAAGTAGAGAAACGAGCTGCATTACAAAATCTACTTTATTATTTCCTAGTACTCTCAGAGTTGCCACTAAATTTAAATGAGCTTCATGGGATGCAAAATAAATAAACCCACCCATTAAGAGGTCAACCCCATTTGATTGTTTTTAAATTCATGAAATGCTCTGTTGCCTTTTCCCAGGAGACTCATTTTCTTCCTAAATAAATTAAAAACCCTTGAGAAATAGGTGTCAAGCATGATTTTCTCAATAGGGTCCAGAAAAAAATGTAAAGGTTATAATTTTGCTCGAGAAGTTTTTAATTACCACGTTTTAACTCAGTTTAGAAGACAAGATCTGACATCAGGCTGATTCCTATCCACTGCCCTTACCCTCCCCTCCAAAAGGCAAATATTGTATTATAATCAGTTCTCAAATTTAACAACTCCGGCTACTAATATAAGATACTTTATGGAAGGAAGTATGAGATGAATGGCAAACTGTTGAGGAAACACATTAGCACAGGTATATGCAGAAGTGTGGAGGAGCAAAAATATTAAATAGTTGTTTCAATCACTGTCACTGTGGTTGGGCTGGGTCCAGGCGCTGAATGCAGATGGTGTTTTCATAGAATCGTACAATCATAGAATGGCTTGGGTTCGAACGGACCTTTAAAGTTCACCTAGTCACCCCCCACACACCACCACCACCATAGACAGGGGCATCTTTCACTAGACCAGGTTTCTCAAAGCCCCATCCAGCCTGGCCTTGAACATTTCCAATGATGGCGCATCCACAACTTCCCTGGGCAACCTCTTCCAGCATCCCACCACCCTCATTGTAAAATATTTCTTCCTTACATCTAATCTAAATCTACCCTCTTTCAGTTTGAAAACATTGCCCCTTGTCCTGTCACTACAGCCCAGTCCCACTATGTCATTGACGAAGATATTAAATAGTATTGATCCCAGTATGGACCCTTGAGTGACACCAGTCTTTACCGGGTGTTTGAGAGTGAAAGCACTACTCCTTAGCTCAGGCCTAGGCATGAGCAGAGTGCTCCTGTTCCAGTGAAGTGATTGAGGAATATGCCTCCCCTTCATAGGAGGGAACTTTCCACCCTGCAGTAGCTTCCCGTGACCAACATATGGCAGATATATGAAACATGAAGTCCCTCTCTGAGTGCCCTGTGATTTCACATTAGTGAACTACCGCTCGAGGAACACCAGCCTAAATTCTGATTTACCATAACTCTAAAGCACGTAGTTACTCTAAAGAGTTTTCATAATTTTCAGGGATTATCATAGTGCTTAAAGCAATGTTAACTGCTTTGGCCAGTCTGATTGCAGGAGTCACACCTAAAGCTGACTCTTTAAACAGGCATACAGAAGAATACAGACTAATTTGCCAGGAAGTTGCACTCAGTCAAGTGTTACTTTGGGGCATCTTTAAGACACATTGTTGAGAAATCCTGCTTTCTTTTTCCAGGTTGTAGATCATGAGATAGGTAGGACTCCCACAGTCAAATTTGCCAGAGCACTTAACATTTTTTTAAGCACTATGATAAACCCTGAAATTACAAATACTCTTTACATTGAGATCACTAAAGTGCTTCTGTTACTGCATCTAAATCTGCATAGAAATGTGGGAAGGGTAATAATGGAGTTCACTGATAGAATGAGGGAAGGAAGACAACTTGAATTCATGCTGAATTCTGGGTAAAAAAGCTGCCTCCCCTTAAATGTTGGAATGATCATTCACAACATTTAAATTGGTGGTTACTCCTCATCTGGTTGCAGAGGCAGCAGTTCCATTTTTTAGTAGCAGAAGATTTTCCTCTGGCATGCATTCATTTGCAAACCGAAGTTCTTCTCTGATCCATTTTGTAATCTCAAACCAACACAACCTGGAGGAGCAAAATATCTCTCCCACAGTTCCACAGTGACTTTGAAGCCCATTTTAAGATTGCAGACTTCCTTAGCCATGATATTCAGGTAAATTATGAAGCTAGAATAAGCTTTGCAGTATTGGAGACAAGACACCAGAAGTGATTCTGACAATCGCTACTCTGTCATGCACAGTACATTTTTGGTTTTATGAAGCCATCAGAACAGCTGGATGTTTCTTGACTTTTGCATCAGAAAATGTAGGTTTTTCAATCAATTAAAAATCCAGGTCAGCTCACCATGTCAGAGTCCCTTTTCATATCGGTGAAAGTTACACAGTTTGTTCTCAGTCCTTGACTTGGATTTGCTGAGCTGCAAAAACAGTTCAAGTATCAACATGACCTAAATGAAGAGTTCTGCCCCAACTATGCATAGAAAATGCTGAACATTAATGAGGATGATTAGTTTATTTTTGCTTTGAATGTTGCAGGTTATCGAAAAGTGTATATATATATGCAGGCACCTATTAGTTAGAACTGTTCAAATGCCAAGAAAAGTAAAAATGACATGACCATGATGAATTCTGAAGGGAAAGAGAGAATGAGGTTTTAAAAAAAGACAATTAACACTGAAATAGAGGTTTTCATTTTGCTGTAGTCTGAAATGGAGTTCACACAGAGGCATTCCCTAAATTGGCACTAGACCATGAGAAAAGCAAAGAGTTAGAACTCCCAGTACCCACTAAGGAAACAAGAGCTGTTATTAAATACCTTAAAGCTCAAAAAAGGCTCCTGGGGTTGACAGTCCTCTGCCTGTTTTGCATTTTCTATAAAGATACTGTTTCTACTAAACTCCTCAGATTAAACTCAGATTTTTAGTATAAAGTCCCACTTGGCTTGTTCATTGAACTGTTCATTATTTCTTAAAAAAAAAAACAAAAAAAAAACCCAGCCAGGATACAGTAAGCTGACTGAAAAAAAATACAGAAGAGAAAAAAAGAACCCATAATTTATATAGAAAGATATGTGCTGTGTTTTTGCAGTGATGTTGGATGCTATAATGCAGAATATTTTATATTCAGATCAGTTCATTCAAATGTATAATTCTATGATTCTGTAACTGAATGCACAAGGGCAGCTTACGCTGGAAAAGACATTTTACTATGTTGTAAAGGCAAACCCACTATGTTTTTAAATGTTTTGACTGAGAGTAAAATTTCACTGATCCCACTGTTGTATAATTACAGTAGAACAGTAACTAATATACGAGATCTATCTTCATAGGATACTTACCAAATTATCCTCTTTTTCACATTTCCTATTTATTCAGGAGACACCAGATTTGGCAGTCAGTTACAGGATGGCTGATGTTGTCGGGACAGACCAGACTTCTGGTCTTCTTTTTTTCACTGATGGTGTTCAAGTGACACCTTTCTGCTTTACTGCATCAGTATATCAAGCGGGTAAGGCGTCTTTGTCCGACAACTGTCTCTCTTGTAGGTGTACCGATCCAGCTGTGACTACCACAAAAGATGTCAGATAAGAGCTAGTTAGAAATCAGGAGCACAAACCCAATAGTGAAAATAAATAGGGGAGGGGAGCTGGCAGAACTATAGACAAAGAAGATACAACAGGACAATATCTTGAACCATTTCAATGGGATTCAGTTTCTTACCAGTGTTTGTCACAAATTCCGAGTAAATCAGCAAAAAAGGGTGAATTTTAACACATGCTTCCAGCTATTAATATGCAGGAGATAAAAGTTCTACAAAACTTTTTACAAATTTACAATAAAAAAAAACCTATGCATTTTTATTCTGTATGGAACATGAAAATCTAAGTCTCATCTTGTTTCTTCCTGAAGATGATCTGCTCATCTCCAAACAGGAGGTATGTATTATCATTTAATACTCAAAGGAATTAAGTGTTTTGCATTTATACACCAGGGAAATGGAGATGATTTATATCAGATGTTCCAAATTACATTAGTAAGGATAATAATGTCTTGCAGCATTATTTGATATAAAACTGTCCCCCCCTTAGGACCAAAATAAATATTGTTCCTGACTAAACACCACTGAGAAGGTTGCAATAACTTCCAAGAGATTCATATTTCTACATTCTGAATCTATTAAAACGTAATGCATTTGGGCTGAATTTATGGCTTTTTTTTTACAGTACAATGTACAAATATATATAGTGTAAAATTACTTTTACAATAAATTACCTATGCCACTAATAATTTTAGAAAAGATACATGTGAATTTTTGTTTTTATAGCAAAGTTTGCTCCAGTTTTACATCTGCTCTTTTTCTGACTTGCAAATTAATGCATCTTAAACTCTTATAACGAACACATATTTGGCCCTGAAATAGATTTTTGTGCCTAAAGTCAGTAAGATGTTGTCTTGATGCACTGTTAAACTAATCAGAACAACAAATGTAAAATAAAAAATTGTACCAATAATATCACATAATGTGTTTCTTCGTTATATCTACCAACATTTTGTCAAGAACAATTTGATTATTTACTTTATTTAATCACTATCAGCAAATTCTATCATTTCATCTTAATTAGCATGTCACCACTAGGAAAATGTACAATAATTAGAGCTAAAAAAGATTACCTAATCTCCTAAAAGCACCAAAGTTAACCATGTACCACCTTTTTACAATTTCAAATTACTTTCTTACTGTTCTGTGACTGTGCATTTGAGGAGTTTGACAGAATAACAGTTTTCATCTAAGTAGCTTGAAATAGTTGTTTGTTTTGTAGGGTTTTAAATAAAAAAAAAAAGAAGTGAGATATGAGCTTTAAACCAGGTCATCTTTTTTGGAGACTTCTACTTATGGATATCTATATACAGTAAGGACAAGTCACCGCATAGCAAATTGATCTTTTTATGTGTGTATAAGTTTGTCTGCAGACACACAAAAAATCAGGAGTCAATAACTGAACCATCAAAATAATTGAAAAGAGAATGTTTTAGCTCTGGGTATGACATTTTACTTAAACTGCATTTGTGGTGTGCACAGATTAATATTTTTTGTATCTGATTTTAATGTCTTCTTTTTCTACTGTTATATGTTATGTTTGTGTGAAAACAGCCAAATACAATATTAACTGTTTGCTGACAGTTTATTTAGGATATTGTTTTAAAGTCTAGTTCAAAATAGATCACAGAATCATAGAATCATAGCACTGTTTAGGTTGGAAAGGACCTTGAAGATCATCAAGTCCAACAGTTAACCTAGCTCTGCCAAGTCCACCACTAAACCATGTCTCTAAGCACCACATCTACATGTCTTTTAAATACCTCCAGGGATGGTGACTCAACCACTTCCCTGGACGGCCTGTTTTAATGCTTGATAAACCTTTAGGTGGAGAAATTTTTCCTCATATCCAACCTAAAACTCCCCTGGCACAACTTGAGGCCATTTCCTCTTGTAGCATCACTTGTTTGGGAAAAGAGACCGACACCCATGTTGCTACAACCTCCTTTCAGATAGTTGTAGAAAGCAGTAAGGTCTCCCCTCAGCCTCCTTTTCTTCAGACTAAACAATCCCAGCTCCCTCAGCTACTCCTCACAGGACTTGTGCTCCAGACCCTTTACCAGCTTCGTTGCTGTTCTTTGGACACACTCCAGCACCTCAGTGTCTTTCTTGTAGTGAAGGGCCCAAAACTGAACACAGTAGTCTAGGTGCAACCTCCCCAGTGCCAAGTACAGTGGAACAATCACTTCCCTAGTCCTGCTGGCCACACTGTTTTTGACACAAGCCAGGATGTTATTGGCCTTGTTGGCCACCTGGGCACACTGCTGGCTCATACTCAGCTGGCTGTCAACCAGCACCCCCAGGTCCTTTTCCTCCAGGCAGCTTTACAGCCACTCTTCCTCAAGCCTGTAGCATTGCATGGGATTGTTGTGACCCAGGTGCATGACCTGGCACTTAGCTGTGTCGAATGTCATACAGTTGGCCTCAGTCCATCGATAGAGCCTGTCCTACTAAAGTCCAGATAAACAACATTCACAGCCTTTCTCTCAACCACTAAGCTGGGCACTTTGTCACAGAAGGATATAAGTTTAGTTAAGCAGGACTTGCCTATCATAAACCTATGCTGACTGGGCCTGATCACCTGGTTGTCCTATACGCGCTGCATGATGGTACTCAAGATGATCTGTGCCATAACCTTACCGAGGTCAGGCTGACAGGCCTTTAGTTCCCCAGAACCTCCTTCTGGCCCTTCTTGTAGATGGGCGTCACATTTCCTAACCTCCAGTCAACTGGGACCTCCCCAGTTAGGCAGGACTGCTGTATAAATGATGGAATGTGGCTTGGAAACCACTTCCGCCAGTTCCCTCAGTACCCTTGGATGGATCCCGTCTGGCCCCATAGACTTGTGTGCGTCTAAGTGGTGTAGCAGGTTGCTAACCATTTCCCCTTGGATTATGGGAGCTTCATTCCACTCCCCATCCCTGTCTTCCAGCTCAGGGGGCTGGGTACCCAGAAAACAACTGGTCTTACTATTAAAGACTGAAGCGAAGAAGGCATGAAGTACCTCAGCCTTTTCCTCATCCTTTGTCACTATGTTTCCCCCCAACGTCCAATAAAGGATGGAGATTCTCCTTAGCTCTCCTTTTGTTGTCCATGTATTTACAGAAACATTTTTATTGTCTTTTATGGCAGCAGCCAGAGTAAGTTCTAGTCTTTGTCTTCTAGTCTTTGGCCCTTCTAAGTTTCTCCCTGCATAGCCTCATGACATCCTTGTAGCCCTCCTGAGTTGCCCACCCGTTCTTCTAAAAGTCATAAACTCTGCTTTTTCTGAGTTCCAGCCAAAGCTTTCTGTTCAGCCAGGCTGTTCTTTGCCACCAACTCATCTTTCGGCACATTACTACAGCCTCTTTAAGATTTCATTCCTGAAGAATGTCCAGCCTTCCTGGAGTCCTTTGACCTTCAGGACTACCTCCGAAGGGACTCTGTCAACCAGGTCCCTCAAGTCTGCCTTCTGGAAGTCCAAGGTAGCAGTTCTGCTGACCCTCCTCCTTAGTTCTCTGAGAATCGCAAACTCTATCATTTCATGATTGCTGTGCCCAAGATGGCCTCCAACCATGACATCACCCACAAGTCCTTCTCTGTTCACAAACAACAGGTCCAGCAGGGTCCCTTCCCTAGTTGGCTCACTCGCCAGCTGTGTCAGCAAGTTATCTTCCACACGCTCCAGAAACCTCCTAGACTGTTCCCTCTCAGCTGTATTGTATTTCCAGCAGACATCTATTAAGTTGAAGTCCCCCACAAGGACAAGGGCTAGCAACCATGAGACTTCTCTCAACTCCTTATAGAATGTTTCATCTTCCTCTTAATCCTGTTTGTAACAGTCTGTAACAAATTCCTATCATGATATCCACCTTGTTGGCCTTCCCCCTGATTCTCACCCATAAACACTTGACCCTCTCATCACCATCATCAAGCTCTAGACAATCATAACACTCCCGAACATACCCCACTGCTTCTCCTTCCTGGCCTATCCCTTCTGAAGAATTTATAGAAGAATCCATTGCAGCACTCCAGTTGTGTGAGTCATCCCACCATGTTTCTGTGATGGCAACTGTATCATAGTTTTCCAGCTGCACAACAGCAGCCCACTCCTCCTGTTTGTCGCCTGTGCAGTGTGCATTGCTGTAGGGGCACTTCAGCTGGGCTATTGGCTGTGTCACCTTCTTAGAGGAACACCCCTTAGTTCCTTTGAGGTATTTCACTGGTGTTTTTCCCTGTTGGCTCCTACTACCTCATCAGCCCCTGGCTCCTCTTCATAAGTGTCCTGGTTTGAGATAAAACAGGATCAATTTTGTTCAGTAACTTTGCTTCTTAG
>RSEF01000001.1:66498650-66514442 GCA_003993805.1 Himantopus leucocephalus
GTGGCGTACCACGGTGTGTTCAGAATTTATCTTTTACTCTCTCCAGTGAAAAGGCAGCTTTTACACCGGAACAGCATCCCTTCTCAAATCGCCGTCTAGCCCAAGCGTAACTCGAAAGATATCATCATGCACCGCCGCATGGTGTGATCCGTCGGGATAGTTACACCGCGTCTAGAAGCATCATCTCTTCTTCAAAAGCCTGCTGAGAAACCACAGGTACCGGTTCTCCCGTTCCTGCGTGCCACGCACTGCAGGCACGCCCCGTCTGCTGGAAAATTGCATTTGGACATAGGGAAAAGGCAGAAATTCTTCAATTTGCAAGGGTTGATTTTGAGATCATATGGAAATCCGGCCGGTCGAAAGAAAGGCAACATCAAATACTATGGTGCATTTAAACTCATTATTTATTTATTCTTTCATCCAGTTCGCCTTTGATCCTTTTTAGGTGGTTTATTTTTGTTTTAAAAATCATAGCAATTTTCATCAGTTTCCTTTTATTTTCTATTCATCTCCTTTCCACTACATATTTGCTTCTTATGGATTGTCTGTAGTTTTGCCGTGACTTCCATCTGTCAGATTCTTTGTTCCGTTTGATTTGCACTCTGTTTAATTTTTTTTTTAAGTAGACTTTTTCATTACTCTCCTTTTATTCCTTTACTACTTCAAATATTCCAGTTATTTTCTCTATCCCTTTCATTTCAGTGTTTTCCTTGCCTTTTGTGTCAGCATCTGCACTGATTTATAGAGCCCACAGTTCTCAGGTATCTGCGTCCCATCACCTTTCTTCTAATTATTCACCTTCGTTGCCAACCTGCGTTTCTAATGTCCGCAAATAAAGGCTGGGAAACAGGATTTGACCTTTTTGAATATTTGCTTAGCGAATTGTCAGGATTGTCGGCATCGCTTTCGTCGTTTCTCCGATTGATTACGTTTATCATTTATGACGTTACAGATTCGATTCAGCGTATCATTGCAAACGGCCACGATGCTCAAGAGCTAAATTCTGGCCGGGAATTATTTTAACAAAGGTTTCCGACTCCTTGGTCCTGATGATGACAGAGAAACACAACCCAAGGCACGTGGGACCGAGGAGTATAAAAAAAAACCCATCTGTTGGTGAGCGTTTAGACCCCGGGCATCTCGCCGTGATCTCAGCCTGGGTGACAACTGCAGTGACACCCCTCAGCTAGAAGGCTTTTGGAGAGAATAGCTTTTAAAAGAGATGCATTTACCGTCCAGATCGTTTTCGGGTGTTTCCGCTGTGTACCAATCCGAGGGGGGACCCGTCCCATTCACAGTCATGGCAGCCACCTGGAAACTGTACTGGCTTCCTTTCTCAAGTCCTGTTTAAAAAATAAGAATAATAAATAAGCAAATAAAAATCATACAGAAAGAAGATGAAAAAATGCCCCAAATTAGCGACGATACCAGAGTTTGCAATAGACTTTGCGTAAAACGCGATCTCTAATAATAGTCCGTTGGATTTGCCATATGTAAGCAAACACACAGAAATGCGTATATATAGAAAATACATATGCTAATCTCTAGAAATGCGTTCCCCCAGCCCACGGCAGCGTCTCACTGCCCGGTTTGCAGCCCTGCGCTATGCGGCAGACGTACACGGGGACGCCGGACGGGCAGCACCCACCGTGCGGTGCCTGCGCAGGGCTGCAGCAGAAGGGCTCTGCGGGGAGGTCGGCGTTCACGCGGGAAAAGAGACTTTTTTTTTTTTAACCAAAAGAAACGTTTCAAAAATTGAATGAGGGCTGCAATGGCCCAGGACTGGTTTGGGCCTTAATTCCCATCGGTGGCACTCATACGTACAAAATCAATGGAAGACCAAATAGTAGAAAAATGAAATATTGTTTTATATAACTAAGCCATTAACTGCACACCGAACAAAAGCAGCTCGCTGCTTTTAATGCGTAGGAAACCGCAGGTACGCACTCCTTATGCAGAAACTACGTTAGCAACTGAAGAGCGTTTTGCTTTCCGGCGCTCCCGATTAACTTCGGAGCCCACGGTTCGGGGAAAAAAAATATCGAGTCTTGCCAATATTATGAAATAAGCACGAATTCAGAAACAGACGTTTTCCTCTGTGGCTAAAGCCATCAGAAAACAATTACTGCAGCGTTCCTGAATGCGCCGCAAGACTTCCAGGTCCCTGAGGTGGGGATATAGGTTTATCTTTCTGCTCAGTCTATACTGACCACAAAGCACNAAAAAAAAAAAAAAAAAAAAAAAAAAAAAAAAAAGACTGTTTCATTTAATTGCAAACGTTCTCCGGAGAAGAACGCTCGTAATTAAAAAAAGAGCGGTGTAACATTTAGCTGACACGGAAGCCTACTCTAAAATTGATAGCGGCTACTTAAAAACCTGCACTGTAACGTTAAACTCCTCTGCTGTTGCAGATGTTCTTCTTATCCCGTAAAGCACCTTCCTACCAAACAGGGTTGCAGCAAAGACGTGCAGTGCCTCCACGTTAATATTTAAAATGGCCATTTAGAAGAGCCACGCAGCTCGGTCTCCAGCAATCACAATGTATGCGTGCAGAAAGTAATAACGGGATCCGGCTATTTTTCTTAATTGCTTTCTAAAACACGTATTCCCAAGGTCCGTGAAACAAAGCCCTTTGCTTTGGGCTGCAAGGAGGCATCGGCAGGCAGGGGCTGCCGGCGGCCCGCAATCCCACCAGGTCTCCCGCAGCTCTCCAAACCCAGAATAATTCATGCGAAAGAAGGAGTTTGCTCAGGACGTTGGGATCTACCGCGCTAGAGATGAATCTGCTGTGCTCTCACGGGGCCGGGACCCGCAGGGATGGTGGCAGCGGGGCTACGGGGGTCCGTGCCTTCGCTCTGGGACTTTGACTGCATCGCTATGTTTTCTTCTCTGAGCCATCGCAGCGGCAGCGACTCAAACATTGGAGCAGCTTTCATCGTTATTTCACTTTATCTGCCAGAAAATAGATCCTTTCCAACTTGACTAACGTGCTTAAGGTGCTGTCACCCCCCCAGAAAGTACTCGTTTGTTTGCAGCTCTTAGTTATGTAGCTGGCACAAGAGGTCCCACGGGGACCTTGGTCAAAGCCTAGGTTAGATGACCAAGTTGAAATTTCGATATTTAAGGTCTTCCTCGTAAAAAATGTGCTACTTTTGCTTTTATTTAATTTTGCAGTAAAACACCGCTTTTCTTTCCAAACCGGTAAACGATATTGTTCCTTCTGAACTATACAATTCAGAATTACTTGCAGTTCCTCACAGGTTACACTTCACACGTGAAAGCGAACATAACGCAGGTCATCTGAGGTGAAATGACGGTTCTACCAAATTCCCACGCAAAGGTGCCATTGACTTTGCCAAAGTTTAATTTGCTCCCCTGACGCTTTGCCGCATTCTCAGTTACGTCTTGGGCATAATGCAAGAACCCCGGCGGCGTTCATTGTCACCCTTATCATACCCTTATGATACTCATCTGGCTACTTGAATTCACCGCGATTATAGTTTTGGTATGATCTAGCGCCGACCTCCTTATTCTGGGAGGAGATATTTTCCATGGAAAATCTTGGAAAAGAAACCAGGGAAACGGGTATTTTTGCCCCCATGAGAAAACAAGGAGACGTTGACCGAGCGCTCCAAAAAAACCACCTGAGGCTGAAGATACCGGACACGAGAAATTTGGGTTCAAATTCATTAGTGATAAAATCCAGGAGACAAACATATGATAAAAGCATTAAGGAAAAAAAATGGTTTAAAAATACCACCATAAAGACCGCCTTTGTAGAACACAATAAATGCTACCTGCCAGCAATGAAATCAATGTTCCCTTGAAGTGAAAGTATATTTTATTCCCAAAGCATTTAATTCATCAAAACCTTGCAAGGCTGTACCATGTGAACACTGACCTGTGAACAAGTACCAGAGGTTGTTTGGCTCCAGTGTTTCAATCTCACCCCTGCGGGTAGTCTTTCGATGTCGGATTTTATAGCCCGTAATAAATCCATTTTGAGTACCTGGTGGTGGAGGCAACCAGCTAACTTTGATGCTCTGTAAAAGAAGAGATATTTTATTGTTGATTCTTTTTTTTTTTTTCCGCAAAGAAATGACAGAAATAAAGCACGTAAAATGAATTTTTTTAAAAAAAAGTAAAAAGAGAAAGACTCTGTTTTTCTAATAACAACATATATTCAACTAAGTTATTGTTTTGAGGAGAAAACCAAATCGAATCTAAAAAGACTCAAACTGANTAAAAAAAAAAAAAAGGTAAAAAGAAAAAGACTCTGTTTTTCTAATAACAACATATATTCAACTAAGCTATTGTTTTGAGGAGAAAACCTAAAAAGACTCAAACTGGCATAAAGAAAACTATACATTCTCTAGCAGTGGCCGGCTATACAGACAATAGATTTATATAGTAAATTTTCTCACTTTTTGGGAATTTTTCATTTCGACAAGCCACTAGAATACCTGGGGTACTATAAATGTCAGCTCTGGGGTTGAGTCGACGCTGCAACTCATTTCGTTTTTCAGCCCAAAGTGCCAAAGTCGCCTCTTTTTGACTACAGGATACAAATATCAACCTGAGAGGTTCTAACGGTTCTGTGCCATTTGAATTCCACAGATGTTCAACGGAGACGTTACCGCACCCTCATTATATCAATGTAAAGAAATTCAAACCTCTTGGGAACAAACTTATTGCCGAACCCAAGACGTAAGAGCGTTTTCGCTGAGCTATTTGCTGCTGTCAGCAGCAACGCAATTCACCACCCATCAGTTCATTTCTTCTACGTGTTGCTTGCTAGATTGTATGAGGGATCTTCTCTCAGCCTCATAGCCCAAACTGAAACTGTCCCTTCCTGATGGCTCCTGAGACATCCCTACGTAGCCAGACACCCGTCTCTGCTACTGCCCTCCTTGGAGAAAGCTCTGAAGGCACTTTGCCGCTGGGATGGAGAAGCCAGTCCATGCACTTGGCCATTCCTGCCGCCTTCTCCTCTACCTTCTCTTCCTTCCCGTGTTTGGTGGAGGGCGCACGGCAGGTTTGTGCAGCGCTCCAGCGACCGTTTTCTTTTCAACCCTGTTCATTCTCCAATAAACTCCAAAACTCAGCGACGCTTTTACCGCCGCAGACCACCGTGCTTCCAGATGTTAAACAGCAAGACCTCCTTCCCAACAGCAGCAGCTCGTTCAGGGCACAGCAGCAGGTACGTGTGTTTCCTCTGCGTCTCTTTCCATTTAACCACACGGAATTTCATTTAGTCTTTTCTCTCCCAGGCTTTTTAGCCATCAGCTTTCACTGGCGCCACACTAAATTGCCAACCCTTGTCTCCTCGCTCTCCACCCTGCGCACTAGCCAGTGTGGAGCCCAGCACACAACGCTGGGCGACCCCACCGCCAGCGCTCCTCAGCCAAGACAAGCCAACACCTCTCTCCGTCCTTTGTTCTCTATCGCATCCGTTGCTTATCACAAAGGGATCTTTGCTCCAACCGCAACAACATCATTTCTTCAGGAGCCTTTTGTGAAGGGTCTTATCAAAAGGCTTTAGAAAACCCAAGCCAACAATATCAACTGGATCTCCTCGCCCACGTGCTCAAAGACTCCTTCAAAGGACTTTAATAGGCCTGAGAAGCAGGAATTTCCTCCACAAAAGCTGTATTGATCCCTCCTCGTCATATCGTGTTCGTCCATACGTCTATTCATTCTATTCTTTATTATAGTTTCTATCAATTTATCCAGGAAAAAACCACCAGATTTACTGGGCTGGACTGATAAGAGAGCTGATATTGTACAGCAACATTTCTCTGCTAAAACAGTCTGGGCACCAGCTGTTTCTTGCAAGTCTCCAATCCTCCGAGTGTTTTTACTCGGCGTGATATAAGTTATTCAGGGTATTAAGGGTTTCTCATGGAGCAAGGCCTCACAATTGCACAATTGTGTCTACGCTGTCTCTTACAGCTCTGTATTACACATTTTTAGACAAAGAGAACGGTTGCCCACATCACAGTGGATAGTTTTTGACCAAATACAATTTATTACCATTATTGAGTTGCTTAGTCCCTGCATAAATACGTTATAGCGCGTATCAAATTAATTATTGCAATAGAAAAAAATCAATTTTGCACATATACTGCCCCGTGATTTATTGTTACAATCAATTATACATTTCAAAATCAATACTTCAGGTTTTCATCGCTGAGTGAAATAATGCCGAGGCTTTTTTGCATTAGGGCAGCACAAACTCCATTTTTCAAACCAGAGAGCGATTGTTTTAAAAACAGATTTGGTCACTTTGCATACTGAAATTGCCTACATATAAAATGCTTACGGGAGAATGCAAACACCCAGAGAGCGGCTTTAAAACATATTTCTCTGGACAGCTCTGAGGACGTCTACAGGTAATTCATTGTTTGCGCTCCCAACTCTTCCGATCTCTGCTCAACACTGAACCACGCTCTCATCACGGGGTCCTCAGCATCTGTGTATATTCCAGCCCAGCGATGAGGAGAAGACACTTGGACTGCCCCATTTCCCAGGTCGAGAAGACAGCAGCGCATTTGGATATTTCCTCAGAGAAGGGGAGGAAAGAACAGCTCCATCTTTCCCCCGCCCCTTCCAAGAGCAATAAGAAAAGCTCTTCTGAAACCCCAGCTACCCCCATCCAGGAAAAAAAAACCATATACGGAGAAGGAACAATAAAGAAGTGGAGGGACAGGAATGCTTTCAGGGACCTGTTGCACGGCTCACGCAGGTGGGCGGTTACAGGAATGATTTGTGGATTGAAAAATCCCACCAGAAGGGACAAATCGCACCGGTCTCCCAGCTTGGAAAGTGCAGTAACGCCAACTTTTACCCAAAGGTGCCGCTTATAGAAAATTTAGAACTGAATCAGCTGATAGAAACCACAAGAGGCTTTTGAAAGAAATCCCATCNCCCAGCTTGGAAAGTGCAGTAACGCCAACTTTTACCCAAAGGTGTCGCTTATAAAAAATTTAGAACTGAATCAGCTGATAGAAACCACAAGCGGCTTTTGAAAGAAATCCCATTGTTTGGAAGACCTTCCAATGACCCAGACTTCTGAGTGGATCTTTGGGTGGTCCACCATCATTTCCAAACCACAGGCTCCGTGGTGTCCCTTTATTTCAAACAAAAAAAGACTGCTGAGCTGCGTGTGAGCTAAACCAGCTAGGAGGTCCCAAGACAACTTGTTGTCCTCTAGGAGAGGTAGAAATAGTGTTGGTTATGCTCGTTCAGAGGAAGGGTTCTCCAGGCTAGTGTCCACCCAAACAAAGAGAAGAGTTTCTTGCAAATGGAACAATACTCAAGCAACGGATCTACCATCGGGGTGGTTTAGCCGCTCAATGGGGCCAGTCAGCAACCATTTAACAGCCCTATAGATGGTATAATCGTTTTGGAACCGGAGCAGGAGTGGCTCCAGACTCCCTCAAGCCATTTCATCACAAGGTTGCATGAGCCTGGGGTGCTCCATGCGGGACCCTGACCGGGCAGCACTGGCCCTACCTTTCTGAGCGGAGAAAACTCTGAAGGCTCCCAAAAAAAGGGCACGCTGGCATCAGGGTCACAGTGTCCAAGCACGTTCTCCAAGTAGGTACCCAAACACAGCAGAGGACAACACCTGTCGCGCACAGCCATACTACTACACGCGTACAATTACTCATGAGATTTACGCATGTATAGTTTTTAGGGATACAAGGAATTATCGCAGCCATACTATTTCTAGCCTGAACTTGACACTAAATTGATTAAGAAAAGAAAAACAAGAGTTCCAGCAGAAGCATCCAAGCACTTGGAGCTGCCGCACCTGCAAGCGCTGAGCAGGTTTTTTTATGAGGCCCCAAATATCCCTTCCTCTGCCTTGAAGCCAACGGTGACTGCATCTCCCTGCGCAGCAGGTCTCACCAAAGCAACGGGTTTGATTTAACGCTCAAGGCAGAATAAATAAGATCTTCCTTATGATTAGAGGAAAAAGCAGGTTCTTTACAGATCCACCTAAAGCTGTCACTGTAATGGTAACAGTTCACTTTCACCTCAACCTGGTCTCCATGGACACCGCAACGATGCTTTTTATCAATAGTACTTAACATGTGACCCTTTGCTCCAGGAAAATCAATGACTAAGGTTCTGACGGGCTTCTTGTCCTTTCTTCTGCTTAAGAGAGAGCAGTAATGACGAGCGCTCTAATCCTTCACTCTTTATCCGAGAGGTAACCAACAGAAAGAAAATAATTCCTTTCTGTTATACCAGGATTCCTACGGAAACCATAAAATGAAGGCAGCTTTTAGGAACCTGTTAGTCCTGGTTGGAACGCAATGTGGAAAAGTATTGGAAAAGGTTGCTGGCCACCACCGTTTGCTGAAATGAGCCTTCTTCAACAGGAGCACGGTCCCTTCCTTTCCCCATTAGGAAATCACCCCGAGCAGGTCAGCGTGAGCTGGGACACCCACCACCGCCCTCGCTCAGAGCTGCGAATGCCCTGGACATTGCAAAATGGCCTTTACAGACCCCTCCTAGTTCGACTCTATTTGAGAAAACTTTTCCAAGAGAATAGACATCGGCCCGACAGATGTAACCAAACCTGAGCTCAACCTTTAACATCCTTCCTGTAGTTTCCAAACCCACAGGATATTTTTCATTTCCCCATTTGCACGATTATTTACTTAGAAACCAAACCAGAATAAGAAAAAGCCAAGCGATTATGTCCGCATTGACCGGAGATGCGGAGCATCAGAAATCTCACGGATCTTACCAGATCAAAGTTTCCGCATGGGCAAAGACTATTTGCCAGTTTATTTCAGTCAATAATCCTCTGGACACAAATATTCATTACCAGATATTTGCAAACATTCATTCAGTTATGGCAGCGGATGACTAGTACTTGCTTTATGAAGTCTATCTGTTGCACTTTGTCTCTGCACATACGCTTTTCTTCTGATCTTTCCTTTGCTAAATCCATTCTGTCGATCTTTCTTTCCAATGGAAGTCAAATTATCTACAATCAAACCCTCTAGATACACTAATCAGGGATTGGATACAACAGAGCCTTGAAGTGATACACTGGAGGAAGACTCAAAAACCTCACAGAGACTTTAAAGTAGAGGCAATCACGTGTCTTAAGGCCGTGGGTTGTTCTGCCTAAAAAAGCGGAGCCAAACTAAACCAAACCAGGAATAACACCTGCATAAAAACATCCAGGGCACACCGTGAGCTGCCAAAGAACACAGGGATGGAGACGACGGGATGGGGACGACGGGATGGGGACGACGGGATGGGGACGACGGGATGGGGACGACGCTCATGGAGCTCCTAGCACCTCTAAAGCGTACGACAGGCACTACCCAGGATCAAAGCCCATTAGAGATTTCACATTTTTGGATGAAATTCTGTGGGTTAAAATTTCCCATCTACCTGCTGATGGTGAACTACACACCAGATGCTTGAGTTAACGCAGGTTAACTCAGGTTAAAAGGTAAAGCCTGAGCAATTAGCAGGAGGGAAATAAAGCTAGGATAGGAGAGTCCATTGTGAATTTATGTAGATGAAGCATCTAGAACACACCTCGTTTGGAAAAAGTTGGACAAAGTTCAAAAAAGGAATAACTTGATGATTTCATGCAACAACAAAATGGGCTATTACTCTCCATACGTGGCCAGCAGCAAGAATAACACGTTTCTCACTCCATATGACCCATCCATGAGCTGGGATGCGAAACCAGTTTCCTGAGTCAGATTTGGGAGCCAGGTGCGTTCCGCGCTCGGCGAGGGACTCGGGTAACGATCTCACAGAAACGCCGAACGCTCCTTCTACGTGGAAGCTAGGAATAACCTTTAGGTACTTTCATAACGCGCTCTGAGACTTTGCAGAACTATTTTAAATCTTACATACCCCTACTGCCTTTGTTTAGCTTTTATTAGGGACAGCAACGGGCACCGAAGGTACCCACAGTCTGTCAAATGTTGCAGAAGCGCACGTTAAATATTCTTAAGAGTAATACAAAAAAACCCGAACAAACCCCCCGCCCCTCCAAAGCGTCAGTGGTTTCAATACACCCAGAGGGCAAGAGTTCCCCTCTTAATGTCGCGAGCTGAAAAAGGACTACAGACTCGAAGAAATTAAAATTTAAATACTAGCATAAATAAGCCGGACCTGCCAGAAGCGATGCTTACGGCCAAACCCGCAATCCGCTGCCCGAGAGGCAGTTGCAAATAATGACAAGCCCCCAGGACACTGAACAGAAACATTCACAAACCAGTTTCACCCATCTTTCAGCCTTAAAATCAAGCCCCTTGGGCGCTGGGTCCGTACGACAGACGGGTCACCACCGAACGCAGCGATGCATTCCCCCAGAAGGGTCCCAATGATCTGC
The DNA here is from genome assembly GCA_003993805.1 of Himantopus leucocephalus. Lineage (NCBI taxonomy): Eukaryota > Metazoa > Chordata > Aves > Charadriiformes > Recurvirostridae > Himantopus > Himantopus leucocephalus. Next base: position 66,509,029 of record RSEF01000001.1, read on the forward strand.
TAAGAGCCTTCCAAAGTTGTCCTGTGCCTCTGAGAACGAGCCTTTCCGCGCTTGCCAAAATTCATAAAAATGTCTAACCGTGGCTTTTTTATTAATTAATCTCGGCCTCAACAATCTCCTCCGGGTGAAGTGCACGCTCAGAGGCATCCAGGCTAACAATTAAATCAAAACTACCTGAACAACTTGTATTATCTCCCAAATCAGGTACGTTTTGAAAAACAGGCAGGACTCAAAAAGGGACTTTAAAAAAAGACAGCAGTTAAAAAATACATATATTCGGTATGCGTATAATACAGTGCTTGAGAAAATAGTAAAATCACTGTGCCATTTGTGCCATAAAATCTGCTAAGCCTGGCACAACCGCAAAATAATAGATTTTAGCAAGAAATTAAGCCGAGGTAAAGTAAAGGGTGCACAACGTACTAGCTTTTTGCTATGTGTGAGCTCTCGCCCGAAAAAGACGACAAATTCCCAGGAAATATTTATTCTATACTATGCATGCGGCACAGAAGCTCATTATTACCCTAACGATATAGGGAAAGTCAAAACTATTTAGAAGTCAGACCTAGGGAGCCTACAGAGATCCAGTAGGATGATTTTGTTATGAAATTACGGTGGTTTATTCCGAAAGGCTTTAAGTCATTATTTTCAATGCTCTGGGAGAAGAAACTAAGATCCATTATTTGTTAATGGCATCTTGACCATCAAGAGTTGAACGTGTGTTTGCGTGCAAGGTGGTTGAGGTCCCAGCTGGGGACATGTTAGCTTAGACACAGAAGTGCCTTGCAAAAATACAGGTGGCCGAGGGCAAGGAAAGAAAAAGGAGAGCATTTCACAGTACATGCTGTGAACGCCCAACGTCACAGAATCATAGAATGGTTTGGGTTGGAAGGGACCTTAAAGACCATCTGGTTCCAACCCCCCTGCCATGGGCAGGGACATCTCCCACAAGCCCAGGTTGCTCCAAACCCCATCCAAACTGGCCTTGTCCTGCTGGAAACGTCTGAAAGCATCGGTGGTCAAAGAGGACAGGGCTTATCACGTACTGATTTGCAGGTTGAGGAGCAGAAGGATGACGTTTGGATCCATTTTTTCCAGCCATTTCTGCTCTTTTATGACCCGTACTGAATTACTTTCCAGCAATGTGATCCCTGGACTTCGATCCCACACCTGTGGGCACAGCAGTGGACTCCACCCGGGCTCCTGCAATAGACTGCTTGATTGCCTGGGCTTGCAGTAAGACTACAGCCATACTCACTTGAGTTTTCCCAAGCATCCAGACCTGTTATGGTGCGTACATGAGCGACAGAGGAAGGCACTGCATGCAGAAGCTGTGTTTATCATACCATGGTCTAGGTTGGAAGGGACCTTGAAGATCATTCAAGTCCAACCATCAACCTAACACTGCCAAGTCCACCACTAACCCATGTCCCTCAGCACTATATCTACCCGTCTTTTAAATACCTCCGGGGACGGCGGCTCCACCACTTCCCTGAGCAGCCTCCTCCAATGCTTGACAACCCTTTCGGTGAAGAAATTTTTCCTAATATCCATCCGAAACCTCCCCCGGTGCAACTTGAGGCCGTTTCCTCTTGTCCTATCGCCTGTTACTTGGGAGAAAAGATGACCCCCCCCTCTCTACAACCTCCTTTCAGGTAGTTGTAGAGAGCGATAAGGTCTCCCCTCGGCCTCCTTTTCTCCCAGCCCCTCCTGCCACCCTCTCAGCCGTCCCCATCCCCGTGTCCCTCCACTCCCACCACCCTGCAGCCAAGGGGCTCTCCTCCTACAGCCAAGCTGTACGCTGCAAATTAATTGACAAATACGTGTTGAGGCTGCTGGCAGTTGCCTTGGATACGAGCAATTTTAAAGTCCCCAACCATGGTGTTTCATAAAACCACTTTTTTTCGCCCCAAGAGAAGATAAGAAGGAGACAAAAAAAAACAAAACCCAACAACAAAACATAGAGGATTGTTAAGGTACAAAGACCTCTTCAGCCAGTATTATCTCCTTGGGGTATTCCTCTTCTGAACTACATCTCCAAACAGCTCTTATATTAAAATTGCATGATTAAATACTTAAACCATTTGATCACCACAGACTTAAAAAAAAAAAAAAAGAGAGAGAAAGGAATGATAGTCACAATATAGCGGGGAAAAAAACTTAAGGAAAAAAAATGCCTGCGGGTGTCTTCACTAACTTGAAAAGAAGAGAGGATGAAACATAACCAAATACAAGGCTTAGAAGAGTCAGGAACCTCAGGCAAATACTTAGTTATGGCGGCAAAGGAGCAAAACAAACAGAAAATAGTGAGCTTTGAAAACAAATAATGAAAAGAAGTCATCATTTTCTCTCTCTCTCTGCAAATGCAGAAACTTCTAAAGCACAACTGCTTCCAAAATTTTGTTCTATATATTCAGAAAAGACTTGGAAAATAATCAGGTACAGCGCAACCGAGCGTTTTTTAGCTGGGTGACACGTGGACATTTCAAAGTAGCACGCAGAGCGGCATTCTTCTCTTATGTCACAGGAACTGCTCAGACCAACATTTAAATAATTTTAACCTTTCAAAAATCGGTGAGATTCCCCTCAGCTAAGTTTCGACGGGCTCTTGTTATAGTTGACGGTGAGTAAAAGGAACATCCAAAGAGAATAACGTGACACGGTAATTTTTTTAGGACAGGCGAGTCTTGCTTTTAGTTTCTCATTTTATTAACTAAGCAGAAAAAAGCGATTGCTTATTGGGTCGTTTAAGCATCTGTAGATATTCTAGGGTGGTTTTAGACATTTCGTCATAGAATTACAACTTAACTTGTAGTCATTGTGAAAATACGTTTGAAAACAAAACCTTCTGAAGTAATGAAGAGATACCATTAACTTGAAATGCTCTTTACTTCTAAAGAACATCACATTCATGAAAAACTTCGAAGCGTTGACTTCTCATTCAGAGTCGGGCTACAGAGTTTTCATTAAGGGGAAAAAAACAAAACCCTGTAATAGGAAAACCCATCTACAATATAATTCCATAGCTGTAGCGATATATTTCTTTTCATTTTAACTCATTCTTGTGTCCGTGACACAATTACTCACAATGAACGCTTGCTCTCAGCTCTTCCTCCGAGGATGTTCTTTGCAGGTCCGGGGATCAAAGCAACTATCAATACTTCAATCAAGTTTTCAATTACAAATGCACTTAATTGATTAGCACTTAGCAGCACCTGTAGTTGGCTATCACCTTAATTACTGATTATACTGATGCTGATTACTTAAACGATATCTGCCTGAGAGCCTCATGATTAAGAGTTTATAAAGCAAAGGGCACAATAATTTCAAAATAATTAGGCTGTTAAGATTCAGATTAAAATCAAAATCTCAAGAATATTTAAAAAAAATATATATTCCATTTTAAATAATGTTAATTCATGCGCCCTTATCATGCTGTGCTGATATCAGGAGCTGCCCAGAGATCCCTCAAAGGCTGGTAACTCCCTCTTCCTCTGGAGGAAGGTGTCAACTGCTCATCAGCACCAACGACTGAACACCGTCACCGCCCCAAACAACAGGAGGAGGAAATCAAAAAAGCACAGTGCAGTAACGCCTCCCTACACCTCTTTGTTAAATATTTATGCTCCTGCAGCAGTAAAGGAGGTTCCGCCTGTTACAACTTACGCAACGAAGTGGTACAAGCTGCATTTGGAGGCTGATGCGGCTCCTGTGTCATAGAATCGCAGAATGGTTTAGGTTGGAAGGGACTTTGAAGATCATCCAGNAAATATTTATGCTCCTGCAGCAGTAAAGGAGGTTCCGCCTGTTATAAGTTACGCAACGAAGTGGTGCAAGCTGCATTTGGAGGCTGATGTGGCTCCTGTGTCATAGAACGGNCCAAGCCCCGTCCAGCCTGGCCTTGAACACCTCCAGGGTGTTCAAGCTTCTCTGGGCAACCTGGGCCAGTGCCTCACCACCCTCAGAGTGAAAAATTTCTTCCTAATATTTAATCTAAATCTCCCCTCTTCCAGTTTGAAGCCTTCCCCCATCTGCGGAAGGAAGGGAAAGACTACCAGATGTTGCTGGGCTTGGCAATTTTATATAGCCAAGGAGGAATATTCTGGATCGCACGTTACACAACCATGGTCCAAACTGATTTATTCCTAACTAAGACTGCATTAAGACTTCCCCAGTGGCCTGAACATAGCGTACACACACAGGTCATCCATGCTGCAACCTCATGAACGGATATGGGAATGTCTGAGAGCTACAGACCCCTGGACAGTCAGTTTGGAGCTACTGCCCCATGCCTGGATGTCCAAGCAAACCTACAACGTCTGTACAGAGAAGAAGGAGATGTGAGATTTGGGGAACTCCTCCTCAGAGAAAGCAAACTCAGCAAACCAACCAACCCACCATCCACCAAACTTTGCTCACCTTCATGGCCATCATCTCCCTTGTCATGCAATGGTGTTTCCAGAAAACATAAGAGGTGTTGTCTTGGGTACAAGTTACTCCAGGGGAGATTCCAATTGGACACAAGAGGAAAATTTTTCACAGCGAGAACTATCAGCCGTTGGAATCATCTCCCCAGGGAAGTGGTGGATTCCCCATCATTGCACACTTTAAGATTGAGCCGGGCAGGGTGTTGGGCCATCTCGTCTGGACCGTGCTTGTGCCAAGAAAGGTTGGACCGGGTGATCCTTGAGGTCCCTTCCAACCTGAGATTCTATGATTCTATGATTCTCAGAAAACCACCAGTGTCCTGGCTCCCTGAGCAGGGTCCACCAAGCCCCAGCCATGCCCCGATGCGCAGTAAGCCCTGAGCAGCTCCACCGCAGCATCACCTACCTGGCTCCCACCTACTGACAGCTGACCTGGGCTAGTATTTAAGGGCAAAAATCCCCAGTGGTCTGCATGTCCTGGCCTCCTTGCAAATCAGAAACAATATACAATATGTCTCTCCCTAGAGAGAGACCACACGCCCATCAGAACCAGTACTCCTTTCTCCATTACTGGGATCACATAGCTTTTTGGGTGGACTGGCCCCACTCTCTAGGGAGCAGGCAATGATGGTGACCGGGGGCTTTGGTGGGTGCCGGAGGAGATCTTACCTCTCCTGTGCGTACTCTGTTGGTGACCACCAGGTGCTGTTTCCATGCTCGCTACCAAAACCAGGCAAGCAAAGCTGCAGAGCCCTCTGAGACAGAGCTTACAAGGTGGGGTGTTTTTTTTGCAATCTAAACCAGCTACCAATCTTCAGCTTGGTAAATCCTCCTTAGTCCCTCCAAGTGATGGAAGTTACTCATCCTCGCTCCTCTCCGTGCCCAGCTCCTCGGCTTAATTCAATCATAAAAAAATTCACACGTTCCATTTCTTGAGAACAAATAATACGAAAGGCAGAAAAACGAAAGATGCGTTAGGGACGATGG
>RSEF01000001.1:66537094-66548374 GCA_003993805.1 Himantopus leucocephalus
AGCACTGCAGGGGGGTCTCCCCAGAGCGCAGCAGAGGGGCAGATGTGACCTACTGCCACCTCCTTCAACCAAGGTATAAAACTAAGGTACTGCTCAGCATCCTTAACACGTGGATAACAAACAGCCAGGCTCCACAAAAGCTCCGAGCTTTTGGTTTGTGTTCCCCTCTCCAAGGATACAAATATATTCAGGACAGGCTTTCCCTGGACATCCCCAGGGGCCGCACATAAGGCTGCAGGACATCGCTGGCAGGGACATACCCAAGCTGGCTGTGCTCCGCTCTCACGCCCACATCTTCAGGTCCCTCTGGAGCTGTCACTTCCACCCATGTCATGGCCAACTCGTCTTTCACACTGATTACTTTATTAACAATTTTAATGACAAATGATGGAAAGCTCCTCAGAGAAGGAAAATGCACATTTCTTCCAAATCTGAACTTTTGTTATACAGTGCCATCTGAAAAGTGTAATTAAAGTACTTACATACTTTCACCCCAGTTGTGAAGCAGCAGCAGAGGTTTCAAATGTCAATTAAACCTCTGCCTGGAGCCTGGAGCCCAGCCAAGCTGCCCCAGCGTAATTTGAAGGCTGGAAGCGATGGTTAAGTAAAGGATTTCTCGATTTCATGTGCTCCCATTCATTTCCCACAGAGGTTCAGAGAGGGCACTGGCAGCACAAAAACATCTGTGGGGCAACGTCCTGCCATCAACCAAGAAAATCCAGTGGCTAAAATGTCACTTTTCCCAGACCCCAAGTCCTGCTGCCCTCCATTGAGAATAGCTCACGGCTGCTGCAGCTCCCAGGTGAGGTCCTGCATACTCTGGAGCAGCAAAACTGGAAAAATAACACATTTTGACTGAAAAGATCCTGAGCCAGATCTTGCTACTCATGGCTAAGCTGCTTAGAGCACCTGAAGAGCTGGGAAGCAGCTCCTCCTGCTATGCCTCGCTGCATGGCAGGCTCGTGTCCCTGCTTGAGGACTTCTTGATGAATGACAGCAGCCACCGACACTCTTATCTGCAGCCCTGAGAACGAGCAAATTCAGGTCATCATCAGGCTCTTTGAGACGTTTTCCCTGTTTTTTGAAGCGTTGGTGCACAAGGCAATGTCCATGGGGATGCTGCAACACCCCTGTGCCGACGGGACGGGAGCTGAAGCAGTAACGGTCCCAACGCTCCCGCCGGCCACTGCCCACAAATTGATGTCCTCAACTGGTTGTGCCAGAAGAGATTAATGGGTGGACTGGTCCATCCTTGCGATGCTTTGTCCACTGATCTGGCCCATGTCCAAAATACACGTGTTTGGGTCAGTGATTTCCTGCCCATCACTACATTGTCCACCTGGCAGGATGTTTGCATGGCTCTCTAATCATAACAGATTATAAAAGTGACCATTTTTATCCAAAAATACTGCATTTGTACACTCCTTAATTTTCCATGACACCACATCTCAGTTTTACACTACAGGATGAGTTACACTTTTTCCTCTTTTTGGAAGAGTTTAGAGTGAAGGCCTCTACACAATACTTCGCATCACTAAAATAAAGATTGTCTCAGAATCCAAAGGTATTTAAATTGTGATCACTACCTTTAAAAAAAAAAAAAAACAAAATCAAACAAAAAACCAAACCCCCAAAAACCCACCACACATAAGAGAAAAATCTACCTGGACATAGTTTATACATCATATACAGAGACACTTGTGAGTGCTCAGTATCTCTAAGAATAATATAGAGAGGTGATATTTTCTTCTAAATCAAAACAAACAAAAGAAGCCTCGAAAGTACCTGATCCACCACTCTTTGAAGTCAAATGAAAACTCTCACTGACTTCAGTGAATCTGGATCAAGCTCAAAGTGTGCATATTTCTGTTTTCCTGAGTCGTGTAAACTCCATCTGTTTTCCAGTCCCTGTGGGGAAATGCCATCTTTCTGTTTTCATTATTCAGTTTGCTCTCTCTGTTGTAGTTTGTACTCAACTCCGCCAGTTTTACAAAACACAGTATTTCATGGCGCGGTGCTCAGCTGTCTCACAGAGGCCTCGGTTCCTGTGGCATGACTGGCATCAAGCACTTTCTGAATTTAAAAGAAAACATTATTACATCATAACCACCTCTCCTCCCTTTACTCTGAAGAACAGGGTCCTGCGCATGGGAGACAGCACAATATAGAGCTCCTCAAATTTGTGTTTCTGGTGTGTGCTACCTCCCTGATTTACGCAGGAGATGAAACGTGCCCAAGATGCTCGTCTCTTCCATCCCGACCACAGGCTGAGCTCAGAGACACATCCCAGGGCACGTCCCAATGGAAGCAGTTCCATGCAGGACCTTCGGTGTCCAGCTGGTGCCCATGCCCACACGCGTGCCCATGCCCATGCCCTCCCCACCCCTAACCCGCACTGACGGAGGCCCTGGGCTGCCTGAAAGGGCAAGAGAGGTCTTGCAATGGGGAACTTCCAACTACCTAGCAGATACTTTGCCCACAGCGACCAATTTTCACACAGCCAAGGGCAAATTCCCTTCAAAAACCCAGAGGCAGGTTTCATCATGAATTTTTGCTCATCTTACAGCAGTACCAAGGTAGGCTCGTTGGTTAATCACCTCAGGCTTAATTACATTGACTATGATGGAGGGTTATAAAGCTAAACAGAGCTAGCGGAAAAGTGGTTTCTGTCTTCTGAAGGTGGCTGGAGAGGCCAAAGTCCCTAAGGGACACTACAGATGATCTAAGACGAAGCTGTAGGTGCCCTATGGCCACTGTAACCATTCCATAGCAAAGAGACTTTCAGATGATGGCTTCAGCATCGTTGACTTCAGAGCTCATGGTGGCTAATACTTTCTGTCACCATTTATATCTGTGAGTTTTGTAACAGATGCACACAAGTGGAGAGGCTGAGGTCAACCAAAAAGCTGAAGAACTGAGACCCAGCACCACAGACCTGCCTGCATCATTTGCAGCAACAATTTCTCTGAAAGAGATGTTTTCTGTTATGTGGTCTTCCACGTTCCTGTGAAAAGCGTGAAGTTTACTGAAGACTTCAGAGGCCCAGCTGACTGGCAACAGCGGTTAATTTAGTCAAAGAAATGAAGACACTAGCCCATATACTATCTATGCCCACAAGTAAGAGATGACAGTAATACCTCGCTCTTGTATGGGACGTTTCACTGGCAAATGGTGAAGTGTTTGCACACCGGGGACCAGCAGCACAGCGAAGGAGAATGGCATTTTTAGGGCGACGAAGGCAGTGGCCAGATGAAGCAGGACTTTGCCACGCCAGGGCACTACTTTGCCCTTGGGACACACCTTTGGATGTGGAGCTTTTGCACCCTGGCAGCACTTCCCTACCTGCTGTAGAGACTCCCTGGGATCAGCAAACCCTGACCCTGCGGGTCTTCAGCACTACCAGCGCCATCCCACCCTCTCGGCAGCAGCAGACGAAGGCGTCCGCTTTGGGAAGCACACAGTCTTCCATTGTGCCGTATCCTTGTCTGGAGGGCACAACTAACTCCAGGAGCTGTGGTTACACAACGCATATTAGCCCTCAGAAACCAATTAGGTTCTTCATTATCGATGGAATAGCACAAGAGAAAGCTTCATAGCAATCAAATCAGTGAATAAGGCCCTCATTCACTGCTTCGGTCGGGTATTAACAAGTGAAATCATGCCTAGATTGTGATTTGAGAGGGATTGTTGTAATAATTTTGAAATTATTCTTAAAAGAAAAATTAAAATAGAGACCTCACAGAAAATTTATATACCATTCTTATTTTCAATGGCAGTGTGTAAAAATTACTTCCATATCTAGGTGATTTTGAACATTTCAAAAAAATTCATTCAAACACTGGTCTTTCAAAGGACAAGCCAGGCTGTAATAATAATAATAATAACTTGTCCTTGTGGGTAAAGCCAATGAGTGCACCTGTAGGTACCCTCAGTTCTCTTGTAGAGTCTGTATTGTTGTTAAGATGAGAGGCTACAGCACATGCCACTTTCCAGTCTTCATGTATAGAAAAATTAAATATTGTTGTCCACAGTTCGGAGATATTCAAAATGAGATAAGGAGAGAAGGAAATACGTTACCCCAGATGTGAGCGAGTCCACCAGAAGCAGATTCATTTACATCCGTGTTTACATCATGTCTACCCCATCCCATCCAACGGTATCTCTGTGCACAGTAATGTTTATACATTGCCACACAAGAGGACATAATATTAAGGTCTGTGACTGTTAGGAATGGTGATAGTACCTGGGGATTCACTAAACAAACCTACTATGTCATGGGAGGGCTGTTGCAAATTGCTCAAACCAGCATATTTTAGCTCTTTATTCCTTTTAGATTACCGAAGTATGCTGAAGTAACCTTTTTACAGTACAATGCTTGCTGTAAAGACACATTAGTATACTTTGGCTCTAACGAATACAACAAAACATAGAGACTTTTTCTTCTCAAAATACTGAAAGTTTTATCATTAAATAAAAGACTGAATTTTCAAGTGAATGCAATAACACACATTAGTGCAAAATAATATAGTCAATAAGACACCAGCAGTGTCCTTCCATTAGGCTGTGACATGCTGTCAGGCGGTGACCAAGCGCGAGTGCCTGCTCCCAGTGCCTGTTGGAACGACTGGCCAGGGCCACCACACACCGTCTCATTCCTCACCAGACCTCCTCCGTGTCCATGCCCCCGAAACCAAGGTTAGATTTGCTCTGCTACCTTTGGTAAAGTACAGTGACCAGACACAACAGCCAGGACTTGGCCCAGAGCAGACAGGCACGGCAAGCCTCCAAAGTCTGAAGAACGGCGAAAAAGAAATAATATTGGTGGAACTGCACTTAGGTGTGTGAAAGCTCCAGACTAAAACCACAAAAAAAAACCCTTGCAAGCAATTGTCTGCATCAGTTGGTACTGGCGAAGATGGATGACAATGATAACTATGATGAATCGATGCTGTAATTATGAATATATGAAGTTTTATGAGGAGACAACAAATATGTCACTATTTATACACAGCTGAAAAAGCACTGCCATATTCCTTCAAATTGTCTGCAGCTTCGGAAATGAGTCATTAATGCAGCCCTGCCCTTTCATCGTGTTTTGCCCAATGCAAATGCTTTTGCACCTGAAGACCATCTAGAATTCCATTCTGAAATTAGGTTTACAGAGCCAAATATTATTGAAAATATTAAACCCTTTCCCTTGTTCGGTAGAAGCCATTCTCCAAGAAAAAAAAATAATTTCTTTTGCAAAACTTTTAAATAGCATTCTGCAAGACCTACCTATGCTGAGGCTGTAAAGGCCTCAGTTAATTGACATTATTCATTTGCTTTGCTTTACGGCTCCGTTTCCCCCTCTGTCCTGCACTGCTGACCCAGAGGGGTTAAAGAGCTGCCAGGGCACGGCCGGGGCGGCCCCGTCCCGCTGTGGGCACTGCTTCAGGGCTCCCTGGGGCTCTTCATGTGGGTTTATTTAGTAAAATCCAGAAATTCGGGGAACGCCAGAATATAAGTATCCTTCACAACTTATGGTAGTCACTTTATTGCCTTACCGTTGTGCTAGCACTTAAACGGTGACTGCCTTACAGGGAACAACGTAGGAACCAACATTCACAGTGGTTTTCCTTCATGTTGCTCAATCAGCCCGTTTAAAATCAGACCCAGTCCGCCTCCAGTTAAAGGAATGAGCATCAGTTGAGGAACAGCAGAAATCATCCCCTGCTGTCTTGCTAAACTCCAGGCCGCCTCTCTAAAACCAGGACAAGGACAACGCACCCCATTTGCTCCCAGCAGTCCACGAATAAGTAGCTGTGTCCCCAGCCAGGAGAAACGGGGCAAGGTAACGGTAAATTCTCATGCGTGTTTGTACCGACACCTGCACCCCGTACGGCCAAAGCAATGGCTTCTCTACTCCCTAAGCTGATCTCTAAACACTGCTCATTTGATTTCTGGTCTGTAGAAGTCACCCTCTGCTATAGAAGACGGACAAAGCCACCTATCCAACCAGCTCCTAGGTACGTGAACTTCAATAAGATTTCCCAAGGTTCTGCCACTGCTGGGAGTGCACAGCGTCCTACTGATAGAATTGGCTGAGTATAATCCTCATATATTTTATAGTGGTAACAGGATCAATATTGGTTCTTTCATATCATTAATGCTAATTATTTAGTATTATTCTATTAAATCTGTTTATATTTCAACCTTCAGGTTTCCTTGTTTTTTCCCGATTCCCCTTCCTGGCTGGGGAGGGGTCAGCGGGTGACAGAATAATTGCCTAAACGACAATAAATTGTTGCGGGTTCTTCAAGCCATAGCACAGCCCAGAACACAGCTCCGGGCGCTCCCTTTGCCTTCCCACGCCCTTCACCAGAGCCCTGACCGGGATAACTCACATCCATCACCGCTCACAACAGATCGCTGCTTGGGAACCCCTTTGCTCCGCTCTACCCAGCCGTTCTTTGGGATGGAGAGGCAGATCAACGGCCGCAACCCCCCCCAGCAGACAGGCAGCTTTCAGCCATGGGGGTATGCTAATTGGAGCCTGGGAGCCGCAGGAGTCCCAGCGAGAGCCGCGAGGGGTGCAAGCGCCCACAGCCCCCCGACTCAGCCCACCGCAGTCCGCTGGACCCCAGCACCAGCCGCAGAGACAAACGGGGCCTCTCGGTCCCCTCCTGGGGACACAGAGCAGCGTGTCACCCAACACGGCACCAAATGGGCTGCTTCTGCTTTGCTGGGTTTTCTTAATGCTTATTACAGTTTATGTACTAATAATTCATTTATGAGTTCAGAAAACAAAACGTGTTAGAGAGCAGAGGGGGATCAGTAATTATGAGCTCTCCTTGTCTTTTAGTTAGCCTTAAGCTCCTACATTTGTCAACATGTATAAGGCTTAATTCCAGCTCTTGTAAATTGTTTTAGTACGCTGTTTTGTACCTGGTTACCAGCCACAGCTCACACCACCATCGATCAACAGCGGGAACGAGTAAATACCTGTAAGGAAGAGTGAGCCTGTATTCCTCTGGCCACGTGCGCAGAGGCAGAGCGACAGGGTAAATAAAAGCCGCGTTCCCAGGGACGGTTTCACAGGAGTGTGCGCTGGCAGGCAGGGCAGAGCAGCGTGCAGGGGCGCAAGACTGACAGTCTGCGAGAAGTAGTCTAAATTTGGGTTTTTCAACCAGCGGGACACCAGCGATGTTTGGATCCAGCATGGATTCTCAAAGTTGAGACAGAGATGTGGGTTTTTCTGTTTATCACAAGGACTGATGTATTTCTGCGCAGTAAAGCAGCTCCTGGGAAGCGCTATTGTTTGCCTTACCATTTATCAGGAGAGAACAGTTTAATGTTTTGGTAGAAGGCACAAGTGAGTATCTCTTCAGTGATGAAGGAAAATAAGCCTAGTGCTAAGGCAAATAGAAAATATTGATCTATCTTCAGGTACTGCAGCTGAAAATCTTTTGTAAAATGTATCTTCTCTTACCCCTACTGATCAGCGGCCTTTGTCTTTTACCAACTAATTCTCTGCAGTGGAAAGTTTAACCTTGAACACCCAGAAGGAAAAAAAANCCAGAAAAAAAAAAAAAAAAAAAAAAAGAGGGGAAAAAAAAAGAGAAAAAACCCCATACATGTGCATAGACAAAACTGGCACTATGAAGTATTCAGGTCCTGCGAAGACGCAGCTGGGGTGAGACTCCTCTGTCCCCACTGGCGGTGGGACCCCCGGCCCCGCAGCACAGGGGGGTCCAGGCAGTGCAGGCGCCCCGGGACGGTGGGGTTTTGCTGCCACTTGAGGCAGAGCCTAAGTAATACAAACATTCAACAGTATTTCTTCCCTTTCCTCATCACTAGCATTCACTGTTACAGGTCAGAAAAGCCAATAAATACCTTGAGTACTTCCCATTCCTGGGACACCGGTTCTTCACTACTTTCATTTTCTTCGGGAAATCACATTTTGAGATGCACTTCTTGAAGCTGTATAGGAATAAGGAGAAAAAATTACCTATTAGGTAAAACCAGCAGCTTCGTAAATCTGAATCTCTGGGCTCCAGCCTGCTGTTAGATCGTGTCCCCACCAGAGCTCTGTCCCTGTCCTTTATCGCCGTTCGGCCGCCCATATTAGCCATCAATTCTTACACAGAACTCCCCGAGGCGTGACGTAGAGCTAGAGAGCAGAACATTCCCCAGTCGGTGTCTACACCCCACCTCTTGTGCCCTGTTTGCCGGCTGACAGGACAGCTCTGGCGCCTGAGCACTGCCCGGGGGCAGCCGTGTGAGGGGCTCTATTTGCTGCCCCGGCGCTGCCCCAGCCATCCTCCCCGCTCTCCCGCCCGGGCACCGCCACGAGCCTGCACCGCCTGCGTGCATATTAACTGAGAAACAGACCCTCAAATACTGCTGTCCCCGTCACACATTTTCCTCTCCATCACCTGGGACAGATTCCCTGCCTTTGCAAGGGCGGCTGCCTGCGCTTTCACAGCTGGGGAGGAGCAAGTGGGACGTGAGCCCACCTCCGGGCACACGTGGTTAATTATGGAAATCAGCAGAAAATGCAACTAATATATACAACAGCTGAAAATGAGGAATTGCTAATATTGTAGAATCATAGAATCACAGACTGGTTTGGGTTGGAAAGGACCTTGAAGATCATCCAGTCCCACCCCCCTGCCCTGGGCAGGGACACCTCCCCCCAGCCCAGGGTGCTCCAAGCCCCGTCCAACCTGGCCTTGAACACCTCCAGGGATGGGGCAGCCACAGCTTCTCGGGGCAACCTGCCACAGGGGCTCACCACCCGCACAGGGAAAAATTCCTTCCTAATATCTAGTAATTGTAGCTTCTTACATGCTTGCTGTGAGTGAGGGATGGAAAGACGATCAGCTCACATCCCCACAAGTGGGCATCACTAAACAGGCTGAAAGCAGAGCGTTGGCATCAGGCAGCTTGGGGATCTGACAGGTAAAACCCCCGAAGGGCTGGGGAAGGAGTCTGGGAAGCACTGTCTGTCTCGCTGAGACAGCGCCATAAACCTCCAACTCGTCTAGAATTAAGCCAAGGCTACAATCGAAGGAAAATGGAAGAATTGGAACAGGCGGGCTGCAGCAGCTCTCCAGCAGGCACCGACGTCTTGTGCTGTGCAGGACGGACACGGCAGATCTGCAGAGCCACGTGCGATGCACGCATGATGGTCACCAAAACAAACCCAAAGGGGCACAAACACAGACCAAGCAAACCCAACCCTTACTTAAGCAAATTGTCAATCAGTGCCCCGAAGCAGGCAATCAACTCCAATTTAAACCAACACTTGAAAAGCTTCCTGTTTATTACAGAACTCATGATTTGGGATGGGACTTTTCAGGCCAGCTTGTTTGTAGCTCCTCTCTGCTTTTATTAAGAGCGGGCCTGTGCCATAATATTGTTTTTCATACTCTCATACCACTGACAGCACATCCATCATTCTTCATAATTGCATCTAACAAATATTGATTTTGTCTCCAAAAGAGTAAACAGAAATATTAAAGTGCTTTTGCAGAAGGCAAAAGCACTAGTGGAAAGCATATTTAAACAGACCGAGGAGGATGAAGCCCGCATCTTGTGACGGAGCATATGGCTGCAAAAAAGCAGCTCCAATTTACACTGGCTTAATAATGTAGCAAAACAGAGTATCGTGCTGAATTGGGCAACCGAGCTCTGTGCCAAGAAAATGCCGTCAATATAAGTGGAAGCTTCAGTCCATTCAGTCTCAAACATAAGTGCCTCCAAACATTTTCACAATCCTCCCTGAATGGGAGGAAATAACTGAGTTTTAGCCTCAGAAAACTATTAGGGCTGATTAAATGTGTTGCTGGGCTGCATTTGCCGTAAAGCACAGCCCAGGCTGCCGCCGCACCACCCGGGTGCTGAGTGCCCCGGCGCTGCTGCCGGCTGCTCTCGCCCCAGCAAAGACGCAGTGTGGCGGGCGCTCAGCATCACAGCAGCCAGCCACAGCCACTGCCCAGCTGGGACAACCCGGCTTCCCCAGTCTTCCTGCCCTTCAGAGGCATTGTGGTGGATGGAGTTCAATCCAGTTGGCGGCCGGTCACCAGTGGTGTCCCCCAGGGCTCAGTACTGGGGCCAGTTCTGTTTAGTATCTTTATCAACGACCTGGCCGAGGGGATTGAGTGCACCCTCGGTCAGTTTGCAGAGGACACCAAGTTGGGTGGGAGTGTGGATCTGCTGGAGGGCAGGATGGCCCTACAAGAGGGGTTCCTGACAGGAGGGTGTAGCGAGGGGGGTCGGTCTTTTCTCCCAAGGAACAGGCGATGGGACAAGAGGAAATGGCCTCAAGTTTCACCAGGGGAGGTTTAGGATGGGTATTAGGAAAAATGTATTCACCGAAAGGGTTGTGGAGCACTGGAAGAGGCTGCCCAGGGAAGGGGTGGAGTCGCCATCCCTGGGGGTATATTAAGGCAGCAGAGGTGGTGCTGAGGGACACGGGTTAGTGGTGGGTTTGGCAGTGTTAGGTTGATGGTTGGACTCGATGACCCTGAAGGTCTTTTCCAACCCAGACAATTCTATGATTCTGTGACATGACATCATTGCACTCTCAGCGTCATCCCCTCTCCCGCTTTGGAGGTTCACTCCGTTTCGCGGGTGTGCTCGGCAGTGCCAGCCCCACTGCCCCCGGGACAGGCGGCCAGGCTGCGGGGCAGCACTGGGGACGGCTGAGCCACGGCACAGTGGCTGCTGCCATCATCTGCCCGGCACTTGCTCAGCTCTCATGGGCTCTAAACTCGCGTGAGACTTTCAGGTTTGTTTGCCTCGGTGCCTCCTTCTTCTGCATAACTGAACCCAACACGCCAAAGAAGAGCCGTTGCCTTCAAGCAGAAGAAATTCCCGCCCAACCCCTCCTTCGGCAGCTCCCTGAGGTCCGGCACACTTCCACCCGCTGCGTGCCCGCAGGAGCCCTGCGCGCTTGCAGGAGCCTTGCGCCGCGCCAGAGGTGGTGCTGAGCAGGGGGCAGGACAGCCCCGGCGGGGAAAACCCCCAGCACCCGCTTTACCCACGCCGCAAACGAAATGTACTCGAAATGAGAGAGGTTTCCAGAAACGTTCTTCAACACTGGAACAGGGTCAGCCACAGCTTTTGAAAGCTACTACATGCCAGGCAGGGGAAGAAGTACCGGCAGCCAACCAGCAAGCCCTGAAGAGCTTCTTAATAAATAAAACCCAGAAAGCTCTTCATGGAGAAGACCAAAGATGGAAGGTTTCTGGCAAAACATCCAAGTTCAACACACAGAAAGAAAAAAAAAAAAAA